>CM074511.1:39544622-40744622 GCA_037379345.1 Perna viridis | reverse complement strand
CTGCTTATCTTGGCTTAAATGGGAAATTTGAGACCAATCTGGCTTTTTATTACCAGCTTTCTATAATAGTACCAAATTTAATACTGGATCTTGTAACTGCGCATTCTTCAATTAGTCTTTAGACTTCCTTTCAAGTCAGTTAACAGATAAAGATGTGTGTTCTGTCTCACTACCTGTATGTGCATGAAGCACCCTTACACTATTCTGACATTTCTCTTTAATTTCTTCTCTTTTGTCACAATGCTTACATGTATTACAGGAGTGCCTTGACAGACCATCTGCATTTAAATGTTTTAGACCAGCCTGATGCTTAACAGTGTAGTTATATGTACCTAGCACTTCTAGCAATCGGGCTAATTGTCCTTCTGGATTACGAAAATTCTGTATCTAATTGAGTGTTCCATGGTCAGTCCTAATAAAGAAATGGGTAGCATATAAGTAATGATAGAAATGTTTTACAGCTGATATTATGGCTTATAGTTCTCTACAGGTGACATAATACTCCCTTTCTGGTTTGGTAAGTGATCTACTGTAATAAGCTATAACACGCTCTTTACCTTCATCAGAAGTTTTTGATAGAATTGCCCCTACCTCAAACGCAGAAACATCAGTGTCTAAAATGTACTCTTTCTCAACGTATGGATAGGTCAGAATAGGACTGGCTGGTGGTTAAACATTCTTTGAACCTTGTGAAAGATTGACCACACTCAGTATTCCATCTAAATATATTTTTTTTCTCGGTAAGACGATGTAATGATCGAGCCATTTTAGCAAAAGTCTTTTGTAAATTTCCTGTAATAGGAACAAGTACCTAAGGCATTTCTGACATCCTTAACATTTGTTGGTATGGGCCATGATTTTACTGCTTCTATTTTATTAGGGTCTGGGGGATACCTTCAGCATCTACAACGTGTCCAAGAAATGACACTTGTTTCTGGAATACATTACATTTTGTTGGGAAAATTTAATCCTGCTCGACTTATTCTGGTCAGCACAGCTTCAAGTCTAGAAATATGGTTCTCAAAAGTTTTTGAGGACACAACAATATCATCCAGATATACCATACAAATTTCACAATTTAAGCCAGACAGCATTTAAGCATCTAAACAATCCTCTATCCTACTTACGGGATAATAGTCCTTAATAGTTAAATCATTAAATTTGTGGAAATCAATGCATAAGCGGGTAGAGTTATCTCGTTTACGTACTACAACAATGAGTGAATTTCATGGAGGAATAGAATGCTGAATGATTTCATTGTCCATCGTTAGCTGGATTTCATCGTCTACCTCTTGTCTAAGAGCTAAAGGTACCCTCCTTTGGTTTTGTTTAACTGGTATTGCTATACCAGTCTTTATCTCATGCTGAATTATGTCAGTATAGCTAAGGTCATTTTTTGACCTAGCAAAAACCTTGGAATTTCTTAGAAATAATTCGCTTGTAACTAGGTTCTGATTTTCATTTACATTACCTTTACATTTGTCGAGCACAAAAACCAAGTTATCTGGTAAGGAGCACTTTCTAAACTGTCATCTAAATCACCTAGTATATCATCACAAGATAGTGTCTGTGGTTCCTGTACAAGTATGCTGGTTTGTGGCATTCAAAACTATTAGTGGTATACTCTCTTCACCAACTCTAAAAGAGTTTTGGCAACTAATATACCTTTTTTGTTTTAAAGATGAGCTGGTAGTGTCCAAAATAAGTGTGGTCCCAATTGATAATTCTTGCAGTGGTTTAGCCTGCAAAACTATTTCACTTCTGGCTGGTATTCTTACCCTTTGGTTTAAGGAGATATAAAAAGTCGTGGTATCTGATTTTTTATTTCACCTTTAATGGTTTGGTTGTTGAAAACTGACTTGGTAAATCAAACACATATTTGTTTTCAAACATAAATCATAACCTTATATCACAGGTATGTCAATTTAAGCGACAGCAATACTTTGCAAGATAATTTGTTTATTTAACACTTTGGGTAGTTTGATAATACCAAAACGTGTAACACTCGTCCCATCAGCCATTCTTAATTCATTCCGATAATGTTGTATTTTATTTTTGTTATGGGCCGCCCATTTTTTGAATATTTTGGAGTGTAGGACGCTCATGGATGCCCCAGTATCTACTAAACAATATTAATTTTGCTGATATATTGCAACTTTCACATATTAACCATCATGTTTATAACTTTTCATTTTCAGTATATTGGGCCTATTGACATTTAAATTGCTAGCTGAAGATTGACCCTCATCTTCACCACTTAACAGTTTCTCTGACTGTTTGGTATGGTTTTCATTTCGGGACTGGAGTTATTGGGATTTCTCCACCTTTTATTTGGACTCATTCTACTACCACTGGTAGTCGCATAGTTTTTATTGTCATGCATGCATTTTCTGCAGTTCTTTGCAAGGTGACCTGCTTTTGAGCAATATTGACAAAACGCATGAATTCTTACGTTGAAACGCAAAACCCTCAACTTTACATTTTGGTGCCCGGCGGTGGGAACGAAAACCCAACCTAATTGAGAATACGAACTGGTGCATATTATATTATTTAATGATGAGTGAGCCCAATTTATCAGCTCATTCACAATATACTCATAGTGTTCAGAGTTCACGTACTTTTCTAATATCATGGTCACCATCTGGGAAAAGATCAACCAGGGGTTCCCCGGACCCATATATTAAATTTGAGTCCTTACAGTCTCAAGTCAATATATTATGCCAAAATGTTAATATAATTGACCAAAAATGTGATCAGAAAACAGACAATTTAAAACAGGAATTTGACCAGATATTTAATGACATGAGCAATGTCATTACAATAAACCTTTCACAAATGTTATGTGATCAAATGGGTAAGCTGCTTACCAGGCTTAACAAAAATGATAAGCAGAGAAATACCAGTAATGATGCATCCAGTAATAATGTAAGTACAAATGCAGTTACCAATGTGGTTAATGCAACAGATTCTGTCAATACCAGACAAAATGTTTTAATGATCATAGACTATACTGTACCGAAGGTTGCTCATACCAATGAAGTTATTACAGCTGTAGCTGGTAAGTTACCAATATATACAGATCAAACTGAAGCCCGCTGGTACGATGGTAAAACAAGCTGGAATGATTATTTTGTTCACTTTGAAGTAAACTTACTATAGTTTTTTGTGTCACGTCTTCTTTAAACTACCACTGTGCTGTTCTCGCTCATCGAGAGCCCTTTATTGGTAAAAAAAACTTGTATTCTTGCACTTGTATTCTAGTATAGTTTTGTGAAATAAAGTTTGCAGAGAACTACAATATTACTTTAAAAATCATTATTGTAAATTAAATCAATCTGTCTAGCTTTACGATTTTTTTCAATTTGATTTCCACACATTTCATCAAATTTCAAATAATGAATAGTAATAAAATAACACATACTAAAGAAGAACAAAATGTAATATATTGTACTAGGTGTATAAATATTAATACTATTACAATATGCAGATAGAATTCCAGATTTGTTGAACGAGATGATGTTGATTTAAATTGATATATAGCATTTAAAGGAAGGTTATTCACGATAACCCATTCCTAAGGGTAGTGAACTGTGAAGCGATTTTCAGTGCTTCCACCACATTTGGAATCGTGAAAATGTGGAGGAGTTATTTCATACTTTTATTGACATATTTCTCGGATCTTCCCTGATATTTCTTGAATTACCAGTTTATCTAGTTCTACACTGGTTTGATACGAGCGTTCAGTGGTAGCACTATTATAACATTATCTATGGCAAATTCTGATGAAGGAAATTGCGTGATTCGTAGAAAAAAAGAATGATTGCAAAGTGACAGTATTAATTAGTAACTAAATGTGCTTTATATATTTATATGTATAATACTTTTGTTATTACGTTATGTATATCATGATTAAAACTTCATTCAGTTTTAAAAATTTCTAATTATTTCGTACAAATGCATAAGCCAACCTGCAATTTAGTTTTTAAAAACAAGGTCTTCGTCAGAAAATTAATCACTTTGACACTTTTTCTCTAGTATAAGGTATAGTAAGAATTTATCAATCATGAATGTAATATTCAAGAATAGATAATTTGTTTGAGTAAATTAATGTAATTCATTTTTTTTATATCAATGATTTAAATTATTTGAAAAAAAAAGAAAAAAGAAAAGAAATATCATATGCGTGTAGGTTAAGACGAATATATTCTTTGTATATAAAACGTGCAAATTAAAATAAAGTGTTAATTACATGGACTCAGGCAAGTGTATCTATTCAGTACATTGCCTTAAAGTAAACAAACACATATATATATAAAGATTTTTGATTGTTTGATTGATTATTTAGGTTTAACCCCCGAGCAGCAATATTGTATATTTAGGCGATGAAGATGAACTAATGATGATGAAATGGTAAAAAGGATGGGGCACAATGATAATAAACGACGAAAAAGTTGAAATGTACAAAATAACAAAAAAGACAATTCTTAACTAGATTTTAAGCTATATTAAATAGGAGTTAAATGTAAGAAAGGAAATATATTTTGATCCAAAAAATATTCAGAATTGTTACAATGTTTAAGATCAGACACACATGTATGTGAATTATTTGAACGTTTGAGGTCAAGATCTTTTTTTTTGCCACAGAAACAGTAGAAAAGCAGTTTTTTCCATTGATATTTCCTTTATTTGAATCTGATCAAGAAGTTCATACCATTAGTATATATTCAAATTCTTATGTTTAAATTTTATAGACTACGAGTAAAAGGTAAATTGTGGAAAATTATTGATTATTGCCATACGAGTACTTAAGATATATTGTTTATGAGCAACTCGGCGGGTGTTTTTAGAAATTCAGAGGACGCTTACCCTACCGGTGCACCTGGTCCTTGCTTCCAGTTTTTAGTGGAGTCCGAGTTGCTCATTTACTTTTGTTACTTTGTATTTATGATTTTAATTACTTTATGTTCTTTGCTGTATATGTCTTTTTTCCATGCCTGGTCTTTGTCAATGGATTGCATTCTTTTGATTACCACTATAACCTTGGTTCCCTTGATTACTCTTTGTAAATCAATGCCAGTCAAACTTATTTCAAGTAAATGAAGGGATTAGACTAGGAGGAGTGTTGTTGGGTCTTTTATATTTAGTTTTCGTCAATGATTTACTGCAACAGCTAAAACAAGACAATTTTAATACAGGTATTATAAATGTAGTCAGGTGTGCACCAGCCTTGGCGGATGATATCGCATGTATTGCTACTTCCCCTGTGTCTCTTCAGCGCATGCTTGACGTATGTAAATTTTATGCATGTACCTGGCGGTTTCATCAATTTAATCTTTATGTTCTGTACTACAGTTTCCCGCGAGCATGAGAGAAAACCCCTTCTTTTCGATTGGACTATAGGCCGTGAACATATTCCTCAATCTCACGGATATACTCCCCTAAGAACTTAACTCAAAATTGAACTCGAGTGAAAGTACAAATAACTCGTGTCGAAAAGGAAAACATTGCCTTTTTTTTTTGGCCTTAGTAGAATAATGTCGGAAATAATAACCCCCAAAAACCTTATTGACTTATACAAATTTGTTGTCCTTCCATCCACTATTTATGGTTGTGAAGTATGGAAAAATTTGAAAACAAACGAGATAGCATCTTTAAATCGTATGCAACACTGTATAATCAAACGTGTTTTGAATGTAAAGACATAAATTCGATCCGACATGGGTGACAGCATTGTGGGCTTACATCATATAGGTAGCCATATAGACAAAAGAGAACTATTGTTTCTATAGAAGCGTTGAATGTTGGACATAAGCTATAAATCCAAACATGTATTCTTTACTAGGCTATTTTCCTTCTTGATTGACGGAAATCATGAACGCTATGGCTTTATTCCTGATAAAGCCATATGCATCATTATCTACAAGTATACACAAAATTAGCTTGGAAAAAACTGGTGAACGAAAACTTTCAAGTGTGCAAAGTGAATCATGGAAGGCTAGAATTGACAGTGATTCCCAAGTCACAAGGTTTCGCAACATACATAAAACTTTAGAATGAATGAATGAATGAACTGTATTTTTCTTTAATAAATGTACCAAAATATAAACCAAACAAAACAAACAAAAGAAAGCAAAAGAAAGAAAAACCAAATTTGAAAACAAATGATAATACCGTGTAATATATATATTCAGTATTGTTGATACTGAAATGGTTATTTATTATAACGAATTTAAAAATGCAATCAAATTTGTCTCCATTGACCTTCCAGCGGAGAACATAATCATGGTGACATCAGTTAAGTGGTACTTATATACACTGAAATGACTGCATAGGGATATTTCAATCATTTATTTCACACAAAAAAAGAGTAAACAAAGTTGAAAAAATTCGTCGTGTGGCATATCGGAATCGAATATGAATTAATTAACATAGACATGGTAATAATAATACGGAACAAACTAACACTAGGAGAAAACTGAAACAGGAATATATATATTGTAAGGCCCTTTGACAGTGGAACTGCTCACCGCCCATGCATTACAGTGAATTTTATTAGTTTTAATGGAATTCAACATGTTAGGTTTAACTGTTCCATTAACAAAATTGTATGATGTGTAACTAGTTTTCGTCCTATATTAATTGATTGGTGTGTTTGATTTGCTTTTACGATACCCTCCATTTCTTTTTCATTTCAACGTCTGCGTAGAATGCATAAAAAGCATTACAGGTGATGAAATAAAATGACGTTTCTGTTGTTTTTGAATCAGTAGTTTTGTAACTATTGCTCAGACATCTCGATTTTTTCATATTAAAAATTGTAACACATTGATTGGATAATTAATTTAAAATAATGAATAATCAATGTTGGGCATCGCTTAGATATAAGGAGTGTTCGAACCTTGTTCCATACCCAAATCAAATATTTAGGCATTCTTGGCACAAGTAGTTTCATTTTGGTGTTTTGACGATAACCATCATAGTAATCTCATAGATTTTATATGATTATGTTTTAAATGAATTTTAAGATTTTTTAAAACATATTTTCAAAATGTATTACACAGTGAACATACCATAATTAAACGCTTTTTTTTCAATAATTTTATTTATTTGATGTTAGTTAATGACATCTGAAGCAGAAATTGGGCAAATGTTCTCTTTTCATATGCCATTTCCCTATACGATATATAAGATAAGTAACAACTTGCTGCAAAATTAAAATAATCACTTCAAAGGTTTTGTGGTCGCTGGCTTAAATGGTGTATCGTTATGGTGGATCCATCTGCACCATGACAACAATTTGTTCACCGTGACATAGTTATCTTTTTCCTCTTTCGTTTACCCCAGACATGACATTTTATGAGCAACTCGGCGGGTATTTCTAGGAAAGCACAGGACGTTCACCCTACCGGTGCATTTGTTCCATACTCACAGTTTAGCGGAGTCTGGGTTGCTCATTATTTTTGTTTTTTGTACGTGTTATTTTGATAACTACATGTTGCGTGTGTCTTTCTTTTTGGAATATATTCTTTTTACTTCCTCTCGAATCTTATTTCCCTTACTTACCTTTTCAATGTGGATCCTGAAAAATTCGAAAGATCTTTTGGAGGCCCTCAATTCAAGATTATTATCAGAGTATAATAACATTAAAACCTATCATTATTCAACACTGTATACTTCTATGCCTCATACGCAGTTAAAATCCTGACTCAGAAACATTATGCATCGTTGTTACTCCAAAAAGATGCTACACCCATATGTAATTATATAGTTTTTGGTAAAGAATCCGCATACTTTGTAAAAAATAATTCCAAACCGTGTTCAAAATATACAAAAATGAGATGTTTTCAAAGTGCAAGAATTTTTCATCGACAACATATTTATTCAGTGTGGTGGACGTGTTTTTCCACAAACGGTCGGCATTTCGAATACTTGCTGACCTGTAACATATTCCTACACTCATATGAGGCTGATTTGATCCGTAAGAAAGAATATCGTGTAGCTAGATCCTTTAATCTCAGTTTCCGCCATATAGATGATGTATTATCTTTAAACAATCCTCATTTTGGGGATCGCATCTACCCCCAAAGAACTTGCGATAAGGGATACTACAGATACCGTGTCAGAATCATATCTTGACCTACACTTAGAGATCGATGGTAAAGGAACACCATTTACCAAACTTTGCGACAAACGTGATGACTTTTCATTCAGAATTGTCAACTTTCCTTACATCTGTAGCAACATCCCTTCAACACCTGCGTATGAATCGTAATCATCTGTAATCGATTACACTTTTGTAGTAATCACATATAATCAATAATTATGCCTCTTTTTGATTACATGTAATCAAATATAATCGATTACTTGAGAAAACAAGGCTGTAATCCTGATTACTTTTTGATTACTTTATGAATAAACGTAAATAAAATATGTAATAAATGAATAATGTATATATTTTACAAATGTTTGAACTGTGTAATATGTTACTATATTGTGTATTGTAAATTGCATTTGAAGCAAAATGAATTCAGATCATTTACAAACAAATATATTTGCTTTATTTTCGGAGTTCATTTAGCATGTTAAAAGAATGGTTATTATAACTATTGAATGTCCATAGGGTAACAATTGTGAATGAGAAAATAATTCTTAGATTGTCCCTTGGGTAAACTTTCCCTGAAGTTAGAAAATGGGTCTTTTTATTTTACATGTAAAAACAGCTCACTGACCTTATATAATATACATGCGGTGAATTTTACTTTTGAGTGTGACATCAAAGCAGAATGGATGTCTATTACTGCAAATTTGATATATTCTGTATTGAATTTATGACATTCTTCAAAATTTACATATGCTTGTAATTGCACAGCTCATTTAACCACTTTCAAAATGAGAAGTTTATATCATTTAATGATTTTCAAATTTCCTATTGTTCAACTAATTGTGTGCATTTTTCACCTGTAATTAAAAGGTTGGGCTATCAGGAAAACGCCTGTTATAAAAACATGTTTGTTTAAAATTTCCTAATTGACTCCCCTCAGGGACATATAGTGTTAATTGTCATATCTTGACACTAGTAAACCACCTTGTCTATTACCTTATTAGAGATATCAAGTAAAAATAATATAAAATAATGAAAATCAATAACTGCCACTTTAGCCCCAGTTGAGATGCTTTTCAGTATAGCTAGAAAGTGTATAAAAGTATTGCATCTGATCTTATTGTACAAAGTTTGTAAAAAAATAAAGCATTATATTTATGAGTTTAATCTTTAGAAGCCATGTTTTAAGTAATAATTGAATAATAATCTATTATTTCAGAAGGGTAATACACTTAGTTAATATAACATGTTTAAAAAACATCATAATGATTACACAAATTGAAACATTGATGTACAGTAGAAATGAAGTGGTGAATGTGTAAAAATATATTCAATAACAATACAAAAAACTTATGAGCCGTTCTGAAATCACAAAAGTCCAGACTCCTTCCACAACCAGAGTGAAAGAAGTATAAAAAAGGTACATGAGACACAAAGGCCACTTCATTCTCTCTTGTATGAACTAAAGCATGCACTTATATATACAGCTAACATATCCTCTTTTCAAGTGTTTTTTTTTTCACTTTTACAAGTCATGTAATCATAAGTAACCATGATTACCAAATTTAATTATGATTACTTTATCAAATGTAATTACGAATGTAATCGATTACAGAAGAAAATTCATGTAATCGTGCTGTAATCGATCACATTAAAAAAACCTAAGTGATCATGATGTAATCGATTACATTTCAAAGTGATCAGCCCCATTCTTGGCCAGTTGACCTGGAAGTGGTAATTAAGACCTATGTTTTTGGATACTTTATAATTACCTCCCTTTGATCGTTTTCTATGTTTATGAAAACCATCATTTTGTATTGTTATCAATTACAGTTTTGATGAAATCAACAGAGAAAAATATTTCATTTATAATGTAACTACTAAATTACTGTCTGGTTCTTATTAGTTTAATGACTTTTTTGTATGTTTAATAATTGTCAGAAACCTTACAATTCAGAATATACGCATGAAATAAGTCATCTCGACGTATTGCTCAATTTGGAAATTATGATTTTTTATCATCCTTGTGTTAGTACTAATAGTTATGGGGTTAATGGCATTTAGTCCAGTTCTCTAGAGCGCAGTAGATTAGATAAGATGAGGATGGAAAAGGCCCTACAATTTATTAAGTATTGGTAGTTATTGTATACCTGTTCTCATGTTTTTGTATAGTTGTTTTTGCTTGTGTAAATAGTAATTTAATCGAACGTTCACATGATGGAATATCAGTTATAAAGTCTCAAAATGTCCGTACACTTTCCTCCCTTTCTCAAATACAAACATTATTTAATTCAAGAATGTCTAACCACTGTTCTATTATAGTTCGTATCTGCAATTTGGATAAATGTACGTGAAAAATAAATGAAAAAAAAATCATTTAAAACTCAAATTCAAAGAACTAATTAAAACGGCTCCTTAAGACGCAATATCAATTACGTCTAAAAGCTGTTGTCAAGACAAACTCAAACTTATAAAAATATAAATTTAATATTATGCTAATAGCGATTCTTCGGGCTTGGAAAATCTAAATAAAAATCGTATCCATTTTACTAGATTGAATGACATTTATCTTTGAACAAAACGAATTTTAAATGGTTTTGGTTGGTATGTTGCCCCAGTTTGTATTCCATTTGTATCAAATTCATCGTTATCATTTGCTGGTTTAAGGTTGAATCTCTGCAGAATAGAAACGAAAAACATCAGCAGTTCTGTTTCAGCCAGTTGCCTTCCTAGACATATTCGAGGCCCTTTAAAACAAAATGTAAAAAATCATTTTATAGACATCTTACTTTTTCGAACCAGCAAACAATTTTAGAGTGCCCTATATATTGTTTTGTTTAAGTACCAGTCCATAGAAAATTCATTAACTTCCTTGATATTGCTACATCCTCTTAACCTTTAAACCATGGTTTACAACTTAGACTTTTCAGGTTTTACTATTTTTTTGGATTTTGTTTTATACTGTTGACGGTGTTGATGTTGGGCGGAGTATTGCAAAATATTGTTTAACAGAAGTAATGACAAAAAAAAATGGTTTCTTACATATTCAAATTACACGATGTAGATTTAGAAACGGGTCAAAACCGATATCATACCGAAAAACAAATTCACTACTGCAATCATTCATTTGAGCTAGAACATATCAGGTGTATTGACTGTTCGTAACATTTTCTTTTGAGATAACATATTACATTGTATTCAAATTTAAAAGAGGTCAATCGATTCGGGTCTGTTTAAAACAAATTAAATTCCTTAGTGAGTCGGAAGTAGAAATGCAAGAACTATACAGTATGTATGAACTTGCGTATATTTGTTAAGTATTGAAATGTTTTCGCGCGACTACAATCTTTCCATATATCAGTTCGATGTAATATATAGTAAGTAGTTTTGTCTGTTTTAAAATAATATTTCAATCATCCTTTTCGAAATTCTTAATAAAGCATCCAACATGAGTACAATTATAAATTAAAAATCTAGATAGGGAAACTATTACATATTTACCTTGCGAAAACGGAATGAAACCTTCTACTTTGCAGAATTTACCATCATTGTCTAAAAACCGTTTGGGATCAAAGCTATCTGGATCATCCCAAAGAGACGGGTCACGGTGCACGGAAAGCAAACTGCAGACGATAGTGGAATCTTTTGAAATCGTCATCCCGTCAATCGTGACGTCCTCTATAGCTCTATGCGGTACGGCGTTGGGAGCTTAAAATGTCAAATGGGGTTAAGATATAAGTGTGCAGAATACAAGATATTTGCATATGGACGTGAGCCTAATTCTAAGTATAGTTATTTTAATAAGCATGATAATGAATTACTATGCACACCAAGATCTGGTTACAAAATCTTAAACAAAAACAACACCAAACGTTTGTTTATGAAATTCTTGCGTATTAAAGATAATTCGGAAAATACTGGTAAAAAAGACGACGGTTTGCACATCAAATTTATAACAAACGTTTTTAATCGCAATTGCTATAATCAAGTCGTATACTGAACTTCTTACCATAACTTTTACTTTTTTTCCGAACAGCATTATCACTAAAAAGGCTTAATTTACGATTAGACTATGGCCTATATCTATCTAAGGCTCACCTATCGTTGCTATTCGTTGAACTTCGTGAAGTGTTGCCATAACATATGGTAAGTCAACCCTATCCTTTGCAACTGGCAATCTATCGTCACCTATAACCTGTGAAATAAAAACTGATTACATTATGATTCTTCACTATACGTTAACTGAAATCGAACTGAATCATCTCGTATTCACCTAATAGATACTTCCTTTACTAATCGACTAAGCAGTTTTTTTACGTGTTGACATTATAAACTACGTTGTACTTAGTGTTTTATCAGTAAATGGTAGAGGCATTAGGTGGAACAATCATAACAGAATTTCCAATAACAACCAGTCCCCCTAAATGTCTTTTTAAGGAACTGTAAACATTTTAGCCCATCGCTTTCCCTACTTGCAAGAAAGCTTTTGTTGTTGTTGTGGTTTTGTGCGATTTGTGAATTTCACAGTTTCTGTATCAAATGAATTTATATTCAACATGTACATGAAATGTTGCATCTAATTGTATGGAGAATCTGTTTATCAACAATTTAAGATATACTTGGTGGAAGAGCAAGTTACGATTTACAAGGTCAAAAATATCTTTTTCCAATTTTCGAAACTTGTAGTTCAAGCTTTATTCTACGTATAGTGAAATACGTGAAATCTTAAAATGAAAAATAGTTTTCCCACCAATTTCTCCGCTACAAATTGCATAACAACCAGAAATATTTCCTTTACTTCTTCATTATTTCAAAAATATGGACTTGCTCTTACATGGCCTAATGGGCAAACTTAATGCTTTTACACTACACAAAATGCTGACACAAGTTACAGACTGTATGATTCTAAGGTAAACTGCTAAGTCAAAAATATATTTAATCCGATCATATTGTGGATTCATCATTGGACATACATATTTTAAGTTTTGTGTACGTTACAATATAAGAAAACAGTATGAGATTAATTGTTTGTGAAAATTTTAATTTGTATGGCAAAGCTGTTTACGAACCTCTAAGATTTCTTCCCGACATTTCTTTTGAACTTCTGGGTACTTCAGCATGTATAGCATACACCACTGTAAGGACAATGACGTTGTATCTGTACCGGCAAAGTATAAATCTGCGATGGTATATAACAAACTTGCCTCTGAAAAAAACACCTTACTAGTAATATGTAGATAATATCATATAATACACAAATGTTTCACATTGTTTCCATCAGCAATAATAACTTTAAAAAATTTATAGGTATATACATGTTAGTTATATGTTCTTTATCATTTCCTTAGACTTGGCTTGTTTTCAGTTACCCGGAATGAACAGGTTTCTTTACCTGTACTGCCGTTTCATCCATTAGTCGTTTGAAACAAAGCACTTGCTACAAACCAGAAATTGAAGTTTCCACAGTCTTTCAAGCAGAGACATTTATTTAAGAAATAATTCGTGGAAGGCGTAGATTTGTACTCATGTTAAAATGGGTACGGCATTTATATTCTATTATTTAACACCGAGCGATAGCGAGGTATTTCAAGAGAATATAAATGCCAAACTCATGTTAAAATGAGTACAAATCTACTCCCGGAAGGGATTATTTCTTTTTTAATATGACAAATACGGTAATTTTTGTGACAAAAATTTCCCTAGACGTAGCCAAAATAACGGCTGTTCCGTTTAAACTTCCCGTATGGAAGTTGGATTAACTAAGAAATAAACCACATATCCAAGTAAACCATTGAATAAGTATCAGTATCAGAGTAGTATTAGATAACCTTTCAGCCGTTAAATCATCCCGGAAACGTTTTTAAATTAGTGTTTTGTCTCGAAGCGACAGCGAAAGAAAAGAGACAGTGCACAGGAGCTAAAGGTGGGGGTTGTACCGACATATACTATTTGACGATATGAAAACGTCATACTAGAATTAAGGTTAATCATTACCTTTTGACAAAGGTGCTCATTAAATCACAATTTTGCACTTAACTACAGATAACCCTTGGAAAGATATACAGCCGAACAAGAATATTGAAATTTAAATATCTGCTTTATAATATTGTAATCTTACTTTATTTATGTTATGCACATTTTAAACCAAGTTTGCAGAGAGTGCCTACACAAACTAAGTTGAGGAAATGTTTTGAGGTGTTTCTCAAAATTAAAATGAGCCCTTTTTAACTTCGAATACTGGTAAATAGAAAAAGAATACCACCTAAACATATCATTAAATTGAAACTCTTTAAATGAATTGACAGTTTAAGGTAAAACTCAGTTGTTTGATTATTTTGCCATGTTCAGCAGATTCAAAAACTGCACAGCAAACGTCAGTTCAATTTTTGATTTAATTGCACCTATAATTTATTTATTTATTTATGATAAGGGTATGTTATGCATTAAATATTGTCGATATGCACATGTTACTATGGTTCCTGGGTGAATATTGTGATAAAATTGAGCCCATATTTGTCAAAAGATTGCACTCTACCAAAAAGAAGAGCGATATTATTTTGGAAAAGTAACAAGCATCCCTTAAGTAGTATTTCTATAATTGAGCAAAATGTGCTCCATGTAGATTGCTGTCATAACCATTACTCTCGTATTGTATCAAATGCACGTTTTTGACAATTTAATTGCCAGGTGGTAATGAATAAAAACAAAAAAAAAACACCAATTCTTAAAATAAAAGAAAATCAATTATATTGAAGAAGTAGTTAAAAGCAAAAATATTGAAATTGGAATCACAATTTCAAACACAAAGAAGTTCTACCATGAGTAGTACCTTATAGTATACTTATTAAGGGTTCTGAATTTGAGATTTTTTTATCTGAGGTATGGTATAATTAGGTATGTTTTTATACATGCGGAGCTAAACTGAACTGCATCAACTTAGAATTTAGAATTCATATGGACTGCCATTTATCCTTTTGGGCATGGAAGAGCTCAAGGCTACATTCGTTTAGTTCTAGGAATATGCATTTAATGTTTAAACGAATCTACTTCAACTTTTCTTCAACTACATGTGACATAAATACTGCAATTACTCTTCTGAACAACTGACTAGCCAACTGATCATATCCATTTAATCAACTTTATTTGATTAAATGCTTAAGAGACGACCATTTGATACTAACAATGGGGCTGGCAGTTTTGTTCAGAACAGAAAATTTATTTTCAAAGCTTCAGAGATAAACTATTAATTTTCTTTTTCCTGTACCACGGTGTCTTGGGGCCTAGAAATCCTGATCAAGATATTCATTTACAAAAGCTGTCAGCTTTCCCATCAGAATTAAGTGAATATCCCTTACCTGAAATCTTTGAATCAGATTTACTCTCCTGCTCTAAGTAAAGATCTATAAAACTTCGTATATTGTTCGGATCAAATGATTCTCTTTGCTGGTTAATACGAGATTGGATGTAACCTTGAATATCGTCTCTACAACTCTTCAATTGCCTAGGCTGTCAAATAAATTTGCAACTTATATATAATTTAACGTATTTTAGATATCTCACTGTTAACGCATCTGCATATTTTGCCGATATTTTTTCTATCAAACCTTTCATTCTTTAACACAAACGTACGTCTCTACTCCTTAATAGGTTATGAAAACAAGTTAATTATAATAAATGTGTGAAGATTTTATGTGTAATTGTTAAGCCTTTTTTTTAAATATTTTACCAAATGTTTTTGTTTGTTTTAAAACAAATGTAAACATATGTTTAGAACCGATATGGAATTAAAAAGTTTTTGGGTTTATAAATCACATTGAAACAGAAGACAAATTATTTCACTAAGATTAAATGATACTTTTTCATATACTAAATTATATGAGAGGCATATGATTACCATTGGATTTTATTCACGTGTCTTAAGTTATACACTGGTGCATTTGTAATGTTTCTCCGTTTTTTTTCTATTCATAGAGCCTATGTTGTCAATACTTTTATTTTAGTAGTATAATGTGTATCAACACCGATTGTTCAATGAGAATTGATATTTCTCAAAGATATAAGTATATGTATAAAATAACAGGAACAGTAAAATGGTTGTACTTCATATTGAACAGTATCTGCTGATACGTCAAAGAAGTCGGTTGGTAAGGGCAAAATTTGGCCTCAAAACAGAGTCTAAAATTTTATGTTGTTTCTCCGGTTCTTTAATGTGTTTTATAGTTGATTTGATTGATTTATGGTATATAATAATATTTTGAATATTTTTGGGAATATTTGCCTTTCAAACTTGGCTGGGATTGGGAAAATCTGTTAAAAAGGATGATCAAAAACCAAATTTATGCTCTTTTTCACCATTTGAACAAAGGCCATATGTGTGAAGCCTCTCTTGAGTCAACAGATGTGTGGCCACTACTTCCGTTCAACACAAAAAACATCTTTAAAACTGCAGAAATGTTAAAAGGTTTTCGTAAAAGTTTCAAAGATAGATGCATCTTGTTATTTTAGTAACAACGTCATAAATCTCGTCAAAATCATCTTATATTCAGTGTTTGCGACCATTTTACAATACTACAACGAATACCTAGTATCAGCTTTAATTTAAAAAGAAAATACCCAAATTGTGAGGCAAAAAGGGGTCTTTACCAAACTTTCTCCTGTATAAAAGTGTCTTATATATTTTTGTCTTATTGCTTTGTCAATGTATATTACATGTATGCATGCATTGTATAGCTATTTATGTATCTTATGACAGTTGTAAAAGCTCTAAGAGCGTATGTTGCTTTGTTGTTATGAACTTGTCGACTTAAAATAAAGCTTATCTGATTCGATTTGATATGAGAAAGTTGCAATCAGTTTTATTTGGAATGCCAAAAAAATGATGACAATATGTGATAAGAGAAATACAACAAGAACTAGCGATAACAAGGTTTTACCTTTTGTATACATTTATCTTAGACTCAGTGTAACATTGTACAGTAACAGATAAAACACACTCATCTATCTTTAATGATAAAATTGTATTTTCCAAAATATTTTCAACTACAATTTACTGTAAATTACCTGTGACGATGGAAGGATGTATCGAAGGAATGGAATAGCTCTGGTTAACGATGACATGGCTTGTAGTTTAAATATCATTGATATACGATCTATCAATCGGTTAAATTCCACGTCATCGTAGTCAAATCTGAAAAAGGTGTAAAGGATATTTCGCAATTGAAATAAAGGTAATACAATTCAATGTCACTGATACAATATAAGTTATGTATGAGGTTTTTAGTGTATAAAGCATATTTTTTTTAAATAATATTTGTATTATTTCTTGTCATATGATATTATATAAATGTAAAATATATTTGTTGTCAATTGTTTAATTGAATATGATTAAGTTGCTAATATTGTTAGCGACTTCTTGCACTCGTCATTTCAGTACTTCATATTTGCATACGATTTGCTTAACTATATATTTATACTCCACGTAAATATCTGTGCCGTGTTAACCGCCATAGCGTCATAGTTCTAGCTTCATACGAGATAAAAATGTACCTCTTAAATATTAAACACGTGTGTTCTACGAGTGTTTCTTGAATGTATGAGAACGGGAAGTTCACATGACATGATCGATTAGCATTGAACATTACCAAGTATTTGATTCAGGCACAGGGTCTCGTTACAACACTATGTAGGTCATAAACATTAGCACGGTTCCGATATCTATGAATATTCATTGCCAGTTGTTTAATATGGTTCTTAATCTGGTTTTCTGGTCAATATCAATGATCCCAAAATCATACATACATCTTTTAAAAATGTCATACACATGTCTATGTATTTTTTTTTTTTTTTTTTTGCTTATACTAGAACGGGAAGTTTTCATTAAAAGACAAAAGTGATCGGTCATCATTGAATGTATGTAATATGAACCAATTGTCCAATTCAAACACAGGGGCAAACTTCATCTTCAAATAAGAGAATAATAAATTTACAGACAAAATATGAACAATTTTATCTGAACAAAACATTGTGCAGAACCAAAATAACAAAGTTATGAAGTTTTGGAAATTAGGATGAATATCCTTAAATTGTTCAGTGGTTATTATGTTGTTTATTTGTCAACCAATTTGACACTTAATGAGATACAATATGACATCACTAATGAGATAGGCGAACTCTTCTATATGTATGGGTTTTAAACATTATTGGGTCCCCGATATGTATATAAGGTCTGAAAAAATCCCTACTCTATCCTACATAATAGCATCTAAATGAACTGTCCCGTACTACCATACATCGTGTACTAAGTTACAGCCCTAGATTAATCAAACGAAGAGGAATGACCCGGCCAGCGAAAGCAAGATTTTTATATAGCCTAACAGGCCGAGTGGTCTAGGGCGCTGGACTTAGTTCAGGCGGTGTTGCCATAGATGTCACAGCGGTACGAGTTCGTGTCCCGCGGAGGGAACGACCAAAAATTTGCATCGTAAATTTGACAGTTCTAACATCGTTGGGAATTTTTCATATACGTTTACATATCTTCCCTGTATCAATTTGATCCGTTGGAGCAGTGTAGCGAATAAAGTCGTCACATTCTGAGACGTTGTATATATATATATATATATATATATATATATATCCATTACCGGTTGTTTAATCTGATTCTGAGTATTGAAAACATTCCGGTCATCACAGTTACGAAGGAGTACGCATTCATATCAAGGTACACTATCGGAACTACTTGACCATTTCTGCTAAACTGAAAAATATTCTGTTTTCTTATGTGTTACTAGAAAGACTGAGGATTTCCGATTGCAAAGGAACCAATATTTTAGAGCATATAATATTGGTGCCATTTCGAATGTTGAAAGTTAGACAAAATCGATGACAGAGGCTATTTAACGATTAGCAACTTTGTAGACTTCAGTCTTTTATTATTAAAGGTTTCATAATAAGTAAGGAGCTGAATGAGATTTTGCAATCCTTACAGACGGGAAACAAGTTTACAATTTAATATAGATCGCAGTTACTTGTCGGATATCCCTTCCCTAAAAAAATTCGATAATTCATATCTGAAAAGAAGTTCGGTTAGTTTACTCTCGGACTTTCTCACGCCAAAAGGTCATAACTAGAATATCAACCCGCCAATCATAAAATTTTAAACTTACGTTGAAAATAGCATTGAATTATGGGGAAAATATATGTAATGGATAAGATAATCAATTGGTTAGTATCGAGAATAACCAAAACATAAGTATTTGTGTTCAGAATTATTAAAAAAAAGAGATCAATACAGCCCTTTCAAGTTACCTTGAACCAAAAATAATGTTGGAAACAATGTTGGATGTAACTTTTGAATATATATTGCTGACATCTAGTGTGTTTTTCTTTGCTAAAAAGTCTAATAAAAATCCAATCTCCTCTTGAATTCTCTGTTCAATTGATTTTTTGCCAACCCCGAAGTCCTTCAGTGCTGTGATGGTAAATTTTCTCAGGTTTTGCCATTCCTGTCCGTTACTGGTACCCACACCTGAAATACCGTGTTCATTACAATATAATGAGTCACGATCAGATAAAAAAACCACAAAACTATTGCAATTCAATACCTTGTTATCTC
Organism: Perna viridis; assembly: GCA_037379345.1. Lineage (NCBI taxonomy): Eukaryota > Metazoa > Mollusca > Bivalvia > Mytilida > Mytilidae > Perna > Perna viridis. The sequence continues at coordinate 40,724,910 of CM074511.1, read as the reverse complement.
TTAAACAGGTCCTAAACAGATTGGCAACGCTTTCTGAAACAACATGTAGTAATGAACATAAAGTTATTTTTGAATTCACAACCTAATATGAATCTGAATTTGGGAGACTGATAGTGATTATCATTCAACGTACTTATAAACGAAAAACTTAATGAGACTTTTTTCTACCCAACAATCATGTTATAAATGTTAATGTAATACTTTATGCTTAAACTTCAACGTTTTCCGTTCAACAAAAACGGCCTCAATTTCATCATTAAATTACATGTGACTACAAACAAACCAGTGCATCTACAAAACATTTAATGCATCCATTCCGTAGATATGAAAAAGTCACATCAAGTTTATTCAAAATTATATCATTTAGTTTAAATCATCTAATGTGAATAGGTGGTTATTTTCCTTTATTTGACTGGCATGTCAATATGAATAGTTTATCTTAAATACATAAGGAATTTCTCAAAGCATTATCCACACTTAGTTAAATTTTTTGCCTCTCTGCAGAATTGCTAAAATTAAAATAACAAAAGTCAACCCAGTTATTGTTTTTATAGAATTTAACATAAAACGAATGCAATTTAATCATATCTAGGCGATGCTATACCTTAAAATTCTTTTAGATACACAGATTTGTCAGTCAGAGTGAAATTAGTGGTGGAATTAAGGCCATATTTATCGAAGATAATGACGAACCTTAAACATGATTTATGAGAGTTGAATAAGCTTACAATATACACACTAGTCCAATGTACTAAAAGAAAAATATTATAATTATATTTGTTTATACTGCAAACTGTGAAATGTATGCTTTTCGCGATAAAATTTGGAACTCGAAAATTAAACAGTTGAGCATATTTCTTTTAAGATTGAACATTTGTTGAATACGATTCTTAGCCGGATCGCGAATTAAAAACCAAGAAACCGCGAACAAATATGGCGGTGCTAAATGACCCGGTATACGGTAACTACTGTATAGAAAAATGTTTCCAAAGCAAAAGTAAAACAAATTTTAGGAAAAAGATAATATGTCTATATTGCAAGGATAAACTCACCATTTCCATCTGGAAAAATTGCCTTCACCAATGGTCTAAACTTTGTCTTATCACTGTTATCTACCAAAACTTCACGGATATTCTTATAACCGAAAACAACCACTAGATTGCCTTGTCCCATTTTTAAATTCACCAAATCTCCGTATTTCCTTTGAAGTTGTCGGTATGTTTCGCCAATGTTTTTCGATTTGAAGAATATCAACAAATTGCCTACCACAGGCCATGGTCGAGGCCCGGGAATGTTCACGTTCTTCTGTGACATTTGGTCCCATAATAAATACGAAATTATCAAAAATATAAAAAATGTTGAAAGCGTGGTGCTGTCAATACATTCCAACATGTTGTCGCGTCGGCACTGCCAATACTGTAAAATACTTGTATAAGTACACATATTATATACCACTACCAAAAGGGTTCCCGTATAACGTTCTACGTTTTCACCTTTCATGTTTACAATAAGTGCACGTTATACATATGTTATCGATTTTAACATCTGACGAGCATAATTACGATGATACAATTAGTTAGATATGTATGTATATGACGTACATTAAAATATTAATTGGTGCCATAAGTGAATTAATAATTTTCAAAATTAGTTGACTTGATTCAAAATTAATAATTTTATTTCAATCTCACCACTTGTATAATTTGTGTATCTTTTAAAAGTATATCTATTTTCAATCCTTCCGTTGCGGTATATATAAAAAGGTATGAAATGGAAAGGTCAAAATGTAGAACGACAAAATTTAACATAGGTTGAAGTGGTGGACTATGCATCGTCAAGACGTAGTTATTATTTAAAATTTAGAAATATCACTACAAAGAATAATAATACCCTGATCTTTGACTAGACGGGTTTATCAGCTAGTTACCAAAAAATAAAAACTCTATGGCACGAAATTATTTCTGTGTATACGTTAATTAAATTGTGTATACAATGTATATGGAATTAGTTTTGTGTAGACGTAAATTGAGTATATACGTGTACTGAATTATTTCTGTTAATACGCAAATCGAGTTCTGTATATACGGAATTATTTATTTACAATTATACTGAAAAAAAAAAACAACACAGGTATTAAATGCAATTACTTGTTTTAAACAATGAAAGCCTTCGTTTCTTAATTATTTTCTGGTAAAGCATTTTCTCTTGTTTATCGCGAATCGTAGAAGTTTTAAGCGGCAGTGTTTATAAAAATCAGATAGTGGGCGAACTTACCGAGCTCAGTTTTATTTCTTGATCAGAAACAGTTCCTGATCACATAATCTTATTTTTCATTTGGTTGTTGGGTTGTACATGGAAAAACGATTATATTGAATATAATTTATGATATTGGACCCTAGTAAGATGGACATTTCAATTTAGTTGATTTTAGAGAGAAATGTATGATTTCCTCATGCAAATATACAGATATCAATACAGAAAGGATTATCGTTAAAAATATAAAAAAATATAGCATATATAGAATGAAAAACCATCGTTTGTTCAGTTGATTTTTCTACACCATGAACCACTTTACCTTTGGCAGTGTATGAATTTTATGACAAAAGGACTGGTACTTAAAACAAAATAAGATGTCTGATTAAATGAACATGTTCTTTTATTTTCAAATTTCTTAAGATTACAGGATTGTTTGAATAAGCTTAAAATCGTTTATGTAATAAATACTTGCTGTCAAATACAAAGCAATAGTTAGTCAAAGAAAATCTGTGTCCGACAATCTACTTCAAATGTGTATCATGTGTTATTAAAGCAAACGTTTCGTTTTGTAGACGTTACACTCTTCTATAACAATGTCTTGTGCCCTTTTCATAACGGCTCTAAATTGGTTGATAATCAAACTTTTGAAATAATTATGATAATAGTTTAACTTTGATTTTTAAATAAGAAATAAAACATAGTTAGTTCATCGGACTCGTAAATGGTTTAAATATAACAAGTACTATCTTAAAAAAAAAAGATAGCCGACGCAGTAAAATTTGTTCTAAGACTTTTTACTTATAATTTTCATCAGGAAATAACGCTAGGTACGCAATTTCAATATCTTTTTTTTCGAACCCCGCTAAGTTATCAGTATTTGGCCAATACGGAAACATAATTTTGATCAAGTGACTTACGTTTCCATGGAAGAGCGTCCTTAAGGTCAAAGAGTAAAAAGCAAAACTATAACGACTGCGTCGGAAAAAAAAGATGTCTAATTAAATTATTTTTTACTTCCGAAAAATAGAGATTTAATGTTTATTAAAAGATAATTGGTTAAACAAAGTCTGGTTTAAAACAAGCAATGACATTGTATGTCGTATTTTTCCCTGTATATAGATAAATAATTACGCATGAAATAATTCCGTATGAAATTATACGTAAATTGAACTGGTATAAACGTAAATTATTTATTTTGACCTTGATACTGGGCATATAATTCGAAGTATCTACTGAATCAATTTTGTTAACGAATTACACAATATCGAATTGTAACATTTGTTGCTTTTTATAACATATCAAATGTGAGTACTACACAGGCGAATGTGCCACACATGAGAATCATATGGTTTACATCATATGATTATCATATAAATCGAGCACCATATGACAATCATGTTTCGGTATACATATGATTATCGCATGATTATCATATAATAATCATCTATTTTTCACAAACATATGACAGTCATATGTTTTAAGCCAAAATCACCATATGAGAATCATACAATAATAATATCACTATCATATGTTCAATATCATATGATTGTCATATGATTACCATATGTATATTATATGAATCGAGCACCATATGATTATCATATGTGGCACATTTGGCTGTGTAATACATGTACAAAACATATACCTTCCCTTGGATTCTCTTTCATGAGATGAATAAAACAATTTGTATATAAAAGGACTAATTGTTTCACATAAAAAATTTAAATATTTACTTTGAAGTACCGTGAAAAAGGCAAAATACTTTGAAATATAACACTGCAATTACTTCAGTCCATCCCATCTGTTCAATTTCAACTTCGTGTTCTCGAGATCTTTGTTCATTATTTAAGAAACGATAATAGGGCTACTCTAATGTATTACTTAGATATAAACCCTATCGTATTAACTGTGGGGTACCAACACGAAAGAGTCTATAGTGCCATTATCTAGTATGACCATTACTTGCTTTTTACTGTTTTTGCAATGGAAAAATATCATTGTTAAGCAAATAAAAACAAAACAGACCACATTTTAATCCAATGACCAGAACTACAATAAAAGGTCTTAGCTTGGAAAATGCGCTTCATTTGCGGTCGAGCATATCGCTTTTTACTGTAGCTAGCATGGAAGGTTTGTTTTCTGTTAAACCGTAAAAATTATAACTGTTTAATATTCAACATTTTTCTGCCAAGTATAGTAAACGTTCTAGTCAATACATTAGATGGCACAGTTTTGTGTTGTCCTGGCTGTTGACCTCCTATAAAGAGCTGCATTTCACCTGAAAATGACGTAATGCATATCAAAGTAATTACATGTAATTATTCGATTGTTTGATCCTGTTATAACCTTTGATAACAGTTTCAAGTAATATTTTTTTGATTTTTTTAGTTTTATTAATTAGATTTCTGTCGAATCGGTTATCACTGTAAACCTCGAGTTGTTAAGAGTTTGTCTAAATACATCCTTCTGTGTTAATGGTTGTCTGATGTATATATCCACAAAGACGCATTTTCTTCTATCTGAAGGTAAGAGAATTTGTCATTTACTCCACCTCTGAAGAAAAACTTAACGACTTCATTTTTTTTTACTTCACTTGACTTTACCTGTCCCATCTCGTGGCAACAAATACGTCGCGCATCTTCATAAGCAAATAAACAATGCTATGTTTTTATGTACTTCTCTGTCCATGTATCTGACAAAATGTGCATACGGTGTGGCACATAAAGAAAAAGAAAGCAGAGATTTGACTGCATTGTCCAAATATAAAACCTTATTTTAAACCGACATATTTAATACTTAAGAAAATTTCAGAATATCATAATCAAATTTTATCGAAGTGTTTGATTGCAGTAGCTTTGTTTTGCTTTTTTTTCAATGTCAGAAAGGATACAAGGACCCCCCCCCAAAAAAAAAAAAAAAAAAAAAAAAACAACAACAACAACAACAACAACAACAACAACAAAACAACAAAACAAAACAAAACAAAACAAAACAAAAAACAAAAACAAAAACAAAACCAAAAAAATAATGATAATAATAATAAAATAAAAACAAAACAAAAAAAGGAGTTCAACACGAAATCAAAACATCAACATATTCAAATTAAAGATTTTTATAAAATGACAAAAGTAAATGATATTCATATATGGTAATTTTTTTTTAATTTCGTAAATTCAAAATTACGCAATGATAGAAAACCTCGAATCTAAGTTGGTACAGTACTGTCATTGTGCATGTAACGTATTGTTATATACACCCCAACCCAAACCCCTTTTCATGAATAAGTACCTACCAGGTTCAATAACGTATCCATGTCTATCATCCCATACAGCCATATCTTCAGGTTCAATGTACATGAGAAAGTTTGTGATTTCACCAAAATGAAGGTATAATCTCTTGAAAGAGACTAGTTGTATGTTTGGCATTGTTTGTGTAACATTAGTCCATTTGAGATAGATTTGGACCACCTGTAAGTGACAAACTTATGGTTAAATGCATCATATTAGAAACAATTTATGTGAAGTTGAGAATGATTCACAAAATGGTCATTCATACGCAATTGTTACTATTTTTAAGACACGAACACAATTCAGAGTAAATCGAAAAAAAAATGTTCTAATTACGACTACATACAACAATGGCAACATTTGTTTAGAAATATTGTATCAAAGGAATTTAAAAACAGCTTTTTTCTTAAATATTGGTCAAATAGGAATTGCATTGGTTTAAGATATTGCCTCTTATCGATAACAACAAAATCACAGCGATTACTACAAATTGAATGTTTCGGAAACGCAGCAGCTTGAATTAATTGACGTGCAACCTGATACTACTTTTTTAAAGGAAATAGCAGGACCAGGATTTATTGTGTAAATCTAGAAGTATTTCGTGTACCTATTGTAAAAGTGTTTTGCTGAAGAAATCGAACCAAATATTGCGACATCAATATCGCAGAAAAATTATTCTATCCGGATACTCTCACAGATAGTCCCTAAACCAGTGTGTAATTACTACCTCATCACCAGCCAGTGGGCTGTCATTGCCAAGCTCGATCCGTATTCCTAGTCGCTCCCCTTCTTGGATAGTTGGTTTCAGTAATGCATGGTAATAATGAAACTTTGAATATGACAAGCCAAAACCATAGGAGTACAAAGGTTCTCCACTGAAATATCTGTAGGTTCTTTCATTCACTGTGTAATATATCATTGATTGTATCTGGAAGAAGAAAAAAACTTAACCCGGATGACACAAAGAATATTGCATCACATTATAGTGTAACTAACGTCTACCGCTCCATAAGAAGAAATTTGATTTTCAAATTAACGAATGGGTGTATGATTGATTGATTATTATATTTTTTTCTCTTTACATTTATTAGAAATCGAACTAAGAATGTTTAAAAGTATTTTAACACTCAAAAGTACTCGGTCTAACCTTGTACATGTATCTCCAACATCGTTTATTGTATTCAAACTCAAATTCAGATATTGTAAAAGCTTGCGACCATTATATTTGTATTGATTTTGTACTTAAGTGCTACCACAGTTTAATAATACAAAAACTAATATCGTTGAACTCTTCGGTAATACCCGAGTAGAGTTCCTTCATAGTTAATCCCGAACTTTGTAACATATTTGGTAAAAACCAATTGCGCTACAATCAGTTTCAGACTTGAAAACAAGGTTTGAATGCAACCCCTCATAACAAAAACCTGCATTTGCAGCACATAATCATACAATTACAATGTTGAAATGAATATCCAAAAACGAAATGATAATCGAATAGAAGGAGATTTAAACTTCTCTAAGACCTATGGAATTAACCCACGGGTCAATTGTGTGTAAGAAACTTGAAACTTTATCAAATGTCCCGTTACCTTCCAATTCATTCAGGGTAAGACTCCTGAATATCATCACTATACAGGTATGTGCTGTAGCTTAAGGCTATTTCTTTATACATGTTTAAGTTTAAAAATAGCCAATAACTTGGTTCAGAATCAACCTAAAACATCTTTAGACACTTTGATAAAGTAGATTTACCACATGAACAAACATGGCGTCAAAACAGATGCTCGCTGTCATTTTGAAATCTATAAAACGTGCTTCGTATTCCGGATGAATGTTTTGTTAACCAAAGAACCAAATGTTTGAGATTTATACAGTAATGAAAAAAAACATTCAACAAAAAAAAACAAAGCTTAACCAGGTTTCTCTATATGAGGGCGTCCATGCAAAAACCAGGCAGTGGGTGGGACATGACAAATTTAGTTTTAAAAATTTTCACCTATTTCATATCTCAAATGAATCCTTACTCGAAGTTGATGTTGGTTTTTGATTAACTGCAGCAGTTAAAGAATGAGTTACATAGAAAGCATTGAAATTCATTGAAAAAGGGAGATAACTCTTTCGTTTTGTGTAAACTCTGGTTGCTTTCTTCTAGAAGTGTATAATCATTTTCTGAGTCATCGCTTGTCGATTCAGAAAAAAAAAATCTTTGTACTACTGGACATATTTATGATATAAAGATTACATTTGAACAAAAAAATCATTGCGATTAAATTAACCATGTACCACAAATATCATAGGAACTGTATGGTTTCTAAATGGACAGTCGCTTAATTAAATTAAGACATGCCTTATATTCCACACAGAGTTAAAGTAGGTCCTTTCTCGTCCTTACAAAGGGAGATAATTGGCGGGCAAAATCTTTTAAAGGGGAGATAATTGGCGGGAAAATGTTCTATAGAAATAGTTTTTTTTTTCAAGAAAAGGAGTTTGGTGATCCCCAATTTTCTTTTGAAATATGAAAGAATGTCAGTTAATCGTTCTTTATATACAAATATCGCTCGTATCTACCTGTTTTTAAGCAGTACTCGAAATAGTGAAAATTCCCTACAAATTCCATATAAAATGTAAAACAAATCCCTTTATCAAGGCTCAAATATCTCAAAATCAAGTTCTGTGACCTATGTTTTTACATAAAAATTCTTAAGTATGTTCATTTTAGGTCAAACTAGGAAAATTTATCTACTAGATTATTTTTGATATGACCTACTTTTAAGAATGTATAACCTGTACAAAATGAACAGTTACTTTAAGTGTTAAAATATATTATTGTAAAATTATTTTGAACGTTTTAAAAAAGTTATATTGTAATATAGAAATATCTACAAACACATACTTGGTTTTGATATTTATACCATGTAAACGGTAGTCTCCCAGCAGGATTCGATGTATTACAAGCATTAGTTAGAACCTCAAAAATAGCCTCCCCGGTTGCTTGGGCTGGGAAGAAACACTCCATAATGGAAACAATTCTTTCTTCCGTATCCATCCATGTAATATTTACTGGTCCAGCATTAAACAACAACAGAACTATTGGCGTTGAACCTAGAAGTAATTAAATAACACTGTAACAATAAAGTTGAAAACGATAGCACTTTCCGTATCTCCGTTACACCCTTCATTTCGTGCATTATAAAACTAGGACATTGTTGCTTCAAGAAGATAATTGAGTTGATAATTCGACTGTCTTTGTGGATATAAACCACCAAAATCCCCAAAAATTTCGTAACACTGTTTGCACGATATGAGCGACGCTGACGATCAGCTGACTATTCATATACTTGGTTTAATTTTTGGTTTCGTGCTAACATATGTACTCAATATTGTAAGACCCGGTTTACACTCATATGTGGTATTTGTAATTCATGACGGACTGAGGATTTTCCTAACGCCCTTGGCTATCATTTGGGGTCTCTCACGGACGGTGTCAAGAATTGAGGTGTTTATATAGTCCCCGGGCATAGTCTTGCCCGTGAATGTGGGTCATGGTGTATTTGGTGAAATTATAGGAGTCATGTGACCACGTTCATTCATTCAATTCATTAAATGCATTACCAGGTGATTTAATGTCAATCTGTGACTCAGTGATCCAATTTGTGATCTGCACCCTTATATTGTACAGCACACAGCATTTGCTGAATCTTTGACCCAGCAAAATACTTTTCGGGATAAAATCAACACTTTCAAGTGCACGAAGACGGATAGGTACTGGTGCATGCCAGTCAATCGATGAGGAATCTCCAAGGCCGAAAAAAATAAAGTTATGTTTCCGATCACCAGTCTGAAATTGTGTAGGGTCGGTAGGTACGGATTTTTTTTTACTTTTGAAATGAAATACGTCATTATAGTGACACAAAACTCAGAATACAATGATAACCAAATATGCAAAGACTAAACAACTGATAATTTTAGACTTAGTCCACGGCCATATCTCTTTTTGGGATTCGGCGCGCTTGAGATATTTTTTGGTTTGATGGCGGAGGTCAAAACAAAAAAAAACATCTCAAGTGCCGAACCCCAAAAGGGATTATCCACGACCAAGAGCACACACACATCATGTGTGTTTACAATCGATTCTAAATATAGACAACCAGTATTTCTAACTCTTTATTATTCCATCTAGGATAGAATAAAAAAAACATCTTTGGCTTTATTTTTTAATTTTTTTCTGAAAGACAATCGGCATACGTTTTAATTATCATTTTTTCAATATCACAAATAAATACTTTTGGGTATGGGGTCTGAAGAAGAGTTGGTATGTGACCGGGAACATTTTTAGGCCTAAATGGATGGTCTATTTATTACTCCAGCAGTGCTAGAGGTTGTCAAGCAAGCTATTTTGAAATCTGAAGTTGTTCTGAAATCGGTTTTTCTTTCAAATCTTTAATATTTTTCCAATGAAAAAATGCTCATAAAGCAGTCCAGGAGGTAGGTATAGATTCTTCAAATTGTGTTTTATTAAGAACACAAATTGAATATGGTCCATATTTCTTCACATTGTGCGGGAGAAAAAAAAACCTGGGTACCAAGGTTAAAAAGGACCTTCCTTTTACATATCTTTTAACAGTTCATGTTCCATATACGTACGTGTATATCATGTATGTGAACTTTTCGACGTTTAGTGGCAAAACACATGGCATTAAGGAATCTGTAAAGTTGGGGTAGTCCAATTAGCTGCCCATTACTGTAACATGAAGTTTCGGGACTCTACTTTATACATATAGAGGTTATGTGTACATAAAAGTACTGTGTACATGTAAGTGCATTCCCGAGGAGCTAGTTCCAACGCTTTTTAGTTTTGCTATATATGTATATGTCAGACTGCATGTACTGACAACTCTTAGTATGATGATTAATTTAACCATTCTGTTATGACTTCGTGCAAATAAAGTAAAGTTTGTACATGTACAAAAAATATAATTTTCATCACCTTCATACTTAAACATTGTACATGTAAATATTACTCTTTTTTAAGATGTTTACCATATAAAATATTTTTAATACTTAAAGTTTACTTATCATTTTGGTTAAATTTCCGATTTATAGAAAACCGTCACATTTTGACTTTACGTTCATGTTATTGTGTGTAAATAGTTTAAGAACTGTACAAGTACGACGGGTCCGTCAACTCTACAATTGTTAAAAAGTATGTTTTATACATGTACAAAAGTACGATAAGGATTACCCTGTTAACTGGCTTTTGAAATCAAAACACTTAAATACATGTATGAACACGAACAAAATCCTAACTTGACAAAGCTGCTGATTATTTTTTCAGGCTTTTGTATATTCCCGACTTGCGGACCAACATTTTGTCAACATTTATTTCCCTTTGTAGCAGGTGTTTATTCGGAACACGTAAGGTTTTCCATCCGATATCGACGATACTTTAAAAAATCTCGAAAGTCAAAAGGGAATTTCTCGTTCTACTGACCCTGCCATAAATTTTCTTTACCCGGAATACAAATGAAAATCATCCTTATGTAACCTACCAACAAAATGAAACACCCTGTAAATTTTAGAAACACCGTTGTGTTTGTCTGCTGTGGATTCCGTTTTCATTCGAGTTTTCTATTTTCTGAATCCGAACCCGAACATCGATTAGAGAGACTTCGAAATTATACCTGCTCTTACGGGAGGTAACTCTGCAAAAACAGGATAAAATATGACTGCATCCGGAGCTACGCAAATAGGGAATATTTGTATGTATTTGTATTACTCAAGATTCTACCTAAGTATCATTTCTCCATTGAGAATGGTAAAATTTGATTTTCAACATTTGAGCTTTAGCATAAAAAGTGGAGAAACAGTTAAGGGAATTGAAATGAGCTCATTTTATTATGATATTGCACACATATGTACAGCTGCAAAACAAGTACTATAGCATACAGTTTTGTCCAAGGAAACATTTTTCTGGCTACAAATGTATACAACCATTAAGAAGTTGATTAAAATTGTTTGATACAAGATTTAGTTGAAATATTGATTTCGAAGCGTTGACAGTGAGCCAGTATCGATGGATTCAGCGGTAAAGTCCTTTATATATCGGTATTGTAATTTTGTTTCAAAAGAATTTCGAATGTTATGTATTGAGTATATGACTGTAAGTGGGAATTTTTTCCATTATGCAGTTTTAATCTCTTTTCCTATAAAACTGTTTAACTAGGACTAATGTAAAAACAAAGACCTTGTAGATGTAAATTCTTAGCAAATCACACACTACTAAGTTGTTCTTAAGGAAGAGTAATTGACAGGGTTTTCAGTGAATTGAAAACGGAGCATTCCCAAACCCTGAATTTGCCTATATATATGTATATATTTAATTTCTAATATGACGTCTTCATATCGCCAAACAGTATATGTCGGCACAACTACGCCTTTAGCACCTGCGCACTGTATCTTTTCTTTCGCTGTCATTTCGAGTCAAAAACACTCATTTGAAAACGTTCACGCGATGATTAACCGGCTGAGAGGTCATCTAATTGAAACCAATTATTTAAATACACACATTAAACACATACGATGACATAAATATACAAATTTAATCCAACTTCCATACGGGGGAGGTTAAGCGGAACAGTCGACATTATAGCTACGCCTAGGGAAATTTTTGTCACAGAAATTACCATATTTGTCATATTAAAAAAGAAATAAGCCATTCCGGGGATAGATTTGTACTCATTTTAACGTGGGTTTGACATTTATATTCTCATTTACCACCTCGCTGTCGCTCGGTGTTAAATAATCGAATATAAATGCCGTACCCATGTTAAAATGTGTACAAATCTACTCCCTCCATGAATTATTTCTTAAATAATAGTGTCACCGCAAAACATTGTATATTGGTGTGGTGCATATATCAGTCGTATATTCCACCGATCTCCGATTGCTCCTCAAGAGGTATTTGACCGATAGAGGGCGCTGTATTATTCGATTTACAATTGATCTACAATATTTGACTGACAAGGGAACGCACAAAGATAATAGGTCCGCTGAAGGGTGAACACAAGTCACCTACTAAATAGTCCTCACGCATAGTAATTTTACAAAGCATTAAAAATATACCAACTTGATATAGGGTGATCAGGAGTAACCAAAGGGAAAACACTGATATAGGGTGTCAAGGAGTTACTACATTGAACATGTTGATATAGAGTAACCAGGAGTAACCAAATGGAATATATTGATATAGGGGTGACCAGGAGTAACCAAATGGAGTACATTGATATAGGGTGACCAGGAGTAACCAAAGGGAACACATTTAGAAAAAATTTATATAGGGTCACCAGGAGTAACTCGAGGGGATATGTTTATATAGGGTGACCAGGAGTAACCACTGGGGATAGGATTGTATAGAGTGACCACGAGTAACTAAAAGGAATATTTTGATATAGGATGACCAGGAGTAACCAAAGGGAATACACTGATATAGGATGACCAATAGTTACTAAAGAGGGTAGGTTGTTATAGGGTGACCAGGAGTAATCAAAGGGAATAGGTTTGTTTGTGATGATTTCATACTTTCAAACGGATGTGCAAAAGGAACAGGAAGCGGAACAATAAGTACAGAAAGGTTAATCTACACACTGAATTTGTGTAGGAAAACATCTTAAAGACAAAATAATTGATCTACGATTGGACTATAAATGATAAATTTGAGCATGTTTCAAATCTAAATAAAATGTCGATTAATTCTTCATCAATATTGACTTTATCTTAATTTAATAATTTAGATTCAGAACACAAACTCGATGACCTAATAGAAACCTTACTAACAAAATATATCTAAACGGAAATCAGAACAATTCATATTACAGATTACACAATATCGGTTTTCCTAATTGAATAAAGCACATAGTTTCCTGCGAATTTCAAATCAATAATTTACTTACTACTTGGTTGTATTAGATTTTTGATAGACATTAAAATCTTTTATCAAAATAGAATGGAATATTTATACTCAACACGATATCTTGAGCTTATGTGAACTGAAAATTATTTACCTATTTACCTGAAGTGGGAAAAGTTTCTTAAAAAAAATGTAAAAAAAGTTTACATCTTAACTGAGCTGTTAAGTTATAGTGCAGTTAAATGAAACCATAACTTGTTTTACCAACACATCAGGTATGTTTTCTTTGGTTTTGACGGTGCAAATTACCCTGACAAAGAGTAATCAAGGGAACCAAAATTCTAGCGGAAACCAAAAGAATGTAATCCAGGGACAAAGACCAGACATGGAAAAACAGATAAACACAACAAAAAAAAAACAAAAGTAACTGAGGAACTCGGAATCCACAAAAAACTGGGGGAATGGACTAGGTGCACCGGTAGGGTGAGCGTCCTCTGTTTTTCAAGAAACACCCGCCGAGCTGCTCATAAAATGGCAAGTCCGGGTTAGAGAAAAAAAGGAAAAGAGAACTATTACAAATTGATGTCTTACCATTTTTCACAAACCGCCTTTTTTATTGAGACTGGTTCTTGTATCTTACCAGAGTATGCTATTGCGTCTTTAACAATTTGTGACTGGTTTCCAGGTAGATCCATGGATCTTCTATCATTGTTCTCACTTTCTATTTCTTGGCCTAGAACAATACAGCAGTTTCATCATAGTTTATAAATATGGTTGAAATTACATCTTTAACTAGCTACACGACAACAATAGACTTTGATGACATCCATGAAATAGAGTTTATAAGTCTCATTCTAGTTTCCTAAACGATTTTTCATACGTAGAATGCAGTGAAACCCGTAGACTGATCCACATTGAGCTGTTGACTGATTTCCGGTATATCCAAACGCTGCACGACAGTATAAAATCTTCTGTTTATTGCTTTTCTCAACACTTTTATCATGTAGAAATATACATTTATATTTTTAATTCGTTAAATCGCGGAATCAAGTAACGAGACTTATATACCCGATTACATGCTTACGTACAGTCTTCAAGAACCAGAATATGGAAACGATTGATAACAAAATCGGGGGTTTATTAGTTCGTCGTGTTTAGGTTAAAATCTAAAATGAAAACACATATACTTTAATTTACAAAACACAAAATTGAAGACACCGCCATTAGAACATACGCGTGTAGTTATACATTCTTTAGTATCAATATCATTTTCAGCTTTCAAACTGTCGTTATTAAAAAAAAATAGTCTGAACTTCGTCGAAAGCATAAAATAGGTCGAACTGACAGAAACAATATTTACAGTTGTTTTAAATGCTATACCTGTTCATAAGCATATAAAAATAGCTTCGGCATTTTCCACAGCTGTCTTGACTTTTAAACTATTGTAATGAATACATCTATTGTCAAGGCAACCAGGTTCAAAGGTTGTTGCATCTGCAATCCGCTTCAAACCATTCAATGTAGTTGTTGTATATATTGGCATTATATCTGGCTTATAATTTCCAAACTGTTGCTGTACATTGTCTGCCATTGGACCAATCATCTGAAAAGAAAACCCATATTAGTTTACTTAATTTAAAAAAATATTTAAATTCAACGGATTGCGAGCAACAAACTTTTCAGGAATGTGATTTATAGATTTATACAGAGCATGCACGATTTGACTACAATTCCTCGTTTATACAATACAATATAACTATCCACTTTCCTTGGATCTTCCAATCACCGTGCAGGTCCGGGTGTTAAAAGAATAGGCCTGAAGCAGCGCTAAGCTTGTCGTAAAAGGCGACTAAACAGTGCTCAGAACCTTAGACGGGGGCTAGGGCGCTCTGCCCACAGAGCAACTGGGTTGTGTGCCCCATGTGGTGGAATGGGGTACCCCTGGCGTGTTACATGCTGGGGTTGTCAGGCTATAATACGGAAAACCTGACCGCAAACCATAGTGGTGCACCGTGTTCCGTGTTGGGAAAGATGCCACGTTCCTCGCACGTTAAAGAACCCTACTGTGGTATTCTCCCGGAGTAGGAACCATAGGGCTCCGCCACAGCAGGCTAAATTGCCCGATCCTACCCACCTCTCCCTATTTCCAGTGGCAATCAAAATTTGTCGACCCCTTTGTCCTTGTGTCCCATCCCTTTTTCATTTCATCATTTCATGTGCATCGTCTGAATATAGCTGAAATATTGCTGCTCGGACGTTAAATCTCAACAAACAAACATGGATCTCCCAGAATGGAAATCAAAAGTTGTTGTAGATGTCCCTTCGTTTGAAATAAAGGAGTGCCCTCCAGAAAAGAAAAACAAAACAAAAAAGCCATTAAATCATTTTATCGTCTTCTGCAATTTAAGGGATTTTTTGTCCCCTTTTAACAAATTGCAAAGGCCATGTCGGTAAAAGTAATTGAACCATGGCCCAGAATTTCCTCTCATCTTGATCATTGCTTTCTATACCAAATAAATATACCTACAGCTATTTTCCTGTACCTTTTCGTCAGGGGAAGGAACTCTTTGTTATTCTTCAGTAACGCAAATGATTTCTTTGCTGCGTCTAGAAGCTATTTGCCTATGACCCTGACTTTGTACGAATGACATGTCCAGATATGAATACGGGTTCATTTCAGGAGGGTCAAAT
Source organism: Perna viridis (assembly GCA_037379345.1). NCBI lineage: Eukaryota > Metazoa > Mollusca > Bivalvia > Mytilida > Mytilidae > Perna > Perna viridis. The sequence goes on along the minus strand of CM074511.1, from coordinate 40,708,770 downwards.
TCTCCAAGTTTCATTCTTGTGTAGCACAAAGGTGCTACAGACTTAGCATTGTCTCGTTTGTCAGTTTTCCAGTTTTGACTGCATCCACTACAGGTTATGAAGTAAAACATGTATTCAGTTTAAGAAATATCTTAATGCCTCCGCAATCATGATAATGTCATTACTTTGAAATTTCTGTTTTATGTTTTCATGTGGAGTTTTCTGATAAGTTCAGTTAATCATGAAAAACTCAAGGTTGTACATTGTGTATATACACACACACGCATATATATATATATATATATATATATATATATATATACTAACTGGCCGAGTAGTCTAGGGCGCTGGTCTTAGTGCAGGCGGTGTTGCCATAGATGTCACAGCGGTACGAGTTCGAGTCCCGCGGAGGGAATGACCAAAAATTTGAGTTCTAACATCGATGGGAATTTTTCAGACCCCCTTATATATACATGTATATGTATAATTATATAGAAAGGTCTGAAAAATTCGTCACATTTTGAGACGTTTGTATGATATTGATTTGTTGTGACATGCATCATTAATTTGATCCTCTATCCTACATAATAACACCTAAATGAAATGTCCCGAACTACCATACATCTTGTACTAAGTTACAGCCCTAGATTAATCCTATGAGGAGGAATGACCCGGCCAGCGAAAGCTATATTTTTATATATCTTAGCTGGTCGAGTGGTCTAGGGCGCTGGATTTAGTGCAGGTGGTGTTGCCATAGATGTCACAGCGGTACGAGTTCGAGTCCCGCGGAGGGAACGACCAAAAATTTGCATCGCAAATTTGACAGTTCTAACATCGTTGGGAATTTTTCAGACCCTTCTATATATATACACACACACAATAGATGGCCCAGAAGACGATTCAGTTTCCTCAGAAAGCAACCAAATTTTACACAAAATGAAAAATTTATCTCCCTTTTTCAATGAACTTCGGTGCTTTCTATCTAGTTTACTTCTCATTAACCGTTGCATTTAATCAAAGACCAACCTTCAACTTTGAGAAAGGTTGCATTTGCGACATGAAATAGATGAATATTTTTTCAACAAATTTTGTCATGTGCCACTCACTGCCTGGTTTTTGCGTGCATGGATGCCCTTCTTAATGCATATGCACCCGCATTTGAATAATTGCAACCTTGTGTAACAGGTGAGACATATTGTTTTCATGTGGTATATTTAATCTTAAAGCTAAATAGTTTTTTTTTTTTTCAAAGACTCAGAATGACATATCTTATTTAATTAACTTGTACATTGAATCAAATGCAAAATTGTTTAATTGGGAAATGCAATCACTTACACATAGAAAAGTATATCGGCTTCTCTAGATTTGTAGAAAGTTCAAGATTACAACCAGCATTTACACACAGAGCTACAGTATCTATGGAGTTGTTTGTAAAATGCTGGTAGTCTATGATTTTCTACAGCTGTCACTTATAACATATCCAGTAAAACCAAGTTATGTACGTAGAATATCAGTCAGTAGCTTCTTATTTTCACAAGCTGGTACACCATTTATTCTTTAAAGTGAAATGAAAAGAATATATAGAATATATATAAACTTCATTTTTCAAATTATAATCATGAAGACATGTCCATGTGTAATAATTTGGCAAATCATCTCACAAGATCAAGGTGTTTTCGAATTGGTTTTGGTTGATCTAAATAATTATACACCATAATCATGATAATTATGTGAAAATAATCTTGATAATTGATGTCAATCAAAACTTTAGGATATGTTCGGTACAGGATTTGAAAAACCACAAAATTTGTGACATTGAATATACTGTACGTCGTGAAAACTTTGCTTTGGATTCAGATTTTCAACTTGGTTTATGAAGAAAAAGGCTCGAGTCCTCCCGTTCTTTTTTTTTTTTTTTTTTTTTGGAGGATGGAAATGGTTGAATTGAAAGAAAACCATTGAAGCGTGACGATTTACGACCCTCTTTAATTTGGTTAGTCAGCGCACCCTCCGGTTCTTCAATCCCTGTGTCAGACGCTGGAACAGACAAGCGTGGTTTATACTCTCCTGTTTACCTAGCGCCATGCGAAGCATGTCCATATAACATAACACAAGTATCCATTATTTTATAGCGATTTTATTGCATTATCCAGACATTTGTATCTCATAACCTCCAGAAATTCCTGACAAAGTATTTGTTAAGTTTGCCTATTGTTAGGCCATTAGTTGAAATGTGCTATGGAAAAATGGCGGGAAAATTTACCCGCACATTTTTCCCGTATGAATAAGCAGTGAAAAATATGTGAGTAACAGCTAGATGCTTCGGGATAAATTTAAATTGCTTTTCAATTGTTTTCCAGATGTATTGAATATGTTTGAGGTAAAAAAAAGACCAAATTGATAAAAATGCTTTGTCACTCATTGCTCGATTTTTACACAGAATGGTGTTTAAATCTTTGATCGCATCCAGCTAAATACAGTTAAATCAAAGAATATGATGATTAACAACAAACTACAAGTTTCTTTCTATATTTTCGTTTCGTTTAGGTTCTTCGTTTGTTTGTTTGTTTCGTTTTCGTTTTTTTTTTTTCTGTTTCTTTTTCTTGTCTTTTACCAATTACGTGCAAGTGCATCGCGAACTTTTCATAACCAGGGCGGACCCTGGATTTCAGGTGAGGGGAGTAAATAGAATTAGATGCCAAGCGATGCACATCAAGAATTAAAATGGGGATAGGATTTGAGAAAAGTCAAGATATCCTATTTTTTCCCAATTTGACGGAAAGGGGTTGGGCGTACGCCTGGTAACTTAAATAAGCGAAGCCTAAACGTTTCGTATATTGAATATGATTAATTTTCGGCTGCAACATATGTTCAGTAGTTTTAGACTCACACATTACGTAATTAAGTTTGTAAAAAAGACGAATACTAATGATGCGAATATTCACTAATTATTTAAATTAAATATTATTTTAATTTGTACGTGCATTATATTTAACGGACTGTTAAATCCTTTATTATATACATGTATTTAGATTAAAATATAATTATTTTGTATATGCTTTATATGTGTTTGTTTAAACCATGTATCATCTACCCTATATCGTACCTCTAGACCTACATACTTCATATCGCACTCCTTTACGGACTATACTTGAAGTATGGTTAAATATATGATATAATGAACATGACATGTTAAAATCTGTATAACATGCTGTACCAACCCTCGACCTATATCACCCCGCGGGTCGGTGGCCCTTGGGTGATATAGGAGTCTCGGGCTTATACAGCATGCGATACAGATTTTGACATATAATATTCATATATATATCGTTTACCCAGCATCACACCCCTAGACCTATATCGCATCCCGACACGAAACAATATTGAAGTTTAGTCAAAATATATGATAGGTGGCCCTCGGGTTGATATAGGCATCTCTGGTTAAAACCCCGTGTGACATGTAATATTCAGTATAATTATATTGTATCTAAAACTGTAAGAAGTGCGAAAATAACTTTATTTAATGAATAGGTGAAAACAAAATAGATATATTAGGAACAAAACAGGAAAAGGTATACATCAAGTCCAAACAATTCTAAACCAAGTAAACAGTATTGTAATTCAGGCATATTAATACTGCCCTGATCATCTATGTTGATTTACTCTTTTTTCTTTCCTAAAAAAATAGTGTTTGCTTTTATTATACATGTAGTATTATATTAGAGTAATAATAACAATAATATTATTATAGAATGTGTACAATTCCATTATTACAATATTCTTTATCAATCAAATTATGACCAACTAGATGTTTTATCAATAACAGAGTTTCATAAATACAACAAAAAAGTGTGTACATGGACTTTTCAAAAGTTAATAATAAAATTCGGTCATATAATACAAATCATGATTTCGAAATGTTTTCAATTCACAGTGAATAGCCCAGCTAGAACAACAAAATCTGTATCAATAAATAAAACAATTTTCAAAACGTTTCACGTGATATTCTAAATACCTCTAAGTATTAGAGAAGATTTTTTCCAAATAACGTTTTAAAAGTTCACAAAGGTTACAACCGCATACCATACTTGAAGTATTTCTGTAAGATATTAGTTTCCTTTTGAATTTCTCCGAAGGTAGATAAATCTTCCACCATATCTTTTTCGACTTTCTTAATCTCTTTTCCTGAAGAATGGGAGAAGCAGTTATCAAACATTAAAATAAAAACAAAGAATAATAACAACAACAAAATTATTTAGTGTTAGTCCCTTCTGTAAGAAACATGGTATAAAAAAAACAGTATTTCGAAAGTTTATTTTGACTATTTGCACCATCAGAATCAAGAAAAAAGAGAAGATTTTCCATATCACTTTGGTAAATTGATTTATAATTTCATTTAAATGCACTGAAAATTAACATTTCAAGGGCAGATAACTCTATAAAAAAACTCGTTTTTCTAACATTCTATTGAAAAGTTTATGAACAAATCTAATTATGCATAGATCAAATAGTGGTTATTTCAAATCCAGAAATCATCCCTGAGTGATATGATATTGTCAGATCGGTGTGTTTGCGACATGCATGTTTCTGATTTTTCCCCCATTTGTCTGAACATTACCAAAAAGTACACTTACTGAGTGAAAGTTATTAATGAAAGCAGTTTTATAACAGTCCCCAGCCTACAAAAAGATATTATTTATACCTATGTCAATTCTTCTATGAGAGAATGTGTTTTTGGCAACCGATATCAACAGCAGTCTCTGCAGACGGGATAAAATAACTCCAAAATATTCATAAAATATTTTCAAAATCATACCGACAAATTCGAAAGCAACTGTCAGTTCTGCTTTGATGTTTTCGTTGGTGAGTTGTCTGTGTTCCATATTGATGCCGTAGCTGTTTAAAATTTCTTGCTACATCTAATCCAAGATTTCTTTAACGCATCAGTACCACCAATAAACATGACAACATTCCTTCATATCTTTGCCAGTTACCCTTAATCTTTGCTGTACTACAGATAATTGGGTTTTAAGGTTAACGAACATTTCATAAGTATCTGGAAAAGTACGAGTTTGTTATAGTATTTAAAAAACTTTCAGAATGTAAAATCAAGAACAAAAATGTATGTCCAAGAAGTCACAAATAAAAATGTAATTGTATTTATAGATCTGGAATTGTTTTAAAAGTACAAAGTCTGTTTTATCTTTTTCTTTTGGCTTAGAACGAAATCTGTTGAATAATTCAAATGAAAATTATCCAGCAAAATTTATGATCAGAGAAAAAAAACAAGGACGTGTTTTACAGTTTCAATACCATAAATACCTCTGAAGAAGTCGTGCACTCGGGAAACTTCATCTTTTGTTCAGTCACATTTCTTGATCATGGAGTACATTTCTGAAAAATCAGAAGAAAAACGTAGAAAAACGTCATATGGTACATATAATTTATTATTCATTTTCACAACTGATCCCCATTTTAGCGGTTTTTTTTACAGTTAGATTTATTGTCTGAACAACCACTTAGCACCATCACAATCGTTTCCACTTCCTTGTGGGCTATTCCGGTGTACTCTATCTCTATTACTAGCAGAGACTATCACAAGTCATAACGTGTGAAAGCAGTTCAAGGGGAATATTTATTTGTTAGTTACAAAATGTACGTGTACAGGTGTATTGTAAACTTGTTTGCATCCATTTCGACACTTTAACAATTTAGTCTTTTTTAAGTAACATTGACTCACCATTTTCGTAAAGCGTAGTAACAATGAGTTGTGAAGATAAGAAGCGTTACAGCAGCTGATAATAACACAGTAATGTCATTCAGATAATGCAGAACCAATACTAACTATGGATGTCTGAAATTATGAAATGAATAATATAAACCTATATAATTACAGGGTGAGTGTAGAATTACCATTTGAAAAAAATACACACACACACACACACAAAAAAAACAACACACATTTGTGTTGAAAAAGGATAAAATTATGCCCCTATTTCACAGATGATTCAATTACGTTTATTTCATAATGATATTATCATTCATTACTAACCAACTTACTACAATATGTATAGAAATGTCCATCCTTTATGAATCGAAAATTTCGACAACTGGTAATTACGAACTAGAAATTCCTACAACCGGTCATTGCGAAATTACAGCCATGCATTATGAATTTTAAAACGGGGTAGGTATCAATGCGGGACCATATTATGCACTAAATCAAAATGGCGTACATTCCTTCCAATAACTGACAAATTTGATTAAGAGAGGCCTAATAATTCAATTAATTAGATTAGGAGATTCAAAGTTGCTGAAAGATAGTACTGGGACTGTTTAATCTATAAATTTACGATTTTTTTTTTTTTTTTTTTTTTTTTTTTTTGGGGGGGGGGTATTTAAAAGACGAAAAACCTTTATGATTTATTTTCATAAATATTTGATAGACCGAGATATGAACTTATTTTAAAGTATGGTGAAATCATGTGTATTAATAATAGAACCTGACTATGTCCTAAAATAAAGTCCGTAAATAATTGGTATTAATAATGCCTTCGGATGGCTGTAATGGCCATAATGCCTCGGGCATGATACAGGGCCAATATGCAAAAGGTCATGCATTAATACTATATCAATATGCGTTAAAATGTCAGGGGGGGGCATTATTTATACAATAGTTGCTTATAAGGAAGGCATTACCATCATCAAATGACTGCCCGAGTATTGTGATATTATCTGAGACCACATGCTCGAGTGCTAGATGCGGCCTTCCCCGACAAAAGTTCCAGTTTTCACTTTCAGAAAGAGATGCAAATCGTGTTTCTGCAACAGGAGCAGACACGCGGCTTGCCATATTTACATTGACAAATGCTTGATCACGAATGCGTGTGAATAAGGGGATGTGACTCTAAACTCGCAAAGTCTCACTAACCACTTCTGATGTTTCCTTTACTAAACAAGTAATTTTCAAAGTTTCACTGTGAATTTCCAGGACAAATGACACCTTAAAGTTGCATACCATTGCGAAAATAAGGCTTTCAAAATCATTATTATAATAGTACGATGACCCTAGAAATTCTTCACAAAATTTACTTGAATAAAAAATACTGAAAATCAACATATTTACATTTCCTGCTGACAACATGGAGGCAAATTACTCAGACATGTAAACAATATTCGTACACTTTTGTAATAAAATACAAATATGATTTTAAAATATGCATTTTCAGCTTTATTTTCACTACTTTTGATCAGAATACACACAAATAATGCATTTACAATGCATATTTCTAGGTTCAGTGTGTTTTTGATACTACATGGGGGGCATTTGACCCGGAAGTGGTTAGTGAGACCTAACCAGGCATTACCATGATGCAATATTGCCCGAATGCATAACCACATCATGGTATTGACTGGTAAAACTTTTTACTGCAGATTAATTAATATCACGTGGAAAGGTTTTATCCAATTGAAATTACTGATTTTTCACATATGAAATAATATATAGTAATGTCCGGGCCATTTTTACACGATAATGCCCTCGGCAGATTGATGTTAGATAAATTATCGATAACTTGACTGCCTTGGGAAGTGAATGATTCACGTTGATTCACGTATTGCCTTCAACATTAATAATGCCCTCACATGCAGCTCAAGTCATTTATATATATTCATATCTATATGCTCTATATAAGCAACTGTAATTGTATAATCATACTCAAAATTTCCCAGTGAACTATTCCTCGGTCGATATTTTTTATACTCATACCTTGATATCTTGGTATCACTCCGATACACCAGTGCCGCTGATAATAATGGAAAAGACACGCATTATAATCATTGCTGAATCCATGATGCCGCGGATTCATTGTTAGGTAGTACAATACAGTTAGGTCATTTCTGAAAATTTGGTCCCATTTTTGTTGAAATAAAGCTGTTTTGAGGCAGTCCACACAGAAAATCTAGTGTTTTGTCATAAAAAGGTGCATATTTTCTAAATCCTTGGTGTGTGGAGGTTCAAGTCATTTATAAGTAATTTAGTGATTATTCTTATAAAATCCAGTAGCCATGGTAACATACTGAAACAAATATTACTGAGTTTTAGTACAAATCAGGGGTGCCTTACCAAAACTAACAGACAAGTACTGTTTTATAAAATATCAGGCACTTAGACACTACCACACTTTCAGGATGAAAGCATGCATGGAGTAGGTGGAAAAAAGGTAAAAATAACAAGACCCTCTTCGACTCATTCTCTCACAATTTTAGTCCCAACAGTTCGTGCGAAATAAGGTATTTTGAAAATCAGCCATCTGATGCTGAGAAGAGAACCTAATACGACAGGGGACTGAAACATTCCGGATACCATTTTACATTTAAATTACACCCGTTTACCACAACATATATTACATCTGTCTATGTAGAAATGCTTATCTACATTTAATCAATATATCCACCAAATTTCAAATTTCAATTTTAGGTTTTACAAAATTTGACCGGGGTATATTGGGGTGCGAAACAATGCGCCTTAATGTAACTGTATAGTGCACCCTTAGGTTGCTGTAACGTAATGTCATAGAACGAGTTCCGGTGGGCATTCTAAACTTAAATGTGACGTTCTACCGTGTAATTCTACCTATCCACATTCTTTCTATGTAATAAACATATCATCGAACAAATGCGTGGTTTTAGGCTTATTGATGTAAGAAACAAGTCTTGAATAATCTCAAAGGAGAATTAAAATCATGAATATTTAAAATGTGAAAAAAAAAACAAAAAAACAAAAAACAAAAAACAAAAACAAAAAACAGGAAATAAAGACAAAAATAGAGTTAAGTCAGAAGAACAAAAGTCAAACAAAGGAGGCGAATCGTAAGAGAAAAAAATCAATTCAGAACTACCAAAATTAAAAATTTTAAGTCAATCATCAACGCTACTTAGACTACCTCTTCAGCTACTCAAGTAACTGTTTATGATTTTCCGTCGGTACTATATGTCAAGGTTAACTTTATTCTATTACTCATCCGGATTAGTCAGTTTCACTTCAAAGAAACGTTAAGCCTTGGTAGACGGAGGGGTATTTTAGTATGCAACATTCTGCTGTTAAATACACTCACTTGCATGCGATTGGCGAAACCAAATACATACTTCGTACTTATATTTTTGCGCCCCACCCCCCAACCGAAACGCCGAATAAAGCATAAAATTACCAGTGTCCGTGCATCACACTTGACTTCCTAGGTACAATTCCTCGGAAACCGCTCAATGCATTTTGTTCAAACTTTATGGACTTGTAAGTCACCAAATGTAGTTTATCACAACAGACCTCCATTATGGTTTGACACATTTTACAGGATTAAGGTTTGTTGAATGTGTATATGCTAATATGCTACATTACAGGAACACTGTTGACCAAACTCGTCGAAAACCGTTCGAAGGAATATGTAGCAATTTTGTATGATACTTAGTATTCATATGTAGTTGATCATATTGGTCTAAAGAATTTCTTTTCAAAGATAAAGAATACTTATCTGATATTCTACCATATTCTTTGAAAAAAATTTAGGATCATCGCTGATCTTTTTAAAACATTGTCCGTTAAGAAATATATTTGTGTATTATAGTCGTTCGATTTCTTCTTTTTAAGTCGCTAATTTCGTTAGCGAGTTCTTGCACTCGTAATTTATATTCGCATATGATTTGCATAATTATAAATTACTACTCCACATTATGTGTAGATCTGTGTCGTGTTTACCGCCACAGCGTCCTAGTTCTTTCTAGCTTCATACGAGATAAAAATGTACCTCTTAAATAACATACACGTGTGTTTCAAGCTTGTATGGGAACAGGAAGTTTACATGAAATGATGGGTTAGCATTGAATATTACCCAGTTTCCGATTCAGGAAAAGGGGCTCGTAACAGGACTATATATATATATGTCACATACATTAGCAGCATCCGATATCAATAGTTATTGCCAGTTGTTTAATCTGGTTCCCTAGTAAATATCATAAGCGACCTAATATCGCTAAAATGTACGTCTTTTAAAAAATACCATACACATATCTGTGTGTGTTTATCGCTAAAATGTACGTCTTTTAAAAAATACCATACACATATCTGTGTGTGTTTTTTTTTTTTTTTTTTGATTTTTTGGTTTTTTTTTTTTTTTTTTTTGGTTTTTTTTTTTTTTGCTTCCGGACGAAAATACCGGACAGTGTTCTACCCGATTATATGCTATTTATGAACCTCTGCCATTATGTTTCCATTTTATATACAACAGTCTTCGAGTTTTCCTCGTAGTTTATCTCTAAAAGGGTCTCAACACTTTTTGTACGCTCAGAATGACCCTTAAATGATGAAGTAGAGTTTTAAAACAAATATGAGTGCACACATCTAAGCTTCCTGGGGATTACCTCTTACACGGCCACAAATGGCACCACAGTTCTTTTTTACAAAGAAAATCGCATTTTCGGTGTTTGTTTTATTACATTGTGGAGCTATACAATGAGTAGAATCATCCTACAAGTTGAAAGTGTGCTATTATATTCTGAGTTTTATAAATTTTTTAACAACAAAAAATTAAAAATTCAATTGTTTAAACATTTAACTTAAAATCTTTTTCTTTAGAACATTGGAACTCTGGGAAATATTATCGGAATTTTATCTCTACAAACAAACAAATATTTTTATTGGGCTTAATGAAGTTTCAATTCTACATCTTTTTATTCTTTATTCTTTATTCTATATCATTTAATTTGCTTATGAATTCAGGTACACGACGGAGTCATAATACATCAACTCATTTGAATATCAAAAGATGTCAAACACGCTTTTTAACTCGGTATTAACACCTATAGATATTCAAATTACTTGGAAGTGACCCAGCCATGTTGTGTAGCCTGATCACCAACAATTTCTGTTGGTATTTACATCATTTATTCAAGTAGCCAAAATCCAACATTTGAAATTAAAATTTCATTCAGCCTAATTAAGAATTTCTAAGGTTTGTTTAGATAAAATTCTGAAAATAAATTTCTCAGAGTTTTAATGCACTATTGAAAATCAAATGTAGTTAAAAATGAATGATTTTGAAAATGACTTTATAAGAGTTTATTTTAAAAGATCATTTATAAAACTCGAACAGACTATTTGGTCTATGGAAATTATGACAGAAAAACGTAAAATCCTTTCAATTAAAAATGCATATAACATATCTGATTAATATGGATACTTGACTAATGGAATATTAATTAGTTTAAGTGACCTTTTTAAATAATTAGGTTGCTCTCCATATAAAAATTATGCAAAGTGTGATTCATAATTGGAAAGTCTAAATATTTTTACTGTTGATATTTTCTTTAAAATGCTTTAGTGAACAGAAATTAACATGTTGTTTTTCATATAACCATTGTTCTTAGCAGATAAAAATTATATAGAATGTACAGTAGAATTCAAAGAGTAATCAAGGGAAACAAAGTTATAGCGGTAATCAAAGAGTAATCAAGGGAACCAAGGTTATAGCGGTAATCAAAGAGTAATCAAGGGAACCAAGGTTATAGCGGTGATCAAAAGAAGGTAATCCAGGGACAAAGACCAGACATGGAAAACAGACATACACTACAATGAACATAAAGTAACTAAAATCATACATACAAAGTAACAAAAGCAAATGAGCAACTCGGACTCCACTAAAAACTGGGAGCATGGACTAGGTGCATTAACGGAAATAACTCTGTAAATTGACCCAAAAATACAATGGAAACTATTGGATTTTAAATGCAGATTTTCTCCTAAGAGTAGACAGGTTGGAATAAATAATTACACATTTCATCAAACAGACCTACAAAGCAACTTTGTAGGTAAAATAAAAATGTGCAGCTAAAATAAAAATGTGAAGCCTTTTTTGGGGGGCGTATCACATATCACAGAAATTGCAGGATTCTTACAAAGACTACTACTGAAAGATATTTGATGACGTCATGTTGTATTAAAAATGCAAATACAAAGAATAAATACTTTGTGCAAATATTTCTGCAATGGAGCAGGTTTTATATAAGAGTTCGAGTGTTACTAACATCTTTAATATGATGCACAGCCTGTCATTATTCTCAACATCATAATGCCAGAAATTCATAATCATTCACCATACTAGAAGAAATATCTACCATTGGCACTCTGACCTATGTTCAAAACCAGTGAACCCCCCCCCTTTTTTATAAATTTGTATCAGCTTAATTGAGTGTTGTACCTAGTGAATAAGATTTTATATTGATTTATTTCCAACCTCATATCACAATGGGGAGAAAGTAATAATGCTCTTAGGCTTCAGCCCAGCAAAAACATTTTTTTTTCAGTTAAATCATCTGAACTAAAGAAAGTGATCAGACACTACTGCATAGCAGTATTTCAAATAAAAAGGGGCGAAACTCTTGATCAGTGATAAAAAATACAATATATTAAAATTGAATTGTTGATATTATGATATCAAAAAGATTGTGGTATAGTTTTTGTGTGCTATATTTTCATGCATCTTTCAGACAACCCAAACATTCATACCAAGTTCTAATTAGTCAAGTAGTTTCGGCGGAGAAGAGTTTTGTATGATTGTTGACAACGATGATGACGGAGGACGACAGACGCCAAGTGATGACAATAGCTCACTTGGTCATTGGCCAGGTGAACTTAAAATAGATACAGTGAAACTTCTCCAAACCGGCCACTGCTGGAAGAAGAGAAAATTGCCGGCTTATAGGAGTGGCAGGTTATGAAAAATAACAACGCATTCTAAGAGTTGTTTCTGTTTATGTGTTTCATAACCCTACGTGTTGTCAGTTTGCTGGTCGAGGCATGTTCAATGCCAATTCAAAACTTTAGGCCTCATTATTACATTTCGAAGCATGCATCATTTGTAAATGGCCCACTGATGAAATGCAAACCGGTCATTTAATGACTTATTAATTACATAATCCTTTACTGTTTTACTGACACAATTATTACAGGCGAACAACAACTGGTCGGCCAGAATTGAGAGGTTGTTTTTTATTTGAATTATCTACCTAAAACTGTGCAAAAATCAGCCAATATACGGTTTTGGTGGGTGGCCAGTCTATTGAAGACTAAACACACAGGTTTTAAGGTAACGGTATGTCGGCTGGAACTTTTGAATACGGCCGGTTTGAAGGGAAAACCTGTTTTTTGAGGGTCTGGTTTGGAGAAGTTTCACTGTACAACAACACTGTTCATCAATCTGCCACAAATGGGTCTATTAAATATTGTGAGAAACTCTTGATCTTTTCAACTCCTCTGATTTCTTCCTCCTGTAAAGGCAATTTAGCAACGTTGAAATCCTCATACAGGTCAGCAATCTGAAATAAATAACATACTGATATGATTCAAAATTGGTTTTTACTATAGAAATCATTGATTTATGATCAAGACCAAGTAGGTTGCAAATTTAATCCTAAGGGCTGCATGTTAAGTGAGTTGGCAAGTTCCAAAACAACTCTTATTTCTTAAAAGTGCACACTTTATAAAACATTTTCAACTTTAAATGCTCTCTTTATTTAACTTGAATTAAGGGGCTTTTTCACCACTTTAGGAATTCATATGATAAACACAATGTATCAAAATAACAGACTTTGGTTGTCGGATAGAATTATAAGGATTGAACAGCTATTTTCGGTCGTTCATGCATGAATGAACGGATCTCTCTGCTCCCAAACATTACATGAACAGCCTTCAATCGCTGTTAATCCTATAATATCTCCCTTCCCGAGTTATGATTTTGAGTTCGGTAATTTTGTTATCCCTTTTATCCACCCACGCTATTCAAAATATCAGTTGTGCATATACCAATGTTTGGGGATGATAGACTCGTAGTTGTATTAATTCCAGGTGCTTACACCACTGTTTGGCGATTTTGTGCTTCTACCATATATTTTGGATGTTTGACATGTTTGTTGTGCTGATCTCATGTGCTTATACAAATGTTTGGCAATTTTGAAAATATCAGTTGTGCTTATAAGTAATCGATGATGTTTACACAAAATATTTTTTGTGCTAAAAAGAAAAAAGTTTTTTTACGAGCCATGTTGAAAATATCAGTTCTGCTTATACCATAATTTGGTGATATTAAAAATATCAGTTCCGTTAATATCATTTTCGGTGATGTTACGAGCCATGTTGAAAAAAAATATTTCTGCTTATGCCATTGTTTGGAGGTATTAAAATATCAGTTGTGTTTATATCATTTTTCATGATGTTAAAAAAGCAGTTGTGCATGTTTTGCTTATACCAATGTTTGGAGGTGTTAAATATCAGTTGCGGTTAAACCATAATTTGGAGGTGTTCTGCTTATATCATTCTTTGAACATACCAAAATATCAGTTATACCTAAACCATTGTTGGGAATGTTAAAATATATCAGTTGTGCTAAGATCATTGTGTGGGGATGTCAAAATCTAATTTCTGCTCATAACATTGTTTGGCCATGTTCATTATTTTTATTGATGTTTTGCATCGTTCTGTAGGAGACTGGTAACTCATGGAGTACATCCATCTCTACTATATTTGACATATCGAAAACTTCATTAACTGACCTATAACAATTATTGTCCGTACCAGAAAAGCTCCTTTGAACTCATCTAGGGTCACCTATTTTATACTGTGTACTGTGTCAATTTCTCCATATAAATGTCAAAATATAAAAGAAGAAGCCAACTCTATCTCTTGGTCATAATGAAGTCTACCGGGCTTATGTATTGATATAACCCAGCGGCAAAGATAGAAGGATACACAGTGTCACTATTTTCGTTGTACCCTCCTGTTCAAGTCCTAAAAATAGTGTGCAAGGTAGTTGCGTATTCACCTTGCGGGGATGTACGCCTAACGAAAATGAAAAGGTGACAGAAAACGACAAAAACTTTAGTCTTCTTACTTTCGAACACGATTATTGCATTCTGCATCATATACACAAGCTATTTTCGAAGATTTATTAATTTTTTTGGGACATGTATACATTTTCAATGTACCCAGATGGAGAATGAGAACCAATGACGTAGCACTTTTATATATGGTAATTGAGCGTTATTTCCGGTTTTCATTTATGTATATTAATTAAGTGGTAATTAAGACATAAATAAATCATTCTAACTTTATTTAGCGTTATCCTGGCGAGAAAACGTTTGGTACACTCGTATATAAATTTACTATAGATTTTTTTTATAAATACAAACGTTTAAAAAATGATATTTTTGTGTCACGTCTTCTTTAAATTACTTCTGTGCTGTTCTTGCTACTCGAGAGCCCTTTATTGGTCAAATAAACTTGTATTCTTGCGCTTGTATCCTAGTATAATTTGTAAAATAAAGTTTGCAGAGAACTACAATATAACTTTAAAACAAAAATCAGTACTTGTTAATTAGATCTATCTGTCTAGCCTTACGGTTTCTTTCATTTTGATTTCCACACATTTCATCAAATTTTAAATAATGAAAAGTAATAAAATAACACATACTAAAGAAGTATAAAATGTAATATATTGAAGTGTACTAGGCGTATAAATATTATCACTATTACATGCAGATAGAATTCCAGATTTGTTGAATGAGATGGTGTTAATTTAAATTAACTTACGATAACCTGGTCCTAAGTGTAGAGAGGTGTGAAGCAATATTTAGTGCTTCCACCATATTTGGAATCGTAAAAATGTGAAGGTGTTATTTCATAATTTGATTGACAGTCTGTAACTGTATAAATTTGCATGTTCCATGCCATTCTATTTACAACGATTAAGTTGTTCAAAGATGATGATTTTTCAGCTGATTAGAAAGATGAAAAAACACTCTGAGAAAAGAGTGAAAGATGGATGCTCTAGTCTTATCTACGCGATCAGGGGTCGGCAATACAAATTGGCTCAAATCCTCATTGAAGGTGGAATCAATATTAACCAGACATTTGATGGGCTGACACCAATGATGGAGGCCTGCCTCTGCTCTGACTCTAGCGAGAATAAATTCAAAATAGTTCGTCTTCTTTTGAAACATGGATACGATTTAGATCTACGTGATCCGTACAAACGGACAGCGCTATATTATGCTCATATAGGAGGCTGCCAAGAAGTGGTTGAAATATTAAAAGACGAACGAAAGAGAAAAAACAGTAGATGAAAAGAAAAGAAGGCAATATACCAAACATATTGCTCAAATCTTCCGTGATATTTCTTGCATTGCTAGTGTTTCTAGTGCTACATTGGTGTAGTACGAGAGCTCGAGGTAACACTATTATAAACAATATTATTAACGGCGAATTCTGAAAAGGACAATGATTGCAAAATGACAGTATTAATTAGTAACTAAAAATGCTTAATATATTTATATGTAATACTTTTGTTATTACGTTATGTATATCATGATTAAAACCTCATTCAATTTTTAATTTTTTCTAATTATTTTTTACAAATGCATCAGCCAACTTGCAGTTTAGTTTTCAAAAACAAGGTCGCCTTCAGAAAACTAATCACTTTTCCACTTTTCCACTAATATAAGGTATAGTAAGAATTTATCAACCGTGAATGTAATATTGAAGAATTGATTACTTGTTTGAGTATACTAATGTAATTTTAATCTTTATAACAATGTTTTATGTTATTTAGGAGAATAGTTTTTTTTTTTTAAATTGAAAGAAAATGAAAAAAACAAAAACCAAAAACCCTCCCAAAAAAAAACAAAAAAACAAAAAACAACCCACTAAAAAGAAAATAAAAACAAAAACAAACAAAAACAAAAACAAAAACAAAAACAAAAATACAAAAAAAGCAACATTATTTTATTCTTTTAGATCAAAATGAATAAATTGTTTACATATATAACATACAAATTAAAGTAAAATGTAAATTACATGGACTCAGGAAAGTACACCTATTCACATAGACTCAGGCAAGTACATCTATTCAATACATTTCCTTACGAGTAAACAAACACATATATAAAGACACATTGATACATTGCTGTTTGTATTATGAGCATTTATAAATTTAAAAATTTTAACGATTAAATTACAGAAAACGTTGAGATTAATCTGGCATTAACACTAGGTACATTCACTAAAGTAACGGGATTCCTACCAACTTTAAACACATCATGATCAACAAATCAAAATTTGTCGGGATATAAACAACAGTATTGTATGGGGAAGCTTCCCATTATATGGTATACGGGGGATGGGTAATGGGGAATGGGGGGATTGGAAATAATGGGGAATTGGGATGGTGTATGTGGGATGGTGAATTGGAATGGTGTATGGGGGATGGGGATTTTGAATTTGGAGGATAGGGAAATGAGTCTTGAAATATTTATTGACATGACAAATTGTGTAAATATTAAAAACTTATAATAGATAAAATGTTGAAGATTTAAAAATATAAAATTAAATTTAATAGTTAGATATCGGTTAAAAAATATGCAATGGGGCTTGTATGGGGGATGGACAAACTAAAAACTTATTGACTTATACAAATCTGTTGTCTTTCCGTCCACTCTTCATGGTTGTGAAAGAGTAATCAAGGGAACCAAGATCAGAGCGGTAACCAAAAGAATGTAATCCAGGGACAAAGATCAGACAAGCAAAACACGTCCACCACACTGGACAAATATGTTGTGAAGTATAGAACAATTTGAAAACAAACGAGATAGCCTCTTTAAACCGATCAACATGATCCGACACGTGCGAGAGCATCGCGGACTTACATCCTATAGGTAGCCAAATAGGCAATAGAAAACTGTTATTTCTACAGAAGCTTTGTATGTTGGACGTTAGCCGAGAAGTACCTCACAAAATCATATATTGTTCGATTCTGGGATATATTAGGTAATCTGATAAGCAACGATAATACCGTGTAAAAATAAATATATAATCATCACAAGATAACCATGTAGATATTGTTGGAAATATATGATAATTGTATGAAAGACATATAATGATCAGATGTAAATAATGTAAGAATCTATCGAAGAATAAGCATATGTATATTTGATTAATAAGAATACTGTATTACTCTTTGGGCACTCATTTGACAAGTTTAAAAGTCATAATAAAAAGAACGCAACTTAAATGGGGAAAGACAATTCTGGTCTAGACTCTACACAGACTAGACAAAATTATATTGAAAGGTGTGAAGTCTTTTTAAGTCAAATCTTCAAAACAAAATACACTTACTTGCCAATATCATGGAGTGATGTTGTCTCATTTTTAAAAATTTTTCTCAAAATCTATATTAAAATAACGAGTGTGAACGTAAAAGTCTTTGTACTTTTTTATTGTTTGACACAATATACTTCAGCATTAGAAATATATACTAGCTGTAGCAGGTCAATTTCATGTATCTTAAACAAATAATATGTCTCCAGGGGACACAATTCAGTTGTTTATAAACACAAGGCCACATATGGTGTAGTTTCTGGCAATCATTTATGGGACTCAGATTTATGTTTTAAAGCCATAACAGTAAGTATTTGTCCGTTCACTAAAAAATATTATTTACATCTACGGTGCATTTCCAATAACATTCAAACGCTATATATATCTGTAATTAGAAAAAAGCAAATCTTTCGTTTAAAATCGTAAACTCTGCTAACTTGAAATTTTAATACCTTTCATATCAAAAACATGTTCTTAAAAGGATATTACTTAAAAGGGTAATACCACTCCAATAGCAGTTATTAATAAGGTGTTGATATTTGTATGAGTCGAATGAAATCTACCACGAGACTCTACTGGTTAGTGTAGTTGAAGGCATGAATGGGAATATTTCTAAAACTTAACCGTTTTTGGAAGTAAACAACGTGGGTTCACTTTGATATACACATTGTTTTATATATAAGCTTGAACATTTCATGATTTTTGCCAAATTTATGTTTAAGAACCAAACCACAACAAAGGAAGGGTTTGAGGATTTGATCTATGCAATCCGGAATCGAATATATAAACTGACTAAAATTCTTATTGAAGGTGGAACTAATATCCACCAAACCTTTGAAGGATTAACACCTATGATGGAGGTTTGTCTCTCTTCTGATTCAAGTGAAAACAAATGCAAAATTGTCCTTTTACTTCTGCAACATGGATACGATTTAAATGTTCGAGACCGATACAAACTAACAGCGCTTTATCACGCTCATATTGGAGGATGTAAGAAAGTAATTGAAATCTTACAGGAAGAAAGAAAAAGACGATCGAGTAGATGAACAAGTGTTATCGCAAATACTGTTGCTTTGACATTTCCTGCCCTTAGCTGAGTTACAATTTTAGGATAAGTTCTGCCTTGATGTAAAAGTTAGAAATAATTTTCAATTCATCAATTACAAGAGTTTGAAATATTTGTGAAGTTTAAGGGACAAAACCTCAAAGAAACAGTAAAAAATACTAATTCAAAAGTTTAGGATAAGTGATGCAATGATGTGAAAGTTATCAATAATTTTCAATTCATCAATTATAGGTGCAAATGTTTGTGAAGTTTGAGGGGTTTAAAATTTGGGAGACAGTGCAAATAACTTATACAAAATGTTATTGAAACTTTTTGTCATTATCGTATAGTATAATACTGTTAAGAAATTGTATGTCTATTTCCGTATTTAAATTGCATCAGTCCATAAAATGCTATATAGACTGGCTGGGAATTATATTGGTCCGTTAGCAGTGGCTTATTTCCATTGACAGTATCGTTCCGCATTCCATTCCGTTTTTTTTTATTTTCTATCAAAACAAAAAATGTCGTCTGGCAGATTTGCATCGTTAGACAAAGATGCATTGAAGGCTATACAGAAGTCAGTATCACACAGTACAGTAGAGGACCTTTTTGAATGAAGCTTGTCAACTGGCAAAGTATGATATAGCAAATAGTTAATTGTATTAATTATACTGGTATTTCGCCCTTAAAAAATATTTTTTTCGGGACGACATACAAGTCCATATAATGTCATATGACCCTCCGTACAATTAACTATTTGCTAATTAAGTACCAGTCTTTATACAATTCAGACACTGTCCAAATTAAAGCGATTCATGATGAAGAAAAACCCACCGAACAAACAATGCTTTTTCAATCTACATATGCTTTATTTTTACGTAACAGTTGTCATTTCCCTATACAGATCTGTACTTTTGAGAAAACATACATTTATCTCTCATTAAAATCAACCAAATCAAAAAAGACACCTCTTGTAAAGTGCCAATTTCATGTACAATCTATATTGTATAAATAAATCTCAAAAGTGCAAGCCCCAAATGAAAACTCAAGACTGGGTATGCGATCTATATCAGATTCCGAACAAGATATAAAAGTGAATTTGATGGATTTTTGACTTGCATGAATCACCTCTCGTCTGATTTTGATAATTTAAAACGGATACTTCATCATTGATTTACAAAAAACAAAAATTTGTATGTTATTTATTCTAGTGTTATTTTTGTGTATTTTTTTTTTTTTTTTTTTTTTTTTTTGTTTGCATAAAAAGATTGTTAGTAACTTTTTATGATCATTTTTCACAAACAGTTATAAACTTATGATTCAATTATCTATGAACTAATTGTCCAATTGTTCTAAATTGTACATAAGGCATAAGTTTAAATATATGTTAAGTGAATTCTTGGAAGATAAGAAGGGACGGAATCCACTTGGGTGAGCAACGCCCTGCTAAGTTCAGATCGAACTTATTTATAGTACACTTTTGCTGGTCTAAATTATAACCTAGTTTTTACTTGGCCGAAAACAATCCGATGCAATATTGAAATCATTTGACATATTCAAACTGTGCGTAGCGTTAATAGACGTGTTGTAAATATCCTCGAAATATTTTATATACTAAACTTTAGCAATTTTGTAGGAATTCAACCGCAAAAGCAACTCGAGGAGAATATTTCATTTCCACCCGACAACTGCATGTTTTCTCCTCTCGAAATACGTAATTGAGGGCCATGGTATTTTATATAGCTTTTAATATAAGAAAAGAGAAAACGCCGTTTTTCATTTAAAACTACTGTACAAAAAAGCAGTTCAATTTGAATAAAACATATAATGTTATTTGTGGGAAAACCTCCATCAAAACGTAATTAATGTTGTTCTAGCCTAAGCATACGCAAATGTTTAGGATAATACAAGGAATAAAATATATATATACTCAAGTCGTTGTAATCTATGCTTTATGACTAAATTATCAATAATTACTTCAGATCACCTTTACCCACAGTACCATATTTCGTTACAACACAAAGTAAAGATGTATGCTCGATAAATAAAGTGCTCCTAGATCTTTTATAAATATTTTGTATTCATCTGAATGTCTGAGTAAACAACAAATTCATTATGAACCAACACAACTTATTACTTGTACATTAATTGAATATGTAACTCTTTTGAATGTTAGAATAATCATAAATGCTAAGGAGTAATCAGGGGAACCAAGATTCTAGCGGAAATCGAAAGAATGTAATCTAGGGACAAGACATGGAAAACAGACACACACAACAAAGAACATAAAATAACTAAAATAATACATACAAAGTAACAAAAGTAAATGAGTAACTACGACATCATATTTATACAAGTGACTGTTGATATCCGGATATTTTGGGATATATTTGGGATCTATTTTTTTGTCTAAAAGATTATAAAGGTTGGATTTTTATTATTATGATCATGATGATGATCATCAAATTCTCCTAGTGTTATGATTCCAAGATTTTTATATATCATAAATATAACTTCTCTTCTGTGTTGAATACTGATTTGTTTCCATGTGGTAATTCTTTGTTGCCTGTTTGTATAATTGTATACTGGAAACAATAAACAATAATTATTCCAATTTAATTAACATTGGCCGTTTTCGTGCTTTATAATTGGTTGTTTACCTTTTACGACCTCAGCGATGATCACAACAGTGTAAATTCCATATACATATCGTACACAACATGGCTACCATGGCTTCGACAAAAGATAGAACCGTTTAGAAGTGGAAAACGGTATTATCTGCTTTATTCCATTCATTTTCGATATCGTTATTTAACATAACAATTTTTGAAAGATTATAGTTATCAGTAGTACTTTGAATATTGAAATTGACAACCACTTCACGTTTTCTATTAAATGCCGCCATTTGCAATGTCAATTTCTGTTGTCCAGAGAGTCTATAAGTAAAACAATAATAATATATTTCAGAAGGCTAAACAATATTTATTTACAATTTAAGGATGTGTAAAGTCGGGACATTCACTAACACATCTAGCATAAAAGTCCTTCGGACATTTATTACTTTTTTGAGTGAACGGATCTATAAAAAAAGCGTGTTTAATTCTAATATGCAAACACGAGCTTTACTGCACTATATAAACTGCATTTACCCATTATTGTCATTGCGGTTGTTTTCAACTTTTCGGTTTTGATCTAGTTTTGCCTTTTGTTTACGGACTTTTCTTTTAACTATTCCGTTTTACTATTGCTTAGCCTCTTACCTTACCGGTGCACCCGGTCCATGCTCCCAGTTTTTAGTGGAGTCCGAGTTGCTCATTTGCTTTTGTTACTTTGTACGTATGATTTTAGTTACTTTATGTTTGTTGTTGTGTTTGTCTGTTTTTCATATCTAGTCTTTGTCCCTAAATAACATTCCTTTGATTACCGCTATAACCTTGTAATTCCTGGCATGGATTTGTTTAATGTTTCAAAGTTTAGTGGTCTATAGCCCTTATATAAAAACAATGGTCGCAATTTCTACAATTGTTCGACTACTGTTTACCACATATTGGGCTAACCTATTCTTACCCGTTCCATCCCTTTTTATTAATACCACGCCTGTCCTTAGTTCCATGCAAATAGTGTTTTTCGTTGAAATCATTATTGCAATAGGGAGTCGAAATAAACAAATAGATATGCAAGGTTTGAATATAATGTCAATAAAACATAAAATATTGCTTATAAGTAAAGATTTTATCAGTTCGATGATTTTTTATTACCCTTAATATAGGCATACCTCCCCCAGACATTAGCGGCTCGATAATGAAATATAAGGGAAATAGGCCTTATACTTTCATATAGCAGTCAAATTTGTCAGATTGAAAAAAGTCAATATTAAAAATAAATGAAACATTTCAAAATACTTTTACAAATTCTCTTTTTATAGAAAAAACATCTACAATACAATCTCCATTTTTAATCCCTATTCAAAGAATTACGTTCCAGAACTCCCATTTATGTCATTTTTATCCCTTGTTTTAAGTACGAAGCAAAATAAAACGATGGAGGCTAGCTCGTACTATTTAAGTAATTTGTCTTGCTGGTTTCATGTTTAGTTATTTTCCATAACAAGTAAAACTACAGTTAGTGTATTTTCTAAAAAAAAATATAAACAATAGATGGAAAGTCGATGTTTTAACCCTCAAAACCTAAAAAAAACAAAAACTGTAGAATTCAGAAAGACGTACATATGACATGAATAATGACCTAATGAATAAAATGTGTCTTTCTATTCTATCATTAAGTCATTGCTTAATTGTGAAATCCGCCTCCGATCTTGTAAGAATGCCAAAATTGTTCATTTGAAAGGATAAGAACTACATGGAAACATCAAACTGATATATTCATTAATCTCAACATTTTCGTCACCTTAATGGTCACCATACAAAGTAAGCAGCGTAACAAAATGCAACTGTTACATTACTTTTGATAGAACAGCTTTTCAGTAAAACACATACTTATGACGTTAATATTTGCTCACAGTTAATTAAATATTGTTTGTCTAACGGCACATTTAGATACCAAATAGAACTTCTGCCTAGGTACTTATACATTTTATCTGATCTAATATAAAACTTTTTTTCAATTGTATAAAATCTAGAAAATTTATACATGTATCTGGGAATAAGTCTACAAAATAACTATGACAATTTGTACATTGATATAGACCTAAGATATCTATCAATATTGTTGACCACCTATTAAACACAGATTTATACGTAAATAATTTAAATATTTCAAACAAATCGTATATTTTTAACTGCGGTAAAAATGCTTCAAAACACCCCAACATAACCATAAATTAATCACACTTAGGCAACATTTCTGACCTTTATATCCCGGTTCCGACCACGCGTAGTTGCCCTTTCTCAGTCCGCAGTGTACTAATAGAGATAATCGGATAATTAACATACGTACCTTACGTTCTTACTCAACGAAAGAATCTCAGAAGAGTCAGTATTTTAATTATTGTTATCTCCCTTATCTCAAGTTTTGTTATATACTGTAACAGTTAAGATTCAAACAAGGAATATGTTAAGTTTGAAAAAAGAAACTAAACGATTTGGGGTTTAGCATTGTATAGCAAACGTGAATTATATGCATATTTTGGTCCAAGGAAAGGGTCTTCTTTTGTGTAAACCTCTGGACCAACCACTTGTTTGGCTAATTCTTAATTATAAGCATGATATTTCAGTGACAATAAAAATGATAGAATTATGTTTAGAATGGATTGACAGTTTATTTTCAAATGTTTAAATCATAGCTTATTTGACGAAATACACAGCTGACAAAACATTAAAATAAATGTAGATACAAGTTAGACTGAATAAAATATGTCGGGATAGTAAAGAAAAAAATGCTCAGGACAGACCATTTTATCAAATTCATTGAAAAGGCAAGTGTTTGAAATGAAAACGATATTGATAACCGTTCATGTCATCGCGAAATATATAAACCGATTTGAGTTACACATAGCACAGGTTAAGAATGTTCTTTGACATATATATGTGAAAGATTTATTTTATTTAATTTGCATACTAGTTGCTCAGTGGTTATTGTTTTATTATTCCCTATTTATAGCTATACGCCACATCCTCGCTTTCACAATACTGTATGTAAGATATTCTACATCTTTTTTTCAAATTCTAACAGTACAAGAAAACTTGCATTGTGATTTTGATTATGCTTTTCGTTCCTTTCTTGTTTACCATGTTGTCAAATTTTGTCGGTATATTGGGGGGACGTAGTTTTCAGCTGAATTTCGATAAATAATCTTTAATGATTTATTGTTTTAATCGTATTTACATGTTTTATAGAGATGGGAAAATAACTATTGTTCTGGTAGCATTTTTTTTTTATTCTGGTTAAAAGTATCTCTTTGCAAATAGAATAGCATCAATATGCTGAATACGAAAATTGGTCTGAATCTAAATAATATAATTAGCAATACGAACAGTTGTTTTCAAGACTATTCACGTGCGTAATTCTCAAGGTTGAAACACAGGGATTTGCTCCCGCTATCAAATATGCAGCCCAACTATATTTACCATATAACCTATACAAGGGAGATTCCCAATTTTGGCCGCCTCGCTTCAACTCCATTTTTGTTCCAGTAAAATCGAATATATCACTAATTACAGCTCAGCAATTACTTAAGAAATAATGAATCTGAACATAGGTATCACCAACAAATACTACTATTGAATTCAACGCAATAATTGGAAGATTCTAAATCAAATTTCTACAATTTGAACGAAAGTGAAAGTATCGAGACCTTGACATCGCTAGACAGAAAATAAAAAACGCAGGGAAATTGTATTACTAGTGTAATCGCAAATAAGTACTTTTCCGTCTAAGAATCAGGGGAAATGGGAATAAATTGTGATACATGAAGAAAAAACATAGGGATTTTATTGCATTATCCAAGTATTTATACCTCATAACCCCAAAAGTTTGTCTTTGTAAGATATTTATAGGCCAATTTAATTGAAATGCACCATGTGGAAAAAAAGTGTTAGGAAAGTTTTTCCACATATTTTCCCTATATACAGGCAAAAAAATCTAAAGGCTGCTCCATGAAAGAGTAAACAAGGGAACCAAGGTTTTAGCGATAATCAAAAGAATGTAATCCAGGGACAAAGACCAGATATGGAAAACAGACATACACAACAAAGAACATAAAGTAACTAAAATCATACATACAAAGTAACGAAAGCAAGTGAGTAACTCGGACTCCACTAAAAACTGGGAGCATGGACCAGGTGCACCTGTAGGGTAAGCGTCCTCTGCTTTTCTAGAAATACCCGCCGAGTTTCTCATAAAAAGTCAAGTCCGGGGTAGACAAACGAGGAAAGGAAAACTATGACCCGTTGAATAAATTAGTTTTCATGGTGCAGATGGATACACCATAACGATCCACGAGTTCATGATGACGACCATAAAACTTCTGTAGTCTGTAGTGATGACTTCAATCTTGTAGTAACATAACCCTGTTCCAGAAGCCTATTTGTTAGAGTTCTAGCGCGATACAAAACGTCTGCGTAGTTTCGGCAAGCTCTGGCATAACGTATGAGTTGTGATATGAACACTCCATACGCAGGTGTTAAAGTGATGTTGTCACAGTTGAAAGGACAGGTGACAATTCTGAATGAAAAGTCATCACGTTTGTCGTAAAGTTTGGTCAATAGTTTTTCTTTACCATTCATTTCTAAGTGTAGGTCAAGATATGATGCTCACTTCACAGTGTCTGTACTATCCTTTATCTCAAGTTCTTTTGGGTAGATGCGATGCATGAAATCCCCGAAATTAGAATTGTTTAAAGATAATACGTCATCTATATAGCGGAAACTGAGATTGAAGGATCTAGCCAAACGATATTCTTTCTTTCTGATCTGATAAGTTATAAAGTGAGCCTCATAAGAGTGAAGGAATAGGTCAGCAAGTAAAGGAGCATGATTTGTTCCCATTGGAATGCCGACCGTTTGTTGAAAAACACGACCACCACACTGGACAAATATGTACCATCTTTTTTGGAAAAACAACGATGTATAATGTTTTAAGTCGGGATTTTAACTGAGTATGGGGAATAGAAGTATACAGTGTTGAAAATCATAGGTTTTAATGCTATTATATTCAGATAATGGTCTTGAACTGATTGTCTCCAAAAGATCTTTCGAATTTTTCAGGATCCACATTGAATTAATACAACTACGGGAGTAACAAGTGTTGTGGTATAAATGTACTGAATATTTTTCAGTTTAAAAGGATCAAGTTGAGAAAAATGATGCACCACCCATTGCCTGATTCTTACACAGAATGGTACTGATACTGGCGATATATATGATTTTATTTTAAAATAAGAAATTATCTTATATTTCGGAGTAAAGCTGTAAGTTAAAACCAGGCTTATGGCTAGACAAAGCCCTGCTTACATAATGGCCTTGTTAGTAAAGAAGCCAGACCTAAAAAAAGAAAAAGTGAAAACTGCTTGAAAAACAAAAGTGCAAATATGTCAGATGGTCCATCAGGAATCATTATTGGAAAATATAATTTTTTCATATAGTGTTAACGTAAGTGTACAATGCCATCAGTTAACAGCTAAAGTAAAACAATGTAACAGGGATTAATATAAAACTGCATATTTACTAGTCCATGCCCCCAGTTTTTAGTGAAGTCCGAGTTGTTCATTTACTTTTATTACTTTGTATGTATTATGTTGCTTATTTTATGTTTGTCTTCCATGTCTGGTCTTTGTCCCTGGATATATTGGTTTTTTTTTATTTTTTTTTTATTATTTCCGATAGAATCCTTGTTTCTTTGATTACTCTTTTCTGTAATAAAAACTAAGGACTGATCACTGAGCACTGTGTTTTTGTTTTCTTCCTTTTGATGCAATGAGTGTACGGTTGATATTACAAAGCAATGGAAACGTCAAGAGTTTTTCGTTTTGCTTTTACAAAGCCAAAAACTTTGTCCATGGATATGCATTGAAAGCTATGTATAAAAACAGAAGCCACATAAACAGAAACAAATCTCAAAACTCAAAAACTATCAAACGGAGAGAATATAAAAGACTTACGAGAGCAAGACAATTTGAAAAAAAAAACTTAAAAATTGAAGAAAAGTCTAAAAGCCTAATAAAGCAGAGGAAAGTCTTAAAGGAAATAAATTAGTGTCATCCAGAATGTCAAATCTTTCTTTAATTATTTTTTTTAATTATTTTTATTAAGTTTATTCTATGACTGGTTAGTTTAAAAAAATGTGTATATTTATTTCAAAGGCTATCCTGATTTTTTTATTCATATTTTTCAAAAACGACATTACAGTACAAACTCTGATGACAAAATGAATTAGCAAAAAAAAAACGTCCACAATAATAATGGTTATTTCCAACCCTACAATGCAGTTACTTTTCTCTTTTAAGTAGTATAACTAATATTTTGGGCGCAATCTGGTGGATGGAACTATTTTGATCAACGTATCACTACAACTCTGGGAAATAATTCAAACAAAATCACTTCTTTCATGGAGAATGCAATTTTCGTTTCGAATATTATAATTGGTCCAATTTGTTCCCTGATTTAAATCGTCCTATGTATTTTGTTCAGATGTTGGTGATGAGCGTTGTCTCCTTGAAACGCGAGTACATTATTTCTAAATGTGCAGTGTTAATATGAGTGATATTTTTTGTACTATGCAATATACATATATTTTCTTATGGTAATTGAAACATGGTGTCTAATGTGCAGACATTTATACATTTTCCTTTATTTTATTGTTTCGAGATATTGGTCGTTTCATAACATATACCACTTTTAATTACAACCAAACACGTTTACTTTACGTTCACTGTCTGGAAATGCAATTGCCGATAAGAAATAAAGTACAGCGTATCTTGATAAATAAATTGTATCATGTTGTATTATGATATTTTCAAATACGTCAATAAAACCTGCAAATGCAAGATGGACTATTAGAGATTATCGTATAACTACCTTAACGAACAGACGTAATGTGAAAAGTAATAAAAAGACATCCGATTATCTTTCTTTTCACATAAATGTCCTGAAATAGACAAGTTCTAGATCAGGATACGAACCTTTTTGACGCAACAAGTCCCAAATGTACATTCGATTTATTTCCCTTTCGTTAGTTTCTTCAAATAAGTTAGCTTACAAATTGCGTAATTTTCGAGTGCAATGCAAAACAGACGAATGCTACGTGATTTGCATGCATTGGTAGGGTTTAAACTTTTGTGAATGGTAAGAAGGGATAAAATCTTGAATGAGTTTGATTTTTCTCAGAACTTTGTTTACATGGAACAGCTTTTTCAGATGGGGGAGGACTTACACCAGCTATTTATTTCATTTCTAATTACTTCCTTACACATTTTACGAATAATTTGCAGTGGTAATTAAGAGTTGGGATTGATTTTAAAAGAAATTGACCAAGTTGTATAAGTACATTGTACCTTAATCGGGGATTGGTGGGGAGGTTTTACTAGTAAAAAAAAAAGTAATAATAAAATAACAATGATTTAGGCTTGTCATCTGGTTGGTGCCTCTCTTTTCTAATATATAGCATTTATTTTATGCTTAATATTTAATAGCATTAAACTTTATTCATAAAGTTAAAAACGAAGTTACAACATACATTGGTTTGAGGATCCTGACTTTTTGTATCTGGTAGTTAGTACTGAAGTGATAGCGTGACTTGAGCTACATATATACCAAAAGGACAAAATATATATTATTATGTAAAATATATTAAAACTAACAAAATTAGTTGTATTGGCATAATGTACCATTCTCTGTCTGGTAAAAAAAAACAGTTGCAATGATGTTGCCATTAAGCTCGTCTTCGATGACAAACTAAAGACAAATCATAACAAAAACATATAAAACCAATATAACTGTAAAAGCAGGGGGTATATCTGTTACCGCCTCACGCTGTCCAGAGATGTTTTAAGTGGTGAACCTCCATATACATGTATCAGGTTAATAACGTAGATATTTGATATCACTAGATTCATCAATCTTTTTTCCCGTCCTAATCGCTTCTTCCGAATGTGAATTAATGCGAGGTCAACATAAGAATTAAAAACAAATATTCTCCTGTTCCCATGTAAATATGGCGTCAGAAAATACAAGTTGGAAATGAAAATGCATTTATTTGTTGAGTTCATTAATGTCTGCAAGTTATAACGTGACTGGTAGGGGTATGCTTTTATTTCGGTAATTTTATTTTCAGATTTGTATATTTCGGTTTATGTTTAACTAGTTCGCGAGGTATGCTTACAAAATATCAAATATGTTAAATTTGAAAGGTTTAACCCAAATTTTAAAATATTCCAAAAAATCAAAAGCAAGTTATTATATGATAACATTTTTGGAAATTATAAAACAAATCATCATCAAAGTGATATGTTATGTAGTTGACAATCAATATCAACATATTTAAAAAAAAAACTAAAGTTACACTTCATATAAGAAAAAAAGACTAGAACAAATGTATAGTAGGGATTAAAGTTGAGATTAAAATATCACAGACCATACATGTATATGTATATGTACAGTTTTCGTCAACCGAAGGGGCTTTCTACCACATTCAAATGTGCAGCCCCGCTAGGGCTTGCTCCCACTATCGAATATGCAGTCCAACTTTTATATGACCTATACTACGATGATCTCAGATTTGGGGTGACTTGCTTTAACTTCTTATTTTACAATAAAATAAAATATATCGCCATTTATTGCTCAGCAAAAAGACCGAAAGTGAAACTACTGCAACCTCGCTAGACAAATGCTTCAGTACCATTCTGTGTAAGAATCAGGCAATGGGTGGTGCATCATTTTTCTCAACTTGGTCCTTTTAAATATACAATACATTTATACCACAACACTTGTTACTCCCGTAGTGGTATTAATTCAATGTGGATCCTGAAAAATTCGAAAAATCTTTTGGAGACAATCAGTTCAAGACCATTATCTGAATATAATAGCATTAAAACCTATGATTTTCAACAATGTATACTTCTATTCCCCATACTCAGTTAAAATCCCGACTTAAAACATTATACATCGTTGTTTTTCCAAAAAGATGGTACACCTAGATACAAATATATAGTTCTTGGTAGAGATTACTCATACTTTGTAAGAAATAATTCCAAATCGTCTTCCAAATATATAGAATTTTTAATCGACAAGTGTGGTGGACGTGTTTTTCAACAAACGGTCGGCATTCCAATGGGAACAAATTGTGCTCCTTTACTTGCTGACCTATTCCTTCATTCTTATGAGGCTCACTTTATAACTTATCAGATCAGAAAGAAAGAATATCGTTTGGCTAGATCCTTCAATCTCAGTTTCCGCTATATAGATGACGTATTATCTTTAAACAATTCTAATTTCGGGGATTTCATACATCGCATCTACCCAAAAGAACTTGAGATAAAGGATAGTACAGACACTGTGAAGTGAGCATCATATCTTGACCTACACTTAGAAATGAATGGTAAAGGAAAACTATTGACCAAACTTTACGACAAACGTGATGACTTTTCATTCAGAATTGTCAATTTTCCTTTCAACTGTGACAGCATCACTTTAACACCTGCGTATGGAGTGTTCATATCACAACTCATACGTTATGCCAGAGCTTGCCGAAACTACGCAGACGTTTTGTATCGCGCTAGAACTCTAACAAATAGGCTTCTGGAACAGGGTTATGTTACTAAAAGATTGAAGTCACCCCTAAAGAAGTTTTATGGTCGTCATCATGAACTCGTGGATCGTTATGGTGTATCCATCTGCACCATGAAAACTGATTTAATCAACGGGTCATAGTTTTCCTTTCCTCGTTTGTCTACCCCGGACTTGACTTTTTATGAGAAACTCGGCGGGTATTTCTAGAAAAGCAGAGGACGCTTACCCTACAGGTGCACCTGGTCCATGCTCCCAGTTTTTAGTGGAGTCCGAGTTACTCACTTGCTTTCGTTACTTTGTATGTATGAATTTAATTACTTTATGTTCTTTATTGTGTATGTCTGTTTTCCATATCTGGTCTTTGTCCCTGGATTACATTCTTTTGATTACCGCTAAAACCTGTGAAAATATGTGGAAAATCTTTCCTAACACTTTTTTTCCACATGGTGCATTTCAATTAAATTGGCCTATAAATATCTTACAAAGACAAACTTTTGGGGTTATGAGGTATAAATACTTGGATAATGCAATAAAATCCCTATGTTTTTTCTTCATGTATCACAATTTATTCCCATTTCCCCTGATTAGACGGAAAAGTACTTATTTGCGATTACACTAGTAATACAATTTCCCTGCGCTTTTGATTGTCTGTCTAGCGATGTCAAGGTTGCGATAGTTTCACTTTTGTTCAAATTGTAGAATTTTGATTTAGAATCTTTCAATTATTGCGTTGAATTCAATAGTAGTATATGTTGGTGATACCTATGTTCAGATGCATTATTTCCTAAGTAATTGCTGAGCTGTAATTAGTGATATATTCGATTTTACTGGAACAAAAATGGAGTTGAAGCGAGGCGGCCAAAATTGGGAATCTCCCTTGTATAGGTTATATGGTAAATATAGTTGGGCTGCATATTTGATAGCGGGAGCAAATCCCCGTGTTTCAACCTTGAGAATTACGCACGTGAATAGTCTTGAAAACAACTGTTCGTATTGCTAATTATATTATTTAGATTCAGACCAATTTTCGTATTCAGCATATTGATGCTATTCTATTTGCAGAGAGATACTTTTAACCAGAATAAAAGAAAAATGCTACCAGAACAATAGTTATTTTCCCATCTTTATAAAACATGTAAATACGATTAAAACAATAAATCATTAAAGATAATTTATCGAAATTCAGCTGAAAACTACAACCCCCAATATACCGACAAAATTTGACAACATGGTAAACAAGAAAAGAACGAAAAGAATAATCAGAATCACAATGCAAGTTTTCTTGTACTGTTAGAATTTGAAAAAAAAAGATGTAGAATATCTTACATACAGTATTGGAAAAGCGAGGATGTGGAGTATAGCTATAAATAGGGAATAATAAAACAATAACCACTGAGCAACTAGTATGCAAATTAAATAAAATAAATCTTTCACATACATATGTCAAAGAATATTCTTAACCTGTGCTATGTGTAACTCAAATCGGTTTATATATTTCGCGATGACATGAACAGTTATCAATATCGTTTTCATTTCAAACACTTGCCTTTTCAATGAATTCGATAAAATGGTCTGTCATGAGCATTTTTTTCTTTACTATACCGACACATTTTATTCAGTCTAACTTGTATCTACATTTATTTTAATGTTTTGTCAGCTGTATATTTCGTCAAATAAGCTATGACTTAAACATTTGAAAATAAACTGTCAATCCATTCTAAACTATAATTCTATCATTTTTATGGTCACTGAATTATCATGCTTATAATTAAGAATTAGCCAAACAAGTGGTTGGTCCAGAGGTTTACACAAAAGAAAACCCTTTCCCTGGACCAAAATATGCATATAATTCACGTTTGCTATACAATGCTAAACACCAAATTGTTTAATTTCTTTTTTCAAACCTTACGTATTCATTGTTTGAATCTTAACTGTTACAGTATATAACAAAACTTGAGATAAGGGAGATAACAATAATTAAAATACTGACTCTTCTGAGATTCTTCGTTGAGTAAGAACGTTAGGTACGTATGTTAATTATCCGATTATATCTATTAGTACACTGCGGACTGAGAAAGGGCAACTACGCGTGGTCGGAACCGGGATGTAATGTCAGAAATGTTGCCTAAGTGTGATTAATTTATGGTTATGTTGGGATGTTTTGAAGCATTTTTACTGCAGGTAAAAATATATGATTTGTTTGAAATATTTAAATTATTCACGTATAAATCTGTGTTTAATAGGTGGTCAACAATATTGATAGATATCTTAGGTTTTATCAATGTACAAATTGTCATAGTAATTTTGTAGACTTATTCCCAGATACATGTATAAATTTTCTAGATTCTATACAATTGAAAAAAAAAGTTTTATATTAGATCAGATAAAATGTATAAGTACCTAGTCAGAAGTTCTATTTGGTATCTAAATGTGCCGTTAGACAAAGATTATTTAATTAACTGTGAGCAAATATTAACGTCATAAGTATGTGTTTTACTGAAAAGCTGTTCTATCAAAAGTACTGTAACAGTTGCATTTTGTTACGCTGCTTACTTTGTATGGTGACCATTAAGGTGAAGAAAATGTTGAGATTAATGAATGTACCAAATTGATGTTTCCATTTAGTTATTATCCTTTCAAATGAACAATTTTGGCATTCTTACAAGATCGGAGGCGGATTTCACAATTAAGCAATGACTTAATGATAGAATAGAAAGACACATTGTGAGGTCATTATTCATGTCATATATACGTCTTTCTGAATCCTACAATTTGGGTTTTTTTTAGGTTTTAAGGGTTAAAACATCGACGTTCCATCTATCGTTTTATTTTTTTTTAGAAAATACACTAACTGTAGTTTTACTTGTTATGGAAAATAACTAAACATGAAACCAGCAAGAGAAATTACTTGAATAGTACGAGCTAGCCTCCATCGTCTTATTTAGTTTCGTACTTAAAACAAGGGATAAAAATGACATAAATGGAAGTTCTGGAACGTAATTCTTTGAATAGGGATTAAAGATGGAGATTGTATTGTAGATTTTTTTCTATAAAAAGAGAATTTGTAAAAGTATTTTGAAATGTTTCATTTATTTTTAATATTGACTTTTTTCAATCTGACAAATTTGACTGCTATATAAAAGTATAAGGCCTATTTCCCTTATATTTCATTATCGAGCCGCTAATGTCTGGGGAAGGTATCCCTATATTAAGGGTATTAAAAAAATCATCGAACTGATAAAATCTTTACTTATAAGCAATATTTTATGTTTTATTGACATTAGATTCAAACCTTGCATATCTATTTGTTTATTTCGACTCTTTATTGAAATAATGATTTCACCGAAAAACAATATTTGCATGGAACTAAGGACAGGCGTGGTATTAATAAAAAGGGATGGTACGGGTTAGAACAGGTTAGCCCAACCAAAAATGATAAAGTTAAAAAATAGTATGTATATAAAAAACACGAATTCCTTCAATTAATTGTTAAATTGGAAGGGATTCTTCTAGTACAATTAGTCGGTAGGTAAATAGTCCGGGCTGTTCAATTTGATATTCGATATGTGGTAAACAGTGGTCGAACAATTGTAGAAATTGCGACCATTGTTTTTATATAAGGGCTATAGACCACTAAACTTTGAAACATTTAACATTAAACAAATCCATGCCAGGAATTACAAGGTTATAGCGGTAATCAAAGGAATGTAATTCAGGGACAAAGACCAGATATGAAAAACAGACATACACAACAACAAACATAAAGTAACTAAAATCATACGTACAAAGTAACAAAAGCAAATGAGCAACTCGGACTTCACTGAAAACTGGGAGCATGGACCAGGTGCACCGGTAGGGTAAGAAGCTAGGCAATAGTAAAACGGAATAGTTAAAAGGAAAGTCCGTATACAAAAGGCAAAACTAGATCAAAACCGAAAAGTTGAAAACAACCGCGATAGTCCTGACTTTGTATAGACATTTCCAATGACAATAATGGGTAAATGCAGTTTATATAATGCAGTAAAGCTCGTGTTTGCATATTAGAATTAAACACGCTTTTTTCTAGATCCGTTCACTCAAAAAAGTAATAAATGTCCGAAGGACTTTT
This sequence comes from Perna viridis, assembly GCA_037379345.1. NCBI lineage: Eukaryota > Metazoa > Mollusca > Bivalvia > Mytilida > Mytilidae > Perna > Perna viridis. Next base: position 40,673,194 of record CM074511.1, on the reverse strand, counting down.
ATGCTAGATGTGTTAGTGAATGTCCCGACTTTACACATCCTTAAATTGTAAATAAATATTGTTTAGCCTTCTGAAATATATTATTATTGTTTTACTTATAGACTCTCTGGATAACAGAAATTGACATTGCAAATGGCGGCATTTAACAGAAAACGTGAAGTGGTTGTCAATTTCAATATTCAAAGTACTACTGTTAACTATAATCATTTAAAAATTGTTGTGTTAAATAACAATATCGAAAATGAATGGAATAAAGCAGATAATAACGTTTTCCACTTCTAAACGGTTCTATCTTTTGTCGAAGCCATGGTAGCCATGTTGTCTACGATATGTACATTGAATTTACACTGTTGTGATTATCGCTGAGGTTGTAAAAGGTGAACAACCAATTATAAAGCACGAAAACGGCCAATGTTAATTAAAATGGAATAATTATTGTTTATTGTTTCCAGTATGCAATTATACAAGCAGGCAGCAAAGAATTACCACATGGAAACAAATCAGTATTCAACACAGAAGAGAAGTTACATTTATGATATATAAAAGTCTTGGTATCATAACACTAAGGAAATTTGATGATGATCATCATGATCATAATAATAAAAATCCAACCTTTATAATCTTTTAGACAAAAAAATAGATCCCAAATATATCCCAAAATATCCGGATATCAACAGTCACAAATATGATGTCGTAGTTACTCATTTACTTTTGTTACTTTGTATGTATTATTTTAGTTATTTTATGTTCTTTGTTGTGTGTGTCTGTTTTCCATGTCTTGTCCCTGGATTACATTCTTTCGATTTCCGCTAGAATTTTGGTTCCCTTGATTACTCCTTAGCATGTCTGATTATTCTAACATTCAAAAGAGTTACATATTCAATTAATGTACAAGTAATAAGTTGTGTTGGTTCATAATGAATTTGTTATTTACTCAGACATTTAGATGAATACAAAATATTTATAAAAGATCTAGGAGCACTTTATTTATCGAGCATATATCTTTACTTTGTGTTGTAACGAAATATGGTAATGTGAGTAAATGTGATCTGAAGTAATTATTGGTAATTTAGTCGTAAAGTATAAATTACAACGACTTGAGAATATATATATATATATATATATATATATATATATATATATATATATTTTTTATTCCTTGTATTATCGTTAACATTTACGTATGCTTAGGCTAGAATAACATTAATTACGTTTTGATGGAGGTTTTCCCACAAATAACATCATATGTTTTATTCAAATTGAACTGCTTTTTTGTACAGTAGTTTTAAATGAAAAACGGCGTTTTCTTTTGTCTTATATTAAAAGCTATATAAAATACCATGGCCCTCAATTACGTATTTCGAGAGGAGAAAACATGCAGTTGTCGGGTGGAAATGAAATATTCTCCTCGAGTTGCTTTTGCGGTTGAATTCCTCCAAAATTGCTAAAGTTTAGTATATTTCGAGGATATTTACAATACGTCTATTAACGCTACGCACAGTTTGAATATGTCAAATGATGTCAATATTGCTTCGGATTTTATTCGGCCAAGTAAAAACTAGGTTATAATTTAGACCAGCAAAAGTGTATTATAAATAAGTTTGATCTGAACTTAGCAGGGCGTTGCTCACCCAAGTGGATTCCGTTTCTTCTTATCTTCCAAGATTTCACTTAACATATATTTAAACTTATGCCTTATGTACAATTTAGAACATTTGGACAATTAGTTCATAGATGATTGAATCATAATGTTATAACTGTTTGTGAAAAATGATCATAAAAAGTTACTAACAATCTTTTTATGCAAACAAAAAAACTAAAAACAACAAAAATAAAGCACAAAAAATAACACTAGAATAAATCACATACAAATTTTTATTTTTTGTAAATCAATGATGAAGTATCCGTTTTAAATTATCAAAATCAGACTAGAAGTGATTCATGCAAGTCAAAAATGCATCAAATTTACTTTTATTTCTTGTTCGGAATCTGATATAGATTGCATAACCAGTCTTGAGTTTTCATTTGGGGCTTGCACTTTTGAGATTTATTTATACAATATAGATTGTACATGAAATTGGCACTTTACAAGAGGTGTCTTTTTTGATTTGGTTGATTTTAGTGAGAGATAAATGTATGTTTTCTCAAAAGTACAGATCTGTATAGGGAAATGACAACTGTTACGTAAAAATAAAGCATATGTAGATTGAAAAAGCATTGTTTGTTTGCAGGGTTTTTCTTCATCATGAATCGCTTTAATTTGGACAGTGTCTGAATTTTATAAAGACTGGTACTTAATTAGCAAATAGTTAATTGTACGGAGGGTCATATGACATTATATGGACTTGTATGTCGTCCCTTAAAAACTAAAATAATGGACCGAAGCGCAGCTGAGGTCCGTATAATTTTTAAGGGCGAAATACCAGTCCATATAATGCCATTTGACCCACCGTACAATTAACTATTTGCTATATCATACTTTGCCAGTTAACAAGCTTCATTCAAAAAGGTCCTCTACTGTACTGTATCATTTTGACTTCTGTATAGCCTTCAATGCATCTTTGTCTAACGAAGCAAATCTGCCAGACGACATTTTTTGTTTTGATTGAAAATAAAAAAAAACGGAATGGAATGCGAAACGAGACTGTCAATGAAAATAAGCCACTGCTAACTGACCAATATAATTCCCAGCCGGTCTATATAGCATTTTATGGACTGATGCAATTTAAATACGGAAATAGACATACAATTTCTTAACAGTATTATACTATACGATAATGACAAAAAGTTTCAATAACATTTTGTATAAGTTATTTGCACTGTCTCCCAAATTTTAAGCCCCTTAAACTTCGCAAACATTTGCACCTATAATTGATGAATTGAAAATTAATAATAACTTTCACATCATTGCATCACTTATCCTAAACTTTTCAATAAGTTTTTTTACTGTTTCTCTGCGGTTTTGTCCCTTAAACTTCACAAATATTTGAAACTCCTGTAATTGATGAATTGAAAATTATTTCTAACTTTTACATCAAGGCAGAACTTATCCTAAAATTGTAACTCAGCTAAGGGCAGGATACGTCAAAGCAAAGTATTTGCGATAACACTTGTTCATCTACTCGATCGTCTTTTTCTTTCTTCCTGTAAGATTTCAATTACTTTCTTACATCCTCCAATATGAGCGTGACAAAGCGCTGTTAGTTTGTATCGGTCTCGAACATTTAAATCGTATCCATGTTGCAGAAGTAAAAGGACAATTTTGCATTTGTTTTCACTTGAATCAGAAGAGAGACAAACCTCCATCATAGGTGTTAATCCTTCAAAGGTTTGGTTGATATTAGTTCCACCTTCAATAAGAATTTTAGCCAGTTGATGTATTCGAATCCGGATTGCATAGATCAAATCCTCAACCTCTTCCTTTGTTTTGGTTTGGTTCTTAGAATGAGTGTTTATCTTTCTGATTAACTGGTAAACCATCTTTGATAAACATAAATTTGGCAAAAATCATGAAATGTTCAAGCTTATATATAAAACAATGTGTATATCAAAGTGAACCCACGTTGTTTACTTCCAAAAACGGTTAAGTTTTAGAAATATTCCCATTCACGCCTTCAACTACACTAACCAGTAGAGTCTCGTGGTAAATTTCATTCGACTCATACAAATATCAACACCTTATTAATAACTGCTATTGGAGTGGTATTACCCTTTTAAGTAATATCCTTTTAAGAACATTTTTTGATATGAAAGGTATTAAAATTTCAAGTTAGCAGAGATTACGATTTTAAAGGAAAGATTTGCTTTTTTTCTAATTAGAGATATATATAGCGTTTGAATGTTATTGGAAATTCAGCGTAGATGTAAATAATATTTTTTTAGTGAACGGACAAATACTTACTGTTATGGCTTTAAAACGTAAGTCAGAGTCCCATAAATGATTGCCAGAAACTACACCATATGTGGCCTTGTGTTTATAAACAACTGAATTGTGTCCCCTGGAGACATATTTTTTTGTTTAAGATACATGAAATTGACCTGCTACAGCTAGTATATATTTCTAATGTTCAAGTATATTGTGTCAAACAATAAAAAAGTACAAAGACTTTTACATTCACACTCGTTATTTTAATACAGATGTTAAAAAATGAGACAACATCACTCAACAAAACAAATGATATTGGCAAGTAAGTGTATTTTGTTTTGAAGATTTGACTTAAAAAGACTTCACACCTTTCAATATAATTTTGTCTAGACTGTGTAGAGTCTAGACCAGAATTGTCTTTCCCCATTTAAGTTGCGTTCTTTTTATTATGACTTTTAAACTTGTCTAATTATTGCCCAAAGAGTAATACAGTATTCTTATTAATCAAATATACATATGCCTATTCTACGATAGATTATTTACATCTGATCATTATATGTCTTTCATACAATTATCATATATTTCCGAGTCAATATCTACATGGTTATCTTGTGATGATTTTATATATATTTTTACACGGTATTGCCATTGCTTATCAAATTACCAAATATATCCCAGAATCGAGCAATATATGATTTTGTGAGGTACTTCTCGACTAACGTCCAACATACAAAGCTTCTGTAGAAATAATAGTTTTCTTTTGCCTATTTGGCTACCTATAGGATGTAAGTCCGCGATGCTCTCGCACGTGTCGGATCACGCTGATGTCTTTAATTTCAGTTTTCAAATTGTTCTATACTTCACAACATATTTGTCCAGTGTGGTGGACGTGTTTTTGTTGTCTGGTCTTTGTCCCTGGATTACATTCTTTTGGTTACCGCTATAACCTTGGTTCCCTTGATTACTCTTTCACAACCATGAAGAGTGGACGGAAAGACAACAGATTTGTATAAGTCAAAAAGCTTTTTTGGTTTGTCCACCCCCCCCCCTACAAGCCCCATTGCATATTTTTTTAACCGATATCTAACTATTAAATTTAATTTTATATTTTTACATCTTCAACTTTTTAGCTATTATAAGTTATTAATATTTACACAATTTGTCATGTCAATAAATATTTCAAGACTCATTTCCCTATCCTCCCAATTGAAACTCCCCATCCCCCATACACCATTCCCATTCCCCATCCCACATACACCATCCCAATTCCCCATCATTCCCAATCCCCCCATTCCCCATTCCCCATCCCCGTATACCATAGAATGGGAAGCTTCCCCATACAAGTACTGTTGTTTATATCCCGACAAATTTTTATTTGTTGATTATGATGTGTTTAAAGTTGGTAGGAATCCCGTTACTTTAGTGGATGTACCTAGTGTTAATGCCAGATTAATCTCAACGTTTTCTGTAATTTAATCGTTAATTTTTTAAAATTTATAAATGCTCATAATACAAACAGCAATGTATCAATGTGTCTTTATATATGTGTTTGTTTACTCGTAAGGAATGTATTGAATAGATGTACTTGCCTGAGTCTATGTGAATAGGTATACTTGCCTGAGTCTATGTGAATAGGTATACTTGCCTGAGTCCATGTAATTTACATTTTACTTTAATTTGTATGTTTTATATGTAAACAATTTATTCATTTTAATCTGAAAGAATAAAATAATGTCTTTTTTTTTTGTTTTGTTTTTGTTTTTTTTTTTTTTTTTTTGGGGGGGGGGGTTTGTTTTGGTTTGGTTTTTTTTTTTTTTTTTTTGGTTTTTGATTTCGGTCATTCTGGGGCGGATTTTGTTTTTTTGTTTTTTTCATTTCCTTTCAATATGAAAAAACAATCCTCCAAAATAGAATAAAACATTGTTATAAATATTAAAATTACATTAGTATACTCGAACAAGTAATCAATTCTTCAATATTACATTCACGGTTGATAAATTCTTACTATACCTTATATTAGTGGAAAAGTGGAAAAGTGATTAGTTTTCTGAAGGCGACCTTGTTTTTGAAAACTAAACTGAAAGTTGGCTGATGCATTTGTAAAAAATTAGAAAAAAATAAAAATTGAATGAAGTTTTAATCATGATATACATAACGTAATAACAAAAGTATTACATATAAATATATTAAGCATTTTTAGTTACTAATTAATACTGTCATTTTACAATCATTGTCCTTTTCCATGAATCACGCAATTTCCTTCATCAGAATTCGCCGTTAATAATATTGTTTATAATAGTGTTACCTCGAGCTCTCGTACCACACCAATGTAGAACTAGAAACACTGGTTATCCAAGAAATATCACGGAAGATCTGAGCAATATGTTTGGTATATTGCCTTCTTTTCTTTTCATCTACTGTATTTTCTCTTTCGTTCGTCTTTTAAGATTTCAATCACTTCTTGGCAGCCTCCTATATGAGCATAATATAGCGCTGTCTGTTTGTACTGATCACGCAGATCTAAATCGTATCCATGTTTCAAAAGAAGAACAACTATTTTGAATTTATTCTCGCTAGAGTCAGCGGAGAGGCAGGCCTCCATCATTGGTGTCAGTCCATCAAATGTCTGGTTAATATTGATTCCACCTTCAATAAGGATTCGAGCCAATTTGTATTGCCGACCCCTGATGGCGTAGATAAGACTAGAGCATCCGTCTTTCACTCTTTTCTCAGAGTGTTTGTTCATCTTTCTAATCAGCTGAAAAATCATCATCTTTGAACAACTTAATCGTTGTAAATAGAATGGCATGCAACATGCAAATTTATACAGTTACAGAATGTCAATCAAATTATGAAATAACACCTTCACATTTTTACGATTCCAAATATGGTAGAAGCGCTAAATATTGCTTCACACTTCCCAACACTTAGGACCAGGTTATCGTAAGCTAATTTAAATTAACACCATCTCATTTAACAAATCTGGAATTCTATCGGCATGTTGTAATAGTGATAATATTTATATGCCTAGTACACTTCAATATATTACATTTTATACTTCATTAGTATGTGTTATTTTACTACTTTTCATTATTTAAAATTTGATGAAATGTGTGGAAATCAAAATGAAAGAAACCGTAAGGCTAGACAGATAGATCTAATTAACAAGTACTGATTTTTGTTTTAGAGTTATATTGCAGTTCTCTGCAAACTTTATTTTACAAATTATACTAGGATACAAGCGCAAGAATACAAGTTTATTTGACCAATAAAGGGCTCTCGAGTAGCAAGAACAGCACAGTAGTAATTTAAAGAAGACGTGACACAAAAATATCATTTTTAAACGTTTATATTTATAAAAAAAATCTATAGTAAATTTATATACGAGTGTAACAAACGTTTTCTCGCCAGGATAACGCTAAATAAAGTTAGAATGATTTATTTATGTCTTAATTACGACTTAATTAATATACATAAATGAAAACCGGAAATAACGCTCAATTACCATATATAAAAGTGCTACGTCATTGGTTCTCATTCTCCATTTGGGTGCATTGAAAATGTATACATGTCCCAAAAAAATTAATAAATCTTCGAAAATAGCTTGTGTATATGATGCAGAATGCATTAATCGTGTTCGAAAGTAAGAAGACTTCATTACGACCAAGAGATAGAGTTGGCTTCTTCTTTTATATTTTGACATTTATATGGAGAAATTGACACAGTACACAGTATAAAATAGGTGACCCTAGATGAGTTCAAAGGAGCTTTTCTGGTACGGACAATAATTGTTATAGGTCAGTTAAATTATTTAATGTTAGCAAAAAAGATATAAAACACGAGGTACCTTCAGCACGAAACCCTTATTGGTTATCTAATAAAATTATCAAACACCAATTAAAAAATAAACATATGTTCGTATTATCCTCTGTACTTGCAGGGAGTTTACATTACACTCAATGGTACTGGTACATTTGTCATGAGTATTAACGTTCCATTAAAAAAAAAGGGTGAAATCGGTATTTTCATGGAAGATCGAGATCGGAACAGTTTACATTTTGAATATGAATTTAATTTTATTTATGTAAAAAGTTCAATCTCACATGACAGAGCATAATGAAATATTTCTATGTAATCTTCGAACAAAAGCGGTGTCGTCTCATTGTTGATATTCTAATCTTTATACATGTAATAGTTTCATATTTCTGTAATTGTTTATCATTTTCTTCTAGAAGTTGTTTAAATTGATACAATTATAAGTATATATTCGCTGTAAATCTTGTAAACAAATGCAGAAGTCCAAAAGATTTCACCTATTCAACCCATGAATTGAGAACCAATGACGTAACACGGTCATGTGACATCATGGCTCATTAAAATTCGCATGGCTTGGGTCTGCGGACGATAATGACTACAAGGGGCTTTTGATATTATATATTAGGTGTAATAAATCAAATAAACCAGAATCGAAAACAAATAACTTGTTGTGGCACGTCTACTTTAAGCCATACATTCAATAAAATGACAACAATATTCTAGCAATCGATCAAACGTAGCCATTTAATATGCTTCTTAGTAATACATCTAGGATTTAAATGGAGTTACTTTAAATATTCTCCGATATCAAGAGGAACATACACAAGTCATTAAGAATATCCTTGTTTTGATAGTTCTAAGTCCGAAAGATTTTTGGAAAGATGATAGGTATTGAAAATTAGTATTGGATTCACAGATCAGATTATACGCTCCAAAGAGGACGTAAATGGCTGTATTTTCAACTGGATCTTGTATACCTATGGGCAGAAAAAAAGCATCAATATCCGGTTTGTGCATGTAAAATCGGAAGCTTGAAAACTGTATAATGGCAGCTTCATTTTCGTATATTTGGTATATGCGATTGGGGACCACACCAGTCTAGGAAACATAAACAAGCTTCGATGACCAAATATACCGTAAATCATTTCTGAGCCTTTTCTAAGATAGCGATGGTCAAAACATGGCACCCAAATGTTTACGAATGTTTTCGAAAATGACGTGATCACTACCAAACAATGCGACACAAAGACATTTCGTACCATCACAACCCACATGTCTGGCCATTTTGCCCAACACATATTTCAGACCATAACAATAGGAGAATGCATAAGGACAATAAAAACCGAATATCATGACACATTTTACCAATTTCGGAAGTTCATAATAACAGGACTGACAAAAATCATCAAAGGACTTAGGTGTTTTAATTCATATGTTTCTTCGGGAACGTTTAAGATTTCACCTTCCTCATATTATATTTTCTATCATTTTGAAAACAAGTGCAGTTATCAAGAAGGTGAATTTTGTCTTCAACTTGTTCCTTGTATTTATACCAAGTATCTATATATACTTTTTAAGATCTGTTTTACTGTGTATTTGATAGATGATTAAGGTTTGTATTAATTCCCGAATGAAGTTTTCAAGATGTCAAATATAGTAGAGATGGATGTACTCCATGAGTTACCAGTCTCCTACAGAACGATGCAAAACATCAATAAAAATAATGAACATGGCCAAACAATGTTATGAGCAGAAATTAGATTTTGTCATCCCCACACAATGATCTTAGCACAACTGATATATTTTAACATTCCTAACAATGGTTTAGGTATAACGGATATTTTAGCATGTTCAAAGAATGGTATAAGCATAACACCTTCAAATTATGGTTTACCCGCAACCGATATTTGACACCTCCAAACATTGGTATAAGCAAAACATGCACAACTGCTTTTTTAACATCATGAAAAATGATATAAACACAACTGATATTTTAATACCTCCAAACAATGGCATAAGCAGAAATGATTTTTTTTTTCAACATGGCTCGTAACATCACCGAAAAATGATATTAACGGAACTGATATTTTTTAATATCACCAAACAATGGTATAAGCAGAACTGATATTTTCAACATGGCTCGTAAAAAAACTTTTTTTCTTTTTAGCACAACAAATATTTTGTGTAAACATCATCGATTACTTATAAGCACAACTGATATTTTCAAAATTGCTAAACATTTGTATAAGCACATGAGATCAGCACAACAAACATGTCAAACATCCAAAATATATGGTAGAAGCACAAAATCGTCAAACAGTGGTGTAAGCACCTGGAATTATTACAACTACGAGTCTATCATCCCCAAACAATGGTATATGCACAACTGATATTTTGAATAGGTGGGTGGATAAAAGGGATAACAGAATAACAGAATTACCGAACTCAAAATCATAACTCGGAAAGGGAGATATTATAGGATTAACAGCGATTAAAGGCTGTTCATGTAATGTTTGGGAGCAGAGAGATCTGTTCATTCATGCATAAACGACCGAAAATAGCTGTTCAATCCTTATAATTCTATCCGACAATCAAAGTTACCATCTGAGACCCAAAGTCTGTTATATTGATACATTTTGTTCACGTTTACGCTTCAATACACACATTCTTTTGCACACGTATGGGAGCGCGGAGGAATATTTACACAAAATAGGCTGCACAACGACAGTGAAGACGGCATGGACGAAGTGATAGTTGGCATTGAAAAATAAGAGATGCAAACAATTCAACAGGAATATAATTTTTAAGGAAATACAACAAGGAAGAAGGAAAATTACAACAAGATGTTTTCGAGCAATCAAGGGTTCAGTCAGAATCACTGAAAATGGAAATTTTTTTTGCTGCGTCTCGTGAGATATTGTCAAGTATTCTACACCACGATGGACAATTGCAAATTTTAGGGATTTTTCTGGTGAGTTGATGATGAAATTCTACACCTCTACTGATGAAATGAATTGCCAAAAGATACCATACTTGTAGACGTAGCGCTATTGTATCTTCACGCTGAAGATAAAGATTGATTTTGGCAAGCTCATTATTCGAAATTATTTTTTGTGGTGCTGGGTTGGTCTAGATTTTTTTAGATTTAATTTTAAATTGGCAGTTAGCATAGAATTTGCTGCTTTAAAGTCAGTGTCACAAACAATGTCAATCTGTCGTCCAATGTCTTTCAGGTGGTGATTTAAAGCTCCTCTTACATTTTTTTATTGTGTTTTTATAGTATTCTTGTGCTTGCTCTTCGGTAAGTGAACAGTTTCTTTGTTTTGATTGGGCCTCTGCATAAATTGTACGTAAGTATTTGTTGATGTCGGAAGCTGATACTGTGTTGAAATCAACATCAGTATGCAAATTTTCAGTACACCAAGCTGAAAACAAAATTTTACCATTTTTAAGATCACACATATTTTGTTTTATATTTTTGTTTAATTAAATTTCAGTTTGTGTGTGATTTTTTTTTTGTCTTCTAGAAAACCACCTCTGTTTTATGAATGCTCTTGTTTGATTTTTGAATTGTATGTAAGTAATAGATCGTTCCTTGAATAGAAAAGTGGAGAAAACAACTTGTATAATTTTGATTTAAGTGTGGAAGGGAATTATTTTGCTGTTTAATTTATTTACCATTAACTCTGCTCCCTCACTTTGTTTTTTTCTTTGTGGCAGAGCTGTACTTGTTTTGCTCTATATCCTTTAGTTCTTGGTTGGTCAAGGTTTTGAAGCGACCAGTACTTGTGCTAGGTCTAGGAGTACAAGTAACTTTCAGGCTGTGGAAATTATAGTGAAACTGTTCCAGATGAGGATGTGTCCATATTTATTACAGATTCTAGGACTAAATTGTCTAGATCTATAACACCTTTCTGCAGGTCCTGAAATATCTCCTGGGCACCCTCTTCATCACAGTAATAATCATCGGTTAGCTCCAATTTGAACGTAACTGGATGTGGATCCATGTTTTTGGAGCAGCAGACGAATTTTTCAGTCAGTGACGAAAACAGGGTATCTGGAAATTTTATCAAATTGAATATTTATGCCTATATCTTATTTTACATTTGTGATTTATTATGAATATCAAGAAGACAAGGACGTAAGCATTTTATTGACTTATTTTCCTTTCATGTAACGACACTACAAGGCGCCATATTGTTTACATTACCTTCAAAGAAAGTAGTTCCCGTACTAGTTAGATTTTAAGCATTTATAAGTTTCTTTTCCCGAGCTGAAAATTACTCTTTGTAAACAAACTTGAAAATCATTGTGCATATATTAAACTATTCTTACGGCTATGTTATGCCGGTCAGTTCGTTGCACACTCTTTCGAACTACACGACCGCCATATTGGTTTCAAGTTGACTGGCGTTCATGCATGTATGAACGATCTGGTGAATTTCATGCATGTATGAACTTTCTGGCAATGACGTTCTCGACCAATCAAAAACGGCTATAAGCATGAAGAATCTCATGATTATAATTATAACACAATAAAATCAGACGAAAATAAACATAAACTTGAAAAATTAAATTAGCCATATGTTCCTGACATATATTTCGGAGTAAAGCTGTAGGTTAAAACCAGGTTTATGGCTAGACGAACCCCCCGCTTCCATAATGGCCTTGTTAGTAAAGAAGCCATATTTAAGAAAGTGCAAATATTTTAGATGGTCCATCTGGAATCATTATTGAAAAGTAGTATTTTTTCATATAGTGTTTACTTACGTGTACAATGCCATCAGTTAACAGCTAAAGTAAAAAATGTAACAGGGATTAAGATGAAAGTGCATATTTCCTGGTCCATGCCCCCAGTTTTTAGTGGAGTCAAAGTTGTTCATTTACCTTTGTTACTTTGTATGTATTATGTTGCTTATTTCATGTTTGTTTTCCATGTCTGGTCTTTGTCCCTGGATATATACTTTTTATTATTTCCGATAGAATCCTTGTTCCTTTGATTACTCTTTTCTGTAATAAAAAACTAAGGACTGATCACTGAGCAATGTTTTTTTTTTTTTTTTTTTTTTTTTTTTTTTTTTTTTTTGTCTTCTTCCCTTTAATACATTGAATGTTCGGTTGATATTACAAAGCAATGGAAATGTCAAGATCTTTTCGTTTTGCTTCTACAAAGCCAAAAAGTTTTGTCCATGGATATGCATTGAAAGCTGTATATAAAACAGAAGCCACATAAACAAAAGTCTTAAAAACTAACAAACGGAGAGAATATCAAAGACTTACGAGAGCAAGACAATTTAAAAAAAAAACTTAAAAATTGGAGGAAAGTCTTAAAGCCTAATAAAGCAAGGGAAAGTCTTAAACGAAACCATTTAGTATCATCAAGAATGTCAAATCTTTTTTTTTTATTATTATTATTTTTTCTAATTATTTTGATTAAGTTTATTTTATGACTGGTTAGTTTAAAATAATGCGTATATTTATTACAAAGGTTATCCTGATTTGTTTATGTCTTTTTTTTTTAAATAAGACATAATGGTACAAACTCTGATGACAAAATGAATTAGCAAAAACAAAAAAAACAAAACAAAACAAAAAAAACAAAAAAACAAGTCGTCAAAAGTAATGTTTTATTCCAACCCTAAAATGTAGCTGAGTTGCTCGTTCAATGGCGTCCTGCAATCATCGTCTTCATATACAAATATAAGTATAAGGCGTTGAATAAAGCTTCTCGAATACAGCATATGCAAATACAGCTATGCTGTATTTACGTACATGTACTTTTTCCCTTTATTTTTAAGCCGCGTCCATAATTATTTAAGATTGATTTAAAAGCCGGGGATTTCTCATGCCTTCGGGACCACAATAGAAGTAAATCCATATGAGGTTGGTGTAACATGTAGGAGGAAGTTAAATAAATTGATATCTGTATGCCTTTCACATTTTACTCAGATTTTTTATCATTATTATTATTCCAATGAGATAAATTTCCATTGTGGAATTATTAACTGAGAAATTCAAGACCAGTTGTATAATTTTATATATTGTAATTTTTAATGATACAGACTGAAACTGGCAAAGTGATAAAACGTGCATATTTCTAATTAACCAATTTTAATTAGAAATATGCACGTTTTATCACTTTACCAGTTGTATAATTTTATATATTGTAATTTTTAATGATACAGACTGAAACTGGCAAAGTGATAAAACGTGCATATTTCTAATTAACCAATTTTAATTACCTTTTTGTAACAACAAAGAAAACCCTCTTACGCACTGGGCTGTAGAATCTGTCTGGAATTAGTCCGGTCAAATTCTTAAATTGTAGTTGCAGTGGTTAAATTTTTGTTAGCTCTTACATTCCTGGAGGAGTTACTGTTCTCTTTTGAAATGATATAATTAATATTTTTGGCGCGATCGGATGGATGGAACTTCTTTGATCACTGTATCACTACAACTCTGGCAAATAATTCAAATATAATCTCTTCTTTCTTTCAATGTTGTAATTAGTCCAATTTGTTTTAGTGGAGTCCGAGTTGCTCATTTACTTTTGTTACTTTTTATGAATGATTTTAGTTACTCTATGTTCTTTGTTGCGTATGTCTGTTTTCCATGTCTGGTCTTTGTCCCTGGATTACATTCTTTTGATTACCGCTATAACCATGGTTCCCTTGATTACTTCTCCCTGATTTAAATAGTCAGATGTATTTGCAGATGTTGGCGATGAGAGTTTTCTCCTTGAAACGCGAAGACATTCTTTCTAAATCTGCAGTGTTAATATGCGTTGTACTTTTTTGTATTATGCAATATACACATATTTTGTCTTCTGGTAATTGCAATATGGTGTCTGGTGTGCAGACATTTATATATTTTCCTTTATTTTATTGTTTCTAGATATTGATCGTGTCATAACATATGTCACTTTTAATTACAAGCAAACACGTTGACTTTACGTTCACTGTCTGGAAATTCAACCGCCGATCTGAAATAAAGTACAGCGTATCTCGATATATAAATAATATCATGTCTTTTCAAATACGTCAATAAAACCTTCAAATGCCAGATGGACTATTAGTAAACAACTGCGGACTGAGAAAGGGCAACTACGCGTGGTTGGAACCGGGATGTAAAGGTCAGAAATGTTGCCTAAGTGTGATTAATGATGGTTATATTGGAGTGTTTTGAAGCATTTTTACTACAGTCAGACATATATGATTTGTTTGAAATATTTTAATTATTTATGTATAAATCTGTGTTTGATAAGTGGTCAACAATATTAATAAATATCTTAGGTCTATATCAAGGTACGGATTGTCCCAGTAATTTTATCGACTTATTCACAGAAATATGTATAAATTTTCTAGATTTTATACAATTGAAAAAAAAAGTTTCATATTAACTGCTTCAGGCACAATTATGAAATATTCGATCAAAACAAAAACAAAACAAAACAAAAATAAAAACAAAACAAAACAAAACAAAACAAATTAGATAAAATGTATAAGTATCTGAGCAGAAGTTCTATTTGGTATCTACATGTGTCGTTAGACAAAGACTATTCGGTTTAATTGACATAACTGTGAGCAAATATTAACGTCATAAGTATCTGTTTCACTGAAAAGCTGTTCTATCAAAAGTACTGTAACAGTTGCATTCTGTTACGCTGTTTACTTTGTATGGTGACCATAAAGGTGAAGAAAGTGTTGAGATTAATGAATATACCAGTTTGATATTTCCATTTAGCTCTTATCCTTTTAAGGTTTTGGCTTGATGCTAATGAACAATTTGGCATTCGTACAAGATCGGCGGATTTCCCAATTAAGCAATGACATAATGATAGAATAGAAAGAAACGTTGTGACGTCATTATTTATGTCTTATTTAAGTCTTTGTGAAATCTACAATTTAGGTTCTTTGGAAGGTTTTGAGGGTAAATGTACCTACTTTTCATATCTTGTTTTATTTTTGATTAAGAATATACCCTAATTGTAGTTTTACTTCTTATAAAATTAACTAAACATGCAAAACAAATTACTTGAATAGATAGAGCTAGCCCTCCACCGTTTTGTTTAGTTTCGCACTTAAAACAAGGAATGAAAATGACATAAATGGAAGTTCTGGAACGTAATTCTTGGAATTGGGATTAAAAATGGAGATTGTATTGTAGATTTGTTTTTATAAAAAAAAGGATTTGTAAAAGTATTTTGAAATGTTTCGATTATTTTTAATATTGACTTTTTTCAATCTGACAAATTTGACTGCTATCTGAAGGTGAAAGTCTCATTTCCTTTTTTATTTCATTATCGAGCTGCTGGGAAGGTATGCCTATAATATGAGATGTATATTAATTACATTGAATGAAGGGTAATAACAAAATTACCGAACTGATAAAATCTAGTCACATCAGATATATATTATGTTTTATTGACATAAGATTCAAACAATATTTGTTTATTTCAACTCTCTATGGTAATATTATTTACATAAAAAACAATATAAAACATTTCTAAATTTAAGTGTTTGTTGTAAATAAAGACAGGCGTGGTATTAATGAAAAAAGGATGGTAATGGTAAGAATTGGTCAGACCAACCAAAGATGATAAAGTTAAAACGGTATCTGTAAAAAAAAGTAGTCCTTCAATAAACCGTTGAAACGTCATTATGTCATTGTTGGTCTGTTTAGGCTAGTAGTCGGAAAGGATTTTTTTCTAGAACAATGAGCCGGTAGATAAATAGTCCGGGCATCTCAATTTAACAGTGACCGATCAGTTCTAAATAAGCGAGCATTTTTTTTTAGGGCTATAGACCATAAATCTTGGAAATATTTAACATTAAACACACCCATCACAAGTGTCGCAAATAATATTTCAAGTGAGTATTAGAAATTGTAACTTTCGTTGATTTTAATTTTAATATACACTTGTTTTTATTTCAGTAGAGGAATGGTGGTTATGGTACATAATGCTGAAACAGAGCAGAAATTAATTCAAAATATAGATTGTTAATTCGCAAGTAGAATCTTACACTGATAGTTATCAATCATCAAATAAGCTTTATTTAAAGTCGGCAAGTTATGTAACAAAACAACATAAGCTCTTTAAGAGCTTTTATAGCCGACATAAAGTGAATAATAAAACAGTGAGTGCATGCATATATGTAAGACAATTCATAAAACGAGAAATAAATAAAATATGACGAAGACAAGTTAAGACATGTACAAGGACTTATAAGCAAATTAAATGCAAAGCAAGCAATAAGCTGTTTAATAAAACTAGTAGCGTAAATTTAAGCAAGATAAGCAAGCAAAACATCAATAAAAATAAACAGATCCACAAAGAGAACAGTAGGGTTTAGGTGCGCTGCTTCAGTCATGATAACACAAATCATGTTTTACAAGCAACACAGGAGCAGTTTTTTTCCCTCTCAGCTCGAAATCATAGATTTAAATTGATTAAAATTTGAGCACTGTCTGAACTCATCAGGAAGAGAGTTCCAGGGGACTGGAGCAGCGTACCTAATTGTTTCCCATACCTTGTTGGTTTTACATGAGGGATCTGTAATAATTTACTGTATCTAAAATTATAATCATGTATAAATCATTGATGATTTCTATTGCCATAGCTCTGTCACGTCTTATATGTAGTGAAGGCATTTTTGCCTTTATTAAAAGATCCTCATAAGAAGAGTTATAATCATAATATACATACCGTAATGATCTTTCTTGTATTTTTTTTTTCTATTTTTTTGTATTGGCCATTGAACAAAAGTGCCAAGAAAGAGGGCAAAAATTAAAATTTGACAATATAAATGTATGACAAATAGTAAGTCTACTTAGTTTACAAAGATTTCTACCAACTCTTTTTTAAATATTCAGCTGTTGAACAGCTTTTGTACAAAAAGTTTTAATATGACTATCAAAATTTAACATAAAATCTATATCAACACCTAGGAGTTTGACTGTCTCTTCACATGTCACATTAATATCACCAATTCTAAAAGAAGGAGACTTTTTACCTACAGCAATCGCCTGAAATTTTTCATGGTTAGCCTGCATGCAGTTAACATGAAACCAATCAATTGAAATTTTAACTCCTGTTTCTAAAACATTTACTAGATCATCATAACTAGGAGAACAGTATGACAATGTATTATCATCTGCATAATTATAAATATTACCCTTTGCAATGAAATAAAAAATGTCATTGATAAATACATTAATTAGTAAAGGCCCTAGTATTGCTCCCTGGGGTACACCTTTTTCAATATCTGCCCATTGGCTTACAATACCACCGATCTTAATTTGTTGTTTTCTACTTGATAAACAAGATGAAAGTAGATTACAGGCTTCTTCAGACAGGCCATAGGAAGACAGTTTACACATCAAAATATTGTGGGGAACGCAGTCAAACGCTTAAGATAAATGCATGAGAATAGCAGCCAAAAAGTGATTTCGTTCCAAAGCAAGTTTCCAATCTTCCAAAAGTTTTAGCAGAGTTGTTTGACAGTCATGTCCTTTCCTGAATGCACACAAAAAATTATCAAATATATTTTCGAAGAAATTTTAGAGTTGCTCTGCCAGCACTTTTTCGAAACTTTTGGAAGGAATAGGGGGAATACTGACAGGCCTATAGTTATTTTTCAGGAAAGGATCGCTCTGTGTAGATAGGTGTAACCTGTGCTTCCTTTAGCCTGTCTCGAAAAGAACTAGTTTCTATAGAAAAGTTGATCATATCAGTAATTGGTTTCACAATTGATGAAGTGCAACATTTTATCAATTTTACAGAAAGTTTATCAACACCTGTAGACTTTTTGTATCAAATTTGGCTACTTTTTCCTCACTGGTGGGTTGAAAAGTAAACAATTTTTCTCAAACATTTTGTCTTCAATTTTCTCCAAACTAGGATGATTATCTTTGTCAGGTCCGGGTGTTAAAAGAATAGGCCTGCAGCAGCGCTAAGCTTGTCGTAAAAGACGACTTAATAGTGCTTAGAACCCTAGCCGGGGGCTAGGGCGCTCTGCCCACACAGCAACTGGATTTTGTGCCCCAGGTGGTGGAATGGGGTACCCCTGGCGTGTTACATGCTGGGGTTGTCAGGCTATAATACGGAAAACCTGACCGCAAACCATAGTGTGCACCGTGTTGGGAAAGATGCCACGTTCCTCGCACGTTAAAGAATCCTACTGTGGTATTGTCACGGAGTAGGAACAATACGGCTCCGCTAAATTGCCCGACCCTACCCACCTCTCCCTATTTCCAGTGGCAATCATAATTTGTCGACCCCATTGTCCTTGTGTCCCATCCCTTTTTCATTTCATCATCATTTCATGTTAATTTTATCATCCATTTCATGTTCATCGTCTGAATATAGCTGAAATATTGCGGCTTGGACGTTAAACCCCAACAATCAATCAATCAATCAATCAAAATTGTAATCTTTTCCAATATCTTTGGCTACGTTTACAAAAAAGTATTAAAAACTTCTTCCACTTCTTCATTTTTTTAAAATAACATTTTCATTTTCTTGCAGAATAATTTTTGAATCTGAGCTTTTACATTTCTTTGAAAAATAAGGCTTTATAGTTTGCCAGAAATCCTTTTGTTTCCGTCTTCTAGTGCATCGTTCTAAAAGCTACGTATTCTGTGATTTACGTTTTAGTTTGTTAACAAGATTTCGTCTAATTCTATACTGTTCCCATGTTTTAGAATTCTTATTTTTTTTTAAATATTTGGTATAATACATCTTCTTGTCATAGATTGCCTTCCGCAATTCCCTGTTCATATAAGGAACCTGATTTTACTTCCTGTACATTGTTTTTATAGGAGCATGTTTATCAAAAATGGTTGACAGTTTATTTTCAAAAGATTCATTTATGTTGGTACTTTGCTCTTGGTAGGTTGGTTTATCGATTTTATCTTCATTTAACGCATTGCTATCTAGTGTTCGGAAACTACTATAGTTTATTTTCTGTTTTGCTTGGACAGGAATTGAGTTATTGATAACTGTACAGATCATATTATGGCAGTCACTAATTCCTGTTGAAAAATTTAGTGTTCTAATGCATAGTTTCTTGTTGTTTGTTAATATGATGTCAAACATCATAAAACATGTTGGTTCCTTGACTTAGTTGGATAAGTCAAAAAGCTCAATTAGATCCAAAAATACTTTTCCTTTTTTGGGACACAAAAGATCATAATTTATGTCACCAATAATCATATAATTATCTACGTTCTATTTTGTATCCTGGAACTTCATACAAGCTATTTCTGTAAGATGGATCAAGTTTGGTTTCTGCTATAATTAGAAAATCGACAATTGTGTCAACAAGCAATTCTTTAATTTCAATAAATTGTGTTTTTAAACTGTTGATGTTTAGATGTGACACAATAAATTTGCTGGGGTGATCTTTCCGTACCTTGACCAATTCATCGAAAACTGAATGTTCATTTTCACTGGATGTTAACTTGAATTTATAAATGAGTATTGATTTACTTCTTTTGCGAGAATGAATCGGTAAAATGAAACTTGTCACGCTGATTAAAAATCCATGGGTCTTTTGAACTGGTTATCAAAGTATATTCTGGTGGTGTTATACTTGCACACTTTATGTGCCATTCGAAAAAGCAGCCATCGCATCGAGCAGATCTATGAGTTTTGGCAACTGCCTTATGACAGCCCCTGCATGGGTTCTTTATAGGCCCGGGATTAACGGACACGTCGCCACTTATAATAAGAATGACCAACTTGAAATGATCTTTCCTCATGTTGATTGGTATTGTGAAGGGCTTTGGTCTACTGTGTTTGATGTGATAGAAAATGGTGACGAATCGGTTTATCTCAAAATCCGGTGCTAAAGTTATGTTGTAAGAATGTACATCATTCATATAGTTATTGATACATGTAGTTGGAAAGCTCTATGTGATATTATAATAGCTTGTCTTTGGGCGTTCCTTTCCAATCATCTGATATGGTAATAGTATCAAGGCAATGTTCTCCCTTTGTAGAAAAGACCAATTCATTAATCAACGATTGAAATGTGTCAGTGCGTAGTTAATTATAACTGTATTAACTGTATAACAGTTAGATGCTTTGGTGAAGTCTAAACGGAAACGAAATGTCGTTACCATACCATACATTGATGGATACACGGGTTGTTGTTTACACCTTTGCAGTCTCATGTCATGCGTATACCACCGGAACCACGTGTTAGCTATTATTGTTGGCATTTGTTTTATTTGCATGGTCATTTGGTAGTCAATGTTCGATACATGTTCATTGACTTACCGTAACCACTTTTGAACTGCAACAACAGATCCGTAACAGAAGAAGATTGTATTCAATATTTAAAAGTAAATGCATTGAAAATTTGTAGTTTTTTATTATTAGTATTTGCTGATAAAATTGTACACTAATTTACACTACATGTGTACTCTTACACACTTATCAGATATAGCTACAGTATTATGGCTACAGGCACAGTTTAGAGTTATGATTTACGTTTACACAATTTACTTATACTGCTTACCAGATAACGATTTCTGGAGGTAGGTTACATATACATTACACAGAAACTACACTTCACCATGAATTTTGCTAGCGATTCACCGTATACTGAACATGACATGTATAGTGAGTGAGAGTTTTCATAGACAGTACCTCGCTGATCAAGACATTCAATCACTTAGACGGAATCTACACATAGAATATGCAGATGGACAACAAATGCCATACCATGGATTCATGTCCGTTGACATTCAGCTGCCAGGGTCTTCAACGTTTGATGAACCACAACCATGTTTTTTATTAGTTGTACCAGAGAGCACTTACAACTCACATGTTCCACTTCTGCTCGGAACCAACTTGATGAAATCGACTTTAGATGACGTAAAACAACGTTTTGGTCCAAGATATCTATAGAATGTAGACCTACTCACACCCTGGTACATGGCCTTCAGATGCTTGTCTATTAGAGACAAAGATTTGCACAGGAGGAACAACAGGTACGCTATTGTCGTGTGTGCTGAGGTCAAGGCTATAAGGATCATAGACATGACAGGAGAAGCTGTCCATGATGTTTTAGATGAAGTTAGCTTTCCATCACACTCGGCGGTAACAATCATTTTACAGTGTTGGATATGAAGAGTGGTTACCATCTGGACCGTCGGTCCACTAGGATTTTAAGAGTTCAATCGCCTTTCATTTGGCTTAGTCAACAGTCCAGATACATACCAACGGCTCATGGAAGAGATCCTAGAAAACTTGCATTTCAACATCTGATTAATATACCTAGACGACTTCATCATTTTTGCTGACACTTTCAAAGAACACCTTCACCGACTAGAGAGAGTATTGAAAAGACTAAGAGAGAGTGGACTTAAGCTATCACACAAGACAAGTGAATTTTTCAAGGAGAGAATCAAGTACATCCGCCATTTATCACCAAAGATGGTATACTTCCTGACCCAGCAAAGATAGAAAAAGTTACCAAATGGTCGAGATCATCATCACCAGAAGACGTCAGAAGATGTTTATGATTCGTTGGGTATTACCGTTTATCAAAGACCGTGCAAAAGTAGCCAGACCACTTACCGACTTGAAGCCAGCACCAATGAAGTCATCAAAACGTCACAAAGGTAAAAACCAGTCAGTAAAATCTTGGATACGGGGTGATATACAGGAAACAGCGTTCCAGAAGTTGAACGCAGCATTGTTATCATCACCCATACTGGTGGGACTGGAAGCAGTTTTGTACCAGACACAGAAAGAGAAGAAGCGGGTTATTGCGTACGCAAGTAGAGGAGTCAGTAAGACCGAGCGTAACTGCCCTGTTCATAGCTGAAATTTTTGGCACTTAAGTGCGCTGTGACAGAAAAGTACCATGATTACCTGTATGGAAACAAGTTCACCGTAATAATCGATAATAACCCATTGACTTATGTCCTTTTATCAGCGGACATCGTTGGATTGCTGCACTTGATTAATATCATTTCAACATCGTATACAGACCTGGCTCCAATAATGCCGATGCAGATTGATTCCTTATCCAGACTACCAGAACTATTCGGTTGTACCAACATGTCAACTGATACAGTCAAGGCCATCTGTAATAAACAACATATCAAGCCATATGTCCAGAGTCTAGCCACGAATGCTAATGTTGTGAGAGATGATGTGCATTTACCATAAATTTTCTGCCAAATGATATGAGGAAGGAGTTCCTGCACCTGCACAGAAAACTATAAGCACTAGGAAGCGAGAACAATCTCTTCAGAAAACAGTGGCGAAATCCAACGGCACCGATGATATCAATGGAATAGGTTCGGATGAGGAGTCGGAGCAGGACTATTGGATTTATACAGTAGAAACACCGGGCAACACTCACAGTAGTGCACATATTTGAATAAGCCGGCTGAAACAGAGGAAACTATCATTGACACGGGTGACCACAGCTGCCGTTGATAGGAGACAGGAAATTGGTATCGTAGAGGACATTCTACCTTCAGCTGAGATGTCTGATGATGTACTGACCCCTGTGATAGCGGATGTTGAGCCTTCAACGCCGGATCAGCAAATTCAAGATGGAACTTCTGATGTAGAAAACGATAGTGTATTGACGGATCCATCTCTTGAGTATATGGTAGAAATAAAAGAAACGGCTTCAGACGATAGAACAATGACAAGACGTAGGAGAATATTGCCCACACCACCGAGACATATAGAACAAGTTACATCTAGACCACAGAGAGAGTGAGGTCCCCAGAAGTATTTACAGGATTATGTGACGACTCCAAACAGGCTATCACCGTACCATCTTGGAAAGAGAAGTTCAATACTTAGAACAACAAGGAGCATTAGAAAAGTTCAAAGGATTAGAGTTAGTAATACAACGTACCATCTTTGTGGAGAATAGTGTGTTATGTCGAGGACCCCATTTTTTTCGAGGAGAGGAGGAAAGAGCCGAATGACATTGAAGTCATTTTCTCAACACAAGGGAGAATATAGTAGTGTCGAATTTTAACCATAGGTGATGTTATATGTGTATTTACTTTGTATTGTAAAATTCTTATAGTGTTGTATTAAAAAAGATATGAGTGAAACCTTATTAGACTATATTGAAAAGTACACGTAATTATTGATATTTGGTTTTGATTGGTTATTGGAAATTACGTCATGATTTGACGCAGTTTTGGGTTTTGAATGGAGAGTAGTGCTCGGGGTTGATGTGATCAAGACAAATGGTATTCTGCAATTCTCGCCAGTTATTATTTCATGAACTGATGAACAGTTAATGCCCAGTACAGACATATTGACTATTATTTTCACTTCTTTGAACACTCTGAGTATACGATTCATGGAAAAAGGGACATTTTCTTTCTTTTTACGCAGAATTCAATTTGCATCACCCTCGAATATTAACATGAGCGGCGTATGAGTGATACATGTAAGATCATTTCATTTTTACATATAATTGCTACATTTCTATAACGTATTCAAGTATTTTCTGATCCTTTTGATCCTGTAATTGTAAAGTTCGAAATGTGCATATATATGCCCATTCTATTACTGATAAAAATGTTCAAAAAGGTGAATGTGCCTTCAGTGGCAGTTTCGACTGGTTTAATTCTAATGATTCTGAAATGGACATCAGTTATGTAAACTCAAACTCAAATCTGCTTTGTTTATTCTATATTCCGTCTGCTTCGAGAGTGGCCCTGTTGTTATTTACTTCAAATACGTAAATGGGGGTATTACAAATAAACCGAATTAATGAACACCATGCAGTAGTACAAATAAATATACAGTAAAGCAAAGTCCGTATAAAAAGGCAAACACTAGACAAAAACCAAAACGTTGACAACAACCGCAATGGTCCTTACTTGGTATAGCCATTTCCAATGGCAATGGTGGGTATATGCAATTTTCAAAGCTCGCCAATCATTTATTATTCACTAAGATATATTATTTTAAGTATATGATTATACAAACAGGCAGGGTTGAATTGCCACAAGGAATAAATCAGTTGTCAACAAAGAAGTGAAGATATACTAATGTACCATAAAAATCATGAAATCATTTGAGGTGAAGTGGAAGGCAAGGCAAAAGATAGAGTTGTCTGGAGGACCTTGGTGGACGCCAACACTAAGAGGATATGAGGATGATGTTGAAAACAAAAATCCATCTTTTAAAATATTATTGACAGAAAGAGAATTTATCAAATGAGATCTGGATATCAAAAGACATTTGTATAAATTAGCATGTCTGCATATCTTAACATTCAAAAGAATTATATAAGTAATAAATTGTGTTGGTTCATAAAGAATCGTGTTTACTTAGATATTTAAATAAGTACAACATATTTATTACCAACAAAGATGCATTTCATTTACCGAGCATATAGCTTGACTTCGTATTGTAACGAAATATGGTATTGAGTGTAAAGGCGTTTTGCGGTAACTATTGATGATTAAGTAATAAAGTATAAAATAACACCGACGTTTATATATATTTGTTTGAATCATTGTATTATCATACTATTTGTGTATGCAGAGACTAGAACAACATCAATTACGCTTTGATGGATGTTTTGCCACAAATAACATTATGTTTTTTTTTCTAATTGAACTGCTTTTTTGTACAGTCGTTTTAAATGAAAAACGGCGTTTTCTTTTTTCTTATATTGAAAACAATATAGGATACTATTGCCCTTAATTTTGTAATTCGAGGGGAGCGAATATGCAGTCGTCAGGTAGAAAGGAACATTCTTTTCGAATTGCTATTGTGATTGAAATTCCTCCAAAACGACAGAAGTATAAGTTTAGTATATACTATATTTCGAGAACATTTACACTACGTCCATTAATGCAGCACGCAGTTTTAATATGGTTGAAAATGTCAATTGATGTGAGTGTTGCCCCTGACTTTCATCGGCCAACTAATTTAGGCCTGTAAGAGCGTATTATAATAAAAATCTGAAGGTAGCAGAAGGGGGTTATCTATTAAGAGTTTACTTGATATATTAAAACTTATAGCTAATGCATAATTTGGAACATTTGATCAATTCATTCATAGATGATTGCACCGTAGTCTTATAACTGTTTGTGAAAAGTGATCATAAATCTGTATTACCAATCTTTACATACAAAAAAAACAACACAGATAACACTACAAATAACACACTAATATTTTGTTTATTGGAAATCAATGAAAAATAAACGATTATGACACAAAGTATCAATAACATTTTGAATTACTTATTTTTACTGTCTCTTTGATGTTTTGTCCCTTAAACTTCACAAATATTTGAAACTCCTGTAAATTATTTCCAACTTTTACATCAATGCAGAACTTATCCTAAAATTGTAACCAATCTTAGGCAGGAAAGGTCAAAGCAACAGTATTTGCTATATTGCCTGTTTCATCTACTCGATCGTCTTTTTCTTTCTTCCTGTAAGATTTCAATCACCTTCTGACATCCTCCAATATAAGCGTAATAAAGCGCTGTTCGTTTGTATCTGTCTCGAACATTTAAATCGTATCCATGCTGCAGAAGTAAAAGGACAATTTTGTATTTGTTTTCACTTGAATCAGAAGAGAGACAAGCTTCCATCATTGGTGTTAATCCTTCAAAAGTATTGTTGATATTTATTCCACCTTCAATAAGAATTTTAGCCAGTTTATATCTTCGATTCCGGATCGCATAGATCAAATCCTCAAACCCATCCTTTGTTGTGGTTGGGTTCTTAGAATAAGTGCTTATCTTCCTGATTATTTGGTGAAGCATCTTTGATAAACATAAATTTGGCAAAATGTATGAAATGTTCAAGTTTATATAAACAACAATGTGTCTATCAAAGTTAACCCACGTTGTTTAATTCCATAAAAGTTTAAGACATATTCCCATTCACGCCTTCAACTACGCTAACCAGTATAATTTCGTAGTAGATTTCATTCGATTCATATCATACATATATTAACACCTAATCAATAACTGACATGGAGTAATATTTTACTTTTAAGTAATTTCCAGTTTTTAATGAATGAAAGGCATTAAAATTTCAAATAAGCAAAGGATATTGTTTTAAAGGAAAGTTTCCTTTTTTTTTCAAATTACAGATACATATAGCGCTTGAATATTATAGGAAACGCACCGTAGACCGTAGACTTAAATTACATTTCATTAGTGAACGGACAAATACTTAATATTAGTCCCGTAAATGATTGTGAGAAAGTACACCGTACGAAGCCTGTTTATAAGCAAGGTCTTCAACTTTCCGGAATTATGTCCTTTGAGACATTTCTAGTTTAAGATACATGGAATCGATCTACTGGTATTATTTTCAATGCTCAAGCATATTATGTCAAACAATAAACTTACAAAGAAAAATTTTCTCATACGAAGACTTTTAGAAATGTTCACACTCGTTTTTTTTAAAATAGATTTTTAAAAAGGTCAGAGACAACATCACTTAATAAAAAAACGATATTGGCAAGTAAGTGTATTTTGTTTTGAATATTTGACAAACAGACTAACTCTGTTTGTTTTTGTTTGTTTGTTGGGGTTTAACGTCCGAGCAGCAATATTTCAGCTATATTCAGACAATGAACATGAAATGGATGATAAAATGAACATGAAATGAAAAAAAGGATGGGTCACAAGGACAATAGGGTCGACAAATTTTGATTGCCACTGGAAAAAGGGGGATGGGTAAGGTCGGGCAATTTAGCCTCCTGTGGCGGAGCGCAAAGGTTCCTACTCCTATCGAATACCACAGCAGGGTTCTTTAACGTGCGAGGAACGTGGCATCTTTCCCAACACGGTGCACCACTATGGTTTGCGGTCAGGTTTTCCGTATTATAGCCTGACAACCCCAGCATGTAACACGCCAGGGGTACCCCATTCCAGCACCTGGGGCACACATCCCAGTTGCTCTGTGGGCAGAGCGCCTAGCCCCCGGCTAGGTTTCTGAGCACTATTTAGTCGCCTTATACGACAAGCTTAGCGCTGCTGCAGGCCTATTCTTTTAACACCCGGACCTGCACGGGGCGACTGTCTAGTCTGTGTCGACTCTAGACCAGAATTGTCATTTCCATTTCAGTTGCTTTCGTTTTATCACGAATTTTAAACTTGAAATGTTAGTACTCTAAGAGCAATGCAGTACTGTTATCAATCAAGTGCTAGGTGCAAGTCTGAGACGGTGATAGAATTGTCATTGTATGTATATTAAATATATGTGTTTATTCTACGATAAGATTTAGACGGTATGAAAATGAATATGATTCCAGCGTAATGAAAACATCATGATTTGCAGATTCTATACCATTCTTAC
The DNA here is from genome assembly GCA_037379345.1 of Perna viridis. Taxonomy (NCBI): domain Eukaryota; kingdom Metazoa; phylum Mollusca; class Bivalvia; order Mytilida; family Mytilidae; genus Perna; species Perna viridis. The sequence continues at coordinate 40,645,188 of CM074511.1, read as the reverse complement.
ATTATTTACATATGATCATTATATGTGTTTCATATGGTTATCATATGTTTGCAAGTACATATCTAGATATGATAATCATATGGTAATCTTGTGATGATCATATATAATTTTCGCACGATATTATCATTTGCCTATCAATACAGAATCGAGCAATATATGATTATATTAGGTACCTTCGGCTATGTGTACTTTTTCTAGCTTTAAGCGAAAAATTTTAGGTTTTAAAAGTTTCAAAAACTAGACTCAAGCAAATGCAGATATACAGTTATTGCAATGATATATTACCTCTAAGGACAAGACATTTCATTATATCATACTTGTAAAGTATTAATACATGCGGGTCTTCCTCACTCACTGTTTTACGGTAATGTTATATACAAAGCACAGAAAGCTCGATACTCACGAAATAAATTAACTAAATCTTTGAATAGGCTCATTCGTAAGGGAAATAGTTATGATATTGTTGTCAAATCTTTAAGGATAACATTTTGTTTTTGTTTTAACATTGATTCGCTAATAGGGTCTGTATATAGAAATTAAAACACAATATTTAAAAGCGGTTGTTGGCATGACATGGGCTGTGTCCTTATTGTTTTAATAATGATGTTCCGTGATTCTCAACCCTGCATAGGGAGAATTGGGATTGATTTTACATACGATAGGGATATAACTTTTGTAGTATTAAACTGGTCTGGAGCTGGCATGTCAGTTAACTTCTAGTTATCCTTAGTTTGTACATTTGTATAATTTATATTTAGTTTCTTTATTTCCATTGTAACAAGGGTATCAAACTTTTTTAACTGATATATAGGTCTTTTATTGTGCAATATTTGTTTTCCAAAAAAGTGGCCATTTTTTAAGGAATGGGTTGTTATTACGCCAAAGTACTTTAAACCCGCCGCATTTTTTGCACCTGTCTCAAGTCAGGAATTTCTCTATCTGTGTATAATGATGTTTTTGGGCCAGTTGCAATCTGTTCGGTGGCATGAATAATTCCTCGTCGTTCACTGAAGACCAATTAGTGGATTTGAGCTGACATTTTCATCCAGGTAGGGTTGTTGTCTCTTTGACAAGACCACCATACCTATTCTCGTTATATCACATATGTCGGCGGGAAATTGGGAAATGTGGGGATGAGGAATGGGTATTTTCTATGTTGAATGGGGAATAAGGGACAAGTTTTAAAAAGTAATTATTTACATAAAAAATACATCTAATCATAAAAAAAATAATCATTAGTTTAACACGATAAATAAAACAAATGACAAGGGTTATACAGTGATTTGATTTTTGTGTAAGTAGGAAGTTAGTTCCACTTATCACTTTTAAAAGTGGTCGTTTAAAGGTTTTGCTGAAAGGCAAATTTCAGTATACCAATAGATGTACCCCCATTGGTATAACGGTATACCTTTAGACCTTTTTATTATCAAATTCCGTTTTATAGTTTAGTCCTTATAACGTTATCAAAAGATTTCACAAATTTAGAATAACACTCATGGTTTATATTTTACAGATGAGCTGTCCCGAGCTACCACACATCACGTAATAAGTAACAGCCCTAGATTAAATCTACGAGGAGGAATGACCCGGTTAGCGAAAGCTATATTAATGATTTTTTTTAAATTAAATCAACTTAGTATTGTGCATATAAATGCAGGTTAATTTTTATTTGTTGGAAAAGAAATCTACGAGAGAATAAAGTCACATGTTGACTCAAAGCTGTCGGCTTTTTCAGTAGGTGGGGTTGAAACTCCCGACTATGACGACATTAAAAGGCTTTAGATATGTCTCATAAGCGTGGGTCGATAAAAATGATTACAAAATTGCCGAAATCATTTATAAATCGAGAAAGGAGATATTACGCAATAAAATCAGATAAAAACAAACATAAATCTGAAAAATTATGCGTATTTTTAATTTTTAAAAGCTATCTTTGATTTTTATCATTTTTTTTAAGGGGGGGTATCAGATTAGACAGTACAATACAAAATCAGATGATAAAATGAATGAGCAACATAACAATGTCACAGAAGTAGTGATTTATTCCAACCCTACAACGTAGCTGAGTTTTTCATTCAATGGTGTCCTGCAATCATCGTCTTCTACAGCTAGACGAATACCTCATAGAATACAGCTATGCTATAGTTGGGTACATTTACTTTTTCCATATATTCAAAGGTCACGCCCATTATTATTTAAGATTACTTTAGAAGCCAAGAATTTCTTATGCATTCGGGACACAATAAGTATAAATCAATATGAGGCTGGTGTAACATGTAGAAGGAAGTTGGATATATTGATATATGCTACCTTTTACAGAAACTTAGATTTATAATTATACAAATTGAATGTGAGCTTCGAACATTTTGTTTTCCTCAAAGATACGAAGCTAGTAATGACCTTTAACCAGTATTGCAAGGTTACTTCCTGTGGGACGTAAGTCGGCCTCTCAGTGCTTGTTAGGTCATAGGTCAAATTTGTATTAGTTTACAGTTGCGAGGATTTTGTCCACCATAATTTAACAAATTCAAATATATATAATATTTACGAATCATTGTATCCCTTTTTCATTGCATAATAAAAATAAAACTCTTATCGACCTCGGTGATATGAAGTCTCGCAATTTACCCCGTCTTAACACCCACCACACAAACTGGATATATCCCTGACTTTGTTTATATAGTTTATTCGTATCTCAGATTTTAAACTTTCGAGTATTAACAAATTTAAGAAAATCACCTGCCTGCTATAATATTTAGAATCATTTAACATCTTGTCATGAACTCCATCCTACGCCGTGTGATTTGCTTAATCAAATCATGGTCGCTTATAAATCGATTAAGATAATTTAGTAGATTCTGCAAGATTTAATGAAGGGGTGTAACGATGTAATTCTAAATCTTGCTATTTTAAAACTCTTCTTGGTCAACATCTCTTTTATTGTGTAAATCGCTTTTGTTTGTCTTTTGTTTGTTTCATTATTTTTTTTTTTTTTTTTTTTTTTTTTTTTTACAAGTCACTGGGATAAATTTCCATTTTGGAATTATCAAATGAAAAATTCAAGACTAGTTGTATAATTTTATATATTGCAATTATTTAATGATACAGACTAAAACATGCAAAGTGATATAACGGGAATGTTTATAATTAACCAATCGGAATCATTTGGCCTTTTTCGTTACACCTAAGAAAAACCTCGTACTAGGCTGTAGAATCAGTCCGGAATTATTACAAGCAAATTCTTAAATTATAGTTGCACTGGTTGATTTTTTGTTAGCTCTAACAATCTTGAAGGACTTACTGTTCTCTTTTTCAAGTGATATAACTAATATTTTGCGCCATCTGGAGATGAAACTTCTTTGATCTCCGTATCACTACAATTCTTGCAAATAATTCAAACATAATAATTTCTTCTTTCTGCATCCCAGGTTATTTCTACTGTTGCGGAAATGGCCGAGTAGTTCTCATATAACATAATTTGTATATACATGCATATGCACAATGTTAGGGCCGCTCAAAATGTTTTAATATCAACCTAGATATCTAAAAAATATAAGTGCAAATATCATGACAAACATTAAAAGAAACTTGTGAAGAATGTAAAGGAAAAATCTTTCCAAGTCATCCCTGTGGGTCAGACGCCATCTTGGTGCCTCTAAGCATGCAAATATTCCAGTCAGAAATAGCGAAAGCATCATGAAATCTTCCCATCGGCTAATTGACCATACGTGGCTGAAATAAAAAGAAACATGACATTTGTATTTACGACTGATTATCGTTATTCGGTGTCTACAAGTAATATAATGACTAAACCTTTCTTCTTGTAAGATCATACCAGTTAATTTCGTTTATATATTTATATATATGCTTTTGTGGATTATCTTATGTGGGTTACTTGTCTTTTCGCTTTATTGTGTATGCTAGTTCTATATAATATCAAGAGACTCTCCGTGTAGAAGCGGACATACCCTTTATGGTATGGGAGGATCAGAGTAAATTTGAATCCATATTTCTGTTTGTTCCAATTTACTGTTTAACTCATTAATATGCCCGGTATTTTTCTTTATCAAAAGTAGCATCAATTAACTATATAATCAGACAGAAGAGTTACTTCCCTAACTTTTAAGATGTATATTTCTTTTGTTCTTACCATGTCAGTAATCAACAAATCAACCTTCATTTTCTAGAAAACATGACTGATTTATGTTTATTAAAAAATCTGGCATGCGCACTCACGGCCTGGGTCTTCCATGAACACTCTCTTAAACAGAATTGGATATGGGGTATTACCATTCAGTACAAAGAGAATGGATATGGTGAGTGTGTCAAAAAGACAACAACCCCACCGGGATGAAAACTGTCAGCTCAAGGCCACCCATTGGCCTTCGATAAACGACATGGAAACCCTTATACCACCGGGCAGGCTGTAGTTGTCCACAAAACAACACTATACACAGGTATAGCGAAATAATTGATCCTATAGGCTGCAAAACATAAAGTAAACCGGAAGTGCAAACTAAACAACACATACAGAGGCCAGAAATTCCTGACTTGGGTCAGGTGCAAAGAATGTAGTGGGATTTAGGTACTTGGGTATGATCACAACCCCACCCCCTTAGAATCTGGCCACTGTTGAAAAAATATTACACAATAATTGAACATAATTAAAAATCAGTTCAAAAAAATCTGAGTCCCATGTTATAACGGAAATAAGGAAACTGATTATACGTTACACCAATGTACAAACAAAGGACTACAGCAGTTAACTAACATGCCAGCTCCAGACCAGTTTAAACCTACAAAACGTATGCAATATCAATCCCATTTCCTTCCATAAAGGGTTGAGAACCACAGTACATTACAAGTCATACAATTAAGACACAACCTATGTCATATGCACGTCATATCTACTTATGACATATAAATGTTGCATAATTAAAATTGAATATCCTTGAATAGCTTGTAGTAACAGCAACCGACTTCTATATGTATTCGCTCATATTATTGGCCTTTTACTGCAAATGTGTCTCATCCTTTTTACTGTGATTTTTTTTTTCATAATGGAAAATTTGGCATAATAGTACAAACCCTTGAAAGTTAAAATGAAACTGTCATCATATAATTAAATGTAAACAATATCACTAGGGTTACTGAAGTGCATTATAAGGCTTCCTGGCCAGCGAAGGTCGATTCTTCAGTCGGATTTAAAATCTGTTCATCTAAGAACGTTTCTTACCAATAACATTAAACTAAAGATAGACTTACTCAACAATGGACTTGAGAAGAATGGCTAGTACAACGTCACACAAGATTGAGGTGATATGGTACCTATCTCCAATCCGACGACCAAAGGAATTTCGATTAAACCAAATTTCATTTAAAATTTCAGCAAATATAACGGCTATAATCATCGATATACTGAACTGTATTCGTAGTTCCATCTTGTGATCTTACTCTACAAAAAAAGAAGCTTCAAAATTAGTATGAAATCAGTGACAGATCTAGAAATTCAGAAAAAAGGGGGGACTCGTGTGATTTTCATCTTTCACATTAATTGACCAAACATTTCTAGTACAAGATGGGGGTCTTCCTTCCTGGGTTCATCTATATAACATTGGTAGATTGTGTCTTCTAAATCCAACAGTTTAATCACAGGTCTAGGGCAAAATACATATCGTCGCAAGTCTCGGTTTCTAGGTTTCAAATTGGTATCTAAATCAGTCAAAATGCTAAAGCAGTCGTTGTGTACAGAGCTATTCTAATGTCTATTTCATATATGCCCTCGAATCTGGGGTCGGTAACTAGCACCTACGACAGACTTAAATAGATCTTTAATTTATTGCTTTGAACCATTTGTTGAATGATTGACAGCTCTTTTTTTGTATTGTTGTTTTGCTTTGTTTTGTTTTGTTTGTTTTTTATGGTAATCGCACATGATTTCAGAACGACTATTTGCTCTACCCTTAAGCAATCATAATAGTTCCGGTAACATTAGAGAAAGCTAACCTCGCCCATCGGGACCTGTCCAAAATTTTCCCCAAAAAATCTTGTTTGAAATAACGATTTTTTCACAATTTAACTGTGCTTCACCATACACTTAAAATTAAAACTGTATATCCATATATAGATAGTAAAAGGTATAAAGTCGTTAAAATCCTTTTAGTTTATATTTTGTTCTCAATTGAGCTTCGTTGACCCCACCTTAACAGTCTCTTACATAACTCCTTTTATCGAATAAACATGATCCATGTTTACCACCTATGTTTACTCTCGCATACTCACACAAATACTGTTACGGGATAAATATTGTTGAATAACTACATGATTCAGATTTTATTCATTTATCTGTTGTTGCCCGTGCAGGTCCGGGTGTCAAAAGAATAAGCCTGCAGCAGCGCTAAGCTTGTCGTTAAAGGCGACTAAATAGTGCTCAAAACCTAGCCGGGGGCTAGGGCGCTCTGCCCACAGAGCAACTGGGTTTTGTGCCCCAGGTGGTGGAATGGGGTACCCCTGGTATGTTACATGCTGGGGTTGTCAGGCTATAATACGGAAAACCTGACCGCCAACCATAGTTATGCACCGTTTTGGGAAAGATGCCACGTTCCTCGCACGTTTAAGTCCCTGCTGTGGTATTCGATAGGAGTAGGAAGCTTTGCGCTCCGCCACAGGATGCTAAATTACCCGATCCTACCCATCCCTCCCTTTTTCTAGTGACAATCAAAATATTTGACCCTATTGTCCTTGTGTCCCATCCCATTTTTCATTTCATCATCATCATTTCATGTTTATTTTATCATCATTTCATGTTAATCGCCTGAATATAACTGAAATATTGCTGCTCGGGCGCTAAACCCTAACTATCAATCAATCAATCATTTATCTATTGTTTGTACTGAAACTTTATGGATATAGTAGTGTATTAGCGAGTCGCTGAATGCTTCACATAAGGTCGCAAATGGGTTTAAATTCAAGATGTTCATTTGTATACATGTATTTTACATATAGCCTAAATGTATTGTTGTTTGAACTACTTTTATGGTTATAACATTGGAGTGCGAGTAGCGAGTCGCTGAATGCGTTACATAAAGTCGCAAATGGATGTAAATTCAAGACATTTATTTGTATACATGTATTTCACAGAAAGCCTAAATGTATTATTCAGTAAAAGATATTATATTGTACATGTATTATGAGGATGTAAATAGTTGTCTTGTATATTTCATACTTATTCTGCTACTAATGTACATGTAACTTCCGGGAGAACTTCCTTCACAATTATAATGCAGCAATCATTTAGCAATGTAAAATACTTACTTTCACTTTACACGTTGTCCCGTTCCGGCCTCGTGTAATACTGCGAGCATATTAACATTTAACTACACAGCTGTAGCACACTTATAAATATGGGGGTCTAAGGGGGAAATCGATAACACAGAACCAATAAATGAGTTACACTCTTCAATAACCAAGTATGTATACATCTTCATTCAATCATGTATTGTTTTTTTTTCTAATTAGAAACAGAACAAGATATAGTACATTTAGATATCAACATGTATTCTAGCTGCATAAAATAGATAAGAAAAAAGTCATTCAATATGTATCTAGTAGACATTTTTTTAAGTAATACAAAAAAGACAAAAATATATAAATGTTCTACTCTCAATCCCCTTTACTCATTCTTGTACAGTTTGCTTTATTTCCTCGTGTGAAAAGGAAATCACACTATGCCCATGAATAACACAATAAAGTCAGATATATGCACAATGGGTATTAAACATTTAATTTTGTATGCATAATAATTGTTCACATACTCTGAGTTCACATTAAGACATTGATCAGTCAAATATGTTATTAACATTTTGCCGTCATGTCGGTATGAAAAATCTTCTTGTGATAAAATTCGTACCATTCTTAGTTATATACCTGTGGAGAATGATATCATGTATTATCAAATATAATTACTTACTTATAATAAAAAAAAGAAACAAACACATTATACCGTCTACAATCCTGCTACTACATGTACTTATACATGTAAATACAGTGAAATCTGTCCTAACTGAACCCTGAATATTCATAAAACCTGTGTAAACCTGACATATAAAAAGTCCCATCATTTTAGTTTTAATGTATTTTGAACCTTGCCGAATACCTGTCCTAACTAAACCCTGAATATTAATGAAACCTTGTAAACCTGACATATAAAAAGTCCCATCATATTAGTTTTAATGTATTTTGAACCTTGCCGAATACTATCCTAACCGAACCAATTTGAATTCCAAAAGGCGTTGGTTAAGATAGGTTTCACTGCATGTGAATTTTGTTGATATCGCTGCAGTGGAAGATCCATAGGGGATTGGCATCCCCATGTTTAGTGCAAAATTTGTCGAATTGACAAAAACATGGCAGAGAGTTATTAAGGGATCCAAGAGTTCTAGCGGAAATCAAAAGAATGTAACCCAGGGACAAAGGAATCCCTGCTGGCACCTTCCCTTTCAAAGTGTATGGATCCGGCCCTTCGCAATATACCCGATATTCGCCTAATGGAAAAAGAACGGGTATGGTGGAACGTAACAAATGCACTGGTCGGCGTCAATCGGAACTACTCAGCCATTTCGGATACACTAAAAAATAACCTCGGGAGCAGAAAGAAAAAATTCTTCTTGAAAAACTTGCCGGAATTGTAATCATACGCGACTCAAAGTAGTTCTATTCTTCCGATTGACGCTGACCAGTGCATTTGTTACGTTTCACCACACCCGTTCTTTTTTTTCCATTAGCCTAATTTCGGGTTCGTTAATCGAATTTTATTCCTGTTTATTGTCTACATTGTAAATGTCCTCATAAACATTTCAAACATTACGACATTTTTGTACGATTTTGCTTATCTACATTATGGGGAAATAAATTAATCTTTGTATTGAACTATATTTCTTCGAAGTTATGTAATCTATTTTTATCTTGACGTCCAAGTCAAATGTACATGCACACTGGCCGGTGGCGTGATTGAATTATTCAATTCAAAATAGCTTATTATAGGATGTGCTATACAGAATGTGGAAAAAATCACAATGAATGAGCAATACTCAATTACAAATCTGTGAAGCTCTTTCCGGTAAACTCTACTAATTTGCATAAAAGGAGAGGGTTTATCGCACTCGGAACTACTCGGCTATTTCTGCTACCATAAAACAATGTCTTTTGAATGAAGCTTTGAAATAGCGAAAATAACATCTGCGCAGGAGATTGATATTTTAAGAACATGACTCTGTGACTGTTTTTAAGTAGAAAATCTTCAAGGCTCGTAATATGTATTAATTTTAAAAACCTTCGGGGATTGTGATATTGCAGCGAAACTTAGCATATGTGCATGTATTAATAACTTGCAAAATATTGGTGCCTCTTGTCATTCTTTTAATAGTCTTCTATAATTTATTTGAGGCTCCGTTTGAGCTGGTTATAGCGTTATGCTTTTTAATCTGAAGGCTTCATTCATTTCTCTCATTTTCAAAAAAAATATGACACGGGCAATAACGTGGATTTTGTCAAGATGTATATTTCCTCTGAAAAGGCCAAGGATTTAGATGCAAGCACCATCTTTATTGTTGTCTTTAAGCTACCAGAGAGATACAGTTTATAAAAAGATGCTTGTTAGATGCAAAGTGTAATCTACTTTGCTTGATACATATTTTCATCGGGATAAAATACACCAAAACTTACTCTCTAATAAATTTGATAAGGAAATCAGAGAAGACATTACGTGGTAATTAAGTCCAGTAATTTCTGTAACTGAAGATGAAGGACCAAGCACATGGTTTGCAAATATATGTACCATACATAGTTGAGTCCAAACACTGCTGCTATCATAGATTTACTGAAAGGAGTGGCTGCCATTTTTACATGCAGCTTAATCTGAAGAGAGACATTTCTTGTTGATAGCTCTTAGTGAGAAGTGAATTTAAAAACAAATACTTCGTATAAAATGTACGTTGTCTTCTTTTAACTAGATAGTAAAACCCATAGGCTATAAGAGGGATTGTATTAAACATAGCAAATATTGACCTTCCAAGTTAAAATCAACAAACGTGTTCATATATATTTACGGTGGATTTTTTCAATCACTACATCAGATTTCTTGTTACCTTTATAGTTCCTGTGTAATTTTAGATTTTAAACTAAATTACATTTTATTTCAATTTCTAAATTCTTTACTTATCCTAATTAATCACTCCCCCACGATTGCCATTTAAACGTGCGACACTAAATATCTAAATGTAAAAATAGTCACATTTATAATGCTCGGTTGAGTGGCAACAAGTATACTATCGTAAAAAATAAAGATAGTCAACACAGTAAAATTTGTTTTTTTTTACTTAAAATTGTCTACATTTCATTCAGGAAATAACACATTTTTTTAACGCAATTAAGTTATCAGTACATGACCAATCGAGTGAGTTGCGTTTACATGGCAAATTCGGTTGAGGATTTCATCACAGAAGTGGAGATTTTTCCTATTGTACGGAGATTTTGGGTAAAAATGTTCTTATTTCTTTTAGATTTCAGGTCCAATTCACAAATTTCAGGATCATTCGGAAAATTTGTTGAGGAGATTTAAATCATTAAAAGAATGACTAGACTTGGATTGTTCTAGCTAGGTCAGATCTTTCGTCTCCTTGGATAATTTTGGGTAGGGGTTTGAAGATTAAAGACCCTCGTATTTTATAGTTAAGTTAAACCTCCGGAGGTATCAGTATTGATTATCGCATTTTTAATGTCTTTTTATATAAACATTGATAAAATAAAATTTGTACTCGGCCTACATGTATAGTATAACTACTATAAAAGTCTCGTAAAAAGTTAATAAACAACATAAAATAGGCGCTATATTTAAAGAAAGAAATGTAGTCTTGAACCATGTAGTATATGTTCTACTTTCACTTTCGTGTTGATGTCATCAAACATTTTTAAACGAGTGCACATCCCTGAAATGTTGAGATTCGAACAGTGTTTGAGACCTTCAATTTTTTTTTCTAATCATTTCTGTTTTTACTAGCAAGACACAGTCTACATAGTAGGCTAAATTTCCGACGCGGACATATACGTGTGATAAGTGAAAACTGAGAAACTACTGTACACACAGACACCAGGATGTACATACAGTTCTGAAATACATGGAGAAGAAAAAATTATATCCACGCTTCATAAAAACAAAGTGCTGTATTTTGTACAAACGAAACATCTCTGTGGTTTTCGTAGTAGCTACGAGCGTATTTGTATCTAATTTTTTCAGAAAACAATACATGAATCAAAGGCTAACTATTAACTTTAATACAACTTCCATTCGTATTCTGTTTATTTTGAAAATACGAGATATCTTACCACTATTGGTAACGATAGAAACAGCCACATAATGATTGAAACCAATTTGCATTTTGAAAACAAAATGGACGCATCTTTAACAAAGCCACAAATAAAAAGGTCTGTAATTTTCTTTGAATCATTTTGTTGCACAGACGCGTACAAATTTTACTGTATCCGTTTCTAAGTCAGGGTTTAGGGGAGCGAAGGTGGACTCAATACTCTGACTTGGGAGGATGATTTTTCCAGAGTTTCATTTCGTTTTTGCAAATATTATTATCGGTCGAGCTTACACTACCATGTGAACCGGAATTTGATTAATTTTTGCTATGCGTGGCCAAGCGTACATTTGATCTGTTAACTAGTGAGTATAGGTCTCAGTATCGTATTAATTTTCCCATAGACTTCTATAGTGAAGTGCATATTTTTTAGGATTTAAAAAAAAAATATGTAAATTGATTCAATAAAACTTTCACTTATGTAACATTTCTAAGGACATGTGGAAAAAATAATTTCCAGCAAAGAAAATAGGGTGAGTCCAGGAAGATCGGACAGAAAAGTAGTCTTGAACTATAAATAGCCATTTTCCCTACTTTCACTTTCGTTTTGCACTCACCAAACCAACCTTTTCGGTGGAACATTTTTATGATATTATGTTAGATTTTCTTTTAAAAAAAGTTCTTCATCTTACAGTGTGATGTTTGCTCTATTTTATAAGTCATTGTTCATATCTTTAAACATTAGTTTCCAGAGAGACAAAAAGAAAATCCGCTATATTTTTATAGCATCCATGTTTTGACGTACACCCGCTCAGGGATATGCAATACGATACTGGTACCTATATAATGACATCTTTTGGGTAAACTTGATTTGTAACCAAAGATAATGAGTCTGATCCCGGACTCATGAAAGGCAATGACTTTATCTTTTTCTTATGAAACAATTGGTGTTATACAAATCAGCAAAGTTTGTAAATCTCGTGTAAATTATCGCACCATTTTAAGTCTGCGATTTCTGATTTAGTGGGTGGTAGGCTATTTTGAGTAGAATCCTATAGGCTAAAAACCACTAATTCCACTTTCCATAGGCTTCTATGCTAATTTCACAATATTCAATGGCTTCTCTGGACTTTACCTTAACTTTAACCTGCAGAGGACTATATATCAGCATGATTCTACATATGTCAGCTCACAATCCTCAGAATGGCATGTGGGGTTAGCAGACTTGCAGTGCAGTACTGGTCACCGGAAGTGAAGGGTCTATAAATAGCATGGGAAATCCCAGTGTTTTCACAAGATAGGGGTATATTTAAAAATCATTATGGAGATTAGGCTTCACATCACAAGAAGCAAAATGCACCTATAAAATGTACAGAAATGTTTTCCCTTTCAGAAACTGTTTAATTTTTTAAAATAAGATGAGAACTTTTTTCACAGCACTATGAGGAACAGGGGTAATTTCTGCGTAGGACTATTTTTGCGTACGTTCCAAATGCTCATTGGTTGAATTGGTGGTCTGTAACCTATATCTTGCACTTTCATCAAATTCACAATTACAATTACTTATAAGCTATGGTTCTAATTTATGTCTCGTCGCTCCATTTAAACTTTAATTGAAATGAATTACATTGATTTCATGGCTCCCAAAATCTTTAATCTATGCCATGCCTTGTTTAGAAGATTTGGTCATTTTCTATCTTTCTCCTTAATTAACTTACGTCACTGTATAGAGATTTAGATTTTAAAGAAAATCTAGGCTTAATAGATAACTCATCAAATTTTTCAAATTGTTTCAGCATAAATGAGACAAATCACACATAAATATGTTCATGTACGTGTAAAATTATGAATACTTTTAATGGAAAGTACTATATAATGATTAAGGGAGAAGGCGTTTTAAGTTGGATAAGTTGTTCCTGATCCCATATTGTATTGAAAATAAAATATGTTTAAAGTAAACTAATCACACGTTTTGATATAATTAGCGCAAAACCAATTAACAGTACATGTATGAATGCACAACACAATTGTATGTGCTGAAACGTCTTTTTATTCATTACAACAAGAAGTCTCTCGGTTTCGGGTCTTTTCATTAAGACTGCATTGTTTCTTGGGCTCATATGTACTGTTTGCATCGAAACGTTTCAAAAGTTTAGGAACTGTAAATTATCTTTCCTTCGGATAAGACAAAATATTTTTTTTTTAATTTTAGGACACCACTGAATTGAACATTTATTTCTGCTAACCACCTAAACGCTCTGACAAGCGAAAACATAAAAAAAAACTTTTAAGAGAACGATTTGAGTGTAAGTAGGCATCGGTGTTTAAAGTCTGTTATAACTATTTTTGTCCTCAATCCAACTTCTTAAGTGGACCAGTTGTGCTCATCTTGATCTTTTAGTAATATTTATTCAGCTGCTGATCTTGATTTTATAAGGGGTCAATTTATTTTATAAAGGGAGTTTCTGTTTTATTTACCCTCACCTCACCTGAAAGTATTCTCTTCATGCCCACTGTCACATAAAGTCCTGATACACTGTCTCCGCTTGTATCTAGCCTGGCTACCATCCTTGCAAACGCCCGACTACTCCAGCCCAGTTGTGATATTTTCTGCTCAGTAGTCTTCCAAAATGTCGTTTTATTAGTGAATGATAAATCATTGGTGCTATAAGCTACCAATTTTTGCCTAAATTTGCACAAACTTAATAAAATTTTCCAACAAAAGGGACACTCCACCAGGATTAACCCTTGTTTGACGAGCTTCAGATTAACTTTTCTCAATTATGAAGACCCATTCGACCCGACATGTGTGTTGTGTGTTTGTGTGTGTATTGAAACATTTGTTCTTAAATTTTGACACAATAGTAATAGATGGTGTTGTTTTGTGGATATATTGTCGGCGCAAATGTGCCAAAAATAGCCCCCACGCGAACATTTTCATTTTTACAGTGAATTTACCTCTAATAAATCTCGGGATCCGTTCTTGAATAAACATGACCAAAACAACAAGATGATCACAACTGGTCCACTTAAGAAATTAGCAGACTTTGTCTCCTGACAATCAAATGGTTCTTTTCTAAATCTTGTTTTCGCTTTTCAGAACTTCAAGTTCTTCGTTAGATTACAAGCACTATTAATAGTCAATTTAATGGTATTCTAAAATTTAAAAAAGTTTTTCTTTTTCATATCCGAAAGAAAAAATAATTTACATTTCCGAAACTTTTTGATACGTTTCGATGCGAACGTCATTGCACAATTAAGACTAAATGAATAGACCCGAAGCCTTGAGAATTCTTGCTGTAAGGAATATAAAGACAATATTTTAGTCGTGCATTCGTAATTATAACGTGGGGTTTCACTTATGTTTTGACCACTTGATGCGTTAAATCTAATTTCCTTTAAAAAATCTAAATCTAAATCTCTACACCATGGTGTGTAAAAGGAGAAATCAATCAATGTATTAATCTTCTACGCACGTCATGATATAGATTTTTGGAGCAAAGGTATCATTGCTTCTTTACAACCTTAAATTGAGCAATGTAACATAAATTATATACAATGTACATAGCTTATACGTAGCAATTTAGATTTTGATGACAATGGATAAAATTGATAGTTCTCATATTACGCTTCCACCCACTAATTTAGCATCTGAAAAGGTGCGTTAATTATCACGGGATATATAAGTTACTCTGAAGGTATGCAGGGGCGTAGCTGCCTATACGCAAATTCGCAGTTGCGTACTTTCGGAAAAAGTAACAAAAATAAAAACACACATATTAAAGATGAAATAAAGGTTTTATGCAATGACTCACTGATGGCCTTGAGCGACCCCCCCCCCCGCAAGACCCCTCGCCGTAATTTTGCGTACAAATAAAACAGGCCTAGCTACGCCCCTGGTATGAATAACACCGATTATTTCATATTCAAAGTATTAAGTTATTGTCCTTGATGAGTCCGGGATATAAACTAACCTCGGCAGATAATTTGGAGAAAACAAATATACTTTTACAATGTGAAATCTGAACAGGCACTTGAGCAAACCGTCTGTGTAACAAAATCTATCAAAGGAAACTACAAACCTTAGAAATTGCGTATTGTTTAATTGCTAAATTTGACAAGATGTGATACTTTATTTGAACTAAATGTACTAAAATCAAAATAACATTTAACAAAGAAACAAAAACCGAAAAACAAAAAGAAAAAAGAAAACAATATGTTACGCCGTAGGAGTAGTCCCGTTATTAACTGTAACATTATTTTACCTCGCTGTCTTCTATGAGGTGAACGTTTTCTGTTTGAATTGTAATACGTTAAAAATAAGTTTCAGGGAGATTGATAAAACAATAATGCCAAATATTCAATAATTCAAATATCGTGTTGTCGTGGCAACGGTCAGGATCACATGCCTGTAAGTGCCTGCACTTAAATTAAAAAAAAACGGCAAGTGAAAACTAAATGTTGTGGATAATGTAGGATACAATTGTTTACGTGCCAATGACCAACATAATTATAAATATGGTTTAAAAATTATTTGGATCACATTTCATTTTGGATTTTTTATATATACTGTTATTATGACGGGGGTTTTGCTTGTTGGTAGAGTGTTTTATTTTGTTTCCGTGAGAGTGTAAGGCTAAAAACCACTAATTCCACTTTCCATAGGCTTCTATGCTAATTTCACAATATTCAATGGCTTCTCTGGACTTTACCTTAACTTTAACCTGCAGAGGACTATATATCAGCATGATTCTACATATGTCAGCTCACAATCCTCAGAATGGCATGTGGGGTTAGCAGACTTGCAGTGCAGTACTGGTCACCGGAAGTGAAGGGTCTATAAATAGCATGGGAAATCCCAGTGTTTTCACAAGATAGGGGTATACTTAAAAATCATTATGGAGATTAGGCTTCACATCACAAGAAGCAAAATGCACCTATAAAATGTACAGAAATGTTTTTCCTTTCAGAAACCGTTTAAATTTTTTAAATAAGATGAGAACTTTTTTCACAGCACTATGAGGAACAGGGGTAATTTCTGCGTAGGACTATTTTTGCGTACGTTCCAAATGCTCATTGGTTGAATTGGTGGTCTGTAACCTGTAGGGGAATGCTCACGCAGTCACAATATGAACTGGTACCTGTTAATTCTAGACAGCTGTTAATCCTAGGCAACTAAAATAATACGTTAGTGTAGTTGGTACCAGACTTTATTTTTAAATTCATGAATATATGTGAAATTCAATTGTAATTAATTGAAAGAGTTCATATTTAAACATAGCAATTGTTAAATTAAAAATAGCATAATTTATACATATAAGATATAAATTCAATAATATAATATCATAGAATAAATCAAGTATTTAAATTGACAAGTTTTTTTTCCTCAAGATAAAATATCTTAATTCAAAATTAATAACAAAAATAATATTTTACCTAAAATAACAATACGTTAGTGTAGTTGGTACCAGACGCCCAAATCGGGAAACGTCGCCCATTATATAGGGGCTTAATGTTGAACCTGCCGTTCGATTCGTCCAGTAAGACCAACCCACTGTTCATACATAATGAGCAGCATAAAATAAAGAGGCATCCATAAACAATCAGAGTTCAATAAAAGAAAAGTTTCTTTAAATTTCACATATATCTAATCTTCGTTTGAAAAGTAAACATAAACATTTGCCAAAATATAAAACAGTTAACCAATTAATTAGTTTTTAAATTCCGAAACAAGTAATTTTAAATCAACTTTATTAATCAATTCCCTTATGCAAGCCTTAAGTTCAAAGACATTAATAAAACTATGGCACAGTTACGCTTAACTCGGTCACTGACTTATCTAGGTCGTAATTGTCGTCATTCTTCTTCTTTTTTTTTTTTCTTTTTTTTTTTGATTTTATTTTTTTTTTTTTATTTTTTTTTTTTTTTTTTGTTTATCAAAATTGCATCAGACAACTTATCAATTCTGAATGAAGAGTGATTAGACCCATCTCTTAAGTTATCTAAACATATTCCCAATATCAAAAGAAAAAGGAATAAACTTAGATGGAAATATCATTAATGCCATCATTTGAATTCTGAAATAACTTTTATCTGAATCTATTTCGAAAGAATGGCTAGTAGGATTAATCAAATAATGAAATTGCTCGATCTTGTTTTTCTGACCTAGTTAAAAATTATATTTTTTTGTTAAGTACACGAAAGCTAAATTTTGTATCACAACAACACCCCCGTTTTTAGTTAACAATACAATATCCACTGTCAGCATAAAGTAATCAGTTAAAACAAATCCATAATGGATTTAAAGCAATAATGATACACAACTATATATATATATATATAGATATATATATATATATATATATATATATATCTATATATATATATATATATATTTACAATTGTTTTGTATTTTCTTTCAATTTTATACTTGTTCCCCTGCTAACATTCTCTTGTTTAATATTTCGTCTGCCCTTTTTCTTTCATGGCTATTTAGTTTTCTGTACTTTCTTGATTTTACATTTAACTCGGATAGTTAACTTATGATAGGTTAAATTGGTCAGTAATCATATATATATAAAATAGTTGTGTATCATTATTGCTTTAAATCCATTATGGATTTGTTTTAACTGATTACTTTATGCTGACAGTGGATATTTGTATTGATGACTTATTTTTTGCATTAATTAAACAGAATTTAAATGATCGCATTAATGATATCTCCAGCTAAAGGGAATATTTTTGATAACTTAAGAGATACGTTTAATCACTCTTTATTCAGAATTGATAAGTTGCCTGATGCAATTTTGATAAACAAAAAAAAAGGAGAAGAAGAATGACGACAATTGCGACCTAGATAAGTCAGTGACCGAGTTAAGCGTAACTGTGCCATAGTTTTATTAATGTCTTTGAACTTAAGGCTTGCATAAGGGAATTGATTAATAAAGATGATCCAAAATTACTTGTTTCGGAATTTAAAAACTAATTAATTGGGTTAACTGTTTTGTATTTAGGCAAATGTTTATGTTTACTTTTCAAACGAAGATTAGATATATGTGAAATTTAAAGAAACTTTTCTTTTATTGAACTCTGATTGTTTATAGATGCCTCTTTATTTTGTGCTGCTCATTATGTATGAACAGTGGGTTGGTCTTACTGGACGAATCGAACGGCAGGTTCAACATTAAGCCTCTATATAATGGGCGACGTTGGCCGTTTCGAGCGTCTGGTACCAACTACACTAACGTATTGTTATTTTAGATAAAGTATTATTTTTGTTATTAATTTAGTATTAAGATATTTTATTTAAAAAAACTTGTTAGTTTAAATACTTGATTCATTCTATGATATTATATTATTTAATTTATATCTTATATCTATAAATTATGATATTTCTAATTTAATAATTAAATATGAATTCTTTCAACTAATTACTATTGAATTTCAAATATTTATGAATTTAAAATAAAGTCTGGTACCAACTACACTAACGTATTATTATTTTAGTAGCCTAGGATTAACAGCTGCCTAGAATTAACAGGTACCAGTCCATATTGTGACGGCGTGAGCATTCCCCTACACTCTCACGGAAACAAAACAAAACACTCTACCAACCAGCAAAAAAAACCGTCATAATACTGTTCGTTGCTCAATGTTTAGTAAAGTGATTTCTTACTTTCAAAATAAAACCAGTGGTATTTGCCTCTTTGATGTTTAATTTATTATCCTGAGCATACATTGGATTAATTCTACGTATTATTGAAAATATATTTTGATATTTGTACTATTCGAAATTACCAATGCAAAAGGAATAATATCCCAAAAATTCAGTAGAATCAATCTGTTATAAAAATTAACTCTTTGGTTTGAAAAACGAAATGGTTTTTCTTACAGTAAATTCGAGAAGTAGATGCACTAAACATCGCGTGTTATTTCTTAGCTTTAATAATTCATCATGACTTTAGAAATTATTTAAGGAGATAGACCTAAGGTAAGGGACAAACTCTTAAAAGTCATTGGAACGTTTGTATTCAGCATTTTACATCAATCTTATGTAAGCAACTAATTAACTTGGATTCACTTTATTCTGCTTCTAACGAAAGCTTGAGAGGCTTTGGTAAAATTGAATATAATACAAACATATCACTGATTTCATGAGTTATGTCCCTTACCCTAGGTCTACCTCCTTAAGTTAAAGATGAAAAAACATCGATAAGTTCAGTTTCCAATTATGCACGTGAGTTACTTTACAAAAAGGA
This sequence comes from Perna viridis, assembly GCA_037379345.1. Lineage (NCBI taxonomy): Eukaryota > Metazoa > Mollusca > Bivalvia > Mytilida > Mytilidae > Perna > Perna viridis. The sequence continues at coordinate 40,625,570 of CM074511.1, read as the reverse complement.
AACAAATGATTTCTTGAAGATACGTACTCAAAACATTCATGAATAATTAAGTCAAACAGATTGATCATCGTTCAATGAAGAATCTGTCTTCGAATTCTGTATTGTTTAGAATTGTTGATTATTTTGCACACTCGTCGTCTTTATTTTATATTGCAATTTTGAAGTTATTTTATTTCCAATTGAGAATACGTAACAAAGATATTTCATTGTTCTTATTCGGGATACTTTTACTTTTTATATAATTGATATGTTAAAATTTATACTGTCGTTTGCTTCTACCTGTTAGCAACTAGGCGAGTTTAAGGGGACGACAATTTGGTTATGACAGGGGGCTGGCAAATTTTCTTGGGGTCTGAAAATTTATTTTCAACCACATCGAGGTGAGATTATATATATATCCATTTCACTATACTGATAATGCATGAAGAATAGTAAGTAATTTCGAATAATTTCGTACTTTGAAACCTTAACGTCCTCTAAACATACATTTGACAATGTTGTCTTTATTTCTGATTTTGAAATAGCAAGTTGCGTTTATCAATGAAAACAAACAAAAACAAAAAACAAACAAAAAACAAAAACAAACAAAAAAGGGGATGTTTCAAAATTGCGTATCGGGTTTTGAACATTTAAAGAATCTATCACCGCCAAGATTGCAAGACAGAGAAATCACAGGCACTAAAGGAAAATAACTAGGCTCCGTCGAGTTAGAGAACATTGATATCTCACCCAGTTATATGAGATTTTCTAGTCTTGCGTTTGTTGGTGGTGTCGTAATAAGCGCCTTGCTTGCCGAAATTCCATTGTATTTGAAAGACCATTCTTTAGATAAGAAAATGTGTAGCTATAAATGTGAATAACTTTGTCTAAAAGTGAGATGTAAAAACCCATGAATAAGCCTTTGGTATCGCTATATGCTTAATAATCTCGCCAAGAACTCCTTTATACTATCTACAATAAATGAAACAACTTGGGAATGAAAATCATTCTACTAAAAAATTGAAGAATAAAACACATATCATCCTTTCGACCATACACACTCACCTAGTGATGTACAACATTGAACGTTTTAAACAGTGGGGGATCTTGTTACACAATTATTCTATTTTTTAAACGAGGTAGACCTAGGGTAAGCGACATAACTCTTGAAATTAGTGATATGTTTGTTTCATATTTAATTTCGCCAAAAGCTATCAAGTTTTCATTTGAAACAGAATGAAATCAATTCAAGTTACTTTGATGCTTACATGAAATTGATGTAAAATGCTGAATACAAACGTTCCAATGACTTGTTAGAGTTGTATCCCTTAAATTAGGTCTACCTTTTTTTTACCATTTAGGTGATAGTTTGATTTCTACACACAATGGCATGAAATTTACAACAATAGACTACGATAATGACGAGATCAATGACGTTAATTGTACAGTCACATATAGCGGAGGATGGTGGTTCAAAGTTGTTATATGAGAAACCTGAATGGCCTCTATGTTCATTCCCCAAACTGTAGCATTATGGGGTTCATGGAAGAATCTGTGTCCACTGAAAGTCACTTCCATGATGATGAAGAGGAACTAGACACTATTTTCGTTATATTTCATAACAGGAAAATAGGTACAAAATGTTCACTTGATTTACTGTAGCTATTAGATAATCACACCAATGTACATTATGTTGGTCAAAATTCCTATCTAAATGAGGCAGTGAAAACTGAGTTATGAGGTAATTATGAGTAGTAAGTGCATGGGTAGGGTTTGTTTGGGTATGGAAATAATGGGAATAAAGGCTTAGAAAACTTGAGTTGGGGTCGGAATTGATAAAATGCACATTTTTATTTACAGATATTTGCTTCATGTATGAATGTTAAATATTGGAATAAGAATCTTTGTTAGAATCAGGCATATTATGAATTATCTGTTCATACGTGTCAAAATCCCATATAGGTCTCCATAATGAACTCCTGTGTCGTTTCTTGTATACAAACTACACCATTTGTTCACCGTGTCAAAGATGGCCTCTCCTCTCTCGTAGACCCTGGGCATGACATATTATGGGCAACTCGGTGTTGGGAGGACGGGTACCCTAAGGGTGGACTTGGTGCATGCTCCCAGGTTTTGGTGGAGTCTTGGTTGCTTGTTAACTTTTCTATTGTTGGCCTCTGTTGGGCTAACGTAGGTATGATGACTCAAAGCACTGAGATCCTGATCTGATTTCAGTCCAACAGGAAGTAATGTCCTGCGAAATCCTTAGGGATATTTGAATTTAGTGGAGCCCAAATACCCAAATAGTTCCGAATCAAAGAAAAAAACAATTGTACCACACGTTGTAAATAGTTTGGTTTCTTTATAAAAAAAAAACAAACCGTTCGTAGAAGTTTTAAATCAAATGTTTATAATAAGAAATGCAGAAATTCATTTCCACTGAAAAAATACCATATTCGTGTCTGTAAGTCTTTACATTATTCATTTTTTACTTTGGTAGCATTGCTGTTTCAGGAATGAACTGCATGGCGGTTCCGTGAATTGTGTTTTATAGAAGTTTGACGTGTAGAACAACTCGATCCACAGATAAATCGACCAAAGTTTACAAGAACCTATGAAATCGTCCAACAAGTAATTAGTTGCATAATTATCGATAAAGCATGAATAGCGTGTAAGTTCGACGTCCTCTTACATTAACCCTTTCAATGTCAATATTTGTGTTTTGTGTGAGTACTAATTCAGCAATATTTTTCCCTACGTCTCACTCCGAATCATATCAGATTGTGTTTATATTTAACATAATTTGAGTATTACAAATTTCAAAATACCAAAATAACTAAAGCTTCATTCCTTGGATTGCATACGGTAGAACCTTTGGAGTGGATTTTATTTCCTATTTCGATAGCTTTGGTTTTGAGTCATTCTTGTCCACAGTTAATCTTTGGATTAAGATCTTCCTTAATATTTGATCGTAATGTTCTAAAGAGAGGCTACTCCTTGAAACACGTATACAGTATACCTAAATTAGCAATATATATGATTGGTATTTTTGTATTCTATGACACAAATGTATATGTCTAGTTGTAAGATATTCCTTAACTGTACAATCTACTCACAGTTCAAGTAGGTAGTTGATAATTTTATTTCATATTATATTATGTCTATATATGTACATGCTTGCCTTACATTTATGTGTTTTAAAATTCCATGTCTGCTGTATTATTTCTGTCATTTCAATGATCAGAGATGCTCTTTGGTATAATAAAGAATAGAATAGAATATTCTGGCATCCACTTCATCAATTATCTTATTGTTCCTGTATAATTCATATTTCATGTTAGTGATTATTAATTCTTTATCCAACTAGGGTTTCTACTATATAAATAAATGGTGTCAAATAACACAAAGCTTTATTCCTCCACTGCGCACTATCGTCTCCTGTTACCTTTTCAGTTATGAACAACGTCAAGAACAGGAAACATTTAACTAGTTTTAAGGTGCCCTTGCCGACCGCCGGACTCAAAAGATTGCTGAAAAAAAACTATTTTGCATAAATCCTTTCGCAAATTTATTTAGAAATTGTGGTTGCAGGATAAAAACAATACATGAACATTGCAGAAAATAACAATTTATTTATTTGCACTCGCTTCGAATCAGTCAGATACGCTCGGGGAATCCTAATGCTCGTCAAATAAATTTGATAACTGGTCAATGTACATGTATGGTATATCTACTATGTGAGTCGTGAGAAAACGAATTATATACACGGGAGATTTTACTTTTCTTTCTTTGTAATTGTAATTTTAAATATTTCATGTTCTTAGTTGTGCGTGTCTATTTTCTATGCCTAGTATTTATCTTAAGAGTTTACTCTCTTGAATTTCGCTCAAATTCCAATTTTGGTTCCCTTGATTTCTTTTTAAATAAACAAAATGTACATGGGCCGAGAATCCCCCTCCCCCAACCCACTCATCAACCAAAATTTGATTTTCAGCTACCCTCGTACCTCTCATTTACAAATCATTTTGTGTGTTTTTACTACTTTTTGTGCTATGTTGAAGCAAAATCTATATTTTTATTATTGTTTGAACTTCCGCTTTCTACAAAATGAAGTACATTGGTATTCATAGATATCAACATGTAGCCTACGGTCTCAGCTTTACAATGGTACAACGAAAGATGCGATAACACTAAGGGTTTTTGGAGTAAAATGAAAAAAATATACACCTGCCCCATTGAAAAATCGTTTAAATTGTCATATTGTTTTAATATCAAAACCCCTTGAGTATATATGCTTCAGTAAAATATGGCTAATTAGGTACTTTCTGATTAGTATAACAGGAGTTCTTTTGTTGACTTGTGGCAATTTTCGTAGTCAAATTTTATCAAAAAATGCCCCAAAAAAATGGGATTTTCAATTTTCCTGTAAAAAGTCACATATATAATATCCAAAATACATCATCAAAAAAGATTTGGAGTAAAGACTTGGGAGAAACTATATACAACTTGTATGGTACCTATTCTCGACTACAACTCATCGGTATGGGATATAAAGACTTCAGCAGCTAGAGCGCTATCCAAAACAAAATAGTTAGATATTTTCTTGGAGTCCTTATGTTCGCACTAAGAACAGTAATAAATGGTGATGTCGGTTGGCTACTGGCAAAAGAACGCCGATGGTGTAACATTCCTTCGACTGTGGAATTAACTGATTAACATGGACAATGATCGTGTCTGCAAACGCGTTTTGGATTGGGATTTTGACTGGTGTGCGAGCAATTGTTCAGTGATGTGAAATTAATAATGTCTTATGCGGGACTAAGCAATCGCTTCAAAAATAAAACTGTTTGTCCGTTATCCTAAGAGATACGCTTCAAGAAAAATACAAAGTTGGAAAAATGAACTGTTAAAATTCCCATAGCTTCCAATTTCGAAGATACTCATTATATCTGATTAATTAAGGCGCTTAGATTTTCTTTTGGGGGTTAACATTACTATAAAATCGTAAAAATGGTAATTTCCAGAATTTCACAATATCTTCTTTATCACCCGTTATTGTCATTATTTCCAAAATACCGTAGTTTTAAAAAGCTTATATGTGATACAGTACATTTAAATAGCATCTAAGCTTTCAAGTGAGCCCAAGTAATAAATATTTGAAGTTTTCCAAATCAAATTAGGTGAAAAAATGGTCAATCGAATCGTCCTGAAATGCATGAAGTGACAGCCATAGGACATTGCACAATAAATAATAAACCAATCAATAAAGGTGTTATCCGGTTTCACCCTAAAAATTCTAAAACAAAAATCCAACTGTTGCGTTTAGAGTGACTCTACAAACCAATTGCTTATACGGGACAATAAATAAGCTTGATTAAGGTGAGGTAACATTAGGAAATATACCACAAGTGGGAGACTTAAACTATATCTGTCAAAATAAACAAGACCAAAATGTAATTTTATAAGAAAATCCAACAAAAACGGGTGTCAAATTAGTAATCAAAACAGTGACTAGATATAAATGCTAAATTTATACGTGGAAATAACACGAAATGTTACAACATTTGTTAGACATACAAGCCAAGTCAAAATGGTTTTCATTCTTTTTAACAAAATATTTTTTTAACGAAATTATATAATTTTACCAAATCCTACAAAATGCCTTTGATTTCGACTCGAAATCTTTATACGTTTTATATTATATAACATTCTACATAACAAAATATGAATTAGGAAGAATTATAGAAGATAATCACATATGTTAAAGAAAAAATTAAGCACAAACATATTGAAAGGCATATTGAAGGATTTCCAATCAATTGTTTGGGGAGATTGAGATATGCATGAACCACTATCATAAGCTTCTGCCTGGTTTTAAGACAGAGCTGTACTTACTATGACAACATTTGTTTTAATAATTGCGCATTCAAATCGGAAGGTACTGAATCATTCTCCTCATCAGAGTGATGTTTATGAGAACGAGGCGTGTTAAGAGTAACAAAACCTTGATGTGTGACTAAATATAAGCGTTGAATGGATGCATTAGACGCTGAAGTTTGTACCTATTAAACATGAAGGGTCGTCACTGAAGGAACCTTCGCAATGTTGCTGACTTGGTACAAGTATTTCCAAAAGGAAACTTGGCTTAAACCAGGTTTTATTAAGCTAAACCTCCCTCTTCTAAAATGGTTCAATTTTCGGTATATTTAAAAAAAACGGGTAGCATGAAATCGCCACCTATCAAAATATGAAAAATCAGTAATCAAAACAGTGTAAAAGATATGACCAATAAATAAGTAAAAATAAATATCAATTTTAATTGAAGTAGGAATATGTACAGTATTCATTGTAACTCTGTTATAGTGAACGGTGAGAAATAACCAAAAAACTAGAGGCTCAAGAGAGCCTGAATCGCTCACCTAGTTAACCATTTGCTTATTTGAAAAACTTGAGGAATGAGACAGTTAAAATCATCTAAATTGTCAAATGCAAGAAATGCTTTTCATAGCATTTTCATGGCCTGAATCACAATTTTGCTAAAGGCAACAATTTTTGATTTTTTTTTCAAAATCCTGTCTTATGACCCTTAAGTTCTATTTTAGTATAGGCAGCCATATCTATTCACGGATTAAAAATCACAACAGTCATTTTGAGCACAATACACTAAAGAACTATTGTGCTTATTTTCATTCAATGATCTTAAATAGTTTTAAAGAAGATTTTCGAAGTTGTACATGTGAAAAAAAAACAACAACAAAAAACTGTTTCAGGGGTCGTAACTCTTACATTAGTCAATGAATAATTTTGAAAATTTCGGCATATGTCCTTCTCATGATGCTGAACAATTTTATTCATGCAAGAAATTTGCTAAAGACAACTGTTTTTGAGTTATTGCAAAAAACTGCCATCTGACCCCTATGTTCTATTTTTAGTAACGGCTGCCATTCTTTTTCATGAATCAACAATCCCAACATTCATTTTGTGTGGGATACCCTAAGAAACATAAATGCCAACTTTCATTGAATTCTGTGCAATGGATTTTGAGCAGAAGATTTTCAAAGTTGCACATGCGAAAAATGCAAAAAAACTGTTTCAGGGGCCGTAACTCCTACATCAGTTAAGCAATCGTTTTGAAAATTTTGGCATATGTCCATCTCTGATGCTGAATAATATTACCTATGCCAGAAATTTGCTAAAGGCAACGGTTTTTGAGTTATTTGCAAAAAACTGCAATCTGACCCCCTATGTTCTATCATTAGTAACAGCGGCCATGTTTTTTCATGGATCAAATTTCCCAACGGTCATTTTGTGCAGAACACCCTAAGGAACAATCATGCCAAGTTTAAACCCTGTCAGTCCAGTAGTTTCAGAGGAGAAGATTTTTAAAATATATCCACGACGACGACGGACGCCAAGTGATGGCATAGGCTGACTTAGCCTTCGGCCAGATGAGCTAAAAAATACAATTAGAATAACATGATACAGACACATCTTGAACAGATTGTATTGTGAAGTCATGGTCATAGTACTATGTAATAAGGGTACAAAGACAAGGTGAGTACTGGCACTATTACATAATCATCACCCGAGATAATTTCTTAGTAGAGTGTGGCGCATTTAGAATATTTACAAATAACAAACAATGATACATTAAAAAGAAAAAAGAAATTCGCTGAGCTCAGCATGATACGACCGCGATGGTCAAAAACCCAATAAAAAGTAGTAAAACAGCTTATTCTTCACTTTTCTGTAGTGAAAAGTGAATAGTGAACTGTACTAGTACCTCCGTCTGGTATCGATTGCATGACAAATAGCAAAAAAAAACAGATATTGAACAAAACATGTTTTCTCAGATGCATGTGTGTTTTTTTAACACTGAAGGAGACTACATTGTGCTCATCACAAACGCAACAAAGTCAGAAATATGACCAAGGGGTATTTTATGTAATAATGTTATGTAATAATTTGCTGTCATGTAGGTAAAAATAACCTTCTTAATATAGTAAAAATCAACGTAATGTTAAATACCTTTAATAAACTGCAACTATATTATATATGGATCATGATATGATGTATTATTATATATAATTACTTTTTTCTAATGAAGAACTATGCTTTATACAACACTGATACTACTTTAACATGTAATAGAGTGAACCCCGTCCAATCCGAACCCTGAACAATATTAAAACCTGTATAAGCAAGACATTTTTTTGAAGTCCCATCATTCTAAGTAAAATGTATTTTGAAACTGTACTTGTACTGGTAAATCGAACATCTGTCTAAACTGGTTCTCGTTTGTAATGTATCAGTCAGCCGGGAACCAGCTTACTGTCTAACCCGAATCAATTCAAAAAAGGGGTTCGGTTCAGAGAGGTTTCACTGTATGTGGATTTCGTGAATTTCGCTGTATACAACTAGTCGTATTTCTTACATATATCCATTACAATGAGAGCTACAAAACTCATAAGAAATTTATGTAGCACTTCGAAAGCAAAGAAACCGCCAGATAAAAGTCCTGAAACGTTGTACGGCGCGGTAAATACGCCATATATCAAAGCAACCCATAAGCTTAGTTTCATAGCTTCTTTCCGAGTCCTTGCAGGCCATTTTGTACTGAAAAAGAAAAAAATAAATACAACGAAATATACAATGTTTTTAGGACTAGAAAGTGTCCTCTTAGTAATGCATTTTCTCTAAGTATTAGAAATATAATTCGTTAAGCCGTAAAAGGAAATCCGATTATGCATAGTCAGCTCGTTTCATAAAACAACCAAAAAAAAACTATACTACTGAGGTTTTCTCATTTCTTTAAGGGGACGACCATTAGATTCTTATGGGGGGAGCTGGCAGATTTTGAAAATATATAATCTATCTCTGATTATGGTGGAAATAAATAATCTGACATGATCATACCAGAAAAAAAAAATACTCTGACTTTACAAATTGTTAGAAAATAAATATAATAAATGAATATTAAAAACAAATTTGTTTACCTCGGCAAAACCTTTCAAAAAAATTGCAATGTGTAGTTGAATATAGCAATTATAGACTTCATTCATATACACAGATATGCGAATTTGTCCCCTAAAAAGTCCCTCACAACATTTCCTGCTAAATTTGAGACATATTTCAGATCAAGGAATGCCACGTGTTGGATAGAGTAGAGACTTTGCCTTGTATTATAGAGAATGAACTTCATTTAATAATGTCTTTACTAATAAACATAAAAAAGTTTTGTTTTGATATAGTCAAGAACGCGAACCACATATTCAGGTAACCCGGATATGCACATTTAAATTTTCGTAGAAAAAAATAGACTCATTTATGAGTATGGAAAACAAATAATCTAGCCAAGGTTATGATAAAATAAATAATCTGGCTTGCACCAGGGTGGAAATAAAATTTCTGACCTGAAAAAAATTGCCAGGCTCCCCTTAAGGATGTAATGGTCGTCCCCTAAATAATCAGTTATTTTAGTAAATTTTGATGGTCACTACATGAACATATGACTAAATATTTTGCAAACCACTCAATTTACTATGTTCTATGAAATGAAAACCTACGCATGTCCAATGCATGCAGTACTTAATCGTGTGACATTTGCATTGTATGGACATGTGTTCAGCCACGTTTCACATGCACATGTATGCTAACTATGAACAGCCAGAATAGAATGTGACATTTAATTTTGAAAGTTTACCGACACAGGTGATGGAACCGGGAAGTTTAAACAGTTTGTTTGTTGGTTGGGGTTTAACGTCCGAGCAGCAATATTTCAGCCATATTCAGACGATGTAAAAGAGACCTATGGCAAGCCAAAGTGGACAAAAATTAGCATTTTCTAATACTACAAATGATTTTTTGATATTACAAAATCATTTTCTAATATTACAAAACACTTTTTTAATAATAAAAAAATCATTTTTTAATATTAAAAATTCAATTGAATTTCTAATATTAAAAAGCTATTTTTGAATATAAGAAATTGATTTTCTAATATTAGAAAATGGATTTGTGATATTCAATGACGATTTTTTAATATTATAAAATCATTTTGTAATATTAAAAAATGTGACTGATTTCCTAATATAACAAATTCATTTTCTAATATTACAAATTCAATTTGTAATATTACAAAATTTGTGATATTTTATAATATCACTAAATCATAAATTTATATTATTAGAAAATGAATTTGTAATATTGGAAAATAAGTGTTTTCTAATATTAAAAATTGATTTTTTAATATTACAAATTCATTTTCTAATATTACAAATTAGATTTCTAATATTACAAATTAGATTTCTAATATCACAAAACACTTTCTCAATATTAAAAATTCAATTGAATTTCTAACATTAAAAAAACGATTTTTTAATATAAGAAATTCACTTTCTAATTTTAGATAATGGATTTGTCGTATTCATGCAGTTGCGATTTTTTAATATTAAAAAATCATTTTGTAATATGAATAAATGTGACTGATTTTGCAATATTGCAAAGGGATTTTTTAATATTACAAATTTATATTCTAATATTAGAAATTTATTTTCCAATATTACAAATTTATTTTCTAATATTACAAATTTATTTTCTAATAATACAAATTCTATTTGTAATATTATAAAATGTGTGATATTTTATAATATTACTATATCAGGAATTTATAATATTAGAAAATGAATTTTTAATATTACAAAATGAATTTCTAATATTAAAAAAAACGATTTGTAATATTAAAAATTCATTTTCTAATGTTACAAAATATTGATTTTTGTCCAATTTGGCTTGCCATAGAGACCATTATTGTCGGGGTCTTTCATAGCTAGCTTAAAGGTGTGTTTAGACTTATTGAAGAACGTGTATTGACCTCTCAAGGTATTTACGTTTTGGATTCAACTGATGCTATTGACCATTACCGTATTTCGGGTTCGTTATCCTATTTGTATTGCCATTCACAGTCTACGTGTCCTCGTAGACATTTTAAACATATAATATTTTTTTAAAAACTTCTCATCTGTCTGGTGATCTCCTGAAGACAGTCGGTCCTATCTTGCGAAAAAGTGGGAGAACATACATTAACATGCATCAAATCGGCATTCCCGAATTGAGATTTCATTAGGTTGGTTATACAATGTATATATTTTTTAAATTTCTTCCGTAGAACTGTAACAGCTTTTTTATTTACTATGTATCACTACGCTAGCTTATATGCTCTTCTGTATAGGTTGTAAAAATCACAGCGCATGTGAGTCCGATGTACTCTACCCATTTGTGAAAAAGGTTGGGGTATAGAGAGTGGCCGTAGTGTAAAGCGTAAAGTGAAATAGCGAATATACCCTCTTGTGCAAGAGATTGATATTTTTATAAACTTGACTATGTGATCTTTAAAAGAAGAAATAACTGTTTGAAGTTTTATCTTAAATACCGTGTACCTTAGCATAAATGCATACACCATATATTTAGATTAAAATAAAACTTTTTTGCATATGTATTATAAGTGTTTGATTAAAGTCCATATCGTCTACCCTATATCGTCTACCCTATATCGCATACCGTGTATCACAACCCTTTACAGACCATACTTAAAGTATGGTTAAAAACTATGATATAATGAACATGACATTTCAAAATCTGTATCGCATGCTGGGTTTATTCCTCGAATGCCAACATCCTTTGATCTACCGGCAATTAACCTGTAAAATTTTGTTGGCCTTCAAGGAATAGGTGTCAGTGGTTATCACAACAAAGGTGCATGCTTATCAAAACATTCATATTAATTAACAGATAGGTAAATTACAGGTGACTTATTTCAGTTCATATTTCAGATAGTTATTCCAGTTGTTATAATCTGTTTTTTTTTTTATTTGTTTGTTTTTTTGCTGTTTCTACTCATGCATTTCTTCATAAAATCATACATGTACATGTACAGCACAATAGACTTTTGAATTATTTTTGTAGTCCAATAACTTGAAGATATTTCAATCGATCATTCAAGTTATGTAGGAATACTAGTACTGGAATAGTTACTAAGTATGAAGTTTTTGTTCAGTTTAATAACACAACGTAGAAGATCCGTTTTTGCTGTAAGTGGTTTAAGGACTATACTCTTATTACTATAAATTGATATCACATGAGGCATAAAATGTAGAAAATAAATGTATTCATATTAATTAGTTAAAACGTTAGAATGATAAAGAATGAAATAAATCATTAATATAAAGTTCCGAGTTTGGAATAATGTTTATTGAATTTCTGAATTTCTTTAATATTTTGGTATATGATTAATACATTTATTTAAATAAAAGTAAAAAAAATGTTAAAATTTTATTATATTTTTACAAATTTTAATAATTTAATTTTATTATATTCTTACACCGCATGCTGTACCAACCTTCGACCTATATCACCCCGCGGGCCGGTGACACTTGGGGTGATATAGGAGTCTGGCGGTTGATAAAGCATGCGATACAGATTTTGACATGTAATATTCAGAATACTATCACATTTGTAATATCGGCAAATATGGGTGCCTCTGATAACTCTTTGAATAGTCTTTTATAACTTGTACTTTAGGATTGGGTTAAATTATTATTTATTTTTCATAATTTCATGCGTCTCTACCATTTTCATAAAAAAAATTGGGCAGGGAAAATAAAATGAATTTTCTCAAGATACAAAATCTGAAAGTGCCTCGGCCTGAGATTCATGCACCCACCTTATTAAGCGAAAGTGACGCGGTTTCAAAGAGACTGATAAGATTCTAAAACTATACGCAATTACTCTGTTTTGTTTGACATATATTTGATGGACAACAGGGGAAAATACACCAAAAAAAACTTACTCTTTAACGAATTTGATAAGGACGACAGAGAAGGCATCACATGCTATTGAAGTCCAGTAATATCTGTAACTAAAGATGAAGAACCACGGCACATAGCTTGCAAATACTACATAGTTGAGTCCAAGCACTGCTGCGATAGCGACTAACATAGATTTACTGAAAGGAATGGCTGCCATTGTGAGCTAAAAATCTGAAAAAAAATGACAGAAAAATATTTCTCGTTAACATTTCTTTGCGAGAATTCGCAAATATTTACGCTTTGTACTTAAACAACAGAATACACATCTATAAAGTTAAAGAACTGTACGCAAATTCTGACATAAATTGACCTCTAGGAAATGTAAATAAACAAATTTACGTGTTCATACACACAGCGGCATTTTAGAAGCACTATTGAATTTTTCATACTTTTGTAATTCCTGCACAAAATCTAGGTTTATGACTGAAAATTATGTAGCTTTATGTCCACAATCTGTGCCTCTCACCAATCGTTGCTAATTAAAAGATAGCACACTAGTAATATCTAGATGTGGCAAATTCTCGGTTGAGTGGCAGTAGACATATTTACAAAAAATAGTGTGGCAAATATTTATGTCGATCGTTAAATGAACTATTTAAATTGACTACGTACATACCTCAATTGTCAATTCAGTATTCGGTTAATCGGTTTTCTATCGATCCAATATTCTATATCTGGTCAAGTTATTTTATCCTTCGGTCAGTTATGAGAATACACTAATAGTGAGGGGTCAGCAGTCGGGACTGTGTATTATTAACAACGGGTCATGAATCATTAAACTATGTACATCTTGTCAACATGAATAAGGTTTGTTTATATCGTTTGTGATGGTTGTTGTACAGCCGTTAAAATATTGACATAGCAGCGGGATTTTGGAATCTGAGGACGTTCAAAATTTGACCATATCGTTCGTAAGCTAAATGTAGAATATGTTTTCTACTTAAAAGGACGTTTGCTGATCATATTCAGCCATTTCTGTCAGATTTTCGGACTTCTCTGTTTCATTCTATTTTTTATATTATTCTGTTTTCCATTTCATAGCATTAATATTTTTTTGCTCAGTGACCCCCATAATTTCGTCAAACACATACACCTTAAAATGTTATTTGGGAATTATTTTTATGAAACACTTGTCATTTCATCAGCGTCTTTAATAGATATAACCTAGTAAGACAAAGCCTATGGAAAATCTAGAGAAATCCTTTCCCGCCAATATTTATCTTAAAACGCTTATATCTCAAAAACAAGCAACCTGACCCATCTATTTGTTCTTATATTGTTCTGGCATCGGCTGTTTTAATCTTAGCCTTCGCTTACGTACCATATCTTTGTTCGGGGTAATAATGTTGTAACTTTATTGATGCTACATTGTAAAGTTCGTCATTTATTGTTTAAAATAGAACTACTTAAGGCTGAAATAAATAAAATTCCCTGCTCCCATCAAGAAAAAACTAGAATTGTGGTAGGTAGGAAAATTATTCTGTTTTGTTTAAATGTACGAATGAGTTACTTGGTGGTATGGGCTTCATAGTACTTGAGTCAAAAATTGATATTAAATGGCATTAAATAACAATAAAGGCACAAAAATACATGTAGTTAAGGTAGAGGGAAAGACATGTTATTTTATTATTATTTGTTTTGTTTGCCTAATTGTTGTACTGTTCAGCCATTACGTGTACATGCATGAATAAGAAAATCTAATTCAAATTGGATTGGCACATAAACTATGCATTTAAAGACAAGTATATTGACCTAAGGCTATATTTAGCTCTCATAATCATGGGGTGTCTTCCTCGAATGCCAACATTTTATATGTTATCTATTCCTTGAATGCCAACAAAAATATTTCAATAGATGTTTATATTATAACAATAGGTGTTTTTATAACAATTAAAATGTTTTATAAGTATTTAACTGTGGAGATTAATATACCTTTTTATATGGAAAACAGCAGATTTTTTAAAATATGTAAGAATATAATAAACTTGAATTATTGAAATTTGTAAAAATATAATAAAATTAACATTTTTTAAACTTTTATTTAAGAAGTGTATAAATTATCTACAGAGATATTAAAGAAATTTAACATTATTCCGAACTCTGAACTTATTTCATTCTAACATTTTAACTAATTAATATGAATACATTTATTTTCTATATTTTATGCCTCATGTGATATCAATTTATAGTAATAAGAGTAAAGTCCTTAAACCACTTACTGCAAAAACGGATTTTCTACATTGTGTTCTTAAACTGAACAAAAACTTCATACTTAGTAACTATTCCAGTACTAGTATTCCTACATAACTTGAAATATCTTCAAGTTATTGGACTACAAAAATAATTCAAAAGTCTATTGTGCTATACATGTACATGTATGATTTTGTGAAAAAATGCTTGAGTAGAAACAGCAAGAAAACAAAACAAAACAAAACAAAACAGATTTTAACAACTGGAATAACTATCTGAAATATGAACTGAAATAAGTCACCTGTAATTTACCTATCTGTTAATTAGTATTAATGTTTTGATAAGCATGCACCTTTGTTGTGATAACCACTGACACCTCTTCCTTGAACACCAACACAATTTTACAGGTAAATTGCCAAGACAAGACAAGTCATTTATTCTCATAAACCAAATATAACAATGGTATAGAGAAAAAAGAAAGGAAAAGGAGAGTGAGAAAAAGGGAGAAAAGTTTATAAAAAGGCAGACAAAGGTTACAAACACACATATACATACACTATTTACAATACATCAGATTATTTAGAGTTCAGCCAAGAGAACAAATTTCTATATTAATTTTACGGATAAATTTACAAACTTTTTCAAAACAATTTTATTTTCTGATTCCAAAAGGTTTTTGAGTTTTAGCGTATTTGGTCTTTGATATATATTTTGGCTAATATATTTCTTCCTATATTCATTGAAAAAATTACACTCCAGTAGATAGTGATATTCATCCCCAATTGAACCGTTATTACATTTAATACATGTTCTGTTTTCTCTTGCAATGTTATTCCATCTGCCGGTTTCAATTGGTAATTTGTGATTTAGTGTTCTAAATTTACAGAGTGTAAATATATCCTTGTCATCCAATATATTTAAGTAAGGCTCTATCTTTAAATTTTGTTTGAACAATCTGTAATTTAGAGATTTCGGTGAATGTTCTACTAAAGAAGACCATTCTTGAATAAATTGGTCACGAAGTCTAGTTTTGATCATATCTGTCAGAAGTTTTGTATCAGTCGGATTTTGGTATAACCAAACATTTGCATAACCTGTAGTTTCAAAAATTGATTTAACATATATCATCCAGCTAAAATTAATGTTTTCTTCTTCTGATAATTTAAATAAAAGTTTATAACAGATACTTGTAAGCTTAATGTCTTTTGCATTTAATAATCTAGACCAGAAAGATATCATTCTGCACTTTATATCAATTTCAAGAGGATATAAGCCAAGTTCCCCATAAACCATAAATGTAGGGGTAGACATATTTAGTTTAAGTAATATTTTGTAAAAACGCAGTTGAATTTTTTCCAGGATATTTGTACATTTACTAAAACCCCATACCTCAGATCCATACAAAAGTATCGGTTTAACCATTTTATTGAAAAGCTCGATATGGCATTCTATTGATAAATTGTGCTTTCTACCTCTTTTTAATAATGCGTACATCGATTTTGTCGCTTTATCTACTTGTTTTTTAATCGCTTTATTAAAGTTTCCGGTTCTATTAAAAAGTATACCCAGGTAATTAAACTCAGTCACTATTTCTACTTCTGACCCGTTTAGTGTAAAATGTAGGTTTTGCAAATGTCTACCTTTTGAGAAAATCATTACTTTTGTTTTTTTCTACATTCACTTTTAGTTGCCAGTTATTACAGTAATCATTGAACTTGTTCAACATATTTTGTAGATGATCGGCTGACTCCGCCATCAACACTGTATCATCAACGTAGAGTAAAACGAATAATTTCAATAATATATCTAATTCCCTTTCTAGAGTATCTGTAATGCTAGCCAAACCGGTAATATTCTCGTTTTCAAAGAAATCTTGTAAATCATTTACAAATATAGAAAAAAGAAAAGGGGAAAGATTTTCCCCTTGTCTGACCCCCATTTCACACTCGAAATAATCTGATTTACAATGGTTATATGATACACATGATTTGAGATTTTGATACAAGTTAAAAATAACATTATACATTTTCCCATTGATATTACATTGTAACATTTTATACCAAAGTGCATCTCTCCAAACTTTATCAAACGCTTTTTCAAAGTCAACGAAGGCACAAAATAGTTTTTTCTTTTTTTGTTTAAGGATTTAGAAAAAGGAATATAGAGTAAATATGCTATCGGTTGTAGAGTAGGACTTACGGAAACCAAATTGATTTTCTTGTATTAGATTTATTTCATCTGCGTAATTGCACAATCTTCTGATCTGCCCTCAATATAAGTTTACATAATAGCTTGAATATAACACAAGAACATGCAACACTTGAACAAATATATCTCATGTACATTTATTCCATAAGTAACTGTAACATTAAGCAAAACAAAACGGCACATGTAGTTCTGACTCGACAGTACAAATCTTTTTAGCAATTGACTTACTATGAGCAATTCGGTAGGTGTTTCTAGAAAAGGAAAGGACGCTTACACTACCGGTGCACCTGGTCCATGCTCCAAGCTTTTAGTGGAGTCCGAGTTGCCCATTTATTTGTGTTTCTTTTTTCGTGTTATTTTGGTTATTGCGTGCTCTTAGTTATGTGTGTCTGTTTTTCCTGTCTATAATCATTATCATTGGACTGTATTCTTTTGATTTATATCCTCTCGAAATTTCTCTTTAATTTACAATTTGTAGATAGGTGGTATATAGGTTCATTTCACATTTTCAGCTGGATGATTTTCTCTTCACAAATTATCGGTCAAGTTTACAATGATCAGAGTGTTAAACGCCTCCATGAGTTGACCAGAGATTGTTAATTTCTGCCATCTGCCGCACAGCAGTTGATTGATCAAAGGCTATTAGATTAGATATTATTGATAATTGTAAAATGATGGCACACTTTTGGAAAACCCATTTTGGGACGTATGGTAACACACTTTCTAAAAATGTTTCATTACAAAACAAGTACTATCTTTAAAAAAAAGATACTCGACGCAGTAAAATTTTGTTTCTTTCACTTCTAAGTTTTTACATTCCTTTCAAGTAAACAACACATGACACGTCATTTCAAATTTAATTTCTATACAGTTTTTTCGTACGCCACTATTTTATCAGTATTTGGCCAATCGGGAAACAGAATTGCGATCAGGTGACTTGCGTTTCCATGGAAGAGTGGCCTTAAGGTCAAAGGGTAAAAAGCGAAACTATACCGACTGCGTCGGAAAAACAAAATGAAAATTAAAAACAAAAAGACAGAAAAAAAAACACTATAATTACGGCATGGTACATGCATGTAGCCAATTCGATAAAAATGATATAGACGACACGACAGTCATCTGTTTTCCATTAAACATAAACATATATTTGTATTGAACGCATAATTGTGTTCAATACCTAACGAACTAGTCTGCAAAATTTGAGTTCATATTTGAAAAGTAAAAAAATAAAGACTTAGGCAATATAACCATCTGATTGTATGGAGGTACATGAGGACAAAAGATTCATCCGATATTTTTTTTTTTTTTTTTTGTAGTAAAGTATGACTGATACCATTTTGCTTATCGAAACGAACAATGACCTAGTATTTGTGATAGCATAGCTAGTGCTTTATAGTAAATATATCGGCAACAAAATACCGAAGCGTCGGCAGCGGGATGATTCAAATACATTAAAATACAACAACGTGACCTAAGCATGAAAACATGAGACGATTTACATACACAATGTAGCGAATTGAATGAATAAGATTACACTTGGGTAAAAAAATGAAGATACTCAGTGAAACATGACGTGAAACAAAAACAAAAAACAAAAACAAAAAACTAAAGCGGTAGCGATATGAACTCTCACAAAACACCGGGACTGACACCAGGTGCTTAGCACGTCCTGCTCCGCCAGCAGCAGTTGCCATACTGCAAGTGAATATAATCCGGTCATAATCTAGCAACGGTAATGCAGAAGTGACATGTATCAAACACTATTCACGCTAGTGCGAAATCATTCATTTCAAATAAGTATCATGATGTAAGGTTAGTAAATAACATGTAAATTTTGGAAGGATATCAGGTTTACATTATAATTATACGCCATTATCATTTTTTTAAACAGCCGGACTTTGATCTTGAACTAGTAACCTATACCTTTGTATGACAAAGTGCAGTTTACCCGACATCTGTTTCGTGACAATTGGAGTGTATCTATATGAACAAAACATTAATGTCCTTAGAAACATTTTTGTACCTACATTTAGCTCATATTTAGTCAAATAATTTCAGGCAATCGGAACTCTACTCGGTCATTTCTGCTACACTAATATAGTACGTGGGGTGAGATAACCTCCAGTACACCCACCCCACTCATCAACCAAAATATGATTTTCAGGAATCTATTTGTCGCCAAGAAAAATAAATTGAAGCATTTTTGTGTTTTATTTCATCATTTTTTATTTATTTATTTATTTATTTATTATTTATTTTGCTTCTTTTTATATCTCGCGTTGAGGCAAAAATTTTTTTTTCAGTTTTTTTTATTGTACGAATTTTTTTCTAAGAATCGAAGTAAACTGACATATGTATGTATCATCATGTAGGCCAATGTCTCGGCTTTACAATGGTACCATGAAAGTAGCGGTAACACTTAGGGTTTGGGGGTAAAATGAAAAAAAAATTACCCCTAACCCGCCGAAAAATCGCTTAAATTGACATATTTTTCAATGTCAAAGCCTTCAGTAAAAAAATAGCTTATTTGGTATTTTGGTATTTCTGTTTAATATTATCACAATTTATACCTCTGGGATTCTTTTGGTGAACTTTGGCGATTTTCTCAGTCATAATTTACCCAAAAAAGCAAAAAATTGGATTTTCGATTTTTCGGTCAAAAGTCAAATAAATTCGACTCTACAAATTATTGCTCAACTAAAACGTCTCAAACTCGATAGATAATTTAATTTTTTTACATAATTAAATCACTAAAAACTAATTTTCAAGAGAGAATTTCAACAAATGTTAAAAATATTACACCTACCCCTAGAAAACTGGTCTCAGTATCAAATTGAATTATCACTCACAGCATACTGACACCGTAAAAAGCTCATATTTTGGGCATTTATAATTAAGATAATGATGCTCCCAACATATCTGATTAATTTAGGATCTTAGATTTTCTACTTTTTATGATTGGGGTTAAAATTTACAAATTATAGCCTATATATTTACACATGGTAATTGACTCGACATCAATTGAATCATCCTTGAAATTATCAAAGTAAATATTGATTAACACTTGACTGATAAGCAGGAAGGGATCCAATTAGCTCGGACATGATGGTACGAGAACACAATTAATTCCCCTTGGTTTTCGTTATATAGTTCCAACTTTGGTAGTAGGTACCTTCCACATTTTTTCATATTTTTACTGGAAACTTGTCGGCTAAAGTTTTGCCTCTAATTGGTAGAAAATAGGTTAAAATTACATGGGATTTTTTTTTCATTAATCAATTCTGACTAAAAGTTGTGATTTGGTTCAGTGGAAGGTTTTAATTTAGGACTTTTAACTCAGCTCATTTGTCTTGTTTACCCCATCTCCGAGTTATATGTATTAATTTCAGAAAATGATGGTAAAATTTTCTACAATTTATATATAAAATCCTGTTTGCACATATCTTTAGGCCAGAGAAGTTTTATTCAGTTTACGCTGGTGGAATTTTTTTTAATCTGCTCAAATGTGTGTATTGAAATGCACTTGAAAATTAATTGTGGTCTCGTGCCTGATAATGTCTTCCGATACATGTCAAATTTTCTGATCAGCATCCTGGTTTGATAGGTAGATACTGATAAACACCATGCATATATATGAATGGGCTACATAAATGCATTACATATATATGAACGGGTGTCTGTTTTTCATTGTCAGAATATATGAATGGGGTGGGTATCAATTTTAGGGGCCGCACACCTGTACCCTTTTACCAGTTAAGTTAACCCCCACCCCCGTGTAAAAAGACAGCAAAACGTCAAAAATGGCAATACTCCAATTTGAATAAACAAATTTTCACAGTTTTTATCACGTATAAATTTTAACTTCAGTTGCTGAACTCATTTATCGATGACAGAATTTGTCTAAATAATGATTGTTTTTAGAAAAACAACAGCGGACGTTAAGAGAGATGATAGCTTATCTGCCCCTGAACTACCAATCGAGTTTTGAGTGATCGGGCGCATGTGCGTGCCAGTATCAACTGTACCAATGTAACCATAATACTTAATGATGGGCGACGTAATTACAGTCGGATAAAAAATGGGTTACTTTTTAGACGTCTACTTTCACCTAAGAGGCGATATTTTCGTGGACAACAAGTAAGGTTGTCGAGAAATTTTCTGTAAGAATCTGTATCAGTTCAGAACTTTTCTTTCTAGTATCACTTTGCTAATCCTGATATGTTAAGGCTTATGTCTTACACCCACTCGTTGCTCAAGATTTCAATAGTAGAAAAAAATTCAATAACTCGGACAGAGAGTGCAACATGAGAATACAAAACAACGAATTGAAAAACATATTTTGCTCTTTGTCCTATTATTCATTCAGATCGAGTTAATAACAGAAATAAAATTAGTCATAAGGCCCCATTAAAAAAAAACAAGACAATGCAAACTATGAAAGCTTTTCACACGTAACATTAATATTATTGGAATAATCATTATCAAGTTTAAGCAAACATTTGTTAAATTTGAATATTTCTTTTGTTTCATTGGTTAATAAGTACGTAGAACAATTTCGTTTCATAATGGTCTTAAAGGAAATACTGACAACAAAATGTGTTGCCATTGGCGGATCTATGCATTCCAAAAAAGATGCCCCAATGATTTTCATTTTATCAAAACATAATCAAGGAACGTTTTCGACCGAAGGGAGAGCTCCCCTCCTTGGATCCGCCTTAATTCTTATATCCTATTGCAAGAGAAGTAAGTGTGGTCGAAGTCCATTAAGTAAATTCAGACGTATAAAAAAGGGCATCGTTTCAGATATAAGTTTATGTAAAACTTAGTTGCACAAGTAAGTCTCGTTAGTTTGTTAAGGATTTACGTGTATGTAAGTCTGACCAGTGTTTGTGAAATGATACCTAGGGTTACTTTTGGAACGCCTGCTTTAAGCTAATAGGCGATGTCTACGTGGGCAACAATCAAGGTTGTTGAGACATTTCTTATAAGAATCTAAATCTGTTAAGAAATCACTTTCCATCTGCACCACGAAACTGAATTGTTCAACATGTCATAGTTTTCCTTTCCTCTTTCGTCTACCCCGGACTTGACATTTTTTTAGCAACTCGGCGGGTGTTTCTAGAAAAGTAGGGGACGCTTACCCTACCGGTGCACCTGATCCATGCTCCCATTTTTAGTGGAGTCCCAGTTGCTCATTTAGTTTTGTTACTTTGTATGTATTATTTTAGTTACTTATGTTTTTGTTGTGTTTGTCTATTTTCCATGTCTGGTCTTCGTCCCTCCCTGGATTACATTCTTTTGATTTCCGCTAGAATCTTGCAATTGGTTCCCGTGATTACTCTCTCTAATCTAGATTTATTTAGATGATAAATTAACAATTATTTCTTGCACTCAATAGTTGCTCTATGTCATATTATTCAGAGTTACTAACAGAAAAAATGGTCATCAGACCCCAATTTAAAGAAAGGCCAATTCAAACTATAAAGGCTATAATCAGGTTATACTTATATGTACAACAGTAAAACTGGTAGTATTATTATCAAGTTAAAGCAAACATTTGTCACACTTTGAATTTCATTTTAAAAGTTGATTTTGCCTACAGTTCTGAAAACATATAAAAATATAGCTTGCATATAAAAGAAAAGTTTATTCAAAATTGTAAGTAATTGAAATCTATATATTTTAAAATAAAACATAGTCGAAGTTGTCAAAATAGAAATTTGAATCTCACAATATGACCAGTCTAACTAAAATTAGCCCCTCCGATTTTAATTTGTTTCGCCGCAAGGTCTAATTTTAATTAGACTGACAATATGACATACTGTCATGATATTCCAGAGGCGGTTACATATTGATTTTTTAAGTAGCTGTCCATGTAAAAATCAGGCAGATCCTATAAAATGGTTGGCACATGGTAAATTTTATCCCACTGAATTTTTGTTCCGATTTAATGTTTATATCATATGTATGCAAAATTGTAAAAAGATTTTTTAAAACGACAATGGATGGTTCGGAAAACGATTTCTCAAACAAAGCAACCAAATTTTGCACAGATCCGTGGATTTTTTAATTACTTTTGTTGTTGGGACCTTTCAAAGCTAACAATGTACTTCAAGGTGTGTTAACACTTGTTGAAGACCTTTTTGTGATCCCTGAAAGTATTTACTATTTCGTAGTTAGGTTATATAATGGTGCATTTGATACCTTTCACCTTTTTTATGGCAGATATTTCATGCATTTGAAGATGAGGACAATTGACCAATCGAACAGACCTTGCTTTGTACTAGATTAATACAATGAGCTAGATCTCCTTATATTTAAATACCGCATGCTTGGTGGAGAAGCAGTGACTTTGAAATATTCTCCGGTGTGACTCGGCCAGGGATTCAATCGAGAACTTTCCATATTGATGTAGAGCATATTACCTGGAGACAACAGGGGTGATTCAGGTTTAAAAAAAATTTTCTAGGGACATTACAGATTGAAAGAATGATGGAATGACATGCATCTCAGCATGGACGCTAGGGTGATAATAATGGGAAGAAGTCAAAACAAGAAATTGTTTACCACAAATAATCAAGTAATAACCATTTGAGGACTAATGACTTAATAAGCTCATAATAAGAAATGTGTCTACTAAATTTCATGATGCAGTGACCTCATTTTCATAGAAAAGTATTTTACTCATAGGCGTGACAAACTAAAAAAAATATAAAATGTAAATCCCATTAATATATTTATTGGATATTAGCAGGTTTATCAAGAACAATAAAACAGAACACATCATAGATTCATTATGACAAAATATATTAAGGTAAATCAATAAGTTTCATGATAATATTTTTAGTATATATTACATGCTTCAATAAGATTGTCATGAGTTTTGCGTAAACCGTGAAATTTTCACAGCAATCTTAATTTTGTTATTTTCATGATAAGATCTGTAATGCAAAAATTAAACTAATTCTAATATTTTCCTTGAAAATTTAAGGAATGACCCTAAATTTAAGAAAGCAGATTAATCACAGATACTGCGAAAAAAAAGACACCACAAAAATTTCCCGGTTTATGGATCAATTTAAGTCACAGTAAAGTTGGATATTTCACAACAGTGAAATCAAAAGTGTTCATTTCAAAGCCAAAAAATACTGAACATAAATAATGCATAGATAAGAAAGGGAAAAAAAATAAATAAGCAATGCCTCTTTACTATACAATTCAGGTATCTGGCAATATTCAACATGGGCAATGGATTAAAATGAAAGGATAAAATGTACCTGTAAAATATATTACAATCTTAATATTCATAACAGCATAAAGCACATGTATTAAAGTGCACACTAAGCTTAACGAAACACAAGTTTTACACTTTCTTTAATAAAAGGCAATATGAAACAAGAACATCATTACACCTGTAGTCCTTTTCACAAAAAAAAATCTTAAGTGTAAAGTTATGACGTCATAACAGATCAAAGTACAGTGATATAACTTACAACTAATTCTACACAAAAGATTTTTTGTGAAATCATATGAAGTCTACAAAGAAAAATACTGGCCTCCTATGAATCAATGTTTGGATATTTTTTCAATTGTTTATTCAAGATAGATTACTGTGAAAGTACATTAATCCGTGGATACCAATTTTCGTGGATCAGGTGGATCAGGAAAGAAATTTAAGTTAGTGGATTTTTGAATTCGTGGATTTGAAGTTTTCAGTATACACATCAATGGCAATCTCCTATTCTTTGGGAACCAAAGTTCATGGTTTAGACAACCCATAAAAACCATGAAAACTGGTACCCAAGGAACAATAATACTTTTACAGTATATCTCCTAAGGTAGTCAAATAGTGAAAGTAACAGATGACAAATCGTTCCTTAAATGCAGCAAAGAATTAAGTAGCAGTCTTTGTAAGAATCATGCAAATTCTTTAACATATGATACACCCCAAAAAAGGCTGCACATTTTTGTTTTTGTTATTAAGTTCCTTTATGGGTCTATATTCATTCATTCCAAAATATGCAGGCTATCACATTTTGCATAATTCTTAGCTGGAGAGCTACCATGAAAAAAGAATTTTATTCCATGAATGAATTAATTACTTTTAAGAACAGGCCCAGAATGAGGCCATTAATTGATGTGGTACTGATGACTCAGCACTTGGCAGTGGAAAACCATGGTATAGAATACATTTTCAAATTAATATCACAATGTGTCCATGTGTAACATTAAAGGGTTAATCCATGAATACTGGGGAATATTATCCATCATAGAATGTATATTGCATTCCTAAACTCGTGCAATAGAAAATTCTACTCAAAATAATATTTCCCAGAATTCATGCAAAAACTCTTTTATTGCATGGCAATATAATTAAGTCTTGTACAAAATGAATTTTGTTACAGATAACATCACAAATTATAACTATAAATGTACTAGTGCAATATGGCAATTTTTTTACACGCTGATGTTGCATTGGTTTCTATGGGGAAATTATACTGCAATACAAAATCCCAATGTGCAACATCAATACAGAAAAAAAACATCAGTTTTTCATGCCTGACAGGTTGAGATGATAATTATGTTCTGTTGTGACACTGAAAGCTGGTGTTATTTTGTTTATTGGCAATGTCACAACTAGTTGGATGTGATGTCATTGGAAATTGTGTTCAAGTATCACAGCAGAAGCCAGAGTAAAATAAAAAAAAAAAAAAAAAAAATAGATAAAGTGATGCCCCCGCATTTAACCTTCATACAGCTATATCATAACTCATAATTGTAAAAAGCACTTTGTCAGATGTGTTATTGTGTCTGTGAGACACAAATGATGCCCCCGCATGTGGTTTTTAGTAAAACTCAGCATAGCTGAACGAAACTTAAACTCAATCTGTAACTAGTCATGGCAGACTCACATACCAAAAACCAGTCAAATATCTTCAAGCATTTACAAAAAAAAAGCGAAAAACTATTATTTCAATACAATTTTTAAAGCGCAGGGCCCATTATTTTGGTAAAACTCAGCGTAGCGGAATGAAACTTTAACTCGATCTGTAACTAATCATGAAAGACTCGCATACAAAAAATCAGTTCAATATCTTCAAGGATTTCCAAAAAAAAGTGCGGAAAACTTATGGGATGGACAGAATTACGGACGGATGGACAGGGGTAAAACAATATGCCCCCCAACTTGTCTTTGCAGGGGCATAAAAACATTAGACAGCAAGAACACTGGAAAATGATATAAAGTTGCCAATAAATCCAAATCTTGGGCTAAAATATTTAACAAGCAAAAATTATCTAACTAAATGAAAGTTCATTCTTAATCAGCATTTTGCCTGGATAAATTACTGAAACAATTTCAAAACCAGTTTGTGATAAAACTCACAAAAACAAAACAACATGACTTCGTCAGTTAAAATCACACATCACAATCTGCAAGGACGGACATATTAACTCTAGTCACAGATGTCACATGGTCCTAAGTAAAACACTGCTATAATTTTGACTTTTAAAAATACTGAACACATTATACTCTTAATTTGTTCAACTCGTCATATGAGTCTTTTCCCAGTGCCAAATGCCAAATACACAATGCATCCAAATATGCACACTCCAGCAGTTTGATTAAAAACAGCAGCCCAACTTTTTGTAGCTTCTAAAATGTGACCAGCCATGTAAACTCCAACAAATCCTGCAATTAAATTTAGTACAAGTCTGTGTAAGAACCTGGCAAAAAGGGAAAATTAAAAAACATATATATAATTCAAGTTTGTTTTTGCCTGAAAAACATAGTCTCCCTCGTCCCGCAAACTGGATCCACTTGCAGAGTCAATCCCGGCCACAGAACAGCTTCATAACATTCTGTTGAGAGGTTGCAGAGATTTGCGCTAACCGTTTCAATAGTTACAGAGATTTTGAACTGACATAACTCCTACAAAAATTAAGGTATCAAAATTCCTGGTAATATACACAACAACATATGAAGTTCTTGGTACAAACCAAGTTTCGGAAAATTTGGTACAGCAGTTTCAGAGGAGTTGCGCTAACACTTTGTAACGGACACATGGAC
Organism: Perna viridis; assembly: GCA_037379345.1. Classification (NCBI taxonomy): domain Eukaryota; kingdom Metazoa; phylum Mollusca; class Bivalvia; order Mytilida; family Mytilidae; genus Perna; species Perna viridis. The sequence continues at coordinate 40,598,258 of CM074511.1, read as the reverse complement.
AGACTGACAGACAGATGGAGAAGCCAAAAAAAAAATAAGCCTCCCCACCAAAGTGGGAGGAGACATAAAAACCCAACAATCTGACAATATACTTTTACTCAAGGAAGTCTTCTCTATTTGAAATGACCCCTATTCATTCTCAAAATCGCTGGACACTTTGAGGTTTTTTCCAATTAAAATTTTGGAAAATTAAGGTTTTGAAAGAATTATCTGTCCCTAAAATGTTCATCTGCAGTTCATTTCAATGAATATCAAAACAATAAGGAAGTCTTTGTCCTCATTCCTTGATTCTAATGGTACACATAATAAAATTAAACTGTTGAAGTGGTGGGCTATTTTGTGTACTGTTTCATCCACTGACTGATTCTTTCAGTAACTGACATTTGATAACTTCATTTGAAAATTGTTTATTTCTTCCATATATACGTGTATGATCTCTACATGTCATTTATTGTAGTTATATTATTTTTTTTGTTATTTTAACGTTTCATTTTTAGGGTCACTGTGGTAAAAATACTGAAATATTTCACACAAGAGTTTGAACAAGTATAAGCCCTATTCATTTATGATGAAATTTTGAACAGGAATATATAATATGCTCCACATGGTGCAGCTTGATACAACCACAGAGGTAGAATCATAAACAATTGGGGAGACACCATTCAAACATGATATAGGTTGAACTTTGATTTGGATGAGACATTTGACACAGCATTATAATTTGACCAGAATCAAAGTGGTCCCTTTTTAGGTCTTAATACTTAAATGGTTCCAGTCATAAATCCCAACCTATCTTTTGGGGTATGGCATTTCGTGGTCTAATTTCAAAGATATCTATTCTCTTGCACTCAAGTCAACATACAAACATCAGAAAAAATGATTGTTTTTGGCCCCTATTTCCTAACTGGTGCAAGTTACAACCCTAAAAATTAATCCAGGCCTTCCTTTGATTTATATATGGTGTTTTGTCCTTTTTGTTTTGTTTTTCTGTCTACTCTTAGTCCCTGGATCAACAATTTCCTGTTCCTAGTTAAAATCCTGGTCACTTTACTTTTACATGTCAAGGAAACTATGGGTATAATACTTTCCAAAAATTAAATTACAACTGACCTGGAACAGCACCCGCCATATTCATTATACCTGAAAAAAAATATCACAACTCAATTTTACAACAATATTGAAAACCTACACATGTTTGAAACTATAACTGTTAAACAATACAAGGACATTGCAAAAGTATTTAGGAATTTCATCTCAAATATTATTCTTAATTACACTAGCTGCAAATGCAACATGAAATTAAAACGTGGCTGGGCATACCCCCACTCATAAAATAAGTTAACATCAGACAGCACTCAAAGTCACTTACAATGTATGCTCCATCTATATAAAACCATTCAAGAAATTTGAATCCATCTATTGGCATCTATAGGGAGATGAGATAATGTTTGGATAAAAGGACTGAATGATGCACAGACAAGATGATTTCAATAAACAACCCATTCGTTGAGTGGGGACATAATATAGATACTGAAAGCTATTTTTGTATGCCCTTTTACTGCATAGCAAAGAAAAGACTTTCACTTCAATACCTTTATGAAGTAGAAACATCCTTTTAAAATTTGAAGTTTTATTTGCAATCAAGCAAAATGAGATTTCATTGTACACAAATTTTAGTTTGAACTCAAGTTTGAATACTTACATCCATGTAAAATTTGAACTTACCAAACACAGAACCAGCATGTTTAGGTGCTATATCCTGTGGGTTGACAAGAATACCACTATTGTGAAAGCCGCAGCAGGCCACAGCTAGAGCCATACAGAACAAGGAACCACTAAATGATGTCATGTATGATATAGATATTAACCCAAAAGCTGTACCACCCAATGCTATTGTCTAAAATAAAATATACATATATATTAGTTCCTGAAATTATTGACAGAACGAAACATCTTTATTAATAGTTTTTCTAAGATTCTGGCAAAATTAGTCAATATGAATCACATATGTAAAACATTTAGAATACATAAACTGGTAATGACAAATTTGAATTATAAAAGGTTTGCTCATTTCATATGCCCAATGTTTTCCCAATGTTTTATTAAGTTCTAAACAGCTTTCCAGAAAATGGAATACTAACATTTATGTAAGTGATATGTAACATTTCAGGCAGTGTGATCCACCTTTGTTTTACCTTTAGAATGTCACTTCAATTTTTTTTGGGTCAATCCTTAAATGGTTTCAGTCAAAACCTTTAAAATCAATCCCAAACAAATATGGAACCTTTTGATATAATTTCAAAGCAATCCATTCCTTTTCATTCAAGTTAATGTCCAGAAATCATCCCCTTTGTGGCTCCTTATTCTTACTTGGCTAAAATCACAACTCCATAAATCAATCCCAGTCTTCCTTTTGTGATATGACACCTTGTAGTAAAAGTTAGATGAGATCCATTCACTTTTCATCAAGTTATTATACAGACAAAAGGAAAATGCTTGTTTCAGGCCATTTTTTGGCTACAAAATCCAACAAAGTTCAAGCCTTAATTCCCAAAATCAATCTCAGTTTTCTTTGAATGGTATGGCACCTTGTAATACAATTTCAAAAAGATTCATTCACTAAATGTCAAGTTCTTGTCCAGATATAAGGAGGATGCATGTTTCTGGCCCCTTTGTTACTCCCTAATTTCTGAAAACTTCAAGTCTTTACCCCCAAAAAATTAACCCATGTCTGACAATTGTGGTATAGAACTTTGTGAAATAATATCTTTGACATTCATATGCTTCAAAGGAAATTTATAGTTATATTCTATGAAATGCTTGTTAAAGGTCTCTTTTTCTAAAACTGTTCAGCCATAACCACTATAACCCTCAAAATCAATACCATCCTTCCTTTTGTGGTTTGGAACCTTGTTACGAAATTTTTATAAAGTTCAACAATGAAAATATAATACCTAGATACTACACTTCCATGGTTCCACCATCTAATAATCAAGTTATCAAATGAAAACCAAGAGTCCATGGACGATGACAACATGGATGACAGGGCCACACCCATATACAGTCACAAAATTTTTTGGGGTGGTATAATAATGGTAGCATTTCCCATCTTGAAAAAAAAATAATATTGTTTAAAATCTTGCACTTCACATCAGACAAGTTCCTTTCAGTCCTAAGTTCATTTTGGACAGATTGATAGATATTCTTTTAATTGACAATATTCTATTGCTCACCTCAATAAATTTTCTAACAAATGTCACTGAATAACCTAAAAAACAAAAACAGTAAATCATATTCAAATATCAGTTACGTGACTCTGACAAAGGTCTGTGGACATGAGTTACAAAATTAACAACGATTACTTGAAATAACTGGTCGCATTTCTCATGATCTAGAAATGCCAAATCATCAATGGCAAAAACGATGATCTATTTTAGTTTTAATACGGCAAATCTTGTAGGATGGAATTAACGAGAGCTAAAGTTGAACCTCATTTCTGATTCACTGAAATGCCAACATATTATCACTTTATTTGTTTATGGAATAGTGGTTAGGGTTCTTTAGATTGATAAATGACAAAATGTGTATCAAAACTCAGGACCATAGGCAATTTATAGGGTGTTTTTTTTTTTTGGTATAGAACCCTCCCCTTTTCCCATTTTATTGGAAGATCCTGTATTCTTTATGTACTATTAGGTCACAAATTGATCAATATTACCCGAGTCCCCCTATTTCTTGAACCCCTTTTTTAAAAATATTTGAGGATACTCATATGAATTCAAAAAAAAAATTTACACAGTTTCTACATTATGCTACAAATTTATCCACTTAAAATACTTTATGTTAAAATGTTTAAACACAAGAGTTCAATGGCACCTGTTTATTTTGCATCGAACCATATAATATGCCTCACCTCCTGTAATGAGTCCCATAACTCTAAATTAGAAAAATTTGAACTCATAGAAAAAAGTGAGCTAATGTCTATGAAAAAAAACATTTTCTTCATAAATTTACTAAAGCTCACAAGTAATTTACAGTTGTGGTACAAAATGTGTAGTCATTGATTTACTGAAAGGATATCATAATATCTCAGACAAAGATAAGCTCACAAAAACGGATTACTGTCAACCTAATAAGTTTATGTGTACTAATTTTCAGTTTTTTTTCACGGTGGGCAGATATGCACAAAAGATAGAACCCATAATTTGTTTTTAATTCTACAAACTTTTTTTAGAAACAGCAAAAGTTGATAACTGCCAATTTGTTTTAAAAAAATTATTAACACCAAAAATTAATAAATTTATGGTAATCAGTTTGATTCTAGATTTTATGAGTTTATAAGAACAATAATGTATTTGAAAACCCTTTAACTTTTAATTAAGTTAAAATATAACCATTATATTATCAAACATATACCAGTACTAGGATTTTATTGTTGTAAAGCGGATAATTTTTGCAGGGTGCTTAATTTTAGCGGTCTGTCTAAAAATGCCAAAATAAATTCGGCTATATTTTTACCCTTAGCTTAGGTACTTTGTGCACCACTAAGCATCCACTAAAATAAGAAACACCAATACTTTTTGTATACCTTTTTGCCTAAAGATCTCCAAACTTTACATCTGCCAAAATAATTGTCACCCGCCCCAATGCAGAGCGGGGACATAGAAATGCTGGTGTTATGACATGCTTCCGACGGTCCGAAGCTTGTGGACGCAACTCCTCAGAAACGGCTGAACGGAATTTGACCGGGGACATAGAAATGCTGGTGTCTGTCCATGCGTCCGAAGCTTGTGGACGCAACTCCTCAGAAACAGCTGAACGGAATTTCACCGGGGACATAGAAATGCTGGTGTCTGTCCGTGCATCCGTCCGAAGCTTGTTGATGCAACTCCTCAGAAAGGACTGAACGGAATTTTACCAAATTTTGTTGGATTCTTTGTCACCATATGTCAATCTCCCTACTTCATCGCTATTTTGATTTGACAATTTTTATGGGAGTTATGGGACTTTGTTTATTTTTCACATTATTCGCAATAGGAATACCTTGTGGATGCAACTCCTCAAAAACCACTGAATGGAATTTGACCAAATTGTGTAGGATTGTTTGTTACCATATGTAGTTGACCATACTTAACTGCTATTTTGATTCGACAATTTTTATGAGAGTTATGGGACTTTGCTCATTTTTCACATTCTTTTTTTGCAGATTTTTTGTTGTTGTATGAAGAATTCTTAACCTAACTTAATTTGATTCATTAAGATACATTAACCTTGAATTGCCACATGGACTTATGAAAGCACATAAGTTTTGAATCTGCTATTTATACAAGTGTCAAACATTTGTAATTCAACTCTTTCTACGGCGGCGGGGGACATATGGCTACGCATAGCATTCTTGTGCCATATGGTAACTGTTGATGTTGTCAAATATCAACTTACCTTTTTCTAACAAATAATCTGCTAACCAACCACTAAAAACAGAGCTAAACATAGAGACAATCCAAGGAACAACATTAAATACCCAGCCCTGAAAAATATCAAGTTTTAAAATCAACAAAGAAAAATACGGAATCTAATGGGACATTAAATGATACCCCTTCATGTTGTTAATACTAAATAATAAACAACTGTGCAAAATTTCAAAACAATTCATTGATTCTTTCTTGATCAATCATCTGGAAACATGCATCAGTAAAAAAGGGGGAGGGTAAAGAGAGATAAATGACATTACTTGAAAAGTATTTTTTTGATTTAGCTGAAAATTAATTTTAACCTGTATTTTATAGTACTAAACAACTGTGCAGAGTTTCAAATCAACTGATCTGTTCTAAATTTATCATCTGGAAACTGCTGAAAGACAGACTGACAGACGGAAGGACAGGCAACCTCAAAATTTTTCTTAGGGTATCACATAATACCTAACCACTATGTTAAGCAAGTATAAAAATGATTTCTACACTTAGAACACTAACTTATCAATGTAATATTGAAGTGCAATATTGAAGAATTTTTTTAAAACTATAAATAAAAGTAAGAAAAGGTGATTAATTGGAAACAAAGCTACTTAACAATGGACAGCAATTGTGGCATCACAGAGAAAATTGCAAAATGCATGTATGTTTAGGAACAATATAGAAATATTTGTTTTTGTGCATATTGAAATACATATATTTATTTCCAAAATCATACAAAAACAAAACTAATCATTTTTAAAGTCATATGGAAAACATATAATTACTATATCAGCTTTTAAACTTTTTTTTTCATTAATTAATCCATTACCTCAACATATATTTTTCCTATTTGTTTCAATGAGGTCCTAAACATATGAAAAACAGATGTTTTAAGGTGCTTTCTAAAACCTATGACAAAGAGATGTTTTCAGGTGTTTTCCCAAACATATGGCAACAAATGTTGTCATTTATTCTATGCTTTATCAATGTGCTTCAGCATGTGTATAGACAATAAGCATCTCACAAAATGATACATAAAATCATCAAGCACTACCACAGAGAAACTATTATCAAACAAAATGCACTGTATTTATAAACTGACTATAATCATAGACCTTGTAAAAAACTGTAACAGTACATCTACAATTTATTTGAGCTGGTAAATTTTTTTCGTCTTTTGAAGCTTTGAAGTCAGCTATTTCTGTAAAATGTTATCTCTTAACAAAATAATGTCTGGTTTGATGTCAATAACAGAATGGCGTGACATGTGATATTCAGTCAAGACATTCAAAACTCATGTTACTCTATTAAGAGGCTGTCCCTACAAAATCAGGCAGGTCTTATGATATGACTGGCACAGGGTAAATTTTATTCCACTGATTTTTTTGTTCCAATGTAATGTATACATCAAATGTATATCAAATAGCATAAAGTTGGTTTTACATCAACAATGGATGGCTCAGAAAATGATTTTTAAGTTTCCTACCAAAACAACCAAATTTCGCCCAAATTAAAGAGTTATCTTCCTTTCTTCAATGTGAATTTCAATGATTCCAATGTAATTTAATTGTATTTAATCTTTGAAGTTAATCAAAAACTACCATTCGATTCCATTCCATTACATTGTGACCTAATAATGCATAGAGAAATGGTGTATTTGTGATGTGAAATGGATGGAAGTTTCTTGAAAACAAAATTTGTCATTTGCCACCCACTACCTGGTTTTTGTATGGAATCCCTCTTAGTTGGCAATGTCACAGTTAATTCCATATTATGACATTGTTTGACATTGCCAATATTTTTTAGTATAAAAAACCACAAACAGAATGAGAAAGAAATCATCAGAAAGTAAAAGCAATGAAAAAAGGCTCCCATTGCCAATTGACTGTAGGCAAAACATGCAAACATGATTGTTATTAAAAAAAAAAAACATTTGAAAAAAAAATTACCTTGGCATCTGGGAAATTTTCATGAAAATATGTTGGTAACCATGACAACAGGATATAAAATGCATTATTTTCACAGAAATGACCAACCATTAGAGACCTGTAAAGAAAGTAAGTACAAACATTACCACGCATCATTTTAAGGTCAACAAAAATAAATGATGCAAAGTGAAGTACATGTGCAGTATGTGCACTAATACTGTATATATAGACAATATCAGTGCACTAGTGACTTGACTTAAAACTGATATTCAGATGAGGTTTAGAAGCACAGGAAAATGCAAGGCTATGCCAAACATTTCCACCAGTTTGAGTCAAATTCTTATATCCAAGTTTTTGTCAAGATGTCATAACATCAGGACAGAAAAGTTAAATTCAGTCAGTGACCATATATCACTTGTAAATATAGGGTCAATGCATTTTGACTGCTCAAATAGAACAGTTGCAGTATAAATTAAAACTTATGTGTAACTTCTTTTTGAAAATTATGTTCAATGAATAATAAAGAGATGTTATTCTTTTTTAGTTACTGAAACCAAGAAGAGAATTTGATTTGTATGATATTTTTAATTGTATGAAATTTTACACCCTGGTCCCCCCCTTTTTTTTAAGCACTGTACTATTATTTACACCCTGCTGTGGTTTTTCTATACCTTTTATGATGTAATAACCAACTTGCAATAGTTGAACTCCCACTGTATAGAATCTAACAATCCCTGCTTTGTACAAATTTGTTGTAAATCAGGTTGAAACATTGTGGTGTGAAAAGGTGCAGGAGCAGACCCAAAAATTTCAACTCGGTTGTAATAACATTAAAATTGTTCAAAACATAGTAAAATATATAATTATTAGGAAAATGAATGTTTTTTTGTTTTGTTTTTTTGCCTCACATTTTATTCTGTCCTTAAACATATACACAAAGGTTGTATTTTAGACAGCACCCTTATTTTGTATACATGCACTGCTGGGAGGATACATCTTAGTCATAAATATACCTATGTAAATTGTGATGCAAATGATGTTATATTTGACAAATTAAGAAAATGCCGTATTTTGAATGAACCAAAGAAAACTTAACAATAAAAAAAAATCATGCAATCAAAGCATTTCAAGGTCTCAGTGCTTGCGGACTAAGTTTCATAATGAAAGATTCCTTACATAGAAGTTTATAAAATACCAATCAAAAATCAGTTACCAAGACTAGGAGGACAAAAAGACTGGAAATCTGTTTGCCATACAACTATCCAGATTGGTTGTCAAAGACATAAAAATATTACATCACATGAAATCATAATCAACTTTGATTCAGTACACAGTTAAGTTGATTTTGGACACATAAAATGTAGCACCAAAAATTACATAAATACTATAATGAATTAATGAATAACAAGAATGCTACCCACGTCGCCGTAGAAAGAGTTGAATTACAAATGTTTGACACTTGTATAAATAGCAGATTCAAAACTTAAGTGCTTTCATAAGTCCATGTGGCAAAACAAGGTTAATGTATCTTAATGAATCAAATTAAGTTAGGTTAAGAATTCTTCAAACAACAACAAAAAATCCGCAAAAAAAAGAACGTGAAAAATGAATAAAGTCCCATAACTCCCATAAAAATTGTCGAATCAAAATAACGGTTAAGTATGGTCAACTACATATGGTGACAAACAATCCTACAAAATTTGGTCAAATTCCTTTCAGCGGTTTCTGAGAAGTTGCGTCCACAAGCTTCGGACGCACGAACGGACACCAGGATTTCTATGTCCCCGCTCCGTGTTGCGGTGGGGGACAAAAATGAGAAGTTTATAAGCCCATACATAGCGTTAACTATCTGGTAATAAATTTACACCTTTCAAAGTACGTGTATGTCACAGTTTGAAGAACGGTTTTAAAGTACTATATAGCAGGTTATTTAAGCAGGTGCAAAATTTTGAAATTTTGAAGTGATTGGTTCTGGGCTTAAATCACCTACTTTTTAGGAATAGAGGTAACAAGTACTGTCTTTAAAACAGATAGCTGACACATTTTCTCACTTTGTTAATACCCAAATCTGATTCATATCTTATTTTGTGACATGTGTGATCACTGTACTATGTTTTGTATTTCTATTATTTTATTGCTTCAACAAGTTAACTATTTCCAATTATTAAGTATATGCAAGATAAGTAATTGAAAATATTCCAAACACCAATGCCCCCAATCAAACCTTAAATTATACGATTGTTATCACATTTGTCCAATGAAATGCGAGGTTGTAAACTACATCGGTTAGGTTGCCATGGTAAAGCATCATCGATGTCACATGATGTCCAAGCCAACTCAATACCGACTGCGTCAGGAAAAAAAAGTATACATGTATAAATTGCTATAAAATTTTTTAGTTGGGTTCCATACAACCAAGTTAGACTAGGATTGATTTTAGGGATGGTTAGATTGCCAGACTTGAATGAAATATTTTTTTAATATTTTATGTTTACTGGTGTTGATACATGTATTTATTCGGATCATGGCATAAAATATCTCAATTCATCTAAGCTTGAAGAAATTGCAATTTTTTCAAGAAACTTAATGATAGCTTGCACTGCATAATACATTCAGGAACAGGACTATATGAATTTGAGACTTCAAATCTTGGTTTTGAGAGCTGTAGATTTATCTTAAATTATGTTGTTAAATAATTTTATATAAAAGTTATAGAACATTTTTTTACTAAGTTTGATTTAAGCTTGAGTGTTCAATACATACAAAAATGCATTTAGTAATGGTTCAGCCCCAAAATTTAATGTACCAGTATTATTAAAATTATGAATGAAAACATTTCATTAAGGAATGTCCTAGATATTGACTTTAGCTGAACCTTAAGGAGGAGTTTGGCTTATGAGGTTTAACATGTAAAACCCTAAATTTGGATAATCTCCCTTTTGACATCATCCAATAGTATGCACATCTACATATAATACCAAACCTTCCTACAGAAGGAGTTGCATTTAAAAGGTTTTAACATGATCAACCCTTAATTTCAATAATCTCCCTAACACAGACAGACACACAGACAGAGGAAGTGATTCCCATATACCACCCCAAACTTTGTTTGTGGGTGTTTTAATAATTACTAACTGCATTAAAAACATAATTGTTCATCTTTCAAGGGCAATAACTCTAATCAGGAGTCAACCTAATAAGGGCATTACTACTTCCTGCTAAAAAAAGGAAGGTTGCCATTTATTTTTCTCTATCTCTCATTTGTTTTATGATGTAACTTGAAATGCCTGTGTTCTATTGATACACATGATGGCCATGTTAATTTCCTAATCAATATAATCAACACAATTTTTAAAGTAGAAACCAGAATAATGCTGTTGATCATATTTGCTTACACTCTTTGGACCGATTTAAGTTTATCAGGAGAAATTTTTTTTTAATGTTAACAAGAATGGTAACTACAAATGTCAATGAAAACAAAGTGATAGCATAAGCTCAGATCGACCTTTGGTCCACATGAGCCAAAAAGCTTTGACCAGGAACTTTATACGAGCCATTTTCTGTCTGATTATCATATTGAATGGTATTCAAATTACAGTAAATTAGTTTCTTAAAAGAGTAATCAAGGGAACCAAGGTTATAGCGGTAATCAAAAGAATGTAATCCATGGACAAAGACCAGACATGGAAAACAAACATTCACAACAAAGAACATAAAGTAACTAAAATCATACATACAATTAACAAAAGTAAATGAGCAACTCGGACTCCACTAAAAACTGGGAGCATGGACCAGGTGCACCGGTAGGGTAAGCGTCCTCTGCTTTTCTAGAAACACCCGCCAAGTTGCTCATAAAAAGTCAAGTCCTGGGTAGACAAACGAGGAAAGGAAAACTATGACCCGTTGAATACATCAGTTTTCATGGTGCTGATGGATACACCATAACGATCCACGAGTTCATGATGACGACCATAAAACTTCTGTAGTGATGACTTCAATCTTGTAGCAACATAACCCTGTTCCAGAAGCCTATTTGTTAGAGTTCTAGCACGATACAAAAAGTCTGCGTAGTTTCGGCAAGCTCAGGCATAACGTATGAGTTGTGATATGAACACTCCATACGCAGGAGCCGAATGGATGTTGCCACAGCTGAAAGGAAAGTTAACAATTCTGAATGAAAAGTCATCACGTTTGTCGTAAAGTTTGGTCAATAGTTTTCCTTTACCATCAATTTCTAAGTGTAGGTCAAGATATGAGGCTGACTTCACAGTGTCTGTATTATCCTTTATCTCAAGTTCTTTTGGGTAGATGCGATGTATCAAATCCCCGAAATTAGGATTGTTTAAAGATAATACGTCATCTATATAGCGGAAACTGAGATTGAAGGATCTAGCCAAACGATATTCTTTCTTTCTGATCAGATCAGCTATAAAGTCAGCCTCATAAGAATGAAGGAATAGGTCAGCAAATAAAGGAGCACAATTTGTTCCCATTGGAATGCCGACCGTTTGTTGAAAAACACGTCCACCACACTGGACAAATATGTTGTCGATTAAAAATTCCAGCATTTTGTACACATCTTCCTCTCTATATTTGGAATTATTTCTTACAAAGTATGAGGAATCTCTACCAAGAACTATATATTTGTATCTAGGTGTACCCTCTTTTTTGGAAAAACAACGATGTATAATGTTTTTAAGTCGGGATTTTAACTGAGTATGGGGAATAGAAGTATACAGTGTTGAAAAATCATAGGTTTTAATGCTATTATATTCAGATAATAGTCTTGAACTGATTGTCTCCAAAAGATCTTTCGAATTTTCAGGATCCATATTGAATTAATACCACTACGGGAGTAACAAGTGTTGTGGTAGGAATGCAGACCCTCTTTGACAGTTGTGAGTATAGAAGTTAAAAGTTTTGAAAGAGGTTTGGTGGTACATTTTGCAGATCCAGCTATGAAACGTTGTTTGTATGGATTCTTGTGAAGTTTAGGAATCCAGTACATAGACGGTAAATCACAATCATCGTCCTTGGTAGAGAGACCAAAAGACGTTAGCACAGATTTATGGTTTTCCATAATCTCTTCTTTGGAGAGAGTGGTAGCAGTGAAAATTTATTCTTTTCCAGGAGGCCTGCCTACGAGGTTGTTTAAGAGTAATCAAGGGAACCAAGGTTATAGCGGTAATCAAAAGAATGTAATCCAGTGACTAAGACCAGATATAGAAAACAGACATACACAACTAAGAACATAAAGTAACTTAAATCATACATACAAAGTAACAAAAGCAAATGAGCAACTAGGACTCCACTAAAAACTGGGAGCATGGACCAGGTGTACCGGTAGGGTAAGAGTCCTCTACTTTTCTAGAAAAACCCGCCGAGTTGCTCATAAAAAGTCAAGTCCTGGGTAGATGAAAGAGGACAGGAAAACTATGACACATTGAACAAATCAGTTTTCATGGCGCAGACTTAACAATCTAGTCAAAATTGCTGTAAATCAGTTCCTCAACATTATTCCTTTCTGTGAGGCATACCAACAAGGTTGTTAAACGACTTTGTCAAAACTACTGTAAATTAGTTTCATGAATTTATTACTAAATGCACTAGATCTTCACTTTGGCTATCAATTCATTATTAACATGTAATCCTTTATTCATCACTTTTGACTAAGTAAACAAGTTATAATGAATAACACTTCTGTTTAACTTAACCTTTACAATTACAGTAGATTCCTGTTTATTACAGAGCCTGTTTCTGTGAGAAAATAATGCAATCAAATGAAATTATCTTTTAAAGGAAATACACAGTATATCGATTTTTTAAATGTTTAAGTGGGATACATATTCTTTCTTTATGTCCAAATTAGATTCCTGCATTAGTGGTTGGTCAATGAGTGTCATCCTGGTTTTTTTGTCTATCTCCTTCTCTAAAACTGGGCATAGTATAAACAGCATTAAATAGAAAGCGGACATGTCTGAGAAAACACATAACAACTTAAATAAGAAACAAAATGATTTAACGATATTTTTTGTGATAAAAAAAAAATACTGGTCCCAAGGGCCTGTGATTTAATACTGGAATAAGGGAAGTATGCAGATATCAACAATACACCAATAATAAACTCAATGCTTTTGTTTAAGAAACAAAACTAACACAAAAAAAATACACTTTTTTTTGTTGAGCTTTATAAGCCTCAGGAATCCATATTTTTTCAGTCACCAGAATATCGACTTTTATCCTTGCAGCCTAATTATCTTTTTAGTTTAAATCAATAACATATATCATCAAAGTGAACTGGAGGTTTTTGATTCTAATAAAAACTGTAACATGATGTTACAGCACTTTGCTGGTAGCAAGATAACAAAGTACTGAGGTCGATAGCACAGCGCTCAAACTTGATAGTGCTGTAAAGGGCAGTGCTTTAAGGGCCTGGGAAGAACACTGATGTAAATAAATCTGTACATACATTTGTGTTTCCCATATTATTTAGAACTATTTTTTTTTTCAAAATTGTAAAAACTGAATGTCAATCTTTACAACCAATTTCTGAAGTATCAAGTGTAATCAATAGTTAAACAGTATCCAACTTCACTCACATTTACAAGTATTGTTTCAGTTCGGCTTTTTCCCAAATTTTTAGACCTGTCCAAAAGTTAATTTGCATTTACCTTCAAAAACTATTTTAATTAAGTATTTATCCTACACTGTAATTTTACTCAAATAAAATCAATTTTAGCTTATGAACATAAGATTTAGCAACAAAACTTGACACTTTTGGAATTTTCCTGCCAATTTTACTTGATTAAGATCACTCCTCTTCACTTCCTGTTTATTAACAATAAAATATCAATGATGGTATTACAATTAAATGGATCATTCCTAACATATTTATTATTTCTTGAGACATCACTGCGAGAACTGTATTCAATAAATGCTATTTGATAACTAAACATTTTCAAGGCCAAAAAGGGGTCCCTCAAATAATCATCTGATTTTGATTTACTTTGCAGAAATAATAAAATATCATTGAGCTGAACACTTGCTAGAAAGAAATTCACTGGTTATAAAAGGTATATTGAATGATATAAAAGTAAAAGGGATTACATTTGGACTACATTTTTGTGTAGGGTATTTCCAGACAAAAACGGTGACATAAGGTATTTTGATCCAAAAGGATCAAAAACCCCAAAATGGAGTACAAAACTATGTTCCTGATAACAAATAAATAAACAACCTACCGAAAGAGATGATATCAGGTCCACAGAAATATTTTTTCAATGGCTAATTGTATATAACACATTTTAAACAATGGTTTGATATTCCTGGTGTCATCTTAGAGCTTGACAAATATTTGTGACAATAAGCTGGGACCACAAACAATTTTTTTTTTAATTTTGAAGATTCCATTAAAAATTCTGGTATGGTTTGCCATACCAATCAAAAGGAGCAAGACAGATTATAAACCCTACCAACAATGCCAATGCCAATGCTTTCAGACTACAATGATTTGACATTTTAGTGGTGAAAAGGTAAAAAAATTGTTAGTGTATACTGTGTTCAGCCTAATGATTTGTTTGATGTAAGTTAGGTTTTGGCTTTAAGAGGGTGTTCAAGCAAAAACCAGGCAGTGGGCGGCACATGACGAACTTAGTTTAGAAATAAATTTGTCCATTTCATATCACAAATTCATCCTTTTATAAAGTTGAATGTTGGTTTTTGATTAACAGCAATGGTTAAAGAGGAATAAATTTCATAGAAAGCAATGAAAAAGGAAAATATCTCTTTAATTTTATGCAAAATTTAGTTGCTTTGGTAGGGAACTTCAATATCATTTTCTGAGCCATCAATTGTTGATTTTAAACAAACTTTATACTATTAAGCATACAAATTTTATAAACATTACATTGGAACAAATAATTCAGTGGAATAAAATTTACAATGTGCCACACACACCAAAGGAAATGCCTGATTTCTGCATGGACAGTCTCTTAATACAAAGGTTCAGAAAGCAATAAATCTCTGATATAAAAGGAAATTAGACACAAAAGGTTTATGCATGTCTTCAGTAAATTTCATGGTATGGGATAATAACAATACTATTTTAAAGTAGAATAGGAAATCCTACATAGATTTTAGATACACTTACCAAAAGGCTGGCTTTACAAACAGTGTTAACCACGGCACTTTTTCTCTTTCTATTTTTATATGTTTTTCTTCTACATTGTCCGCTAATATAAACGGTAAGTATTTTTTCCGATGTTTTGCTATTAAAAAATATCTAAGTCCCAGCATCCATAAAACACTACAAACACCTGAAAAATGTATAAAAAAAGAATTGTTAATAACAACACTAACTATCTATGTTACTGTCCAACTAAGAATAATGCATGGAATGACAGGCTAGGTATAACCCTACACAAGTAAGGCATACTTTTCAATGGGAAAGTCCCACAAAACAGAAGTTTCATATCAAACAGAACTAAAATACTTATAATGTATGATGCCTCTTCTATATAAAGCCACATAGCAAATTTGAAATCAATCAATCAATCTATTAGAAATGACATCATTGTGACAAAATTTAAATGGACAGACAAATCATCCCCAGGGTAGGAAACTCACTCAAATTCTAGCCAGTCCTGAATACAATTTTTTCAATATATTTACTACATGGCTAAATAAATTTTTGCTACAATTAGCCAGTCCTGCCAAAAAAATAGCCAGTCTCAGGCTGGCAGGCAAGCTACTATTTCTAACTCTGTCATTCCCACAAGTTTTCTAAAGTTATGCTGATGAAAAATTAACAAACTAAATTACAGATTAACAGGAAAGTAACAAGGGGAAAACACAGTAAAACTAATCATAGAAGTTACAAACAAAATTGCATATTCCCATTGACATTTTTTTGATAAAAATATTTGAAAGATACACAAATGTACACCAATAAAATATAATGCCCCTGTTTAGTGTTCAAAGTCCCATAACTCAAGAGCAAAATAATATAAATTAAAGCATCCTTTTATCAAATGTATATTTGAAAAATAATAAATTCCTTTAAAGTATTGTCCAGTTAGCAATATAAACAGTCAACTATAATATTTAAAGTGACATTTGTAAAAAGATTAAATGAAGGGATTAAATCATTAACACTAGTTTCAGGCCTACTATTTTGCCAAAGTTTCAACTAACTATTTAAAATTTTCTATTTGCCCATTTTTAAGCCAAATTATATATTAACACTAATATACGAAAATACAAGCTGTTGTGTCATAATTTAGTCACAAGGAGGGCACAAAACTGTGCTTGTATACAGTTTTCAGAGAATTTTCACAAAAATGAGAGGATAAAGGGTAGGTTTCAATCCAAAAATATAGAGCGCAAGTTATGAACAACAAAATCATCCATCAGGAGTTTTGGTGGTACAGAAGGCTGTTTTTGTATAAATAACCAGGAGTTCAACAAATGCACTCTATATTTTCTAAATAAATACATGTTTGTCTCATGAAATAAACTACTGTAAACCAAGAAATTTTTGCCTGATATAAATTTTCGCGGTTTTCGCGAGCCTGTGAAAATTGCGAAAGTTTATATCCATGAACAAGTCGGGGAAATTGGATTGATCAGGTTGGGTGTTTTTTGTACAATTTTTCCATCAAATTTTCCGGTTGATCAAATACAGTTATCTTTCTTTGATTTTAATTTTTGTCTTAATACCTGAAAAAATACATAAGATAGGTATATAAAATATTTCTTTTTAATTCACAATAAAATAATGTTTTGTAGCATTAAAATCATTCATCCATAAATATTGATAGGCAGTTGACAAGACAAAGTCAGTAACTATGCAATAAATGGTGGTTTCCTGTCATATAGGAGGGATATCCATAGGAAAACATGACAAGACAATGAAAGATAACTCATTTTTATTTATATTTTATTTTACAAGATAGTCATAGATCCGTGATTATTAATTTTCAGTGATGTCAATATTGCGAAAATTAGTATCCACGAATCAGTCCATTGACTAAAATTCACGAAAGTTTACTAACGCAAATATTAGTTGGTTTACAGTATTTTAAAACATATCGGCGTAATTTTTTAATTTTGCGTTATTTTCATCTACATTTGTAGAGCAATACATGCATTACCTGCAATGAAAATTTGATTTTAATGATGGCACATATTCAACAAGTAAATTATGCAATTTTCGAACTTTTTGAAACACTTTAGTTTTTGGGGCTGATTTTGACATTTTCTGAACATACTCCTTTGGTTACACTGGTTTTAATTGAATGTAAAAATAAAATGCTGCATTGTAACATCCAACTATTACATTCTTTATCAAAAGACATAAAAATGTCTAGTCATATTGTTACCAGAAATACACCACCTACCTATAAAATAAAATACACTTTGCCAGCCATATCTCTCCATAAGCAGTGATCCTATACTTCCACTAAGTAGTGTTCTGAAAAAAAAAATAAAGAAAACTTCCACTGACATGCTGTTATCCAAGGGTATTTCTTTTCTTTTTTTTTTTAATAAGCATGAAGAAAAAGTTTATGCATCACAATCTCTTCTAAAACTTTGTCACTTTCTTATACACACTGTTTGTCAAAGTAAAGCCTAGTGAATTAAAACATAAAGTCATAAGTTTGATTTCTTTAATTTGAAAGAAAAAGTAATCGTCCTTTTTATCTTTTTCGTAATATATTAAGCATGTTACATATTGCATAATGTCAATTTTTATCCATCTAATATAACATATACTAGCTGTAATAAGTCAATGAAATATCATTACATTCTTCACATAACTTTTGTCTTCATTGTTGATTCATGGTACACTATCAACGAATAATTCATTGTATGAAAAGTTTATTTTTAAATTTGACAATAAAATTGGGAACACATTGAGTCAAGAGTTAAGAGGGTGTCCAAACAAAAACCAGGCAGACCCTATGATATGATTGGCATATGGTAAATTATATCCCACTGATTTTTTTTTGCTTTAATGTAATGTTTAAATTATATGTTTGTCAAATAGTAAACAGACATTTTTCAAATCGTCAATGGAAATGATATTGAAGTTCCCTAAGAAAACAACCAAATTTTGCACAAAATGAAAGAGTTATCTCCCTTTTCAATAAATTTCAAAGCCTTTTATGTAATCAATTTCTCTTTAACTATTGAAGTAAATCGAAAACCAACATTCAACTATAAGAAAGGATGCTTTTGCAATATGAAATGGATGAAAATTTTTGGAAAAACAAAATTTGTCATGTGCCACCCACTGCCTGGTTTCTGCATGGACACCCTCTTAATGACCACAGAAAGTAAAAGAACCAGACTCTAGGTGTAAAATGTCTCTAAGACTGACCAAGCATGCTAAAAGAAAAAAAGAAAAAATACAGGAACTATTCTAACATGTCTAAGGTGGCAGAAGTCCATAAGCATCTTAGCTAAAGAAATGTAATTAGAAAATAAACTAAAGAAAATCATCAGGCATACATGATCATTTTCGCACAAAATAAGTGCAAAAGTAAATATCCCTATGGTAACCAGTCCTTTGTTATTCCATATCAATTATCAACAAAAAATTTTGTTTTGACTTCTCATGTTTGTAAAATGTGAATAATTATTTTTCATAGAAAATATCAATAAAACCAAATTTCTACACCTGAAATATGATCAAAAGGTAAAAAACTATGAGCCACTATTTCAGTAATAAGTGTCAGTATCTGTAAGAATCAGGCAGTTGGTGAAAAACAGTATAAAAAAACACCATTTTGATAGTATAATTTGACTATTTTCACAATCAGAATCAAGGAAACCTGACAATATTTTCCATATCATGCTGGACCATTGAGTTATGATTTCATTGAAATGAACTGAAAATGAACATTTCAAAGGAAGATAACTCTGTCAAAAACCTCATTTTTCTAACAGTCTATTGAAAAATTTCTGAACAAAGCCAGTGATGTAGAAATCAAATAATAGTGTTTTTAAATAGAGAACGTATCCTTGAGTGATATTACATTGTCAAATCGGTGGGGTTTTGACATGCATGTTGCTAATTTTTCCAATTTTGCCTGATTCTTACAAACACTTACACTTACAGCTTATGCTCAGCTTAAAATATAGGTAATTAGTCTTTTACTTTTCCTCATGAAAAAAACAAGACGAATTTTAAACTTTTCTTATGTTAGTTGTACTAAAATTGTAGCCATCACCTCCAGCTAAAAGGAAAATGCATAAAACATTTTTAAAAAAGTCAAAATACATTATACACATTAAAAGAAATTCTTTATATCTGGTAAGTCTAAATTGTACCTTTATCCCATTTCAATCAACACATTTTAGCCTAATATTGTCACAAGGCTGAAAAGCTTCAATTAAAATTGAACTACATATATTACCCTAGATGGGATCCAGAACAGATAAAGCTGTAAGTTAATGATCGATCTTGCTCAGAAACTTTTCTTGAAATGATGGAACTTACACTGGGATAATGGAAACCTGTGAAGTTAGAAGGAAACTAGCATAAACACAGCTAAAGATTGACATGTTATTAATAATTGTACATGGGAGCTTACACACTCGGCAAACATGTACATGTATATTGATTAATATGTAAACTTGATTTTCAGATACTTCACAAGCTATTAAGCAAATATGCAGCTTGGGATAAATATACATCAATATTAATATCAAAATGATCTCCCCTGTGTGTTAAAGAGTTGTCTTTCCTTTACAACAGGCATCTAAGCATCTACATGAGTAAGAGCAAACACATTTTCATTTTTACTACTTTATCAACATCTACATACAGCTGCAAGTACAGTTAGCTGTAATCTCGAAGTTTTGCACCTGAGTTTTTGCACTTAAGAACTTCTGCGTCTAAGAACCAGGCAAAATGTGTATTAGGTGTGGCATATGAAGGGAAAAACACAGAGATTTTGTTGCATAAACAAGTATTTATATCTGATAACCTCCAGAAATAACCATCAAAGTGTTTGTAAAATTTGCCTTTTAAGATATTAATTGGTCAAATTTAGTTGAAATGCACTATTGAAAAATGGTGGGTTAAAGAGTTGGGAACAAATTTCCCGCACTCTTTCTTTATATACTCAGTCAAAAAATATCTACGCTATAAATGCTTCAAAATTAATTCAAACAGCTTTTCAGTTGTTTTCTAGATGTATTGAATATAATTGAGGCAAAAAAAGGAAATTGAGAATTATGATGTGCCACCCAATGCCTGATTCTTACACAGAATGGTACTTAAAAACTAAAAATGATGTACCCTTGCTTACTCATTGTGAAAATTATACCTGCTTAAAGAGAGACAATTCTTGCAAATATGATGTGATAAAATTTGGTAAAAATTTGTGTTTTATATGATACATGTAAATGAACATGTATAAAACTAACATGACAATTTCTATAAGAGGGAATTTGGTTTTAAAAAATGGCAAATTCAATGAAATGCACTCATACTACAGTTTTCACATTTTGAAAAAAAAATGTAAAGGAGAAATAATAAATGTTTTTATACAATGTAACACCACTATTCAATTTTCTGTAACTCCAAAAGCTCAGAAACTTACCGCTACAGAGTTTTCTATCATACTTGAATATTTGCGAATATGCAGTAACATTACACTTGCCTATGGTATTGAGAAAATTTCAGAATATACCAGAAGGCCTTCAGCAATAATTGTTCTGTTTTGAAATTAGAAAAAAATACTCATCTAGAAAAGTATATGAAAATAAAATTTCTTAAAACATATTTGATTAAATTTGAATAAGAACACATGACTTATTTATGGGTGACCCTCTTTTACAGTATCACGTGAAATTTTATTCATACCTAAGATTTGGACTGAATTTGCCATATTTTTTTCACCAAATCCAGAAACATGTTGAGTAGGAGAGCAGCTGTACATTATCTACAGGTATACATACTTAAGTATCAGTCTTTATAAAAATCAGGCAGATAGTGATTCATTCAGGTCAAAAACCCACCAAATTCACTTATATTTCTATTTCAGAAACAGTTATAGACCACAAAACCAGTCTTTGACATTCAGTTGTTGCTCTTTGGAAATAAAAATAATGTAGATTGTGAATGGAATTGTCACTTTGTAAGAGTTATCCTTCTTGATTAAGTTTGATTTTGTAGATTCTCGTAGAAAATGAATGTATGGATTTCTTAAATATACAGATCTAATTACAGAAAAGACTAATGAAAGATAAAAATACAGTAAATGAAGACCAAAAAATCATGGTTTGCTTAGTGGTTTTTCTACAATAAAATGATCATAGACATTGCCTGTATTTTATATGAACTAGTACTCAAAAGCTCATCCCACACTAAAAGGAGAACCCATCATTGGCATAAATAAACTGAAACTTAACAAACAGCTATAGATTTCATATTGACTTCCAAGATGAAGATGACACAAATAAAGAACTTTCAAAGCAGTTTTAACTAAAAAAGGTCCATACATCCTAGTTTGACATGAAGGAATCTAAACTTTGGATGCAAAATAATTGAAAAACTCCATAAAACAGAGTTTTTGTAAGTTACATTTGTAGATAAGAGGGTCACCAAGGATTAAATTTCAACACATGACAAATCAAAAGTATTAATCAATCATTATTTTATACAGCTTCTTCTGGATGCCATATAACAACTCCTTTTGCTGTAAAACCTAATTTGAAGCCCTCAAATTAATACCAAAGATACAGCCTAGCAACCCAATTTATACCCAAAATACTGTCCAGCTGCTATAATTGGTGTATATAAAGACTTGTGCTCAGTCTCAATAAACTGTCCAATGAGACTTGTTACTGAAGGCATGTAAAATCCTGTTTATACAAAAAAAAAATATTATCATCAGTCTCATTGTCAGTGTTCAAAGGTCAGTTCCAGTGTTAGGAAATTTAAAGATTACACTAGCTTCTTCGTGTACTTTAACACTTTCAAGCAGGAGTAAAAAGGTATTTTTAAAGTTTAAACTTGTACACAGATTGTAAATATGTATGTTTTTCTCATTTAATATTTACTGTATACTTATTTTCATATTTTGTGTTGTCAATTCTTATTAAGCAGCTACATGTATTCAATTTTGTGATTACTTTGTATTTCACAATAAAGGCACTTAAATTCTTTTCACATTTTTTTCCTTCCTCCCAAAAATAAACATTTTAAAGTAATATAAGACATGTTATGCACTTATTATATGTATAATCAATAGAAATACTCTAAAAATCTATGAAAATTGCTACATTTTAACAATAATTCAGAAAAAATAGTTTGTTGTTCACATATTTTCTTTTTAGTTGTTGGTTTTTTTCACACACATAATCTTAGTACCAAATGCATGTACATGTAATACACTCATTTATGTACATGTACATGTATTATGATACACACACACTACAGCACTGCAAATAACAAGTGTGACAGGGGAAAGCACTCTTGTAGAACAATTCAACAAGTTATCTACCTTGGAACATCCCAAGGAAAACTCTTGATAGCACCAATATATGAAGTGTGACATATTTATCTGTTGACAAGTAGGCAAACTGTGGGGTCCAGAATGTCAATAGGGACCAGAAACATGCTGCTATAGGGACTACAACATCTCCTCCAACTCTGTCACTCAAGTAACCTCCTAAAAACTGGGTCATAGTATATCCCCAAAAGAAGCTACCAAGAATGGAACCCTGAAAAACACAGAATATATACATGTACATGAATGTAACTAACACAGTCTTTCCGAAGGTTCATCGGACCATCAGATATCAGCGGTAAAAGTGTGATAGGACCAGTAAAAAAATCTGGAACACCAGACTGGAAGTCCGGAAAATTTCCTATATTAGTCATTCTTGATTCAGGTCAAAATGGATGGTAAAACTTGGTTTGGTCCTGAAAATAGTATGTCACCACAGGACCGAATGTCCTGAAAAAAAAAACTGAACCTTTGGAAAGACTGCTAACAGAAACGTGTCTAATTTATTAATAGAACAATGATATGTACTCAAACGAACCATACGTATTTGTAGCAGGATCTCAGAATGACTCCGATTTAATTAATAACACAATGTACAAGTAATCAAATAACATTGACTACCTCTTCATTCTATCTGATTCAATGATTAACATTGAATGTGCCATTATGATATATGGGGAACTTAGTCATTTATCAATGTTTTGCAAACTGTGTAGAATTACAGTTATGTTTGTCTCATTATAATTATAGCTACATGTAATTCCAAAACTTACAGATTGAGTTTTGTCCCAATCAAATTCTTTGGCCATGACTGCAACACAGAGTGGAGTAACTGTTCTGCATGAGTACAGAGCTGTACATCCAAGAAACAGACCAAATGCCCACTTCTTCCTGTCTGACCTAAATGAATTAACATACATATATAATGGAAATCATCTACAAAAACATAAAATGTCATCTTATATACATGTACAGTACATGTATTGTACAGTGCAATGATCAGGATTCAAATTCTGAGAAATAAGTCATTTTTTCTAATTTAAAGAATTTCAGTACTTCTTACATCTAAGAATCAGGCAAAATGTGTATAAGGTGTGGCATAAGAAGTAAAAATACATAGAGATTTTACTGCATTATCCAAGTATTTATATCTCATAACCTCCATAAATAACTATCAAAGTGTTTGTAAAATTTGCTTTTTTAAGATATTGATAGACCAAATTTAATTGAAATGTGCCACGGAAAAATGGCAGGAAAATTTTCCCACACTTTTCCTTTTATCAACAGTCAAAAAATATCTACATGGATGTCACAATGATGCTTCAGGACAAATTAAAATAGCTTTTCAGTTGTTTTCTAGATGTATTGAATATATTTGAGGCAACAAAGACCAAACTGAGGTATATAAAGTGCCACCCATTGCTTGATTCTTACAAAAAATGACACTTCAGGTGGTAGACCTTGGGTAAGGGACATGACTCTTGAAATCAGTAATATGTTTGTATCATATCCACTTTCACTAAAGCCTATCAAGTGTTCATTTGATACAGAATATAATCAATCCAAGATACTTTGATGCTTACAAGAGATTGATGTTGAATACTTTACACAAACATTGAAAATGATTTTTAAGAGTTACATGTATGTCCCTTACGCTAGGTCTACCTCCTTAAATGAGCCATACATGTACTAAAACCTAAAGTTCCTTTTTTAGCTACATGTTGAATGAGACTGTAACACATTCATATTTTTGAGTAACATTGTACTTATTTTTTGTAGATTCTGTTAATTAAATGAACATATCTGCATGTGTTAATTTTTGCTGTAATAATAATTAGTAATTACTAAATTACTGCACTATTTACTAAATTACTTATACTTATCTAATCAATTTTTGAGTACTACAATGTATGCTCATTTAAGCACCACAGAATGAGTACACTGCAAAATTTAATAAGTAATGACCTCCTCCTATATCAATCATTGAAAGTAATACAATGTAAGAACATGTACATGTATAGATATAACTTCCTGGAATGGTGTAGTAGAAGATCTCATAATCTGTTAAGGGATTCAGTGTCTAAAGAGACTTTCCAGTCAGAGAATGGTTTCAAACATTATGTACATTGAACCTCTAAAGGGATTAAGTCATAAAAAATAATATGTCTAAGGTTACATTCTACACAATAATAGGGTCAGTTGGTCAACATTTTTATTTTATTTAATTTTTTTTGGGGCACAGATTTAACCTTTACTACAACTAAATCATTAGTCTTGGAGTAAAACTTTGCAGCCTCCTTCCCTGTGGTACTGTTCCTATACATCCATGTTTATTACAAGACTATCAGGAACCATCCTAATAAAAGACATGCTGTCCATGACATTTACAGAATTTAAACAAGGTCGACATGGCCTTTGACATGCTAACATTTTGTGTATGACTTTTATAGGTAGAACGGTACTATTTCTCTCTATTTTAGGTAGGCCTAATGTGTACTCTACTAAAGTAAATACTTCTGGGCACTGTGATTGGACAAACTGTGCTGATATCCAAAATGTTTGATTACCTCCAGACTCAACACAATTATACTTTTTTAAAACAAAAATGCATTATATTTTTTTAAGACCCTTCTGTATATTGTATATTTCCAACTTATAAAACTTATTACGCATGACCCATGCGAGATTTGGTCGTATGCAAATGAGATTCCGTCATGCACAAACACCGCCTACTTTGTGTATCTAAATAAGTGTGTGTACTGGAACAACATATTATGAAAACACCTGGTTGGATCCAATTCTTACATCCACATAAAGAAAAATGAATCCCGAATCAAACTACAGGTATGTATCACCTAAACAATTTCAACCTGAAAGTCGTTAGAAGTGTGTGAAGGGTGATACTCCGCAGTACCACTGCATCTCCAACTTTTTGTATGGCACATCATTCTGACCCCAACCTGACATCAATATCCAAATAAAAAAGAGGAGGGTTGCAGGGTCAGAGGAAATTCAGACGTTCTGACCCCAACCCGACATATCATTATCCAAATAAAAAAGAGGAGAGTTGCAGGATCAGAGGAAAATCAGGTGAACAACATAAACAGACCAAACATAAACTCAGTATACATGTAGTTTCAAACTAGCATATGGCCATTCTGGGTAAATTACAATGCCTAATAGAACTGATTGATGAATGCCTTCAGTCACAGGACTCAGAATTAGCAATGCCAAATGTTCTTAAATACTAATCTCAATGCATGCGGTCATAAGAGTACCAGGACAAAATTACTTTCAGTTGTTACAAGTACCCTGTGTGGATTAGAGCACCTAATAATTATTTGTGGCATAGGTCCAGACATACATGTAAGCTGAGGAATGAGGACGTTATTATTGGAACATGCAAAAAATTTTAAAAAGGTATTGAAATGTAATATTTCCATTGGACTAGTGCATCCTTTCGATCATCACAAACAAAATATATCTTCATTAATCGATAGATGCTTGAACTGATAAAACATAGAGACACGACTTGACACTGACAGTTGATTGACAGAAATTATGAAACTATGAAGAATGGTTAGCTTCATTGTGAAACTAATGATTCGGGTATACGCTACCTGGACCAAAATTTTCCTTCAATCGGTCTCCCATCGTTTTTCTTTTCCATGAGCATTGTTTTATTCTGTAGTCACGTCATCATTAATTGTTTTCCAATAGGGGTAGTATATAGTATAGGGGAGAGAAACTCATTACAAACGGTGTGAAAGATTTTTGGGTATTTAGTTATACCATTTCTTAACCGACCTTCTTATTTCAGTTCACTCTGACTTAAGTACTTTATCATGGTAGTATAGACAAAATTCGCCATTCTAACAGCCCGTAACGGATACTAATTATAAATATAGATTTCATGCTACTTTACATGAATTAGGATTTTAATCAATACATAAATATGACAAATGTTTCTACATGATGATATTCTCATATATTAAAAGGTGTTATTTTGGAATATAATAGAACATATTTTATTGTCAATTTGACGCCCATTACTGAACAGAATTCAAAACATATATCAAAGCAAACAGAAAACATTAAATATGGCATTTTGTTTTAAAACAATATAATTGAATAGTTAAATATGTTTTAAGCACACTTATCCCGCTATATAAGTCTTATACATTATGTAGAATTAACTACTTGGTGTCTTCAAATAGGATATTTAGCCTCTTATCATATTTTCTTGATAGTGTATTCGTCATCATGGTGCATCAACCAAACCTATATTTCATGCCGAGCCGTTCAAATATTTGATTGTTTTTTATTAACTTCGCAAAGTGGTTTTATTCTTTCAGTTGTTACAGTCTGGTATTGAATTAAGAGTTGGATGTTTATATGCGTATACTAAATGAATGGACTGTATTTGGATGCAGGGTCTCTCCTATGCCCCTGCATCACAATACATTTCATTCATTTATGTTGCGCATATAAAAATCCATTTAATTTTGATTCAGTTTTTTTTTTTAATTTAATAATTTGATCATGTAACTTTTACACTAATTTTGCAACTGGTTTTCCCCAATAAAACATGGACTTTATATTCCTAATGGTAAGTATTATATAGTCTATAATAAAGCTATATCCAATCTCTGAATTCCATTGAGTCCATGATAGAGGTATTTCGGCTTTAATATCATATTAGACGTTAACGGGGCCAATATGGGTAAAAATCTGTGATATCTTTATTGAGAATTTGTGTATGATATAATACAGTTTTAGGTGTACGATCTTGAAGACCAACTCGAACTTTCACTTTCTGTGTGAGCGCGTTTTGTTTTTGTTTATTTAGTATAAACAGGCTATTTTCCTTTGTTATTCGTTCATGTCTTTATTTCCTCTTTTAGAGATATAATGACAATTCCTTAAAATAATTATATACAAACTATAATGATGCAATGTAATCAGAAAGTCAACATGAAAAAAATCATTAAAGAGTACACAGGTTTAATGATGCATATATATATAGTGTACATATATATATGTGTATGCCTAGTATATACAGTATAAGTTTAATTAGGTGTTTTCTGCATTAGCGTTTGTCAAGGAACTCAAGAGTAAATTATACTTTCCTAGGCATTGCATAACATGTACGTGTTATAGTCTCATGAAATTGCATGTATCGACTTAGATTGATGTCAAAAAGTACTTCAAGACCTGAGAATTTTTAGAACAAAACATAAAGTCAGCCGTATCATTTTCTTTTCAAAATAAATTCTTGTAGTTTTTAAAAAGACTGATTTTTTATAGGTTTGCTTTAAAATATGTCTCATGATTACACCAAGATTCATCTAACAATCATAGTCTGTCAATTAATACTTGTCATGTCTATAGTCTGATCGGGCTAAAAATAATTCATAAATATATAATAAACTTCCATATTTATTCCGATCTAAAACTTTATCGCAAATATAACCCCAGTAAGGCGAGTTCATCCCAAAGTCTGTCTTCATCGACATATGACCTGAAACACAAAAAGTTTGCTTCATCAATAAAGAATAGGAAATTTATTTTTACAGAGAAAAACTTTCTGCGATCATCCTCTATCATGAATATCAGATACACATCAACTCAGTATGTAATCGGCAACTTATTCTAACTAACTAAGGGTTTTTTTAACGTCTTTGACTACCCTGTCGGGTCTCGCATGTACGGACAACTTATTCCACCAATTGGATTTATATATTTAAATTCAATGTGAACATACTAAATGGTATTACAAACAAAAAATATATTGATCTTTACTGATGGTTTTAAAACGACCAAATTTAGCAGTAACATATCTATACAGTTAAGAAGTCAAAGATATTGTCACACAAGTGAAATTATACGAAGACATTCAATGATATTCCTAAATTTCTTTTCCGATAAAATTTGTCGTTGGAACTCTCCGTTACTTCCCATTATAACAAAAATTTCAACTATTGATTTCGGTAATATACTTCATTGTACAAGTATGAAAAATAAATAATTTAAATTTGTAGGCACATATCAATTCGTGTTGTCAAAATTAGCCTGATATATGCATGGAGTTAAGAGAAATGGTACTTTTATCTCGTTATTCTTCACCGATATTAATCAACCGCCATCTTGGTATCCTGAGTTGCACAATCCTATTTCCAATATTTTGATCAATGTTGTCGAAACGCTCTACCATCTTATACTACATCTTCTATCAAAACATTTTGGTAACCATACAAGTGCATTATAAAAAAAAAATCAGAACTAAGTGCGGACTAAATCCGGATACGGAATGGGGGAAAAAAGGGGGTGGGGGGTAAGTTATACATGTATAAAAAGAGCACATTCAGCACCATTCCAAAAATGAGTCCCTATTCAAAGAATGTATGCAAAAATACCTTTAATAAAAAACCAAAATAAACATTTGTAAAGGCATTTCTCTGGCAATATTGAATCATTTTTAGCTCACGAAATTAAGAGAGATATTTTGAGAATAAACCATTTTTAAGCCGGTTTAAAATTTTTATTGCCTACTTCTCATATATACCAGTGATTCAATTAAAGTAAAATTGTAGAGACGCAATTTACCTATCATTGACGTCATTTTTTCTATTGAGTTGGAGTGTTCAACAAGGGGTGTAACTTAATTGTTATTTTGAAAGTGTTCGACAAAAATAGATATATAAACAGTTGTTTTTCACCTTTCTGTTCATCTTTGACCAAAATATTTTGGAAAGGTAGTCTTCCCTTTTCTTTTTTTTTCTGTATAGATGACGAATTTACACTGATCAATTCTCGGTTTGTGATATTCTTCATCCCTTCTATCACAAAATAGCTTGACATTAAGGACACTACAGACTCACCTGCGTCTGCGTCTTATTTTGACCTTCATCATGAAACAGAAAATTGAGAAACGGTAACAACAAAACGCTAACGACAAACATGACGACTCCGACATTCCCATTGTAACTATCCATAATATGCATCATATATATATATGTATGGTGAGCAAATATTCCAATGCATGGAGTTCAATTTCACAGCTCATATACATGTACATGTACATTTTACAAGACATTGTTGACACTTTGAATCCTTTTTACTTTTTTCACTTTCAATGACATTCATCGGGCTGCATGGGAAGTGTCTTACAAGAAGCAGGAACGGCATACTCTTCCAGAGCACATGTGCTCACCCAGCTTTTTGGCAGGGTTTATCATACATGCTGCTGTTTTTTTAATTGCATGTTTTTTGTCTTTCTTGTTGCTTGTACTTGCATTGTCAGTTTATATTTTCTTGAACGTGTTTTTCTTTTCCATCATAGATTTTGTGTCCTAGCTTTTGATATTTTTAAACTACAGTAGTTGCTTGCTCACCAGTGGCGGATCCAGATTTTCAGGTAAAAGGGGAGGGCAAAGAAATTCTTGATATGATCACCGGCGATGATCACAAAGTGATCCGAATTTGCTAGGGGGGTTGGGGGCATGCCCCCAAAATAATTTTGAAATATTAAACCCCAAATCCTGCATTCTGAGAGTATCTTGAACAATTTTTCAACAATTTCTAAACATTGCATTTTCCTAAGGGGGGCCCGTCCCTCTATTTCCGCCACTGCTAACGACGACTAAAAATGACACACCATGTCTGACTCTTTTATGGTTATAGGGACAAACTCTGTTATAATCTGTCATGGGTTAATTGTGACGCTTTCTCTCAGAAACTTTTTAGGTAGAACTATTCTATTTGACGTCATTCTGAAGAGTTTCTACCGAAAACAGCTCCTGACAGTTCTTGGATATTAGAATGCTACTCTACGGAATAACGTTATTTAAAAATATTTTGGTTCATTTTCGTTTTTAGTTTTGTTGACAGATTCTGACAGAATTTAAGAGAGGCTAGAATTAAGTGGTCGCAACAATAGAAATAGTTTCAATTTTTGATATAGTATTAAAGATTTTATCTTCCTAGAATGCCAGCAACAAAATAAACTTATTACCGTTTTCTGTTTTTCTCATTTATCGTAATCATTTTTGAAGAGGGCTCTAAATGTATCATGTGCTATGGTTTTTATGCCAAACAGCAAAAAGCATTAGTAGCCAATTTTTGATTTGCAACAAAACTTAACTACAAACATGTATATTATTGAACTAATTATATAAAAGATGAGGACTTCAAAAGAAAATCAAAGACTGAAGTCTTCAAAATCGCTAATCGTCAAATATTCCACGCCACTGCTTTTTGCTTTCTTTCATACAACATACGAAATGGCACGAATACAATATGCTCTAAAATCGCGGGTAACTTCCGCAAGAATTTGGTTCTCTTGATATGATACGTGCAGCTCTTTCATAACCGTGATGACCCAAACATTCTCAATCTAAACAACTGATTACCAGAAACCTCGGGAAATGTTTTCGTTCCACAAGTTTCTCTCAAAGTTTTAGCGATCTTTAGGTCGAAAAGATATTGACCAATGAACCTGATTTTATAGGAACCAGATTAAACCAATCGGAACTTCTCGGCCGTTTCCGCTACAAAAATGTGTAACTAGAAAGGCTGAGGTATTCCGATTGCAGATTAAAAAAATGACAATGAATATGAGTCATAAACAGACACAGGGCCCTGATAATGTTTATGTCCTATATAGTCAATTGTAACTAGGCCCTATGTCTGAATCGGAGACAGTGATATTACATGAAGTTCAATGCTGACCGATCACTTCACCTTTTAACGTAAACTTCCCGTTCTCGTACAAACAAAAATAACACATAGAACACATGTGTATGTTATCTAAGAGGTACGTATTTTATCTCCTATGAGGCTAGAATTGACTGTTTTACGGCACCGATTAGCAGCATAAATTATGCAAATCATATATGCGAATGTAAAGTACTGAAATACGAGTGCAAGATGTCGCTAGCAATATTAGCGACAATCTAAAATATGAATATTTTAATGCAAAAATCCCATACACATGCAACAGGTTTAAAATGAGATAAGAAATTTGTCGATTTCTCTATATTTTGTAGATGTAGCAACAAACTAAAAGAATTTTCAAAGATAGGTTTTGTCAGTTCACTTATTCATCTTCAGATATCTCAAGCAGCGTCCCTTTCCGTTCATTGATTTTCTGAAAAAATGATGTACAGGACTAATGGTATAGTCACGATATACATATCTACAGTAGTTAGAATTTGAATACTGAAGAAAAAAATTACACATACTATCAATGACATATTACTTGATTTTTTTGGCATCACGTGTATGCGTCAGTCATGGAAATACTATTGTCTACTAGATTAAAACATGTTGTTTTGTATCAATATTTTATTTGCACTTTGAAAAACTATGAATGGAGTATTTAAGCTAAAATTGTGGTAAGCAGAGCTATGTTCACCTTGAAAATGTATGTCCTCTTCAAACAGGAAGTGGATATTCATTGAACCAAATTTCATAATGTGTTCTATAATTAAAAGTTTATTGAAGTACAGCAAAAACAGAGGTGGATCCAAGAGGGGCCCAGGGTCACCCTCGTATTTAAAAAAAACAATTAGATTTTATAGAAAATTAGTGATACTAACAATAGTGAATCCCCTCAAAGGCCATATTTCCCCACCTTTTCGGAGTTGCTGGATCTGCTACTGAATTATATAAAACAGTTATTGCATATTTGGGTCAAATGAATAAACAGACATATGAAAAGACTAACATATGCCATGATCACTTGTCATGATCCAATCAGATTGTCATCAATATACAAAACTTACCTTGAAAAAAAATCAATCACTGTGTGTGTCTGTGTACATATTTTCATCTTGATGTTCATGGAAGGCCTTTCCTTAACAACCCCAAATTTGATAATGCATTTTATAACCGTAGATATTTTAAGTATAATTATCTTTTTGCTCAATAAACTTTAACTAGAGGCTCTGAATCGTCCATGTTGTTCAATAGGAACATTCTATTTTATTTTTGTTGTAAAAACAGTTGTGGTTTTTCCTGGATAATTTAAGTATAAAATGCAACCATATCAGCTTGAATTCTATTCAGAACTCTCACTGGAGAGATTGCCAAATATAATAAAATCAAAAATCGCTAAAACAAATAAAAAAATAAAACATCCAAAAAAAAAAGGCTTTTAATTCCAACATGGCTGAAATAAATGTTCACAAAAAAATGACCATCATTCTGATCATGACCACTTTAAACCAAGTCAGAATTTGGTTAAAACTTACAGGTTTTGGAGATATATGCGAAAAAACTGCTGTCTGACGCCTATTTTTTTTAAATTTAGTAACAGTGGCTATGTATTTTTCACGGATCAAATAATTCAAAAAGTCATTTTGTGCAGATTATGCTTAGGAAGAATCATACCAACTTTCATTGAATTCTGTCCTGTAGTTTCTGAGGAGAAGAATTTTGAATCTAAAATAGCAATTAAGTGCAACATGAGTCATATTATTTTCAGGAGAATTTGGCTACAGACAGATCTCATCATGTTAAACATTTAACCCTATCCAAATTTGGCTAAACATTACGGGTTTGAGATACATGCAAAGAACTGATGTCTGACCCTTATATTCTAATGCCATATGTTTTTCAAACGGTCATCCTGTTTTGCAGTTTCAAAGGAGAAGATTTCACAGAAGGTAATATATAAAAAGTAGCAAAAAACGTAAACTAAGGGCAATAACTCCAACATAGATCATACAGTAAGGTTTTCACGAAAATTTGGCTACAGAACACTTTTATCAGAATTTTCGATACAATGTCACGTATATGCGAAAAAATGCTGTCTGATCCCTATGTTCTATTTTGATTAACGGCGGCCATGTTTTTCGACGGATCAAAAATCGAAAAATACTTTGTGCATGATATCTTAAGAAAGCATCACACCAAATTTGATTGAATTCTGTCCAGCAGTTTCCGAGATGTTTGAAGAAAATTTTGACGACGACAAATGATGGCAATGGCTCACTTGTGTCATCGTAAGTGTAAAATTAGTCGTAAGCTTTGACGTCATAAAAGATGTAAGCATTGAGATGTCATAACTTCCGACTAATTGTTATGAAAATGGCTGTTGGCTTTTGCCATGGCAAGGTTAGCTAAAAAAGGGGAGAAAAATGCTTAACGATTCAATCATAAAACATTTTCTAGTAAGTCTGAACGAGCTAAACAAGTATTAACTAGAGATCCGGTATTTTTTTCACACGAGATGTTTGTTACACTCATTTTTACTCGGAAAGTTAACTCTAAGAAACGGTTTGTAACCTTATTAACCTCGAAAAAGACATTGTGACCCCGCAATGGGCTGCTGATAGCAGTACGATCATTTTACATATTTATGTCATCGATCAATCAAGTGAGTATATTTAAAAACTAAATCACGGAAACTCCACTTTTTCATTGTTTTACCGCGAAATACATATTGTGTTATCCGTGGACGAGTGTCTTCAATTGATAAACAACTAAAAATGTAATTATCGAGGATAAGTTTATTATTCATTTCGTGGTTATGAGTTTATTTTTCGAGGAAACTGTTTTCCTCGTTTAGGAAATAAATACTAGGGCTAAATTTTAAAAAATCGATAGTTTAATTGTAAGAAACCGGTTAACAAAACTATGACGCAAACATTGTTACTTTTAACATAACACCTTTTTATCATAATAGCATAGTCTTCAACTTATCTATTAATTATTTTGCATGTGCATTTCCTTAACTTTGAGCTTGGAAAACTCTGACTATTAATAAAATAATCCTTTATTTGTTTTTTATTTGTTTTGTTTTTGTTTGGTTTTGTCTTGTTTTTGATTAGTTTTTTATTGTTTGTTTTTTTTTATTGTTTTGTTTTTATTGTTATAGCTATTTATTTGGTTTATCTTAACTGTATTTCACAAGTTAAATTCATAAAAAAAGTAACGAAACTGTTTTTCCACTTGTCATATAGTAATAATTTGTAATGCTGAATATTGATAACTGGGGCATAAAAAGGGGAACTTGTAATCTAATTATACTTCTTAGCTTTTTCAAAGAAAACTGATATAATCGGTAAACATTATATACACTGAATAATTACAGACAGTAGATATAACTGAAGAACGATCTTGTACCCAACAAACTATTGAGTACATGCAATGTCTTTCATTGTTAAAATAAATATATTTCATCGTATTCATTTTCGTCATGTTTATTTCGGCCAACTTGTTGCAGCTGTACATTTTCTGGAAGGATTTGTGACTTTATACTTTTCTTTGCCTTTCGGTGCCAACAGAGCAAAAGGATTCCGATGACAATGTTAGCTGCTAAAGCACCGACTCCAAAGAGATAATAATGCATAACGCTCATTTCTTAAAAAAAAAACAATAACAAAAAAAAAAAAAAACAACATAAATGAAATGTAAAGAAAAAATATATACATATACGTTTTTGTTTTTTTGTTTTTTTTTAAATATTTTGTTCTCAGTAAAAAAAGCAGAAGAAATATTCTTAAATGCTATTTTTTAGTTATAAGGACAGTTTAGCGACATCAATATGTACAAGCTAAAGTTTCAATTAAAGGCATTTACACTTAGTTGTTTGAAAACTGTGATTGGTATCATTAATGTATTATAGGGATTAATACAAAAAGTGCAGAAAAAAACTTTACGTACCATCATTTTCTGCATTAGCAGAATCCTTTGAATCTGCAGTTAAAATATAGATTAAATATGGTTGCTTATTTAAAAAAAAGAAAAACGTGAATAAAACGTACTTCTATCTAACAATGCACATTTTGAAGACACAGACAGAAATAAAATGCGGCTCTTCTTCTCAAGAACTTTAAAACCACTCGATGCTGTTGCTGTCAAAGAAATCGGTGTAAAAATGTTCAAAAGGGTGAACACGCGCATGGAAGTAAACATTTCGGGGTAGTTCAAATAAACAATGATCCAAATAACAAATTAAAACTCGCAAGAATTTGGAATCACCAATTAAATATTTTGTCGAACTACAATAATGTAAACATATATCTTTGATTCTGTAGGAACATACATTGTTTCTTAATTTTTATTCATTTCTGATATTTTTAATTTTTTTATTTACATATATTTATGTTCTTTTTGACAAAATACTTACTTTTAAATGTAAACTACACGTATTATAGACTGAATTATCTTGTGTTAATGGTCATATTGTACTTACCACTGGCATTTCTATTTCCAGTGAAATCTAAAATAGAAATGTTTATTTGTAGTTATTGTTGCTTCTTATGAAAGACTTAAATGATAACCGTTCGAACTGGCCCTAACAAAATGGAACTTTGTCTAATATATGTCGCTTTTGAGTTAAATGTTAATAGTGCATTATATACAAGGATCCAGAATATTTTCTTATTTACATTTATTAGTCAAGTGTGTGCACAAAATGTTGTCAAATCAGTTAAAGTAAGTGTCTTTGTGAGAATCATGCAAAATCTGAAAAATGTGATACACCCCAAAAAAGGCTACATATTTTTTATTTTTGTAATTAAGTTGTTTTATGGGTCTATACTATGAAATGTATAATTATTCATTCAAATCTGCCTGCTCTTAGGAGATCATCAACATTGAAAATCAAATAGATTTTATTGTATTTGGGTGTTATTTACAGAGTTATCTCCTTTAATTTTGAAATCTACAGTGCATTCTATATAACTTTTATCCCTAAGAGCACGGGTTATATGAAAAACTGAATGTTAATTTCTATTTACTATGGCAATTCAAACAAAATATCCAAAAAAAAAAATGTAGGCTTTTTACCCATGAATCACATTGTACATGATTCTTAGCTGGAGTGCTACTTAAAACAAAATCAGAAACTCTAACGGCAATAGAATAATTATCAGTTTTTGATACATTTTTCACTGTTTCATTTGCGCCAAAGAATGATTTTTTCATATGCACTATGATCAGATGACCGTTGGGTAAATGCTAATATATGTAAGTAAAGTTTCAAATAAGTAGTTAAAACGATTTGCACTCATACAAAACTATAAGTCTCGGATGTAGAACTAGGAATACATGTGAATATTTAGTTTCAGGGCTAATTGGAAATGTGCCACGGATAATAATTTTTATGTTTCGATTATTTTCTGAAATAGTTGAATTTTGTGTAGACAATATTTTTGCACTACCGGTAAATATCTACAGGTATAAGCGTGTTAATCGCATAAAGATACACATGTTTCCTGAACAGGAAATACATGTACTTTTATATTTTAAAAACGATAATTTATATAGCCCTTTCAAAAATTATTAGCAAACAAAATCTCAAAGAAACTGGGTGTGCTACAACGTCTTAAACACTTTACGTCAAGCAACGCCGTATTAAAGACAAAAAATTGTGTAGTTTTTCCTCATTTTGATTACTGTTGCACTGTTTGGGCAAGGGGCAAACAAATAGCTGAAATATTAATGCATTCTTGAAGCTCCAAAACGAGTATTATTTCCAATTACAATTAATCCCATCCCATGATTGAAGTACATTTTAAACTGACTAAAATTCCCAACTTTTCTAATATGCTCAGGCAGTTCGTTCCACAAAACAGCAGATAATATCTAAAACTGCTTTTATCATATGTCATCGTATTAACTCTTGGAACATCTACAATATTTTAATATCTAAAGTTATATTCTCAGTATTTGAAAGAGACTAAATCATTTAAACAAAGTGGAGATAATTCATATGAAATTTAAAAACATTCCATGTCATAGTTCTCATAAAAATTATATTCTCACGATTCTTAACGATGTTAAAAATAGGAGAAAAATCTACCGTTTTTACGATAAGTACGATATTAAAAAACTAAATTGCTTTTTTCTGTCCATTGAAATAACATAGTCGTATACCCTCTAGGCCCATGAAACTAAAACAAAACACTTTTTAATACAAGTATATATGTACGTGGGGCTAAAGTATCAACAAATTGTAGCAAATGCACGCATTTTTATCATTTCGATGCTATAGATGTATTGATCAGTCTAATGTATACTGAGCTCAAAAACGTACGGTAAATAGACCAGAGAGGTTACATCTCACACTGCAAGAAGCAGGCTACCACATTCACTTGCATAATCATAGGGCGAGAACTCAACCAAGTAGTTGACAATGTATCTAACCTTCATGCGGCAAAATTTATTTTAGTTCAGTTGGGTTTAGACTGTCTAAGAGCATCAGGACATTGAAAAAGACATAAGCTAAAATGCTCATGGGATGGGATAGTTTGGTCAGAAATACTAATGAAGAGACAGTTGAAACTGCCAGTGAAAGATTTACCCTAATGGTTAGCAAAGGAAATTTAATTTATTAAATTAGAGTTTATACTTGTCATAGGATCTAATCTATCTTATTTTGATAATGGTAACCTTTTGTTTTTACATAAGTAAGATCATTAAAAGGACTAGCCAATGAAATTTAAGGAAATTAATGAGTATCAGTTTCAGTCAAGTATGCCAGAGTTCAATAAGTTAATTTAGTTACTGTTTTTATCGAAATCGATACTTCGATATTATACTTTTCATCAAACATCGTGCTTAATATATCCAACTACAAGTGAAATTGTTCTGAACTATTGTGAGAGTGTTTTACTTAATGCATATTGCCGCTGGATTTTATTACAATTAACTTTAGTCAGTGGACTCGTGAAATGACCTAAATCGCCATTATGGAAAAGCGTCTTGCGTTTATTTTCTTTTCGTCTAGCTTGTGCTAGTTTTTTGTACTCATTGTTCGAGTGAATTTATATTAATGCAGAATAGGAATAATAGGTGACTCTAGAGTGTTCTGCAGTTTCCGAATTATATTTGCCACTAATTGAAAAGTCACCATGTGTCCGTTACGGAGGAAATCGGGTCAGGTGTACGATCCCGAATTACCAGAAAACTGGACTTTAGATAGATTGAGAAAAGAACTGAGAGAACGTAATGTTATATTTCCTTCAAATGCTCGCCGTATGGCTTTGGTTAAATTATTGAGGGAGGCAAATAGAGACATTCAATTAAGAGAGGACGCCACTTCATCCCCAGTTGCTTTATTATGAAGTGCGCAATCCCAGAATTCAATAGAAAACATCAACAACAATGGCCGCAACCAGTCGAATTACGAAAAAAAAACTCTCACAGACATTGTTTCGCGTTTGACAAGCACTGTTCAATCCTTACAACAAAACATGTCTTCTTTAACAAATAAAGTTAATAGTCTCTCGAGTGGCAATTCAGCCCCTGTGCCGCCAGTTTCGAACATTAATCAAAATCCCATGATGAACAATATAACAGACCCAGTCCAAGATCTGTCCACTGTCAATCTGGATACGGCTTACTCGGCATTGAGTACTTCTTCATCAAGAGTGTCTGCAGCAGCGGGAAGTGAAGAACAAGCAAGAAATGGCGCAATAGCGCTTACTACAAGAGGGTATTCTTCGGAATCCTTGTTTTTGTGGAATCAATATCTCCGCAGATGCTGAGAAATATTACAGCAGGTAGGGACATTAATCTTGCCACCCTACTCATCCCATATTTCTCGGGTTCTGGAACTATTGAAAGTTTAGACAGTGATGGGTATAAGTCTACACGCCCTGATCCCAGGGTGAATAGATCGCTATTGCTGGGTGAATTTATTCAGACCTTTTGGATACATAAAAAAATATGTGTTTCGCTTATCCTCAGAGACGTCAGGAGTTAGACCTGTATGAGTGGGATATTGTAGATATGGCTATAAGATACCATGGACAAAGCTTTTATGAGTATCAGAAAACATTCTCTGCAGGCGCAGCAGCTCATCTGAGATTTAACAATATTGTTATTGACTGTTCCATTAGAAATAACACTCTCTTTTGTAATATTTTTGCAAATGCAAGACCAAATACATCTGCCTCGTGTGGAAGCACATTTCATTCCACGGGTTTTTGCCACAAGAGTTTGAATCTTGGAAACAATAGATCGTCAATGTTCGATGACTTAGATCTATATGGCCGAGATAGGGTTGTATTTATGGGAACGGAGATATGTAACAACGGAAATAAAGGGTGCTTGTCGGTTCGGTGTCGAAACCTACATGTCTGCCTAGACTGCAATGGCGAACATTCCAGAATTAACTGCCCTTTAAAAAACGATCGTGCTGGGTCTCTAAAAAGTCGGACCAGGTCAATGAGGAATTAGGCCACGAACATGTATTAACAGGACATAAAGTTCAGTCAGGTGTAAACACTGCCATAAACATTGACCTCTTGGAAAAGGAACTTATAAGGCACCCTGACAATGATTTTAAGATTTATCTTATTTCGGATCTGCACAAAGGTTTTGATTCTGGATTGTCTCTACTTCCTACTAAGTCGTTAGAGTAAAAATCTCAGGTCTGCTATGCTGAATAAGCAAGCAGTAACTGGTTTGATTAATACCGAGTTAAGTAGAGGATATTTAGCTGGACCATTTTTTTCTATTCCGTTTTCTACATGTCGGGTAAATCCTATAGGTGTAGTGGAAAGTAAATACAGCAAAAACAACGTTTAATAGTTGATCTGTCAGCTCCTCACGATGATATTGACAACCCCAGTCTGGATGAATTAATATGTAGAGAAGATGTTTCACTCAACTATGTCAAGCTGGACAATGCCATTAGAATTATTAAGAATATTGGTGTAGGGGCTTTCCTTGTAAAAACTGATATCACAGATGCCTTCTAAATTATTCCGTTAGCACCCGAAATGTGGCCGTATCATTGCATTAAATGGGAGGGAAACTATTATTATTTCAATCGTTTAGATTTTAGGAGTCGTTCTAGCCCTAAAATATTTGATACCTTGTTGTCAGCTATTTGTTGGATTGCCGAGAACAATTATAACATTGATGATATCTTACACTTATTAGATAATTTCTTAGTGATTATACCTCCATCGAGTGATGCTATTGGGATAATGACTACATTTTTAAGGATTTTTTATTTGCTGGGCATCCCTTTATCAGAGAAGAAAACGGAGAGTCCAGTAGCCGCTTTAGAGTATCTTGGGATTATCTTAGATTCTGAGCGTATGGATGCTCGCTTACCAAAAGAAAAAATCTACGTATTACAGAAATGGTTATAAGTTTCAGGGAAAAGAGTTCATGCACGAAACGGAAGCTGTTGAGTCTCCTCGGCCATTTAAATTTCGCAGGTAGAGTTATTCACCCAAGGCGATCGTTTGTCTCGTACCTTATTAAGTTATCTACATCAGTGTCAAAATTATCACATCATATTCATCTCAATAGTGCTTGTAAATCAGATCTTAGAATGTGGTCTATTTTCTTAAAAGAATGGAATGGTTTTTATTTCTTTCTCAACGACTACTTGACCCAAGCAGCAGATACAGAATTGTTCACTGATTCTACAGATACATCTTTTACGTGTTATTTTAAGAACAAGTGGTTTCAAGGTTACTTTCCATCATCTATTTTAAGGGAAGAACAAACTTCCATGGCTTTTTTCGAGCTGTACCCTATCGTAATGGCAAGTGTGCTTGTGGGGCCATAAATGTAGTCGATTACGCATTATGATTCATTGTGATATGTCCACTGTGGATATCATCAATAAAGGGAGATCTAAAGTGCTCAGTATCATGAAACTCATACGTAAACTAACATTCCATTCAGCAAAACAAAACTACATCATTCATGCTAAGCATATTCCAGGCGATAATAACAATATAGCTGATTCTCTTTCTCGACTCCAGATGGACAGATTCAGGAAATTGGCTCCCACAGCAGATTCGAATCCGATACCATGCCTTCCTCCGCAATGTATCATGATGGATTAACAGCACAAG
This sequence comes from Perna viridis, assembly GCA_037379345.1. Lineage (NCBI taxonomy): Eukaryota > Metazoa > Mollusca > Bivalvia > Mytilida > Mytilidae > Perna > Perna viridis. The sequence continues at coordinate 40,556,523 of CM074511.1, read as the reverse complement.
TAGAAGAACTCTGGGACTCTTCGATCAGTAAAAGTACACGTCAAGTATACAAAACTGGCTTATCTTGTTTTAATCGATTTATAGCTTTGAATCGCTTAGTTGATAGTTGTCAGTTTTCAGAATTTGAGGTGATCTATCCTCAAGTTTCAGAAGATCATTTCGTGTATTTTGTAGCTCACTGTAAACATGATACTATTCAGTTGTATTTAGCGGGCATTCGCTATCATTCTCTGCGGCATACACATTGCGATCCATTAAGAAATTGCTGTCAATTGCCCTATATTTTAAAAGGTGTTAAGAAATTACAAAACAATCAAGGTAGTACAAGAATGCCGATAACAGCGGGTGTTTTAAAACAAATTTGTGATTTATTATCATCCGGGGTTTTCTCGCCTTTTCTTGATTCTATGTTAAAATGTGCTTGTAAATTAGCCCTTTTCGGCTTCCTTCGATGTGGGGAGTTCACACATAATAATACAGGGAAAACACACACAGTGTTATTGATGGGGGATGTCCAAATTGATTCAACGGGTGAACAGTTTTCTTTATTTCTGTGATCTTCAAAGTGTGATCCGTTTAAAAAGGGATTGAAATAAAGATTTTTGAGAATAGTAAGTTTAAACCGGTTCAAGAAATGATTCAATATTTGCGGCTTCGCTATGAAAGCGGTCCATACTTGTCATCCCCTTTATTTGTTAACGACGATTACGACTTAGCCCCCCTCTCTCGCAATGTTTTTATTGAACATTTAAAAGCGTTATTAAGTCGTTTAGGATACGATGACAAATTATATTCAGGACACTCATTTAGAATAGAGGCTGCAACTTCGGCTGCAGCAACAGGTGTAGAGGACCTTATCATTAAATTGCCAGGTAGATGGACCTCAGATTGTTACATGAGGTATATAAGAATAGATAATAAGATATTAGAAATGGAACAGAACGATATGTGTTCATGAGGACAGATTTAACTCAATCTAGGTACTTTATACTGGTACCAGAGTTGTTTAATATGTTAATAATCTGGTTTGTTTTTTATTGATGTTGTTTTGTTTTGTTTTGGTTTTTGATTGATTTTATTATTTGCATTTCTAATTAAGGGCATTTAAATACTTTTCATGCTGTGTACTTCTTGGGAGCTTCACTCATACATTGGGTATGTATTCATTCATTTGGCCTGTATAATTTCAGGAAATTATTTTCCCTCAATTCAGGAATACATCATACTAAATTTCGTTATCATTGTTTATTGATTGGGTTTTTTGCATAACTAGGAACACGATATGAGTTAAGTGTAATATAGGGTTTTTTGTGTAAGAGCCAGAACATATATAACTGTTACTGCCTTTATCACAATAAGCTGGAATCTTCCGCCTCATGCTGGATTCTGCCGCCTGTGTTCAGTATGTCGTAAATAATTAAATCAGACACCAGGCTGGAGTCTACCGCCTACAATCAATTTCAAATTCATATCATCGGGCCGGTTTCTACCGCCCATTGGCCTACAAGGCTGGATTCTGCCGCCTAAAATTTAGACACCATATTAGAGTGTTAAGTGAGATGCTTTCTTGCGTACTTTCCACTTTAGCTTGTCAGAATCGTCCACAAGCCTATAGTAAATATATGTTTTGTTGTTCAATAGTTTGGTATAGTTCAATGATAATCGTAGGACTATGCATGTAATTGTGTAGTATGAGTAGCCCCAAGAAGCCAAATTAAGTTTGATACAACAAGGTATTTAGCAAGTTATGTAATGTGCAGTAATTGTTTGGTATATGTTATAAATCAGTTTTTTATGTACAATGTATGTTTTGAGTTGGAGTGTTGATTATGTTAGAGTTTTTAGGTATTAATAAATGTCTTACTGTATGTGTCTTAAATATTACTATGAAAGGAATACTGAACATGTTTAAGAGAACTGGAGAAGTTTCCATGAAACAACAATAGATACACACATAAGAACAAGAAGTCCTGTTGAGGCCCATTGTACATGTACATGTACTAGATGCTAAGTAAGCCCTTATGCTTTGGGTCCGGTCAATTTCTGGCTCTTTTCACGTAAGGTAAAAGGATGGTATATATACCTGCCTCTTGATATGACTAGGTATAAATTTCGTCTTAAGTATTGGTGGTTGTGTACGTCATTAGATACAAAAGTATAAGTGCTTTGTTTAGATACGATGGTACACATCTTACATCTAACGGGAATGATATTTATCAAAATAATATCCAGGGTGAAATAGAGTACTTCAAATCGAAAATATGGCCACTAGTCTTTCCATCATTAGAATGTGGAGCCGCATGAAGATTATAAAATTAGGGGGATTGGATCTGTCTGCGAGGCGGTGATCAGATTCGCTGATTATTGGGTGGGATATGACAAGATGATCGCGGGACATGTTATCCAAAATTGCGGACCGGCTTATGTTTTGTGTTTAAGCTTCTGTGATACTTTTGAGATTTGATTTGGTCTTCTCTGCTTACCAACGGGACCAGTGATTTAATTAATACAAATTCGGATCCTTAGTAATTGAACTTTTTAAACCGAAGAATCCTGTGTTGAATATATGCCGGCGTACCGGTTTTTCGTGTATCCGTTTCTATCTTGATTGTGTAGTATTAATTTTTTTATCATTTTGAAACCGATGGGATATCCGCTCCTACTGATACAAAAAACCATGAGCTTGCCATATACATTCTTAATTGCAATATCCTGTCCACACATATATATTTTTTTCAGCGCTGTTGCCATTTACGCCATTTCCATTATCTCAATTGTTGGATTGAGTCCTTTATTCTATATTGTCGGAAATACATTAGGCGAATCTAATGAAAATGTACTACCCATTAAATAGAATTCAAGCTTGTAAAATACATCATACACTCACTTAATCATCGATACGTGAATTATACAACATAGATAAGATTTACAAAATGTTCTGATACCCACAAAATGATTATATATAAAACATAAAGAAACTTACCTCTATCGTCATCCATTGTAAATGGAATTATTCCATTAGTCGTATTCGGTAATGGAATAGTGCTTGCACTTACACACCCGGAGACAGGATCACATCTGATATAATTATATAGAATTTATTGAAAACATGAAATGTGGTGTGAACTGTTCAGTTTCATTCTTTCAAGAAAAACAAATAAATTAAATACAATTCAAATAAATGATGGGATTAAAACTCAACTACCCGGCATTTCAAAGAACTGACTTCAGATTTAAAAAAAAAATAATATATTGAAATGAAATGTTGAATTTAAAAATAATCAGAAATGCAGTAAGCATTTAGCAAAAATTCAAAAACGAAATGATGGCTTAAACCCGTGCGCATAAATTTAACGGTAACGCCATGCATTGATTTGTGGTTTTTGTTTCATCTACTGTAATGATCTTGCTTTAACAAGAATATTTACATGACACATATACCTCGCCTTATTGTTTTTTTTCTTCATATGATAATTGTTTCCTTACTGTTCCTGACTACATTCACATATGTATGAGCATGCTTTTCCATATCTTGTTTTGTTACAAGTGGTGCAACTTTCCATCCCATCTACTTTTTTTATGACGGTTCCACTTGGACACTCTTTGAAAATGAATGATTAAATGATCTGTTAACTGACAGAAGTTCATATGTTGAGGAAAACAGTTGCAGAATCTACTAAAATTAATGTAGAAAATTTTAATCACCCTTAAATTTCTACGTAGGAACAATGTGATGGGTCATTATTTTAGCATGTGTAGGCTGAAATAGACATCACTTGACGCGTTTTAACTTCAGTGAAACTAATTCGTAACAAATAAATTATTGCTTCATTTATCTGATGATTTTTTTTTTCAAATCTAGATTTGTAGTATAGAACTACGATTTGCTTAGTCGGATCGATACACATATAGACCTCACGTACTACAGTATTTTACCAAATTTTATTTAATAAGATTGACTTCCAATATTTTAGACAGAAGAATATGAGAGAATACAATATTCAATAACACAACACAACTATTTACTTTTAACAAAAATAAAAAGTTCGCACTTTTTTTTTAAAGGATCGTGAGCAATAAGGCAACGGCAAATATGACAATTATGGATAAAAGAACGTGCAAACTTTTATAATAAAATGAATAAATTATCAAAATATGAGATCGTTGTGTAACACCAAACTTGTACGATCATTATGTAGATTATATGTAATACCATATGTTGTTTTTCAAATTAAGATAGTTTGGGGGTTAAACTGAATTCGTATATTAATTTTTAATTGTCATATTCTTTGCAATGATATAATATTAGTTTTATCACCAAAACCTGATTTTATACATACCACGACAGTCATCATCAATTCTTATGTAATTGAAACAGCACATTGGTGTGTTATCAATGCTAAAATATTCAAGAAAAACGCACAAAATAACGAGATTTATTTAAGATATTTAGTGTTCCTTTCTCAGCATTTATTGTGATGGCTTTAAAATATCCATTGTTGTTGTTTTAAATTTTATTAAACTAGTTTAAAAAAAGTTGCTACCTGTCAACCGTTCAAAATAAACTTGAATACAAAAATTGAGATTGTCTAATAAAAATGTTGACAAATTGCTCATGTATGACAAAATTGTAAGATATCAGTCAACTTCGTTAATATAAAAGGTTAAACACAGTCAACCTTTTAAAAGATGCATAGACGTTAATGCTCCAGAAGACTTTGGAAGAGGAACTTTTATTTTGTACTAATCAATACACACCTAGATTGGTACTGAAGGGTTTTTTTTACCTCTTTTTAATAAAAAGTAAAAGACGTGCTTTATCAATAAGTACATAAATGGTGATAGCTTCAATCATTATCTACATCATTGATTTAATCTTCCAGAATATGTTAAATTTCAAGTCTGATTTATTTCGTATTGTGTTAAAATCTCGTACAAATACTTTGTGTAATGCATTTTTATCTTCTATTTTTGACTTGTTGATACTTAAAAAAAACAACAGACTATTTTTTCTAGTATGAACAAAAGACAAGAACATTAATGACAACTTTTTCTGATAAATCCTCTGTTTTTGAAATACGGTCATTGCATCTAATAACATGTATATTACCTCTCTAATGATAGAAATTGTTATGATCAAATTTGGATTACAAAATGTAATATTAATGGAAGTGATCTGTATGATCTCAACTGATTTGACAAAACCATTGTTAATTTTTTTATGAAAATTGGTAGAGGTAAATAGTAATTGCCCTAATTTTGATAACAGTAAATGCTTTTAAGTTTGACTTGTTTAAGCTCACCTGTGTGTAAAAACCTACTTATGTTAACATATGCTTAATTTATCATATATTTGTTTTTATTTCAGTGATATTTGTTTAATTATACCCGTTGCTTGCAAAGTGGGGTATAAAGTGATAGGTGTGTGCGTCCTTCCATTAGTACTCTCTTCCTTTAGACAGGGGGATCCAATCCATTATCAGTTACCCCTCCCAAGCCACTGAATGCAACATAATCTTTATTACATGGTCCCAATGTGCACCGCCTATTTTAGATTTTGAACTGATTCATTTTGGGGTTTCACAAAGCGAAATATGAACTTTGTCATTTGATAATATTGGAACATAGGGGACCCATTTCTAATCCGTTACTTCTCATATACCACTAAGCGGAATTGAATGAAGCTCTAATATCTTGATTACATGTTCCAATTGTGTCTATTTTAGATTTTGATCTAAATCAATTTGTTTTTTTTTTTCATAGCAAAACATGAACTTATTTGTTAATATGGGGACATTGGGGACCCATATCTTTTCCGTTACTTATTCTATACCACTGAAAGGAATATATATTACTAACAATAGATTATTGTTGCTACATGTTTATACGAATGACTTGATTCTGTAATCTCATAAAGGTTCTAAGGGCCGTTATCAGAATCCTTTATTAGTCCTCGTCCTTGACTGGCCCTTTGACTCTTTACACGTTAACTAGAATCTTCTCAACTCGGCGTCAATTGCACGCCTTTCAGGAAGCTGTCGTCCAATTTTTTGTTGTCTTGTGAGTTACAACTGAGGGCTTGTTCGATGACACTACTGATGATGGACGTCGTAGAATGCGCCCACTTCACCAATAATTACTCTTTTTTAGTTTAAATTATCGGAATCTCGTTGGTATGTTCATAAATTTCTGTGTTTTTGATTTTTTGGCCATCTTAAATGAAGGATCTGTCTTTGATATTTGTCGATGAAAACCTGCAGGTTATGTAGGTGTCCTTGGTCCCAAAGACGAATAATTTCGTTTTTCGGCTGACGTTTTGTTCTTCCAGATTGGTTTGAGAGCTAGGGAGGAACCATTTGATTTTTATGTGGCGCGGGGAGTCGGACCTCTAATAAAAACAGGATCTAGATTTAAGCTGTAAAATGTATGGTGAATTTTGAAAAAAAGTGGGCACGTAAGCGCGAAAACAAAACCAATAAAAGTAAATTTTAATTGAAATAAAATGCAGGATTGAATTTTAATCCTAGCCCTCCCATAGCTATTAAATTATCGCTTCCTTATATATATTGATTTTCAATCTCCAGTACATATAATAAGTTCCAAAGTGATACTGAATTTTTTTTCGCATTTAATTTGTACATATTGGTTTTCTCTTCACCAATTTGTACATGTAAGTACTGTGATATGTGATATACTAGTAATTAGTGTATTGCACATTAATTTTTTTATAGAAAGTATAATGATATTTAACTTTTGTACAAAAATTTACTAGTATGAAAATGCAACTCAAAAAGACTTTTCTAGCATTTCGGCTTACAACAAATACTTCCAGATGACAAAATACGATATAATACAAATGTAACTATCTACGAAATAATATTAGAAATTCTTTGGCAAACTAAATACCTGCAAACTGCACCGTGCACCTGAATTGACGTAAAATAAAATGTCAAAAAGAACATATAATCCATCGTTATATACATTAAATCACATCAGGTCATTGATACGGAAATTTTTAATTCATTGACATTTCATTTCCTAAACAACTGAATAAACATAGAAAAATAAAATATTTTTATTGAACAAACCAAATATGGATTTTCCTGGTTTGAGTGGCATCAGGGATAGCACAAGAGTAAAGAAAAAAAACAGCATAAAACCATCTATAAAAAATAACACTTGAAAATGTCGATGTGCTTATAATATACAATTGTGATCAGGACCAGTTTCAATGAACATGTTCTTGATGTGTTGTTGAAGACCAATGTTCCTTAATCTTAATCTCATGATGAGTAATTGTGCACATGAATGAACTATTTGAAATTTGCAAATTTCCGTAAAAGTTTTGACATGAAGACCTATCAGGATCTTAGACCTGAGAAAATGTATTCGTTCGAAGAAGACAACTAATGAAATTTCTTAATGTCCTATACCGAAAATATTTTAATACAACAATAAGAGATGTGGTATAATTGCCAATGAGTCAGTCATCTATCAAAAGCCAAGCAACGAAGATTATAAATTCTACAAGTCACCACTTGGTCTTCAATGATGGATAAAACCATACTTTAAAGCAAGCTATGAAGGCCCAAAACTAATAAAGTGAAACTATTCATAAAAGACTCAGTTCTATTTTTAAATCATGTCATCTGATACAAAAAGAAGCTTTGCTTTCATTTATAAAGACCTCATAATTAAATCATACTTAAAAGAGCTCTCACAGGACGAAGGACATCTATATATTTGCAAGACTCGGAATCATGATGGGACGATGATCGCGCGGAAGTGCGATGGTACATAATGTAACACGCTGAAGTACATTTGTGATCATGCTGAACTGTAATGACTAGAAATGATTGTTGACTGTCTATAGCAACGCGTTAATGCTTTGGCCATTACACGGAGCTGCAATTATTATGTATCTTTTGGTAAAAGCTGTAATATCTTACATTTATAAGCGCTTATGTGTGTATACGTTCGTAGCAACGTTGAATGGGATACTAACGCAGTTTTGCGTCTTCGCTCAGTATAAACGAACGCACTTCCACATATAAGCCTTACACACCCAACGTACTACAGTGTCGACCATGGCATAACAGCGCGACCATCGCACTTCAACGTCCCCATTGCACTTCAGCGTCCTCGTTGATCTTTCGTGTTTTACATATGTAATATATAAAAATAATCTTTGATATTGGTAATTCAGAACACATGACAAAAGAGTTGCATCATAATTTTGTTTTATCGGAGCAAACTAATTCTTAGTTTATTCGTTGAAAAACGTATTATTTATTATCCTTTCAATATTTTTATTTTTGATATACAATTTAAGAAGTAAAACAACTGTCATTGTGCTACATAATTAGTAGGTGCCCCCTTTACATGATTTATCATATCCATATAATTAGTCTATAAAATGAGTGCATTGCAGTGCAGTCTCTGTCTATTACGAGATATTATTTCTAAGCGTTTGAGGAAATAATATTGGTACACAAAATTGAAACATCTGGAATATACATCCTGTGAATCTATTTAAAACAAACAAAAACTCTTAACCTGATATTGTTCCAAAAAAAATATTTTTAATTACATTTAATTGCAATAATTTTTGTACTAATGAAACAATATTTCTATTTAAATCTATCACATGCGTGTTTTGTTTACTGTAAACCGAATCATTTTGTGCCGTCTACGTACGCGATCTTTTATGATCAATCTGCACTCAAGCAGTTATAAATTCACAATTATTCTTCTGAGTTAAATCGTTAAATATAGGTTACGAGAAAAAGAGGGAAACGAATAAATTGTTTCCAGAAGTGTTCTCATGGAAGTGATGATCTTCCATAGCCATTATGGAGTTCATAATGTCGACCGTAAAATGTTTGAAGTGCTGACTAATTTCTTGTTTCAAATAGTTTATACATGTCTCAATAATACAAAGGCCACAATTTCCGCTTTGTAGGGTAACTGTTGAATCCCTTTTTAATAGCTACAATGAAAATCCTGAGTACCTAAGGGGTAGTTCTAAATTTTAATTCTTACGAAGGCTAGGTCAAAGAGAATAAAGATACCCACAAATTACCTTTTTATACCATAAAATACAGACTTTGAAAAGACGCCAAAACAAATACCAGGGTTTGAAATATACCCCATTAAAATTTAAGATCATTTCCCGGTAGAAAAAAATGCTCATGTTCTATATTGTGTCAATGTCAGGGGAAATTCTTGCCATCTGTGCTATTTTGAAAAGCTTATGTCCATCGCTGAATCTCAAAGAAAATGTATGTTACTATACTCTTTTGTTTTTTCTTTAGAATAAGTAATTCCATGTAGTTTGACATCAGTCATTTGCAAATCTTTAGTTTTTCATTCCCCAACATACCAAACAGTTTTAAATTCCCCAAAATACCATAATTTTTCTCACCCCCTAAAAATATCATGTGTTTTTTTACCCCCCCCCCCCCCAAAAAAAAAAAAAAAATATCCCCAAAATGGACCCAAAAATATTCCTAGGAAATAATAATAATTCCCCCGTTTCGGACTTAATAGCTCATCCCTTCACTTAATTCTATCCCAGAAGATGCTTTTTGTAACACAAGAGAAAAAGGGTACTTGCTGGTACATTTTAGAATTGAATATGACTAGACAACCAGCAAATACCAAAGACTCTAAAGAAAAGAAAAGAATTTTTTTGAAAAATACTGTTTAATATAGAGATAAGTGGTCTCCAAGACACACAGGACCAATATGAATCGCCGAGAAAATATATTCAAGGTCTATTAATTTAACCCGCACTTATGAAATTAATGTTGACGATTTTATACACGCCCAGTAATAGTTTATGCCTGCTAGATTCAAAATAATAATTGCTCTTTCTAGCTATTAGACATAACATTTAATCACCTTTTTATGTTCACATTCAAATACGATAATTTGAGTTATGACTTGTAGTATTTTCTTTAATATCATGCAGAGTAAAGACAGTTTTTCTTCTCTTCTTCATTTAATAATCATTTTTTGATAATTATGTAGGCCACACTATAGCACTGGTATTCGATTATCAACATTATAGTTGTCTGTGGTATAGTTTTTATGATCTGAGATTTATATATGCATGATTTGCATATTTTTGCAGGATGCGTATTTGTCATGAGTTTCATTTTTATCAACATTGCATTCTTATCTATAAATGAACTTGAAAGTTTATTTTTTATATGGAAATTGAAAAAGAGACGGTTTTTCATAGTAGAAAATTTATGGAAGAAAACAATTGTCATCCATTTCTTAATTTCTTAATGTTATTTTATTGTTTGTTTGTTTGTTTTGGGGTGTTTTTGTTGGTTTTTTTTATTTGGTTTGTTTGTTCGATATTTTGAGCAACTGTTTTTCTCATGGTATAGTTTTTTTTTTAACTTTGTACATAGAAAAAATACACTACATAACATGCATGCATTGATGCTATATACTATTAAATTGTGTTATAAATCCATGCAATATAAAGACTATATCTAATGGATCACATTTAATGTAGAAAAAATAAGTAATTTCAAACAAAAGAAATAATAATCTTGCCGCTCACATTAATATGGAATAGATTAAACACATCTCATTGCCTTATCAGAACTAGAAATTATAATTTTGAACTTTTAGAAGCCAGTATGTTAATAATTGATCAAGAAAAAATAATTTCTCGTTAATTTGTTTGCATGATATATACATTTCCAATTTTGACTTGGAGTTTTGTTGACTGAATTTCTACATCTACCACGAAGTTCATATTGATATTGTATAGAATGATGTTTTATTCTTATTTGATAAAGGGATATCAAGGAACCGCTGATTAGAACGGTAATGAGAGAAAACATACTCCAGGAATAATCACTAGACAACAAAAATAGAGATACATACTAAAAAACAGTTAGTAACCAAAGTAACACTAACATAGAAGCAAAAGAACGAAAAAGCCGGATTCCACAAAAAAACTGGGATCAAGGATCAGGTACACCATTAAGGTAAGCGTCCTATGCTTTCCTAGAAAGATACACCGAATTGGTAATAACATGTCACTTCCGGGATATACGAAATAGCTACTTGAAGACTACAAAAAATGACTGAAACTACTGAAATGTATCTCTGTGTAATTTCAACGCCCTTTCACGATGGTAGTATAATAGTAATTAAGAAAATACGGTAGCGAAGTATAAGCTCCTTTGACTTGCTCTGATCCAGTTATGTCAAAGGAGCTACAGCACTCAGTAAATAAGTCAGGAAAGTTTCTACAAATGAAAAGAAAAAAATGGCAATACAGAATGAAAGTCATTGCGTTTGTCGTATAGTTTAGTCATTAGTTCTCCCTTTCCACCGATTAAATATGTCAAGATATGATGTTGTCTTGCAGGGTCTAAATGTCATTTATTTTAAGTTCATTGATTGATGCGATGTGTAATACTCCGGAGTCTTGGATTGTTTGCAATGTCATCTACATACTGAAAACGGATATCAAAAGATCGGTTTAAATGATATTTCTTTCCTTTTTTGTTTAAGATCAGCTGTAGAGCCAATCTTATTAGAGTAAAGGAATAGGTCAGACACAAGCGAACCCAATTTTCCCATTGGAATATCGAAAAACACTGGACGAAAATTCGTGCCTTTCACATTTTATCTGTATATTAGGAAGACTATTTTTTCTTCAAAAACTGATAAGTATCTGTCATGTACTATGAAAATATATTTGTATTTTGATGTTATTACTTTTCTAAGGTAACAAGGATGTATACTGCTTTCAAGTTTGGATTTCAAAGTGAATAGTTGAAAAATTTTGATGCTATTATACTATGATAATTATGGACCGAATGATCACAATTATCGTTCTTAGTAAAAATACCTGAAAAGGATAGTACGGATTTATGTTTGTCAACTATCTTTTTCTAAGAGCATGGTCATATCATTGGTTGTAATTCGTCTTGCAGTCAGAATAAATAAATGGTGTTTTAGGCTTTGTGTGATGGAACAATAGCATATTTTTCATGTGTAGCAAACAATGTTTTAGGTACATCAGGATCTTATTTGATAAAGCATTGACACCCTTTGCTCTACTTGGGACTCTCGTGCGTTTGAAAAGTAAAAAGTAAAAGCCATGTATACTCTAATTCACTGCCCTCTATTTCTAGTATATTCTCCAAGAGATCCTTCATAACATCATTACATCTGTTGTTCAATTCATGTTTCTTTTCGTCGTCTTTTTCTTCATTCAATTTAACAATTTAACAGTTTAAGTAAAACTGTATTGCACAACGGTATATGCCGTATATTATAACTTTCACCAAATTTAATAATTCCAAAATTGAAGAATATCTTTTCTTCTTAATGTAGCATTTGCTCGCATAACTGAATTGTCTGATCCAGAGTTACAGCTTCAATATCTTCAAATCCCAAAGGTGTCATCATATGACCACTTCTTTTATTACGAAGACATACAACGAGTTTTGAGGCTTGTTTAGGGACCTCTTTTTCAATGAATTCCGGTAAAATTACAGCAGTTTTGTATTCACGGTGACATGCTCCTTTTAAAAACTTAAACTGTTTAGATTTTTCGTCGCTATTTGTAATGTATGTAAGTTCATTTAATAGTATGCCGTTATTGTGCAATATTCTAAGCAATAGTTCGGAGAGTAAAAGTTCTGAAATATTCACTAAGGGCATAGCTAGGTTATTTTCAACTAATATGTTAAAGTCGGCCTCCCCGATGTAGTTTGATTCAAAAATTTCTAATTCGGCGTCGGATTCTTTCTTTATTGCGTGGATATCGCTGATGTTTCTGTGCTTGTTAAGAATGAATCTTTTAACGAATTCTTCATTAAAATTGTTGTTAAGGTCATTTTCATTACTGACATTGTGTGATGTTCATCATTTCTTTCAGTCTCAGGTATGTTTTACATATCATTGATATAAATGCAATTGTCGCGTGTAAAATCACACTCGCTTTTTACAATATCAAGAGCTATTTTGCGCGCTTTCATGAGATGAAGATGATCTTTGTATATATTTGTGCGCTCGTAAAAAATGTAGTCCCTATTGAACAGTGAAGATATGCTATGTAAAACTTTAATTCTGCGTCAAGGACATTTATTTCGTTTTCAATGATTTTTATCAATTTTATGGCATGGTAAACGAATTGTAGATTTCTGTGCACTATCATATCTGTAGCTGGATCAATGTCAATTTCAAAGCAATACACTTTCAATAGAAATTTTAAATGACTTCTATCATTAGTTTCCAGACTATTGTTACTAAGAAAATTTATGGCATCTTTTGTGACCCTGTGAAAAATAAGTATTGTATGTCGATCTGAATTTTCGTCTTCTAGTACTGTAAATATGTTTGTTTTTGTAAATTTTTCCATACGAACAGGCTTCGAATACGTAATGTTACACAAAGGTATATCAACGAATGCTTTAATCAAAGCCTGGATTTTGTTAATTTTAATATCTCTTTTGCATCGCGTTAAATGAAAGTAGCAAGCTTCTAGTACAGTCGTTGAAACATTGTAATGTCTGAAGTATGGAATTAATTTAACTATGCCCCATTGGTTTTCGCTTAATGTTCTCTGGACAAAAATCAGCGGCAAAATTTGAGATTTTAGCGTAGTTGTGTCACATATCGTTTGATCCGTGTTCTATATTGACTCATATAAGGATTTTGCACCCGATTTAGAAGATATGAGTGAGAATTCGTCAAGAAATGTTTTAAATGTAAGCTGAAAAGTAATAATGAATTGAACAGCAGTAACTACTGCCAAGGGAATATTCCCGATGACGTCTCTCAAACGTGCGATATCCTCTATTTTTGTATCCACATCTTTACAAAGCTCAGAAAATTCATCGTTAGTCATTCCATTGAATAAAACTAATTTAAAATTTTCTAATTTGTCTTTGAGTTTTGAATCTGTTGTAGCTATTATCATGTCTAGGTTTGGTACAGTTTTAATCAGGGACACTAATAGAACGACTTCTGCATAGTCTTGTTTGGTGGTATCTTGGTCTACATCATCAATGAAAAGAAGAAACGGAAAGCCGTACCTTCCATCTTGATTAAAGCAGTCAGTTAAGATTTTTACAACTAAATTAGTATCGACTGCTTCATCATAAGAAATTTTGAAGTTCAAATCTGCTTCCAAACTTTCAAGTATTTTTTTTAAACACAAAACATTACTTAGAACAATTTTTCTAATGACTGAATACTTGTCCTTCATTTTATTACAATAAGAATGGGCTGCTGAGACTTTCCGGATCCATGTGCACCTGAAATAATATCATAAAATTAATAATAGATATTTGAAAGTATTCTTTGGTTTTTATTCGTTGTTAAGAAAATCTTGCTACTAGACAGTTTATATCCCCAGTATTAACTGCTTAGATTATTAAATACGATTCATTAAATGAATTAATAGTGGATTCATTCTTGATGTATCTACGCGCTAGAATAACCAGTATAAACAATAAACAAATCGGACGTTTATCAATTTAAAAAATACAGAAACTAATAGACAACTTTTATTAGATATAACTTAATGTAATTTGAACTTATAATAGAAGGAAAAAATAATATCACACATACGTTTTGTTTTTTTTTCTCCAAAATTTGTGAGTGCATTTTAACTTTTTTTTACCGATTTTGGAGTAAAAACATTCCGATAGAAAGTATCAATGCAAAAAATGCCTTGCAAAGAACTCTTATTCTAACTGACCGAAAATGATTTCAGATACAAAATGAAACAGTAAAATTCTTTCAAAGTACTCTTCGATTGTATGCGATATTGTTTTCGCTAAAATTTAAAATAAACGAAGAAGAGTGTTTTCTAAAGAGTACAGTTATCTTGAAAAGAATTTACCCTAAAAATAAACTTCAACATTATAAATTAATTTCCAAAGAATGTTTTAACAAATAGATTGCAGGAAACATCTATTTTATAGATTAACCGTTCAATTTTCAATTTCATTTTAGTCACTTATAATAAGACCGCTTTAATATCTTACCAAGTAAGCAGGAAAACCTAATGTATCGGCAGAAATATCAGTAAACTCTATGCATGAACATTATTGTTGAAAATGCTTTGATCAAATACTGAATACAATGACTAAACTTCCAGGTAACAATTTTGTCACAAAATAACCTACCTTATAATTTACCTCTATAATTCACTTTAAGTACATGTAGCCCCTAACGAAGGACGTAAAGCCGAAAATTTGTATTTAGTTCCCTTTTACTTTTTCATTGAGGTTATTGTTCACTTATTTATAATTCATATTAATGCATAAATCCACGTCACAAACTATATAATGTCTTAAAATTTACCATTGCAATAGATCAAATTTCAGTTAGATAAGTCTGAATTAAGAAACAAGCAAGAAGTTCTTTGTTATGGTCATTTAAAGTACGCATATAAACACGGACGTGATGATACAACAATATTACAGAGGCATGATATATACAGCTATGGCTGACGCCATTCAAGTACAATGTTCAAATTGCGGTTTATAAGGGAAATTACACATGTTTTTTTTATATGAAATGTGTAACCTCTTGCAAATCTTACTTTAACCTGTTGAAAGTAATTTCCTTTTTTGTAATGAGAAATTAAATGTACATATATATTTAGTTTTTAAATAAATATTACTAGAATTGTATTCAAATAGATTAAACAGTACACACAATGTACTGTGAAGGAATGGACGGTCATACATTAAGTAAATAGACTTAAAATTTATAAGTGTAATTTTATGAATTTTTTCATTAAGAATTTTACTTTCAAAACATATCGATAGAAAACAAATCTCTGATTAAGCTTTAAAACAGGCTGATTAATATAGCTGTCTACAATATTATTTAGAAGATATCTGCATTGTATTTGAATATATCGCAGCAGCATACGATTTGAAGGTCGGAAATTGAGACTATTTGTAACAAGGACATCACAATAAAAACTCTAGGTTTTTTTTCGCTTTTTGATTTTTGCAACAATCGATACAAGATGTATGACAGCAATTTGTTTCAAATATAATGCCGCTATCTTGTTAATAATCATTGAAAATTGGAAGAAAAAAATTATGTTTGAGCTTGCGAAGAATTAATTAACATCAAGCATGGATTATATACTCTAAAATCTACGAAATTACAAAGTTGTCATAACGAATTCTGCTTAAGGATTAAACTATGTCAAGATAAATTAGAAATTAGCTATACCAATGGTACAAAAACAGGAACACAACACCTTACAGGAAGGCCAAACCATACAGCGGAATATCCCACTGAAAATCCAACCGAGGATGAACTTTTTTAAAACAAAAATTCGAATTTCATTCCAACAATTTACTTTGAGATATGTTTGAGGCGAAACATTTTTTTTTACCTTCCAATATCACAAGTTTCTCTCTATTTGTTCCCAAAAATGCATTTTCAATATCAGATAGTTGTTGTGGTGGTCGGTAGTGGCTTACGACTGGCAGGTCCTGAACGAAGATATCTGGCAGACAAATACGAAATAATTTTCAGTTTTCTGCAATAAAATTTCACATAACCTTCTTTCATATCACCATCTTTTCTGTAATGTTTGGTTTCATACTACCCGTCCTGTTAATGGAGTGTTTTATTAAGTTTTTTTTCAGGCAATTTTTTTCTAATTTTTCGTATGTCATTTATTTTTTCTTACACTATCGCACTAACTGTGTATTGTTTTACTTTATCAATATGATAGAAAAGTCAAGAAAACATCTATAAAATCATAAATCGACTTAAAAGAAAAGTTGCAGTAATCTAATCATAAATGACTACTTGTCAATAATTATGTTAATTCGTTAAGGAAAGAGCTATATCAACTACAACGGTGTTAACTTCAATGGTTGTAATTGATAAGTACACATATCATATATGCACTGCAACTTGCATTTAAATTATAATAATATTTGCATATGGTCACATTCATGTTGATTGTAAATAGTGCCCTTTTTTTTTTGCTTTATGGTAAAATATTGGAAATTCGACTGTTAAACAAACTTGCACTAGGTATTTAACTGATTACGAAGCGATCAATATCAAGTACCATTTGCAATTAATGTATGCCTTTATATAAAGAGAAAAAAAAGACTGGTCTGAAAAATTACCTTCATTACACTATACCAAGTTGTTATTTCCATATACTATTGACCATGCCTGTCAATTACAATGAAACCTAATACAAAAAGTACTGGTTAAACAAAACACTGTGCTCGTTATTTAGATAATGCTTAGAAGAAACAACCAAAAAAAAGTTTTTTGTAGTGGCATGTATCTTAGTTGAATGAAAAGCGTTCTATAAAAAAAAGAATAATAATCGACAAAAAAATTGAAATGTAATATTTCTAGCCGCTAAGTGAAATTCACACTTACATTTCGGAACAGCTAATTTACTCTGGCTTGTAACCTGTGAACCATCCTCGTAAACAATGTCACACCGAAACGTTCCTGAATCTGTTTCGTCTACTTTCTTAATGAGTAAAGACGGCGAAGAAATCGTTCCATCACAATATTTTTCGAAGACCATAGCTCTTTTGGAGCACTATCTCCTTCAGCAAAGTACCACCTTACTTTTAATATTTCAGTGTTATCTGATATATTACACTTCAAAAAGACATCGTCACCTCTAAATATTCGTCCTGGGTCGACAATGTCGATTTTTCGTTCTTCTTGAAAAAAAGTTTTCAGAATATATCATTTATATTTTATACATGAGCCATATCCAATAAATTGCGTATCCATCATGAAGTTACACAAATAATAAAATCGTCACATAGTTCAAGTATGTAAGGCTAAAACATGAATGGAATTTATTTACCTATTATGGTTCATCAACACTTATTCATCACCTATTATATCTATCGAGGCTTACATATCAACCACTTTGTAGGCGAAATAACTTTGGTTTAAGGTCGTAGCAGGGGAGAAGAAAAGTAATGATTTTATTATTCTTTTTATTTCTTGGTATATTCTTTTAATGTTACATGTCTGTGGATTATTTGATATCCTGCACCAATATTCACTATCTTTACGTTAAAAAAAACCTACAATTATTGGTTTAACTTTAATACCCCCGTGTATTGGAGTTTCTGTATAAATGAAATAACAATAAATAAAAGCAACATTTCAAATATAATTATAAAAATTGAATGTGGCACATGAAGCTCTCCAGAATACAAACACAGAAAATTGATCTACAAAATATGGTATATTTGAACGTTTAGGGTTCTACTGGTTTATAGTAAGACGATACTTTAACATATTTTTTGTTTGTTTTGTTTTGTTTTTTTTTTTTTGGCGTTTTATGGAGAGAATTCCATTAATTGTTAAACTCACCCTTTTTAACTTTAATTATATGGAAATACTGTGATAAATGGAGGACTGTTTGTCTTCAATCCTATATATCAAAGACCAGACTTGGATTATAATAAGTAATATCACATGGCATGAATATTTCGTGCCTCTAAACAAATAAGGGTAGACGCTTCAGTTACAACTTTAACGAGTTTGTTTTCTCTTGTAGGATCAAGTGTAAATCAACTACATGTTTTTATTATATGACTAGAAAAATAGAATTCTTAATGGCTTTTAATTTCTTGTCATATATATATATATATATTTTTCTTTTTTCACCAACCACTTACAAAATTTTTAACTTCTATACTCACAGTTGTCAAAGAGGGTCTCCAGTCAAACCACAACACTTGTTACTCCCGTAGTGGTATTTATTCAATGTGGATCCTGAAAAATTCGAACGATCTTTTGGAGACCCTCAACTCAAGATTATTAGCAGATTATAATAGCATTTAAAACCTATGATTTTTCAACACTGTATACTTCTATTTCCCAAATTCAGTTAAATCCCGACTCAAGAACATTATATATCGTTGTTTTAACCACAAAAAAGATGGAACACCTAGACACAAATATATAGTTCTTGGTAGAGATTCCTTATACTTCGTAAAAATAATTCCAAATCATCTTCCAAATTTCAGAAGAGGATGTTTTGAAAATGCTGGAATTTTTTATCGATAATATATTTGTCCAGTGTGGTGGAAGCGTTTTTAAACAAACGGTCGGCATTTCCATGAGAACAAATTGTGCTCCTCTACTTGCTGACCTATTCCTTCACTCTTATGAGGCTAACTTTATAGCTGATCTGATCCGACAGAAAACATCGTTTAGCTGGATCTTTTTATCTCAGTTTCCGCTATATAGATAACGTACTATCGTTAAACAATCCTAGTTTCGCGGATTTTATACATCGCATCTACCCCAAAGAACTTGAGATAAAGAATACTACAGACACTATGAAGTCAGCCTCATATCTTGACCTACACTTAGAGATCGGTGGTGAAGGTAAACTATTGACCAAACTTTACGAAAAAGGTGATGACTTTGCATTCAAAATTGTCAACTTTCCTTTTATTTGTGGCAACATCCCTTCAGCACCTGCGTTTGGATTTTTTATATCACAACGTTTAAATAATACTAGAACTTGCCGTAATCTAACAGACCTTTTGTATTGCGCTAGACTTCTTACAAATAGTCATCACTACAAAAGTTTTTTGGCCGTCACCATAAACACGTGGATCGTTATGGTGGTATCCATCTGCACCATGAAAACTGATTTGTTCAACGTGTCATACTTATCCTTTCCCCTTCCGTCTACAGCGGACTTGACTTTTTATGAGCAACTCGGCGGGTGTTTCTAGAAAAGCAGAGGAGGCTTACCCAACCGGTGCACCTGGTCCATGCCAGTTTTTGGTGAAGTCCGAGTTGCTCATTTGCTATCGTTGCTTTGTGTGTATTGTTTTGATTACTTAATGTTCTTTGTTGTGTATGTCTGTTTTCTATGTCTGGTCTTTGTGCCTGGAATTCGTTTATTTTATTTCAGCTGGATTGCTGATTGAATGCCTGTGTAGAGTAGGCCCGTAAGATTTAAGTGTTTTAATTGTCGGGGTTTTTTGTATGAAATATCAGATGTGGAGGACCAAAGCAATTATAAAATGGCTTACAGTATCTATGAGAGAAAATGTGTACACATATCTCTTGAATGTTTTAATGGTATCTATATTTTTTCTTTTTTAATATTCTTAAATATCGGGTATCAAGTCCAGTTCGTAGTGGTGCATATGTCCGAGTTTGTGTGTTTACTTACTTATAATTTGTGTGTTGTACTTTGTTTGTCGTCCATTTTGTAGTTGGTGTTCCCGATGTTGTCTTGTCCAGAAATTTCCGCCGTTTATACGTGAATTTTCTTTCAGTAAAAATTACTTTGTTGTTCCTTCTTGTAATAACTTTAATGGTAAAATCGTATTTGAACCAAATAGACAATCTAATGTAACTTTCGTTTTCAATGCTTTCGATAAGTTGAATTGTTATCCATTTTCATTTTAACTTGATTTCCCAATATATGCAAGTACTGATTCATTTCGGGTGGGTTCTGTTCGAAAGACTCAGAAAGAGAATAAATCATCAAAACACATGAAAACAATATATATCAGTATCATTAATTATTGAAATTTAATCACCTTAAAACCTTACAATAAATTTCTTTGTGGGAGTTCATATTGCAAATGTTTAGTTTTTTAGTGAATTTTATACAAAATGCTAGAGTCTAGTAAATTCTTTTTGAATTTCTAAATAAATCAAATAAGATTTATTTTTCTAAAATTACAAAACTAGATTATAGAAAAGATAGAAGAAACAGAAAAAAACTACATTTACATACATAATTGATTGACAAAGAGAGGATTGCTCATAATTATGTCTTTAAAAGAATATTGTTTATTGAAGGTTAATACTTGTATAAATTAATCAATAACTCACAAAATTTTACTTACGCTGGCTTTGGCAAAAAAAGCAATACTAAATAATAACGACATGAAATGTTAAAACAGCAACATGGTATTTCAAAATCGTGACATCGCCATGTCAAATTAAAATAAAACATGTTATAGGGTATCCGACTTAATGTAAACTAAGTGAATCAATAATTCTTCTTAAGTTAACTTAAGTTTGAGTTTAAAAAGCCTAACGGATGTTGTCCATTTTGTCTTGAATTTACAAGACCAATACTGAAGGTTGATTGGATTTGATTGCACAAATCATTCATTGAATTACCGTTGACGGTTAAAACAAGAACAAAACATATGTGTATTAATAAAAAATAAAAAATATACATTACTTGTGAATCACTGCATAAATACAAATGTGTGTTGCATATTTCTGTATGCTGTAAACGTATTTCAAGGAGTAATCTTGTGACACCATGATTTATATGAACGCAAATATTTTTATACAGTTTAGGTGCTGCATGTCTGTATACTCTAAAGGAGGCGTACAATACAAAAAGAATAAATAACTTTTCACTCAAGACGTAAGAGGTAAATAAATATTGCCGAAAAATATCAAATTCATATGTACGATGTTAAGATTTGTCAGTCTGAAATTTTTTTTCAAGCGATTCTGACAGTTTCGAAACGAGTAATGACTTCATCATTTAAAAAAAACGTTGCTCTTATTATTTGCATATGCGGCACATTTTTGCGTGTGTTGTCAATTCAAATTCTTACACCACATACAAAGAAAGCGCATAAACATTTAAAACTAAAAAAATGTAAAAAGGACAATTTTCCACAGAAGTCGCTATAATACAGTGGACATTCGCACTATAAACGTAACATTCAATACACAAATTTCAATAAACACCCTACAACGACTTAAGGAAATTGACATTTAGATTCTCCTTCGGTTTCGATGGGATTACAGGATTCCTCTTCTCAAGATAGTTAAAATCTTAAATATTTAATTCCCGAGATAAATGAGGGAGAATTTGTTTTGTTCCATAAACAAGACCATAAAAAGTAAATTAAACAACATCCTAAATTCTCCCAACACCAACTACATCATCAGGAACCTCATCTCCAGTCATCAAATCATTGCGTCATCGATATCACTACCATTATGATTAGTTGATACACTTCCAACTAATGATGGAACAAAATATGAATGACATTCGCAAATCAACAAGTATTAATTGATCAACAATATGACTAACAACTATAAACATGGTAAACATGGTAAACATGGTAAGCGTGGAAGCCTTCACCTGACATTTTAATATCCCCGCACGTGGCGGGAAATTACAACCTTTAATCACTCATTCGTGTGGTGTGAATGAAGCCTATGAATGGGAGCAATTTCAATACAGTTGTCTACCCATTTCGTAATATACTATCCCCATCATAGGACAAAAATCGCTGTTTATATCAAAATTATATAAAATTACCGCCTCAAATCGAACTAACATTGTAGAAAGGTCCAGTATCTTTACCAAAGATACCAAAGAAGTTGTCCATATCGAATTTTTATTTCTTCTCAAATATAGTTTTGGCCTAAAACTTTGTCTCAATTGAATATTTTTCAAAGGACAAATTTAGAATACGTTTTATTATTTAGACATGAATAACCAATTTATCAATATGTGCAATGGTAATGATCTGACTAGAATATCATATTAAGCATAATCAGTACTTTACCTTGTTTATTCTGGCGCAATGACTTTTCATATCAGAATTGTTTACACATGATAAATCCTACAGGAAAATGAAAATATTTGTAAATTGTATTTTCAGAAATTTTCAATCATTCAAATAATTCATCGTTTCATTACCACAGTACGAATTGAATTAGCAATACATTTCCTTCAAGTTATTTTACATAATTAAAATACATTCGCTTGCATATAATGAAACTTTATCATTCATATACAGCCTTGACATTTTCTTTTTTGATTAATTCTTTTAAAACCTGTTCTTATGAATCTCATGTGAAATTATATACTAAAAATTAAACTCGTAGATATTGTTAAAGAAATGACCTCTTACTTCGATGAAAAGCTATAAAGTAAAATATAAACCAATATTTCTTTAGAAGTACATAAGACTGCTGCAATCATCATCATCATTAACACAAGCAAGGATGCGAAAGTCATGAGAAGGGCAGCCCATCGAACATTACCTAAACCTATAAAATAAACATGAAATATAGATGTTCACATACAATAGTGTTATGCAACATATTGGACGTACAAATTTTATAGATATGGTGTCTTTTGTGAAATTACCCCCATATTAATGTTTTAAGAACAATTTCAAAAGCAATAAACTCAATACAAGACTGTCAAAGAAGAATCATATGAAGGATATATTTACCCACTTACTTACTTACATACCTAATCCTCTTCGTGGTGCTGTTTTTACATATAATGCCATCATCAAAGACCTTCATGACCGGCTGTCTTGGTTCCAATGTCCAATGCCATACCCCAATATCCAATCTCTTTCTTTCATCTCTTTCTCTATTGACCTCCTCTATCTCCTTTGGTCTACGACTCATTCTTTTTCTTGCTGGAGTCCATCATAATTCAACCCGTTGATTGAGTTTGTGTGAACAAACATTCCCTATTCATTACAATTTTTTTCCTTTATCTCCTGAGACATTGGGTGGTACTTTCATTTGATATTTTATTTGGACGATGTATAGCTATATATATAGTGTTCTGCGTATGCATAGGGACTGGAAAACATAAATCTTATCAGGATGAGGACTCCACGCGCACTGCTTTTGGTGATTCTCATTTTGGTGTGGTTACGGATTTTGGATGAGCTACAGATGTTGCGGAGGGCAGCATTCACTCTGGTTGCCTCAGAAATCTCAGCTTGTAGATTTTGTTTTGAGTCTTCATTATTGCTTTCCAATTAAACAAACCTTTTTACCCCAATCTTCAATCTCAGTACCTTGCAGAATGATTTGACCAACTGGCCTGACATTTATTTTCATTTGCCTAGTTTATGAAATGATGACCGTGGCACCAAATAGACATACTTGCTTGACCCCAAATCAACAGAGTTTTAGGTGGCTCTTATAGATTCAACTCTAAAATTTATTTTACTTGGAAAGGTTTGAAATTTGAGTATTGGATAAAAAAGATTTTATATTCTATATCAGAAAACAAAAAACAAATAGTTTGCATGTAAGAATTGAAAAAAAAATACAGATACCTTTATGCCCAGTCTTGTGGACGTGTTTGTCAGCAGACGGACGGCATTCAAATTGGAACAAATTATGATCCGTTACTCACAAACCTTTTTCTTCATTCTTATGAGGCTGACTTTAGAGCTGACCTTATAAAAACAGGAACAACGTATAGAAATATCCTTTGATTTCCGCTATATAGACGACGTATTTTCTTAAAACAATCGTAATTTCGTGAATTGTCTACATTGTATCACCAAAAAAAAGAGAGAGAGATAAAATATACTACAGACAACATGAAGTCTGCCATATATCTTGACCTACTCTAAGAGTTCGATTGAACGGGAATACTCATGACAAATGTTCGCGTGATGAGCGTACCTCTTAGTCATTGGAGTTAAGCCGTATAAATGAACCATTTAATCAACAACTGGTTGGCGACGTTAAGTCACCGTCGGCGCACAATAACAAAGGAAATACACTGGGACTCTTCTACGTGATTTGTTTGTAAAAAAGATGACCAAAAATGATGAAAATGTCAGAAGCTACACTGGGACACCTCCAAAAGCCCAGTTGTAAGGACTGTTTGGTAGGATGTGGTTTAATACAAAGTTGTATAATATTTTTTTTTTTTTATTTTGAGAAAACACTTTATTGCTTGTAACGTCATCATTTTGTAAGGACTTTTGTTTGAAATAATTTTGGAAGTTTAGAAAGATGCCAAATTATTTTAACTAAAATTGCCTTTATGATTATGAACATTGTAATGAAACTACTGAATTGAGATGTATCATTTAAGGATAGGCAGTTGTTACCAATGTAACCTGATATATGTATGTACTAGAAATGAATACATTTTATATTACAAGGTAATTGATACATGATCAGCTATCTGTGCTTCTTGTAACTGTATGTGCTAGCTTTCTCGTATATAAGAATCATGTTATATATTCACTATTATAAGTTCAGTATTCTCAGTGAGATAGAAATACACATGTATAGCTCTTTTCATTACCCGAATCTCCACTCCACTCCAGTATATATGTACATCATTTAAATGTTACATGTGAGAAAAAAATTTCGAAAGACTATTGCCATTATAAACTGCACTGAACTATTTATTCAAAAACCTGGATCATCAACAGCTCAAGTTATAACTTATAGTAACTACAAAAATCATAACACATTTAAAGTTATAGTGAGTATAACTCCGTCAGGTGCATTCAATTTTATTTCTAACCTGTGGAGAGGAAATACATGAGATAGATTTATTACGGAAATTGTGGCTTTTTTATTTGATTCGTCCAGGATATGAAATCATGGAAAATAGAGGTTGTACCATAAGAGATATTTTATTAGATAGGCGAGCAACACTTGAGATTCCTCCATTTACACGGAATTGTAAATGGAGCAAAGGTCGTCGACTTATATCAGCAGATGTAAGACTTACTAAAAGTAAGGACTTGTCATAGAATTCATGTAGAAACATGAGAAAGGACAGAGATTAAAGAAATTTCGAATGTTTTCAGGTGTGTTGGATTTAAAATATAAACCACTGGCCAAACATATGGTAAAAGTAGCTGTTTTTTTTTATTTTGCAACCTTGATAAACAACTTGTGAAGTAATGCTACATATAGTCTAACCTTGTGTATTTGCATGTATCTTTTTCAGGTTTGTATCATTTTTTATTTGTATACTGTTAAGAATTAAACCTTTTCAGCAATTGTGCATGCTGTGAATTTTAAGCAACTAAGATGTATTTAATATTACTCCCACTATAGTTTATAAACTCTAAACTTTGCATATTAGTATTAATGCAGGCCGGGACATGTTTTCAGTTCCAACCTTTTGCCATTGATAATTTAATTTCAAAAGAAGCCAATATGGCTTATATGTAACTTCTTCAGTTAGAAAAAAATTCTTTGGCATTTAACATTATTTAATCTTAGAATTTTGTAAATAAAAAAAAATAAAATATACAATTAGTATAGCAGACTGCATGAACATGCATGTAGATCCAGTAAAAATTACATGTAAGGGTCACATTCCTGCTCTGATAATTTTATTCCAATTTGAATGCTAACATTTTTATTTATTAGTTAACACAGTCTAAAAATTCAACATTGTTATTTCCGAATTTGATTTTCTCTGCGAGCTGTTTGATAGTCAGTGGAGTTTGTTCTTCTATTTCATTTTCACTTTCATAACTGAAGTCAGAGAGAGTATTTAAAAAGAAACAGACTGATTAACTTTGCAAATCTTGTAGATGCGTTTCTCTATTTCATGATTGGTAAAAACAACTCTAACTGAATTGATAATTCCTCAAGCAAATTTGTTTTTCAGAATTGTACTTTATGATGTAGTATCCACATCTTGAAAAATTTGGGGCTCCTGATTTGGCCCCCTTGAAATCTGCCATTGTACACAGTAACAAATTATGCACGGCCTGCCTATACATATTAAAACTGGAAGTTTTTGTTATGTTTGAAAAAGAGGGGCTAGAATCTGGTTTATGATGATTTCATTCCTTTTTGGTGTTCTTTCCGTTGTAACAATCTAATGTACATTTATTATAATACAGAACTTACACATGTGTAGCCTCCAATTTTAACATGCCTATCAGACTTGACCAGTAGCCAGGTTGTGTATGGCTTTTCTGAATGCCTTGTTTCTGGTATGCAGCTTGACTTTAGATATATTAACTCTGTGTGACATAACTGTATAATTTCTACACTCTGTATATGGTTAGCCAAAGGCAGTTTATAATCATTATCATCTTTCAGAGATGCCAACATATCTTCACTCCAGTAAATATTCTTCATTAAATAAATCAGAACATCATAAAGCCCTATCACTGGAAGTGTTTTAAAACAGGGGACCAGTTTTGCACATCGATTATGCTAGGTAAAATAACTTTTGATCCATTCACCTGAACTGTTCGTCGTGTCATGTCCATAACGTGATAATCGTCTGCTGTTGTTTTCACTTCCAAGTCTAATTCCATAGCTGTTTCACACAAACGAACCAACGCCGACATTCTGTAGAATGGACATCAGATTCCTCTGTCCATTAAATACGATTTCAGGTCGGGAACTAGCATCCAACTAAAATTTCTCGCAAAGAATATGTTAGACATCGACATTGTTTACGTTCACAACTATAACCGGAAGTACTAGTGTTGAACATTTTGATCGGCTAATAATATACGCAATACTTCTCCAAAAAGGAGAGGTATCATAACCCAAAAGTTCCCTATTAGCACAATGATCAAGTATTCATTTTGCCATCTGCCCCAAAAATCTGTGATTATATCATTCTTCGCGTAAGGTCGTTTATTGTAATCGGCATGCTACATTGTCAAATTTGTATTTTTAGGATTTCTTGGCATATACGTGATTGTGTTGACACACAAAAGATGTGATGATTAGAGTGGCACGGGTTCGTTGATATCCGTGGACATATATGTTATAGTTTTGTCATTTAAGACCGCTTTTATTTCAGTTATACATTCTGTAAAGTTTCCATATTAACAAAAGATCACATAACACTTTCTTCATACACATTTTCGTTAATCCGATCATGCGTTACCCCATGCCACAGTTCAAGTTTGGGGATGAATTTCAAAGTGGTACCTAGTAGGTTTGAATTCACGATTTCCTTTGAAGCTACAATAGAAGTGGTTCCATTGTCGGATAACCTTGTATGCATGAGGTACTGATCGACCTTTAAAATAATCTAGAAAGATTCCTCTGTAAGGTTTTGAACAATTTTCAAATGTTATACTCGCGAGGATGCACAGGTAAATAGGCAGATGTTAGCCTTTAATATAGTATTATCATTTTTTTAATGTGCAATGGTGCTGGGAAATAGACTACAGTAACTTTAAGTGGTAAATGCTCCTCTTATCAACCATCGAGAGCAGTGGTGAATTAATTTAGGGTAAAAATTTCCAAAAATATTACAGCAAATGGTACACTTTCGTAAAATGTGTTTTAAACGCGGTCAAAACCAGTAAATAGATGGTTCACTGTTAATTTACCCATCCTTTCTGTGCATCATTAACAGTTAGTGTCGTAAACTGGTGCATCGATCGAAGCAAAATCAGATGCTTCGTGTTTTCATTTAAGTATACATTGCAATTCTTCCTCTACAGTATAAAATTTTTTTTTTTCATCAGTATTGAGTTGTAACTGTCGGGCGATTGATGACTTCGTGTCCGAATTATCAAGGCAATTCAATTCCTCTTCAAATGCAGGATGTTGACATATATCATTTCTTCCGTTAAGTTACTAGCCAGTTTTTTAAAAGATTTTTTTAAATTCTTTCACCTGATTTGCTAGGAACACTTAACGGTTTTTGCGAATGTAATCATTTAAGCACTATTTGGCTTTCGCCTCGAAAATGCACATCCGTGTTTCTAGTGTTAATGTATAAATGTTTAGCAAGTCTTGCAACTGCAACTGCAAGTTCTCTAGTTGCTCCAATTTAGGTTGTGTAATGGCGTCAAGGGCGACTCGACTCCTCACAATCACAAAGACGGATTGGTTTCTACAGACAATATACGCACAAGCGTCTTATGCATTTTAACTGGCGTCTAAATCAGGTTTACCTTTTGTTTCTCTGCATGTTTTAATTTATTTTGTTCATGTTCTTTGTTGTGTGTGTCTGTTTTCCCTGCCTTGTCAATCTTTGCAATATATTCTTTTAGTTTGCGCTCTATTCTTGGTTCTTTTGATTACTCTGTGAGTATGCGAAGCGTATTGTTTTCTCCTTCTGTTGATTGATTTGTAAAGTAGTATCATGGTTATTCAAACTTTACAGCCTTCTGCAAATCTTTAGATAATATGTTCAACTTCAATTTGAATTTCGTTTGGCAAACACGAGTCCATTACAATTTTTTGTTCCCACACCTTTTGCAAAAGTATCTTTGTACGTGCTGTTAAAGTGCTTAATATTTTAAACGGGTTATATATCTTGAATGACTATCTTGAAACTTCCCGTTTTGTTGTGAATTTTTTGATATTTGATATATTATTCTGGAATAGTAATTTGTCAGATCCAATTTTCCAACGCAGCCTAGAATTTAGATAAGATTGTAGGTATCTAGACAGTCTTCCTGTTTGGCATGATCTCGCAAAGCTATATTGTATGACCTCAAAGACCGTAGATTAAATCAAACATTGTGTAAAAAATCGTTCTAAAGTTCTAAAGCTTAACAAGTCGTTTTTCACGTATGAAAATTTCTTCAATAAGTCTGATGTACTACAAGGGTTAGCTTTAAGGTGTTTTACCAATGTTGTACTCAATATGAACGGAGAGCATGTAGTCCAAACAATATGACTTTGAATTAATACGTAATTGATGGACTGACATCTTTTTTTCAGGTCACTCAACCAAGAAATATAATCACATTTTTGACTTCGGTATCTAATCTGAAAGATTGATTAGTTGATTATATGGGTTTAACGCCCAAACAGCAATATTTCAGTTATATTCAGGCGATGAACATGAAAGGGATGATACAATTAACATGAAATAGTGATGATGAAATGAAAAAAAGGATGAGACACAAGGATAATAGGGTCGATAAATTTTGATTGCCACAAGATAAAAGGGAGGGACGGGTAGACTCGAGTAATTTAGCCTCCTGTGGCGGAGCGCAAAGCTTCCTACTCCATCGAATACCAAAGCAGGGTTCTTTAACATGCAAAGAATGTGGAATCTTTCCCAACATGGTGCACTACTATGGTTTGCGGTCAGGTTTTCCGTATTATAGCCTGACAACCCCAGCATGTAACACGCCAGGGGTACCCCATTCCACCACCTGGGGCACACATCCCAGTTGCTCTGTGGGCAGAGCGCCTAGCCCCCGGCTATCCTCTTCATATTTATGTTCTTATTAGCAGGTAGTTCTTGGCATTTATCCAACCATGGTAAGTTAGTATAGTATTGATTATTATTGTTCTGGATCCCGGACTTCTCATATAGTTCGTAGGAATCAGTTTTTTCCTTTGAGTTGTTGAAGGACTACCCAGTGATTATAAGTTAAAATAAAATGTTCCAAATCGTGTATAGTATATAGTCCATCAAAATACTTAAAATTAGACGAAGTTTTGTTACTTTATTGTTCATTCAGTGGACCGGAAAGATGGTATCTTAGCTTTGAGGTACCTGCAGTTGGGCCTCGACAACTGATTTCTCTATCTTTAACTATTTTCCTTTAGAAATCGGCACAATTAATATTTCAAATTTCCGGTCTACGTTCACAGAGTGCCCGAGCTTGATAAATAGGGTAGTTGTCGGCTTCTACAATTTCAGTAGCAAGATATATTGTGGCGGTTCCATATGGCTTAATTTGTACTTGAGTGGCTAAGTCTACATATTTAAATGACTTCTTCGATCATTCGCCAAATAGGATATTAACGGCAGTATAGATATTTTTGTGCCATATTTTGAAAATTTCAAATATCGATAAAACTTCTTTGTGAATTTGAACTAATGGCATTAATGTGGTATATAACGTTTAGTAATGTGTCATCCTATTCTGTGTTCACTCTAATTACACTGGTGGTCGTTTAGTGAATTTATTTTTGTGTGATCAACTTGTGTGATGTTTCTTGTCAGTTTTTGTATTAACATTCTGAAGCTCTGTGTTTTCCCAGACAATTCAATCATAGCTGGTTGTTTTTCTTAAAATCGCGTATCGGTCTACGCTCTTCCTCACTTTAGTACATCCGTTGAAATGGTAAAGCATTTCGCAATAAACGCATACTTTTGTCGCATGCCCAAAAGTCGGGTTCTTTTTATCTTTGTAAAAAGGCCTTTGTAGTGGCCTTTTACAAAAACGAAACGGTTGTTGTAGCTTCATCATAAAAAAATCATCAGACCTGCTTCTTGTACTTTTAATTCCTTACTTATCGCTTTGCGAAACAAGTTTACATCTCCATTGTATTTCGTATCTCATTTTTTACTTTTTCTGTCAGGTGGGAATTTGGCTTATAATATATATAGGTGTCAAAAGTGCACCGTAGGCTTCATGATTCTGTATCAGGGATTCTAATCCTCTGATGCTAATATAATTGTGGTAATAAAAACGAGTTCAAACTATTTCCGGTTATGGTAAGGCTAGGCAATATGGTAAATAAGCTTTCGTGTGTATGCGTCATTAACTTAGCTCTATTGACCGATCTTGCTTTCTGTTATATAACTTCATTAAGTTCAGTATAAGCGTGTGTGAAACATTCTCCCCAAAAAACATCTCTCAGCCTCATTTTGTTTGTGCTTTAAATGCGTGAGTTTCTTGTACATTTTTCGACTATCGTCGATTGGTTATTGCATGGATGTGCGTTTTGATTCATATTATATGGAATTGATGGACTAGATCAGATAGATTCGGACTATGTACTAGTAGTATTAGTTACACTCAGCGTTGACTGGGCTATGACCTTTTCTTTTAATTTGATTGGATTTAGAAAGTCCTTAAAAAAAACGAATTGTGGCTTCTAACTGTAAGTTATAGTCATATGTTTCCATAATTTTCTTCTCTTAACTTTGTTTTTGCTGAATCTTGAATTGAATTGTCCATTGTTAGGAACACTTTCTGTTTCTTCTACAATGATTCGGTGATTAACGCTAATTCTTGTTTGTTGCTGCTCATTAGATCTGGACATTGTTATTGTATAACCTCAGTGGACGGCATTGAAGTTATCTTTTAGGCACGGCATTAAAATCTGCGTGATGAGCGTGTCTCTGAGTTATCTGAATTAACGAACGTAAAATGACTTCCGTATAAATCAACCATTTAATTAACAATGATCGGCGTGACATCACTGTCGGCGTAACGTTCAATTATCCCCTTTATATGATGTTTACATATCACAAATCATACGTTGTACCACAGCTTGCCGACGCTAGTGCTAATTTCTTACAGTGCTAGACCTCTTACATTTAGTTTTTTTTCTGGAACCGGGTTATGTTGCTGCATTATTAAAGTCATCACAACAAAGGATTTATGGTCGTCATAATGAACTTGTTATGGTTGTATCAATCTGTACCATGAGAATTCAATTTTCACCATTTCTTATATACTTAGCTTTCCTTTCCTTTAGAAAGAAGATAACGATGTATCCAACTATCTGTTCCTATCTTTTGTTTGATATAATTGTATTCATATTGTTGTATTACCAAATAATATTTTTTTCCCGGGTTGTGTTTTTTTATTGCTTTTTTTCGCGTTTTAATATTTCGTTGGTTTGCGTGTTATTCTTTGCGTTTGTGTTTTTATAGGGGTGTTTTTGTTGGTTTTAATTATTAATTACAGTTATTATATATCTTTCAGTTTAAACGAACATTTGTGAAATTTATAAAAAAAAAACAAAATTAGGGCCATTTGACCTCTCATATTTCCATACCTTAAAGAATAGACAAAAATGAGTCCAATATATTTGCAAAAATCAAGCACATGGGTTTTTTTTCAGATGTGTAGCATTTCTTAGCCATCTCGACTCAAATATAGGCTTATGCTTATATACGAATCAAAGATATCCTTTGACGACATATTGTATTGTGAATGGGAAGTTTGAAGGTGCCTGTAAATTATAATTAAGTAGATGAGTTGGTGTGCCGTCCACCTTATCCGATGAACTATGATACTCACTATAATTATGTAGTGGTTCAATAGTCGTCACCACAGGAGCTGCCGCGGTTCCAAATCTGAAATAAAAAAGACATGTTACACAGTGGGTATGGTTGTTCTTCAATGAGCCGTTTTTTTCTTTATTTTTTTTTTTTTTTTTTTTTTTTTTTTGGCCGATGATGTCTTTCACTTTATGCTGTAATTATCATGTAATCTTCTAAATAATTAAATTTTGTTTTACCATTTAATTGCGATTATGTTAATTTTAAGTCTGCGAACTCGGCAGTTTTTAACCTCTTCTTATCCGAGGAACTTGTCTAAGTTATACAAATTCTAATATCGTAATTAAATGATAACCATGATAAGTCAGTACATGACTATGTGAATTCTTGGCATTTTGGTATATAACCATTAATATGTCAATTTTAAGTTTGAGCTTTCATTTGTGTCCATGCTAGAAATGAGTCTAAAATCAACCATTTCATCTTTCCATATATAGTGTAGTAATTCAGAATAAACATTCCAATGTTTTATCCTGAATAACTACACTATATATTGACTTTGTAAATAAATCAATGCCAAAAAAAGAATTATCGAATGAACACAGAACAAATCACCGTGCAAAAACGGCTAACCGGCGAAAAATCATGCCCACTGTATTTAATAAGTGTTTAAACTGTGTTTAATTGATTGCAATTAGTGATGATTGATTCTTCAGAAGTCAACAGAATTTTTCTTTACACTTATATATACATTATATAGCTAACAATTTTATGAAATTCATTCTTTTACAAATTTTCTTTGAGGTAAAGAATTCACAAAAGGAGGTCACTTTTTAATTCAGTTCTTTTATTCAAGTGTGTGTAAAATACAACGAAGATTAAATTATGACCATCAACCTCTCCACTATTGCCTGAAATACCACATGACGAACGATCAAATATGTTATGCAGTAATTTGGGACAAGTAATATTGAAATGAACTGACTCTTACGTAGCATTCTTTCTAAAACAAAATATTTTTCGGCAGAATGAAATAAGTAATTAGACTGCCTCCAGTAAAATTGGGTCATCGTTTGTTGTTTCTGTTTTCTAGCTTGTATATACACTTCATTTTGTCGGATTCTTAGCTTACCTTTGTTTTGGTTTTGCTATTATGATATCACATATAAAAAACTTGATTACGTCTCGTGTCTCGCATTCATAGTCTGGAAAATAAAGTTTTCATTATTTTAATATGACCGCAGGTTATCAACTTTTCAAGGTTATAGAGGATTTAAATAACCGGCTGCTCAACTTTCAACTTCTTTTCTATTCATTGACAAATTATGTATTAAAATGATTTTTTGAACAAAGCCCTTGTAAAAACATTGCTACAAGACAGTCAAATTCAATTTTTGACATCAAACAAACAAAAGTACAACAGTTTGTTGATGAACCTGCAATGTCAGGCTCATAGGTTATCACTTACTGTTTACAGGAGAAATAGTGCTTGACACTAAGCCACACACTATTTGCTTAAATGTGAATTACTATCATATTTTATGTAGTACCTCTAACATCCGAACTATTTTTCTTCTTTCTTTTCAAAGAATACATAATCAGAATACTTACTTCTCTAAATCAGAATAAGTACACTTATTTCTAATTTCAGTTATTAGAATTTTGTAAGATGTAAGGCTGTACAGGCTTAATATGGCCCCTATATAAAATACCTTTCTATTTTTTCAAATATAGTGCATTTGAACATCTGATAGACAAAACTGACTTTTGTACATACTTTTGAATTAATATTACAAAACAACATTATGAAAGACATCATGAACAAAATGTGCTACTTAATCGTCTATTATCGTAAGTTTTTAATGTTCCAATAATTTCCTTATTTTCCAACAACAGAACATGTTTTTATGATATCATGATTATTTCATAGCATTAAGTGAAAGAAAACTGGTTTTTACAGAGACGATGCTACATTACCACTTGTTAAAATATAAACCAAATTCTATTATTCGCAACAAATAAGATATTTTATTGTATTTTGGGGCCGATCTTTTATTCAACAACTACCTCTTTAGGTATCCCGGTTATCAAACGATAGCTAAAACCTCATTTAAAAAGAAATTTTTACAAGAATATTTCTCACTAAACATTACTCATAAATGCTCATGCTTTAAAAAAAAATATCAAAAATTTCAACCAAATGTCAACGGGGTTAGATATTAAAGTACTCGTGCAGCTCTAAAGTAAACCTCAGTGAGATTACAGTGAGATTAATTATATTTCATCTGGATGTTTTTTTTGTCATCAGATTAACAATATGTCTGCATCAGTTACATCAGTGTTTCACGAGAAGAAAATAAATTGTATTAAAATGTGTTCGATTTAGTTCCCTTTTGACCAGAATAATCGTATTGCTACCATAAACATGTACAGAAAAAAAACATATGTATGATTACGATCACTCATATCAGGATATGGAAGGTTGTGGTTTTAAAAAAAAAGGTTTTCAATGTTGTAGTGAAGATGATTTAAAATAAACAAGAAATTAATTTGTTTCATCTCGTTAAAAGCACGTAATTGTCACTTTAAAAAATCCAGCTAGTGTCAAATCAACAGCAAAAGTGCAACATTAAGTAAGTTACTCTGATTATCCATACTCGATCTATTCATATTGAGCTTTTCGTTTTGAAAATATATATTAATTTAAGGATATTTTTTTTATTGTTGATCGGGTTATGCGAAAAGTCCGACTTTGGGGAAGTTTACGCTCCATGAACCACAAAGCAGTTAATTTAATACCAAGCCTGAACTGCCCTAAATTTGGTTATACGAGTAGAATTTGGTCAAAACTTAAAAAAAAAAACCTTATAATTCAAGTTTTAATAGATTAAAGTCAATAACAAGATTTGTTCTTTTATCAAGGCCGTATTTAATTTCGAGTTATTTGAATTGCGGACTGCTGACCGATCAATGTTAATGACGTCAGAGTACCAAGTTATAAAATAATCTATCTTGAAAAATAAACAATCAAATTAAATCATATATAAATAATATTAATATGTTCATTTCATAATATGATTTACAATTTTTATTATCATTACCTGGCGATAACATTTTTGTTGGATCAGAGCATTGGTTGATGTAGCAGGAACAGTCTTCTTTATCCGGGTAATATTTGCAAGGATTTGCAGGCTTTCTTACATAATTATAGCCTTCCCAATAGTTACATCGACAAGCTCTGTCAGTTTCTGTTGTTCCATTATCGACAATAATCTGGCCTTCTTCATTACAAAGTGATTTATGAAAAGGGCACTCGGAATTTCTTGTATTTTGGGACAAGATAGGTTGTGGCGTGTATCTTGTATCATCACAATCAAGAGCATTCAGATTACCACTGAACACGTAGCGTTTACCTGCAATAGCATCACATCAAAAGTTAAATAAAAGTGAGTCTTTACAAGACAAATTTAAAAGTTATCAAATGAATATGTCATTTCTGACTACAGTAAGAAATTAGATATGTTTTCTGATGCAAAACCTTCCAACACTAGTACATTTAGAAGTTTTAAAAATTGTATAACCTAGTTTTTAGTATGTACTTTTATTATTTCGTGTAAGCCTAGTCCCAAACTAGTACATGTTCATCGGTTAATGTATCTGAATAATTTGTTCCCATTTTTTATGTCATTATTTATAATGAAATTCAAACTTTACTAATTAAATAAATGCCCTACAAAACTGCATTTGAACAATATACCTTCCGATACCAAATATCGACTACAATTATTGACATTTAAAAAGAAATATATTGTATAATTTTATTAAAATATGCTTTTGAATTCATGCCAATCGTATCATCTGTGATTTCAACGTGCCAGATTTCAATGTGAAGTTTTTGCCTGACGTGTACTATAATGATATTATCAGACTCCTTATTAGCTGTCACAAAACGAGTTCACTGACGTTTTTATTTATTTATGTTTAATACAGAAATACACGTTTTGAATTTTGATATGCCATAAATAATTAAACCTGAATTATAAAGATATATTTGTATTTCAAAGATTGTTATATATCTTCCCCTGCTAATCAGTGTATTTCATAATGACATCTGAATTCCGATAAAACTAAACATTTGCTTTCATGTACAACCTAACAGACTATGTTGAAAATTCCTTGTAAAGAAATGTCAAAAATATTTTTCAAAGTAGTGTTCTCAGTCTCTATATGTTTTTCGTGCTGTATTATTAAAGGTTATGTATAAAGAGTTCATATAATATAATAATTTTGTGACAAAATTAGCTTTGTTTAACACTGCAATCGAATGATTGATTTCAAATGCAAAAACGGGATAGAGTCGGGCATTTCATAAGGACCGATACTCACATGAACAACAATACCTGTCGATATTATTGTGTAAAGGGCAGATTTAGACAGCTTGTTTTGATTTTACAATTAAAAACATATAAAATATAATAAAAATAAAATAATAAAATATTTACCAATGTATCGCTTCGGTGATAAACATTTTTCTACATAGTACCCAATTGATGCATTCTTGCGTTTGTGTCGAGCAGACAGTGGTACTTTCTTGTATCTGTACATTTAAAGTCTGCACGTTGGTCCCATAATGGACCTTTTGGACATTCTAGAAGCATGTCGACGGAATAACAAAGTGCTAGCTAAAATATAGTTAAAAGCCATGCATTTACAAATAATTACACATTTAGTACCTAACATTCAATTATTATTTTACATTATTGAACCAATGTCATACAGTTTATTTATTGCATAAAGAAAATATAATAATAGCCCTAGTTTTAATGGTAAAATCTACGTTTTAGAGATCATTGAGGTTTCAAAATATAGTGTTAAAGCGTAATGGCTGAATGACACATTTTTTTCATTTACTTTCTGTTGTGATTATGGCAATAGTTGTTGCTGTTATAACTTTTATTAATTTTAATTAAAAAAAAAGAGGAAACACATGATGATGCTGTTTAAACCAAGGTTTTCTTTTCCATGGTTTCTGATCTCTACTGACGGTATATAGTTGAAGATATAATAAAAATGTACATGTTATTTGTATTTTTTTTTATGTTGATAATTATGAAAGAATTAATCTTTTTAATAGGCTTATGGACCCTCTAAGAGAGATATTTGGCATAAAAAACGTCTATTTTAGGGGTTATTTTAACAAAGCAAAAAGTAACAAAAATTGTTTGAAAATTTTAATATTTTCATAACTTTAATTTCCCAAAATCCTAAAACTAAACTAAAATAAAATGAGGAAAAACAAATCGATTGGTGCATAAGAAGGTATACCTTATGGAGCATCTTTTTTTTCAGGAGACACACACGAACATTAATATCTGACCTAAACATGGCGCGTTCCGATTTGTTAATGGCATTATTTCACTGCAGCGTTGCCTAATTTCATTCCACGTTTCAGCCATTGCTTGGAGAAAAAATTACTCGTGACTCTCGGTTATTTGCCTGTTACACATTCTTAGAACCTCAAACATGGTAACTTTAGGCCTGGCCAAATTAAACCTGCTTTCCTCGTTCGTTGGTTAATCAAAAACCAAAAAGGTTATTTAGTTTTTTCGAAATTAGAATTGTTAGACTTGAGACATTTTGACAAGGAACGATAACTTTTCTGGTATATAAAAAAAGGAGATGAAAGTTTTTGCTATTGAATCGGGTGCAGGCGATTCCGTTGAACGAGCGTGAAAATATAATAGATAACAAGAGTAATCAAGGGAACCAAGGTTATAACAGTAATCAAAAGAATGTAATCCAGACATGGAAAACAGACACACACAACAAAGAACATAAAGTAACTAAAATAATACATACAAAGTAACAAAAGCAAATGAGCAACTCCACTAAAAACAGGGAACATGGAACAGGTGCACTGATAGGGTAAGCGTCCTCTGCTTTTCTAGAAACACCTGCCGAGTTGCTAATAGAAAGTTAAGTCCGAAGTAGACAAACCAAACGAGGAAAGGAAAACTATGACCGTTGAATAAATCAGTTTTCATGGTGCAGATGGGTACCCATAACGATCCACGAATTCGTGATGACGACCATAATACGTCTGTAGAGATGACTTCAATCTTTTAGAAACATAACCCTGTTCCAGAAGCCTAGTTGTTAGATCTCTAGCGCGAAACAAAAGTCTACTTAGTTTCGGCAAGATCTGGTAGAACGTATGAGTTGAGACACGCGGCGAATCAGACTAACGAGATATGTAAGTCTTTAAATGTACTAACCTTCTGTAAAGATGAAATTAACCTCAAATAAAACCTAATCATACAATAGCATTTTTCTTTTCAAACTGATATTTACGAAAAACTCTGTTCGTCCTCTTTCGTTTGGTATATGATAGTGCTGTATGTTTAGTGGGTTTATTAACACGAAGTCGCTTGACTGTTTGCACTTCAAGGGAAGGGAACCAAGCTTCAAGTTTTGAAAGAGTAATCGATGGAATCAAGATTCTAGCGGAAAACAAACGAATGTAAACCAGGGACAAAGACCAGACACAGTAAACTGTGACATACTATAAAGAACTCAAAATAATCTAAATAATACAAACAAAGCAACAAATGTAAATGAGGAACTCGGACTCCAATACAAATTAGGTGCAGGGACCAGGTGCACCATTAGGGTAAGCGTCCTCTGCTTTTCTTGGAACAGCCGCCGAGTTGAACTTGTATAATTACATATCTTATTTTATTAGTTTTTACCAGTGACTTCAAAACACACCGATATATAAACTAATTAATTTCAAATTAGAGTCAACAACACACGGTCAAAATTGCCTAAAATATCGAAAGTCGTTCAATATTAGTGCTTTCTCCATAAATATATCTAAAAATAGTTGTAATTGATTATCTTTAACTGAAAATATTTTGAATGTCACAGTCAATTAAGGTGCTTTAAATGTGTTTATATCAAATCATACTTTGCGTGAGATGATTTTTTTTGCAATCCAGTTGAAACATGACATCAAATAGCATAATTTTATTTTGTAAAAAGGATCATTTAGAAAGGCGTTTTTCTTTGAAATTAAATACACACATATCTTACACAAGTTATAGTATGTAACGTTATCCGCGGCGTCCTCAGTCACAGTCAAAAGCGTTCCGATTCTTAAATTCCGTTGACGTAAAAAAGAACAATACCTGATTTCCCAAATTACCAATGTTTCAACATTCCACCTCTTTTAATGACCGTTATTGTAAATTAATTATCTCACAAACAGAAATATAGCAAATATCAGAGGCAACATTTAAAGTTTCCTTACCAACAAAGTAGGCATCCAGTACAAGTGTTGATGAACCATCTTCTTTATATCTTCCATCCTTGTTTTTTTTAACTTGAGCTAAAAAGATGTATATGCATACACATATATAAAGGAATTATGATAGTTGGTGTAGAATAGTTCCGCTTGTTGATATTTAAATGCATAATTAGAATTTTGCATTAGTTTGCATTACGCAAATTTAATATTGAAACAAAAGCAAACCATATCTTTTTTTAAATATGTTTTTAATCTCGACTTAAGTTTCTAAAATCTCTTTTGTCATTGAATGGAAATGATGGGCTGACCGATTGAATTACTGATATATGTATATATGATGTAATGGATATGGAAAATAACACAATTTGTATGACATTGAAAAAGAAAGTTCACCTCATCTCGCATTTTAAGTTACTTAGAGTCTGAAACATTACACAATGGATAAAACCAGTATTTGCATTATGAACTTTGTCCTGCCATGTATACCCAAGTAACATACGACGAGGCACTTCCGAGAAGTAACCAATGCCGGGAAAACCGAAAAAAAAAATACGACGAACTAGTCGGACTCAAAAATAACAAAAAATTGCACGGGAAAACACACACCACAAACAGCACAAATCCAACTGAAACCAATAATGCACTAAAGTAGTCAGGGAGAATGAACAGCACTAGTCAAAAGATAAAACAAT
Organism: Perna viridis; assembly: GCA_037379345.1. Classification (NCBI taxonomy): domain Eukaryota; kingdom Metazoa; phylum Mollusca; class Bivalvia; order Mytilida; family Mytilidae; genus Perna; species Perna viridis. The sequence goes on along the minus strand of CM074511.1, from coordinate 40,515,794 downwards.
AACTAATTTGACATTTAGGAAACCTGCAATCCATATCGGTCAATAAAGCCATGATGACGATCAGAAAACACTTTCAGTGACGACTTAAATGATGGGAAACATGTGTTAGCAACTGGGGCGTTACTAAAAGTATTTTAATTTTTGTAATTTCAAGAAATTGTTGTAAGATTAATATTTACTACATACATTTCTGATAAATGAGAAATGAAAGTCAGAAATACTAACGAAAAGTAAGCTATTTACCTATAGAGATATTAATAGCTTATTTAAAACATGTTTAAGAAAAAACATAGAGTTAATTTTCGTGCAATAAAAAGCGCTGTCTGATTAAAAAAATAAGATTCTTTCGTATATACATGTGTAACAAACCAGACCGCTGAAGACGCATGGGAGTCTAACACAGACTGTATCAATAAAAAAAAAGGTTGGACAGACAATTTTTATTAGTAAACCGGTATCTAGAAAATTGTCTATAATAAGAACATGTATTTAATGTATAAATGTAGCACAAGTACAAAGTACAAGTACAAACCATTCTACGCATTCCATCTGGATTTCTCTCTTCTTCATGTAAACATGTCACGGAATCAGTTACACGTTTCTTTGAATAGACTCCTTTTAGTTTCTATGTTCAATAAAAATTAGTCAGAATCAGCTATTCAATTTGTTATAGCAATCACTCATATACGTGAAATAGAATCGCGTAAAATATTGACTTCAAATATTTCAGGAAATATTTGGAAACTTTGCAAAAAATGTTTTTACATTTAATGCAATATTTTAATTTTACATTCAACACCTTTCTGCTGCTCGGACGTTAAACCCCAACAAACAAACAAACATATTTCTGTGAGATCTCCTTCTGTAAATACGGTTCCTTTTTTGTCACATTTTGTGACTTCCTTAAAAATGAAACACACCGATTTCCTATATATCTTATAAACCTAATAATTGGTTTAACTTTATATCACTTAAATGCATTTAACCATATTGTTGGAATCTATAGCAATATTTTTGAGACATCATATGCATAGGAATATGATATATTTTTAAAACTCATTAAAGACAGGTATAAAAACAAACACATTTATAGGCTAATAATTATAATTTGCTTTTTTCCGTGCATTATAATTTGTTGTTCACCTTTTAGGACATTAGCGATGACAGTTTTCACAACTATGTAAAGTCTATGTTCAAGTCGAAGGCAACAAGGCTACCATCGCTTCGACAAATGATAGAGCCTTTTAGAGGCTTAAAGGGATAGGAATATAACCTTTTTTAAACTCATTTAAGACAGCTTTAACAACAAACAAATCGACCGGTTTTGTAAAAACAAACTTCAATGATTGCTAAAAATACCAGGAGTAATATACATATGACTCCCAAACAAAAAAAGGCAATTACAAGATTTTAAATTTGCCATGATATTGTGAACAATGTAATACATATGTGTGTAGTTTGATACCTATTCCCATTAAAGCAATTAACACTGTATTTATTAGATTCGTAAGTTTATTGACAATCATTTACCTTTACTTAAATAGTTCAATTTTGGTTTTTACACTTTGTATATTGTTTTCGTTATCATTCAAAGAGCTTCATAAGCTAGGTAAATTTTGCATAAAATAAAAATTAGAAATACATCTTTTTTTAACTTACTACAAAATATAGAAGATTCACTGATCATTTCATTTGTTAATTAGTTCAGAAGACTTATAAGATTTTGGCTCAGTTTTATTCGATTGTTCTTTTAATAAATCAATCAGGTTTCCAAAAATGGTAACTTTCGATGCTTAAGTTTGTTTTAGTTATCTTACTTTCTTGAAAGCGACGATGTCCAATTCGAAAGAAATATGTAGCGTTTAAAAATGAATCGATTTCCGTCAGTCCGTCCTGTATTTTAATAAAACTTTATTCTAGAATTGTTTTTTAAATAGTATGAATGTCAGTCTATAGACGATCCTTTGACGCACACCACTTGTGAAAAAACACCTATTCAACAGCTAAAAGGTAAAAGTTTGATCTATTGAAGAATTTGGTTCTTTTTCTCAAAAATATTCACTCCAATAATTTTAATAAGTTGCAATTAACTAATGTGAGTTCATTTTTTTCCTTTCAAATGTTCCCATATGGTCGTCTTCGCAAACTGAAATCCTTGGATTAAAATTCGCAGCCGTTTACGTTCATTTTAAGAAAGTAGACAGAGGAAAGGAAAACTATGACACGTTTAACAAATCAGATTTCATGGCCATATGGATACATCGTAACGATCCACGAATTCATTATGACGACCATAATCCTTCTGTAGCGATGACTTCAATCTTGTAGCAACATAACCCTGTTCCAGAAACCTAGTTGTTAGAAGTCGAGCGCGATACAAAAATTCTGCGAAGCTTTGGCAAGCTTTGGCATAATGTAAGAGTTGTGATATGAACACTCCATGCGCAGGTGCTGATGGGATGTTGCCACATATGAAAAGAAAGTTGACAATACGGAATGAAAAGTCATCACGTTTGTCCTATAGATATGAGGGTGCCTTTATAGTATCTGTAGTATCTTTTATCTCAAGTTCTTTTGGGTAGATGCAATTTATCAAATCCGCGAAATTGAGATTTTTTGCAGATAATACGTTCTCTATGTCTCTATTAAAGGATCTAGCTAAACTATCTTATTTCTGTCGGATCAGATCAGCTATAAAGTCAGCCACATAATGGTGAAGAAATAGGTCAGCAAGTAGACGAGCACAATTTGTTCCCATTGGAATGCATTGAAAAACGCGTCCATGACACTGGACAAATATGTTGTCGATTAAAAATTCCAACATTTTGAAAACATCTTCTGTATATTTGGAAGATAATATGGAATTATTTCTTACGAAGGACGAGGAATCCCTACCAATAACATATATTTGTATATAGGTGTACCATCCGTTATGGAGTAACAACGATGTATAATGTTTGTGAGTCGGGATTTTAACTAAGAATGGGGAATAGAAGTATACAGTGTTGAAAAATGCTATTATATTCTGATAATAGTCTTGAACTGATGGTCCCCAGAAGATCTTTCGAACTTTTCAGGAACCACATTCAATTATTACCAATACGGGAGTAACAAGTGTTGAGGTAGGACTGGAGACCCTCTTTGACAGCTGTGAGTATAGAAGTTAAACGTTTTGAAAGAGGTTTGGTGGTAATACATAAACAGAAAGGATATACGATCGTTGGTGTAGAACCATTTGTTGATACTTAAATGCGTGTTTGTAATGCTGCATTAGTTTTTCATAAAGTGTAACGGGGAAACTATTGGAACCAAAGCAAACCATATTTTTTTTATATTTTCTTTAATCTTGACTAAAGTTTTGTCAGTGAATGTAAAAATATATAATAAAATGTCAGATATATGCATTTCAAAGGGAATTATCTATACGTCATATGTTAGTCCATGATGAGCTGACCGATTGAATTACTGATATATATCATGTAATGGATATGGAAAATAACCAAATTTGCATGATATTGAAGAACGAAAGTTCACTTCATATCGGATTTTGAGTTACTAAGAGTCTGAAATATAATAAAATGCATAAAATCCAGTATTTAGACTATGAAGTTTGTCCTGCCATTAAAGTTATACCCAAGGAACATACGACAATGAACATTCCTAGACAAATGGTAAAGAAAAAACATTCACAGTTACATAATAACATTTTTCAACATTTAAAAATATATTACATAGATTTCTGATAATTGGAGATACTAACGAAAAATAAGCTAATTTACCTAAAGAGATATTGATAGCTTATTTAAAACAAGTGAAAGAAAAACAATATATATAGAGTTAATTCTCGTGCAATAAAAAGAGTTGGCTGGTTCAAAAAATAAGATTCTTTCATATATACATTTGTAAGAAACCAGACCGCTAAAGACGCATAGGAGTCTAACAAAGATTGTAGCAATATACAAAGTTAGAAAGACAATTCTTTTATAAGAGCACCTAGAAAATTTGCTACGATTATCTATTTATTTAATGTCCGAATGAAGCACTACTAGTACAAACCATTTTAAGCATTTCATCCGGATTCCTTTCCTTCATGTAAACATGTCACGTATCAGATACTAATTTCGTTGAATTGTTATTGTTATTGTTATTGCAAACACACATATACTGGAAATATAAATGCTCAATATATTAACCAAAACAATACATCCAAAGCAACATAGGTAAACGAGCAACTTGGACTCCACTAAAAACTGGGAGCATGGACCAGGTGCACCGGTAGGCTAAGCGGTCTCAGTTTTTTCTAGTCCGTGGTAGACGAAAGAGAAAAGGAAAACTATTACACGAAGAACAATTCAGTTGTCATTGTGCAGATGGATACACCGTAACGATCCACGAGTTCATGATGACGACCATAAAACTTCCGTAGTGATGAATTCAATCCTGTAGCAACATAACATTGCTTTAGAAGCAGAATTGTAGGAAGTCTACAAAATAATCTGCGTAGTAACGGCATAACGTATGAGTTGTGATATGAAATCTCCATACGCAGGTGCGGATGAGAAGACGTCACAGATGAAAGGAACCTTGACAATACAGAATGGAAAGTCATCGCATTTGTCCTATAGTTTATGGTCATTAGTTCTCCTTTACCACCGATCTCTAAGTGTAGGTCAAAATATGAGGCTGACTTCACAGTGTCTGTAGTTTCCTTCATCTCAAGTTCTTTGGGGTAGATGCGATGTATCAAATCCCATTCATATAGCGGAAACTGATATTTGAGGATCTAGCTAAACGATGTTTCTTCTTGTAGATCAGATTAGCTGTAAAGTCAGCCTCATAATGGTGAAGGAATAGGTCAGCAAGTAGCCGAGCACAATTTGTATCCGTTGGAAAGCCGATTGCTTGTTTAAAAACGCGTCCACCACACTGGACAAATATGTTCGAGCATTTTGAAAACACCCTCGCTATATTTGAAAGATAATTTGAATTTATTTTTTACTAAGTATGAGGAATCTCTACCAAAGACTACATATTTGTGTCAAGGTGTACCGTCTTTAATGGAGTATCAACGATGCATAATATACTTGAGTCGGGATTTTAACTGAGTATGGGGAATAGAAGTATATAGAGTTGAAAAATCGTAGGTTTTAATTGTATTGTATTCTGAAAATAATCTTGAGTTGAGGGTTTCCAGAAGATCTTTCGATTTTTCAGGATCCACATTAAATTAATACCATTACGGGAGTAACAAGTGTCGGGATAGGACTGGAGTGCCTCTTTGACGCTGTTAGTATAGAAGTAAGAAGTTTTGAAAGAGGTTTGGTGGTACATCATGAAGATGTAGCTATGTAGCGTTGTTTGTATGGAATCTTGTGGAATTCAGGAATCCAGCATATAAAGGCAGATCATCGTCTTTGGTAGTCAGACCAAAAGTGGATAGCACAGAATTATGGTTTTCCACAATCTCGTCTTTAGAGAGTGTAGTGACAGAGTTACTGCTATTATTTTCCGCGTCTACCTCTGATGATAAACATTGGATATAATACGTTTTGCAGATAAAAACAATGTTGTTTTGGGCCTTGTGTGCTGGAACGACAACATATTTGTCATGTGTAATAAACAATGTTTTTGCTAAACCGGAGTCTTTGAAAACCTATGTTGCACTTAAACTCATTGGCCTACTTAAAACTTTCATATGTTTCAAAATTAAAGACTTCACAGTCTTTATCCAGTCTTACAGAGAATCAACGTCTTCTTGTTCACGTTTTATCCATTTTCTAGCGTAGTTCTTTGCGGCATCACTAAGAACTTTAAAGTTATAATTCCAATTTATGGAGCGTGGTTCACAGTACTTTGGACCTTTGGAAAGGACCTTATGTTGAGATTCGTTTTCGACAATATTTGAATGGAGAGTTTTTGCAAGAACAGTCATGTGGTTTGGCCTTGTAGTCTTCAATCTCGAGGTTTTGCAATAGCCTTTTATAATTGAAAATTTTGGAGAGATGATATATAGGAATATGAAATAATCGGTATTGATTTGTCTTTGAAGAATAGGAGAATTTTGTTCCTGACTCTTTTGTGATGGAGGATGGTAGCAAAATTAATAGCATCTATACAATTGTTGACAAACGGTAATGGAAGGAATTATCGGATTTTTTTTTTATCTTGGCCTTTTACACAAACTGATTAAAAAGTCTGTGAAAACCAATTTCCAAAATGATAGCTACAAGTATGTATAATGATGAGGTAGGTTCAGAAACAAGAGTGTCAAGACTTGTTTTGTAAAGAGGGTGTAGTTAGAGGTATAAAAGTTTAATTCGAATGTTATGAAGTCGTAGAGGTTTTTGCACGAAAGGAAGAAGATCATCAATGGAGACATCGTGCATCTTAGGTGATGTATAGTGGTGGTCATGGCTCCTTATCCGGCTGGATTTTTTTTTCAAATAAATTCATCATATTTATATTGTTGTTATATTGGCTTGAAAGGTTTCCTATACTTTTGATGTTGCCATTGCACACATAAGGTATTGCAATACCTAATCTGCGTATCCAGTATTTCTCTCTTTCCCTATGATAACTTTTACTTAGGACAGGGCTGTTCGTTGAATTGTAATTTTTGTTCAATATTTTTTGTTCAAAAATACGAACTTACATAGAGAGGATTGGATGATTCAAGTTAAACATAAAAAAAAATAATAACAAAGCACTTATGATAAAATTAAGCCCAAATCTTATATTTTAAGTCTTTGTAACTAATTTACCAATGAAGTGTTCTTTGAATCTTTGTTATTGTAGTCGGTTTTAAAGAAGATGCATTTCTAACTTTTATTTCATGCAAAATTTACCTAGCTTATGAAGCTCTTTTAATGATAACGAAAATAATATACAAAGTGTAAAAACCAAAATGGAATTATTTAAGTAAAGGTAAATGATTGTCAATAAAGTTAAAAACCGTACGAATCTTACAAATACAGTGTTAATTGCTTTAATATCAGCATGTATTAAACTACACAGAGGTGTATTACATCGTTAACAGATTCATGGCATATTTAAAATCCTGTAATTGTCATTGTTTTGAGAGTCATATGTATATTACTCCTGGTATTTGAAGCATTCATTAAAGCCGTGTTTTTATTTTAGGATTAAACACTGTTTTTTCCAGAATTTATCGATTTGTATAATCGGACCATTCACGCACAAAACAAATAATATAGTATTATTGCGTAAAGTTTTCCGTATTGGCATAGTTATTTCTAGCCGAGGACCAATATGGAAAACCGTATGTAATTATACCGTCTAGGCCTATATGGATTTTTAACCAGTCCAATATGACGTCTTGGACAAGTAAAAGCCGAATTAGACGGGTAAAAGCCGTATTAGACGGCTAAATCCCGCATTGGGCGGCTATATTCCGTATTGACGCACTTTCGTATTTTTATTGTATTGGCAGTTTTGATCATATTTAGGCCAATTTTTGAACGTTAATCAATAAAAGTCCTAATTACATATCAATAATTTTGTGAAAAACAGTGTTTAATCCTTATAATTCAAATCCTTAACTATCTGAAATATATGAATTTGTTTTTCTTGTAGACTCATATTCAGTGAAATTGACACCAGAAATGGAATTGCAAATGGCGGCATACAACCGACAACGTGACAGGGTTATCAATGTCAATTATCAAAGTATTTACGGGCTACTAATAATTGTATGATATCAAAATTATTGTTTTGAATACACAATGTCGAAAATGAATGGTATAAAGCAGATAATATCGTTTTAAGTCTCTAAAAGACTCTATCATTTGTCGGAGCGATGGTAGCCTTGTTGTTTTCGATTTGAACATAGAATTTACATTGTTGTAAAAACTGTATTCGCTAATGTCCTAAAAAGTGGACAACCAATTATAATGCACGAAAAAGGCAAATAAGAATTATTAGCCTATTAATGTGTTTGTTTTTAAATCTGTCTTAAATAAGTTTTAAAAAAATATCACATACCTATGCAAATGATGTTATAGTTTCCAATAATATGGTTATTTGCAGCTCAGCAATATCAAGTTAAAACAATTATTAGGTTATATAAGAAATTGGTATGTTACATTTTTAAGAAAGTCACAAACTGTGACAAAAAGAGGAACCTTATATACAGAAGGATTTTGACAGAAAGGTGTTGAATGTAAAATTTGAATATTGCATTAAGTGAAGTAATAGTTTTTTTTTTGTAAAACTTCCAAATAATTTCTGAAATACTTGAAGCAATACATTCAGCAATTTCATTTCCATATCATGAAAGAAAGACCTTATATATGCACTACACTATTATTGGTGAAATATTGAAAGAGTAATCAAGGGAACCAAGGTTATAGAGTAATCAAAAGAATGTTATCCAGGGACAAAGACCAGACATGGAAAACAGACATACACAACAAAGAACATAAAGTTACTAAAATCATACATACAAAGTAACAAAAGCAAATGAGCAACTCGGACTCAACCAAAAACTGGGATAATAAACCAGGTGCACCGGTAGGGTAAGCGTCCTCTGCTTTTCTAGAAACACCCGCAGAGTTGTTCATAAAAAGTCATGTCCGGGGTAGACGAAAGAAGAAGAAAGGATAACTATGACATGTTGAACAAATCAGTTTTCATGACGCAAATGGATACACCTTATCGATCCACGAGTTCATGAAGACGACCATATAACATCTGTAGTGATGACTTCAGGCACAGAGAGTTCGTTCTAAACAATAATTTCCCAGATTTAAAAGAGTAATCAAGGGAACCAAGGTTATAGCGGTAATCAAAAGAATGTAATCCAGGGACAAAGACCAGACATGGAAAACAGACATACACAGTAAAGAACATAAATGAGCAACTCGGACTCCACTAAAAACTGGTAGCATAGACCAGGTGCACCGGTAGTGTAAGCGTCCTCTGCTTTTCTAGAAACACCCGCCGAGTTGCTCAAGTCAAGTCCGGGGTAGACAAACGAGGAAAGGTAAACTATGACCCGCTGAATAAATCAGTTTTCATGGTGCTGATGGATACATCATAACGATCCACGAGTTCATGATGACGACCATAAAACTTCTGTGGTGATGACTTCAATCTTGTACCAACATAGGAGGAAAATGAATAATCGAAAACCAATTATGATTTTTTTTCTTCCATATCTTGAAGTTCTGCTTACAGTAGGTTTTCGATAATTGAGTGAGAAAATAGTTATAATACTCAACATACAAAAGGAACGCACCATTTACGTTATTTCTTTGGAATATAAAATTCAGTTGCATACATCACTTAAAAGTGTGACTTGAATCAACTGAAGTTTTGTTTATTTTGTCAGTGGATTCATATTTAATATGAAATGAAGATTGTCCACATTCTCAACAGTTGGTTGAAATACTGAACATATTCTATGAACGTTGGCATTATTTTAAGGATATCTTGCAAAATCTTGTGTTAGGACTTTGATTCGCTATCTCAGAGCAAATTGTTTTGCCTATATTTAAAACAAACCGTTGCCGAAAAAAGAAAATTAATCATCTTAAGCTCTCCAGTTTGATCAGATAGATTTTCCTGAAAATTTAAAGTTTTGAATTTATGACATTTACTTTTTTTTCTTGTTAATATTTCTAAGGTCGTTTGCAATTGGAACGGAACTTGGTTTGAATGATTCTTGGGATATCATCCCCTGCTCTGGTGTTTAATTTTTTTTATTCATTGGCAAACATGGTCGCTGTTTCTTAAGTAGACTGTAAACTTAGTATTTTATATCAGAGGCATCGGGTTGAAGAACGTACATTAGATATGTCAGTTAATTCGTGTATTTTCTGTGCATGAAAAGATGTATCGAGGTACACGTGAATATGTATATTTATGTAATTTGGTAACAGACAGGTGAATCCAAAACAAATTCTGATAAGATAAGTACTTCATTTGATACATCATGTTTCATCACGACACAAAACTATTATTTCTTAAATAACTTATTACAGTCGAAACTATCTTTCATTCTTCGTAGACGACGACTGTAAAAACAATACACTTAAAATGAAAATTCAAGTTTATTATGATCATCATTAATATAATTTTATTTTTTCTAGATAGGCTAAACAGATTGTCAATTTTTTATAAATAAAAATTGTAAGTATCAACTGAAAACTTTCATGATCCCAATTAAATATAATTTTGATTGAGATTTCATGGATATATTGTACAGTTTTAAGTTTGTTTGTGTTTTTTTTAAATTTTCGATACTTTATTTTTCTATGAATTACATTAATTCATAACTTCATCCTTTAAATCGCTTAAGTGCACTGCAATACTGAAAACTTAATTATGATTTTGAACTCAATTTTTTGTAACATTTATGACACTAGTGGCTGCTCTTTTTCAGGACTCTGCACCACTCAACTAGATACATTATGTAAGTTATTAAAAATATAGCTTTCGCTGACCGAATATAACCTCCTCATAGGATACAACCAAACATTTGCTTTGCACTTTTCACAGTTCTGACATCGTTGGGTATTTCAGATCATGATGTGCATCCTTAATCTTCCCTATTAAAATAACACTATAACAATAAAGTTGAAAAAGATAGTACTTTCCATATATCCGTTACACCCTTCATTTCTTACATTATAAAACTATGACATTGTTACTTCTAGCAGATAATTGAGTTGATAATTCGACTGTCTTTGTGGATATAAACCACTAAAATCCCCAAAAATCTTGCGCAACACAGTTTTAGCCAATCATTTGCACGATATGAGAGAATCTGATCATCACTTGTCCATTCCTATACTTGGATCATTTTTTTGTTTTCGTACTAACATATATACTCAATACTGTTTGCACTCATATGTTGTATTTGTAATTCATGACGGATTGAGGGGTTTCTTAACGCCCATGTCTATCATTTGGGGTCCTAACGGATGGTGTAAAGCATCGAAGCGTTCATACATTCCCCGAGCATAGTCATACCCGTGAATGTGGGTCATGATGTGTTTTGGGAAATTATAGTAGTCATGTGACCACGTTCATTCATATAATTCATTGAATGCATAACCAGGTGATTTAATGTCGATCCGTGTCCTAGTGATCCAATTTGTGATCTGCACGCTTATATTGTACAGACTATAGCATTTGCTGAATTTTTGACCAGCAAAATCGGGATAAAATCAACATTTTTCAGTGCATGTTAGACAGATAGGTAAGTCAACATATTGGTGCATGCCAGTCAATTGATGAGAAATCTACAAGGCCGAAAAAATAAAGCAATGTTTCCAATCACAATTCTGAAACTTTGTAGGGTCGGTAGGTAGTGATTGAAATGGTTATTATAATATATATATAATATATTATTAAATGGTTGAAAAGTCATTATAGCGACACCAAACTCAGAATTCAATGAAAACCAAATATGCAAAAACTAAACAACTAATAATTGAAGACTAAATCCATGGCCAAATCTCTTTTGGGATTCAGCGCTTGGGATATTTTTGTGGTGGTGGTCAAAACAAAAAATATCTCAAGTGCCGAAACTTTAAATAGATTATCTACGACCAAGAGCGCAATCACGTCATGTGAGTTTACAATCGATTCTAAATATAAACAACCAGTATTTCTAACTCTTTGTTTTTTCAATCAATGATAGAAAAAAAAACATCTTCGGCTTAATTTTCTTCTTTTTTTCTGAAAGACTTCGGCAGACTTTTTAATTATTATTTTTTACAATTTCACAAATAAAAACTTTTGGGTAGGAGGTCTGAAGAAGGGTCGGTAGGTGACCTAGAACATTTTTTAGGCCTAAACGGAAGGTCTATTATTACTCCAGCAGTGCTAGAGGTTGTCTTGCAAGCTATTTTCCTACTTGAGTTGGGGTATGGAGGAACAGAATTCCAACCTTTTACATTATAGTAGTAGTCTATATATATATACAGATAATATGAGGTTCGGGTTTTGAGTTTTCAAAGACGGTCCTGAAATCGGATTTTTTTTTCAAATTGTTAAATATTTTTTTAATGGAAAAATGCTCATATTAAGAACAATAGTTGAATATGGTCCATATTTCTTCACATTTTAGTGGAGAAAAAACTTGGGTACCAAGGTGGAATATGACCTTCCTTTTACATATCCTTTAATATTCCTTGTTCCCTACACGTACGTGTATGTCATGTATATGCACTTTTCGACGTTTTGTTGCTAAACACATATCATTGAGGGGTCTGTTAATTTGGTTCCAGTTAGCTGCCTATTATTGTAACATGAAGTGTCGGGGACTCTACATTGTACATATAGAGGTTATGTGCACGTAAAAGTACTGTACATGTGTACATGGAAGTACATTCCCGAGGGGCTAGGTCCCTATAGACTGCATGTACTGACAACTCTTAATTTAATTTAACCATTTTTTATTACTTCGTGCAAATAAAGTAGTTTGTACATGTACATAAAAAATATTATTTTAATCACCTTCATACTTAAACATTGTACATGTAAATATTATTCTTTTTTATGATGTTTACCACATCAAATATTTTTTAATACTTATAAAGTTTAATTATCATTCATAAATTTCCGATGTATAGAAAATCGTCACATTATGACTTAATGTGACTTACATGTTATTGTGTGTAAATAAATTATGAACTGTACAAGTACGACGGGTCCGTCAACGCTACATTTGTTAAATCAAGTATGTACAAAATTACTTCTTTAATAAGAAGCCAAGTCAGTAGTTTACATCCGAAGTTTGTCAATGCTATTTACCTTAAGGACATTACTGCCGTATCTCCAAAAGGTGAATTTGAACCAACATTAAAAACAATATTATTGATTTGGATACAAATATCATATTTGCAAGTCCAGAGACATTTTTGGGAAAAACATAAATCTTCTGAAGGAATTGGCAATGAAATGAGTAATCAAGGCCATCTTTATTGATGAGGCTCATTGTATAAAAAAAAGTAGTAAGTTATCAATATTCCAACATTTAATGTTAACACATATTAAAAATAAAATAAACACATTTGTCAAATTTTGTTCAAAATTTAATTACAGTGACAATTGCATAAGTCTTATATAAGATATGATAATTAATGAAACCTTCAAAAATATATTTAAAGCAATTATTTACACCTAAAAAGTAAATCAAGTAATCAATGCAAATGGTAAAAAGCGTAACTTTAAACGGTTCTTGAAATTTCAGTGGAATTTCTACGGAAAAGAGAAAAGAATTCTACCGACCACAATATGGACATTTGGAGGAATTGAGATCTCTTTGTGGACCTAATATTCCTGTGGTAGCTTTAACTGCTACAGCCACTTCTGAGACAAAAGCTGAAATTATAAAAGAACTATGTTTGCAAAGCTTTGTTGATGTCACTCGTAGTCCTCAAAAATCAAACATCACCTACTGGATTAAAGATGAACCAAAAGGAAACATTTTGGATCACTTTAAATGGCTAGCCTCTTTGCTTAAAGAGTTAGGACGTTCAACACCTAGAATAATAATTTTCTTTCGTCAAATTAAACATATTTGAGAAGTTTTCGAGTACCTTATTTCAAGTCTAGGAACGCACGCGTATATAGATTACAAAGCTGATGGACCTAATGATGACAGGAACAGACTATTTGACATGTTCCATCTTAAAACTGATGAAGAAGTGAAAGAGAGAATATGCCCCTCCTATCAAGACCCTGAATGGAATATTCGTGTCGTTTTGTCTTCCACTTCTTTTAGTGTGGGATTGGATGTAAAAGGAGTTGACTTTGTAATACACTATGGACCAGCTAATGATATTGACAACTATGCACAAGAAACTGGGCGGGCTGGTAGGGACTTGGTGAGTCAATGTCATGCTATAATGATAAAATATAAAAGTTGTACAAGTAGGGGCAATATAACTAGTGTATTTCGCGCTGCACACAGAGTTCCAGTGTCACGAGCTGAGGTTGTATCATACAATGCAGTCCATATAACCTGTGAAAAGATGTTAAAAAGTTTTACAATACAGGATTCCAACTGTAAAGAAAAATGAAGTTCTTTACATACCATATATACATTTGTAGGCGTGAAACATACCTTAATTATAATCTTTAAAAAGATCCATATCAGCAAAAGAAGATTGGGCAATACATGTACAGATTTTTGTTCTGTTTGTCGGTCTATTTGTTCAATAGATTTTTTAATGAAATTTTCATTTTTAAGACAGAGGGTTTTCATATTGACTGGTATATAAGAAATACTAACAGATTATGCAGGTTACATATTGACCTGGTCACTTACATCGATATTTCTTTACTAGTATGTTAGCATTCTCAATTTTAAAAGCTCAGCTTGGTTGTGAAATTCCTCCAGTTTTTGGTATTTAGCCTTCTAGACGTTTTGAAGGTGTCCGTCCATTTCTTTCCGAAGCCTGTGCCTGTTTTTGCCGTTCAAATGTTAAGTAATCCCCACCACATAATACTTTCACGGGTTTCGATTTCCAGTCATATGAGTCATCATTACCCGGCACGTATTTGTGTAGGAACTCGCAAATATCCGTCATCTGGTCATTGTATTGCTCATTTTTCTGAAGCACGCCCATGTTCACCTGAAATTAGACGATTTAATTAAGTAAAAATATAATCATTGTATCTTTCTTTAATGTATGTTTGACACAGTAGTGCTATAGACTGAGTCAAACAGCAGACATAATGTATACAGTAAAATCGCCCTTTTATCTTGAAGTATCACTACTCTGAAAATAAAAAAAAAACAACGGGGAGCATCTTTTTTCTGAGACAAATTTTGAACCATTTACTAAACAATAAAGAAATTTCCTCTTTTTGTTGAGATATTGTATATGTAGACGGAAGAACTTTTTTCACTATACCAGTATGGTAACAAATCATAGTAAAACAAATAACCAAACATTCATTTTAATTTAACTTACCCTAACTGTTTTCTGTGTCATCTCCTGCATATACTTGTGTTCAATATTTGCTGGTAACACCCTTTTGAAAACTCTAAAACATGGAATATACGTGGCCCAGCACCTAGCCACTAAATTCATGTATCAGACAATCTTGGTCTGTCAATGCTGGAAGAAGTGTTGAGAATGGTTCTGTATTTATATTTTGCTTTGGCTTGGTTTTGCCTAGCATATTTCCTGACACACGGGTTTTGTATGCATAAATCTGGTATAGGTGTTGATCTTTATTTTGATTCTCAATTGTCATGTGCCGGAGATGTGTTTTAATGACAACATTGTCTCCCACAAAGTATATTCCTTCGTGCATGCCTTCTCTTAGAATTTGAATTTAAGTTTCCATTTCTGAAAATTGGAATGTAAAGTCATTGGCTTCTAGATTTGCATTCCCACAATGAACTGAATAATCCTTCAAATCTTTATTTCATCTATCAATAGTAGTTCTTAATGCCTTTCTTTTTCAATACACTTTGACCATGACTGTAGGTCTTCTCCCCGAGAGTTGGCATACTTATATGCTATGTTATGCTTGCTGGTATGACAGCCAATCATTTACTAAATTCAGTCTGTTGAAAGCTGACTTTTTGCAACCACCTTTCAACAAAACCAAGCTCACAACATGCTGAACAGCATTCATCTCCCTGTTATAAACTGATAACAGTTTACAACCAGACGATACAATGCTGCGTTTAAGATCATGATCTTTCTTCAACTGATTCCGCTGGTTGGATGGGTTTGATGTTATGCAGTACAGTATCTTCTTAAATTTGGGAGCTTCAGTTTCCCATTCTTCTTGAATGCTATCCCATCTTAAAGCTTTCAGACTTTTTAAATCAGTTTGGCGTAACACTGAATTGTATCTTTTTGAGCAAAGCACTTTTTCTTCCTCTTTGGCATCACTAAAAATATCTCCTCAAATGCATCCCGAATGTCTTCACATAGGAAACAAGTAAGGGTTATTTTTTAATATCTCTAGTAAATAGAGAGTCCAGTATGACCAAAAAGTCTATATCTAATGCGTGTTCGGATTGTCTTGTTCCATGTGTAACTTTAACCTAAAACCAACAAAAAAAATGGTAGAATTTGATGCATCGCACATCTTAAACATCCTGTTTCAGGGAAACTTTTGGTAAGATTTTTGCTAATCTAGGGCACACTCTAATATTTGAAACTGAGAAAGGCAAAGCAAGAATTTTAATGGCTTAGTCCTGAATAAGCTATCAGATTACATCACAAAATGTATCAAAAAATTTGTAAAAATAAGTGGAACTTAAGTATGACCAGAAGAAAGAGAAATACTTTTTAAACCCACCATACTGACAGAAACAATCAATTACATAACTTTTTTTAAATATAACATTGAATCTTATATATAAATGTGTAAGGCCAAAAACTTGTAAATTTTAAGTTTATATTAGAGGACATATGATTATTTCAATGTAATGAAAAAAAATAAAAGATTTCTTACATTGGCAACATTTTCAGAAATATTCAATGATGCATTTTCCTGATCTTGATTGCTAATAATATTTTCAGGTAATGGTACACAGAGCTCTTGGTCTTCTGCTGTTTCTTTTTCAAAAGAACCCTTTTAGAACAAGAGTCATCCTCACTTAACTGTCTTTTAGGAATAGGATTTTCCTTTCCATGGGAATGTTGCAATTTTACCAATATTTTGTTATATGAGTCTTTTAATAATTTAATTGTTTCTTCAAGTTTTTGAACATTTCTGAGGCACTTTCTACATAAAATATCAGTATTTAAATCTTGGCAAATAGAAATATCCAAGTGCCTTTCAATAAGATGACAAAATTCTGTTTTTGTACTACCTTGAAATAATTTTCTTCTATACTCTCTTTTTACAACTTTATCACCACATAATACACATACTAATTGTTTTGTTGTTGGTGTATAGTCGATATAAAGAAATTTCTTTTCAGGTGTTAAAGGAACATCTGAATCCATACGCACAAAATAGATACTAATTGTTACATAGCTTAGGAATGTTAGAATAACATGGTCATTATCATCCTTATCATATAACTATCAGTGATGTTTGGATTTTAAGTACATTTCTATTACCAAGGTGACAGATTCAATGAAATTTTATTGCAAAATTTTCTGGCCTCAATTATGGACACTGCAGATTATACAAGTCTCTCTGTACAGCAGTTGGATAGTGAATGAATATTTGATAGTAATGTTATTTAATCAAATAAGTTATATATTACAGAGAGACTTGTAGCAAGTCTACTGATCCAACTTTTCAAACAAATACAAATTTTGTTCCATTTCACTTTTTTCCAAATTTCTTAAAACTCTCCAAAAGTTAATTTTTATTAACACTAATAAACTATAGTAACAGGTTATTTATTATACTGAAATAAAATAATTTCAGCTTAAGAAAATCATTTTCTTGATGAACATAAGATTTCCAAAAACTTCACACTTTTATCAATTTTAATTTTCCCGCCAATTCGTTAAAATCACTGCTCTTCACTTCCTGTTTATTAATGGTAAACTATATTGTATCAATGAAAGGATGGATAATTTGACTGATAAGTATGTCAAATGGAACATGCTTAACACATTTATACTTCTTGACGCATTAGTGAAAGAAATCAATTTCCTAAATATCTTTTCAAGGCCAAAATCTTCAGTTGATATGAAGACTAGATCCCAACTCTATTTGCAGAAATAATAGAACATTATTGAGCTGAATAATTGCAAGAAACAAATTTACTGGTAATAATTGAGGTATTGAATGATATAAAAGATATTACATTTGGACTATATTTTTTGCGTAGTGTTCAGAAATATTAGGAAAGTTCCAGTGATAGACCGGTGACATAAGGTGTTCTGATAAATCAAAAACCTAAAAAGTGTTGGAAATATCTTCATGTCCATACCCCATTTTCTGTCTACCAAAACAAACAAAAAGAAGTACTGAAAACAAATTACATACCCCCAATTTTCACAAAAATGAAAATAATTCCATTAATTTCATAACTTTCACATTAATCTTTCACAATTTTTTAAAGAGAGTTGAATAAAATCTTAAGTTTCACAAATTTAACTCTTCTTGGCGTCTGTTAGTTTTACAATTTTTTCAGATTATTTCATCAAAAGGGAAAACAGTCAGTAGTTTAAAGAATAAGTCAGGTAATCTCGTTCTCTCCCGCGAGATAATTTTATTGTTAGGTCTCTGCTTAAATAACCGAAAGATGCTTAAATTGTTAAAACATAATGAGACACGACTTGAAGTTGACAGATGATTGGCAGAATGCAACTTAATAAAGGTTGGTCTGAAGAATGTTTTTTTAATTGAGTTAACTATTGAAATTAAATAAAGGATATCGTGTCAGTTTTACGGTCGTCACCATTACCTAGGAGATCGCCATGACATATCTGTTGTCAGTATGACTAAAGATTTTATCGAATCCTCGTTACTGATTATGACATTCAATGGGCTGCACGGCGGTGCGTGTCTTGCAAAAAAGTGGGAACTGTTTACCCTTCCATGGCACATACATGTATGTGTTTACCCGGCCTTTTTTTCTGCCGCTGTTTTGTTTTGTTTTGTTTTGTTTTGTTTTGTTTTGTTTTTTGTTTTTGTTTTTTTTTTGTTTTTTGTTTGTTTGTTTCTTTTATTTTTGGCGGGTGTGTTGTCTTTTTTAGTCTACTTGTTGTTTGTACTTGTCAGTTCATATGTTCTTCGACGTGTTTTTTGCAATCATAGACTTTTTGCCGTCTTGATATTTTTAAACTACAGTAGTTGCAGCTCACAATGACTTAAAGACATGTTTACAACTGGGATATGGTACGTGCTCTATAAAGCAATGATAAACGCTTAATGGATACAGTTGCGCTCTTCGAGTGCGTCAGGGTTTTCTGTCATAGAACAGTCCTACAAACTGTCAGAAACTGTCCAGACTTATGACACACCTTACACTTGTCAGACTCTTTCATGGTTTAGGATGAACTCTGTCATAATCTGTCATGAGTGTGACACTCTCTGTCAGGAACTGTTTTAGGTCGAACTGTTTTATTTGACGTCATTCTGAAGGGTTTCTACTGGAAACAGTTCATGACAGATTAGAATATACTACTCTTCTGAATAACGTTATTTAGAATTATTTTTGTTCATTTTCTTTTTCATATAAATATTAAACTCATTTGGTTATTTTTAATCAGTTTTGCTATTTATTTCTAAATTACATCACGCAGAAAATAGATTTACTGTTGTAGTATTCTGTTTTGGACCGTTTAGAACAGCAGATCGTAATTCCTTGTCAAGACAGTTTCTGTCAGGATCTAGCTGTCAGAGAATAGAACAAAGTGTGTCACAACCCGGGACAGCGTCTGTCAGGATTTCTATTCTATATGCATGCTGTCATAGAACAGTTTTCCTTGCATATTCTGACATAATTTAAGAGAGGCTAGAATTGATCGCAATGTAGATATAGTTTATTTTTGGATATAGTATTTAAGATCTTGT
Source organism: Perna viridis (assembly GCA_037379345.1). Classification (NCBI taxonomy): domain Eukaryota; kingdom Metazoa; phylum Mollusca; class Bivalvia; order Mytilida; family Mytilidae; genus Perna; species Perna viridis. The sequence continues at coordinate 40,496,312 of CM074511.1, read as the reverse complement.
CTTCCAGGAATGCCACCAACAAAATAAACATAATACCGTCTTCTGTTTTTCCCATTTAACGTAATCATTTAGAAGAGGGCTGTACATGCATCAAGTGCTATGATTTTGTGCCAAACAGGTTTTCAAAAAGCATTATTAGTCATTTTTAATTTTGTAACAAAACTTAACTACAAATATGTATGTTATTTGAATAGATGTATGGAGATAAGGACCGAAAGAAAATTAAAGCTGAAACCTTCAAAGTCGCTATAAGTCGTCAAATATTTTATGCCACTGATTTAGGCTTGCTTTCAACATCCGCAATGGCACGAATGCGTTATGCTCAAAATCGGATGACTGCTGCTAGAATCTTGGTTCCCTTGTATGATTACTAATTCGTAACCGCAATGACTCGACTGTTTCTTAGTCCAAATAACCGTTTTCGGCCCTGGATTACATTCTTTTGATGACCGCTATAATATTGGTTCCCTTTATTATTCTTTCAAGTTCTGCATGTATGAAAAGCTTAATTGACAGAAACTTTGAAATATTTACACAACACATATTGTCAAATTTCGGTTCATAACATTGAATATGTTCTGTTAGTTTTGAATATTATAATTTTTTGCATATTCATGTATGTTAAAGTGTTTGACCGCAATATGCAATGACTGTTTTACATAAATCAGTAGTAAATCCAGCAACTCCGAAAAGGTAAGGAAATATGGTCTTTGAGGGGCTCACTATTGGCTGTATCATTAATTTTCTATAAAATAATTTTTTTTTTCAAATATTAAAGGGACCCTGGGCCCCTCTTGGATCCACCTCTGTTTTGCTGAACTTCAATAAAGTTTTAATTATAGAACACATGTATGAAGTTTGTTTTCATGAATATCTTCTTCCTGTTTGAAGAGGACATACATTTTAAAGGCGTCAAAAACAATTTCAGCTTAAAACTCAATTCATGGTTTTTCAAAGTGCAAATAAAATCTTGATACAAAACAGCAAGTTTTAATCTAGAAGAAAATAGTATCTTCATGACTGACACATTCACGTGTTGCAAAAAAAATCAAGTAATATGTAATTGATAGTATGAATATTTTTTCCTTCAGTATTTAAATTCTAACTACTGTAGATATGTATATTCTGACTATACCATTAATCCTGAACATCTTTTCTTTATTAAGGAAACAAAAAAACAGAAATGGACGCTGCTTGAGATGCCTAAAGATGAGTAAGTGAACTGACAAAACATATCTTTGAAATTTCGTTGAGTTTGTTGTTGCATTTACAAGTGTGGACCCAGACTGGCATTGCCCAAGGGGCAAGTATGGATGCAGACTGGTATTGCTCGAAGGGCAAATTTGAACATACATATGATTTGACTTGAACGTGTTTGCATTGTCTAGAAAACTTCTCCATTTATTGATATCAATAATTGAATTATGCACATGTTGATAAACATCCATTAAGGTGTGTTACTAAACATCTAAATGGGGAACAAATTCCACTATGGATTGCCATAAAACAAGTCATATACATACATGTAATACAATGCTTCTTTCTTGAAGGTGTACTTGCATTGATGTGTTGAACTTGCTATGTCGTGTTAAGGATTGGCCATTTCACTTTATACAGGTTAGCTTGACAAAATTCTTGACTCAGTTTTTTTAGATTAACAAAAACCAACAGTGTGGTATCTGTCAGTTACATGGATGGCCTTTATTTTAAAATGCATGGTAGGGCAATAAACTCAAAATCAATATCAAAATTTCATAACAATTGATCAACCATAACTATAAAGTCATCGCAGGAAAACCAAGTGAATATGGACGACGACTACATGGACGCCGCGGACGGTGACGCTGCTGTCAGCATCATACCAATATACAAAGTTTTGCGGTGACACTATTATATTAAATCTATACATATATATAGGCTAATTCGGGAATTGGGAATGCTCCATTTTCAATTCCCTAAAAAGCCTGTCAATTATTCCTCCTTAGGACCAACTTGGTAGTGGTGATTTGCTAAGAATTTACATATATAATGTCTTTGTTTTTACATTAGTCCTAGTTAAACAGTTCTCTAACAAAAGAGAATAAAACTGCATAATGGAAAAAAATTCCCACTTACAGCCATGTACTCAACAGATAACATTCGAAATTCTTATGAAACTAACTCACAGTACCGGTATATGAAGGACTAAATCCATCGATACTGTCTAACAGTTAACACCTTAGAATCAATATTCCAATTAAATCTTGTATCAAACAATTTTAATTAACTTCGAAATAGTTATATGCATTTGTAGGCTGAAAAATGTTACCTTGGACAACAACTGTAAACTATAGTATGAATATAGTGTTTTTTTTTTTTTTTTTTTTTTTTTTTTTTTTTAAATTTTTATTTTTTTTTTATTTTTCAGCTGTATAAAATATATCCAGAGGTACGTGCCAGTATCGTTTGGTTTCAAAACCAACGTAACATGTATGTACATTCAGCATTTCAAAACACTGTCATCAACTTTTCTTTAGAATCTCTATTTCATTAAATCCCGTAAAGCTTCACAATTTAATAAAACTTGGTTATTTTTACGTGTGTAGTATTAATGTCTTGATACTAAACTAAACCTTCCTCCTTTTAGCAGAAACGCGATTCATCCATATTTGTCTATCTGCAAATATAAGAAAAGAAAAACAGAAACATTTATTTTTAATACTTTACAAAAATAATCAAAAGTTTTTTTTAACATTCATGTAGTATATCAATGCCTGCCTGCATTTGTTGATTGAGTGTATGGTGTTACTCTACATCTATAATCATATAGAGTAAATCTAACTGTGTAATTAAAAATGAATGTCTACTTAATATTCTAAGAAAAACATCATCTGACATCACTATGGCTATAAAACATTTTTAAAGAACATTGTATGTGCAATGTATTTTATGTGTACTACAATATCATAATAAAATCAGCTCAGACCACCGACATTAAAACAAAAAAATATCTCAAGCACCGAATCCCAAAAGAGATTTAGCAGTGGACTAAGTCTAAAATTATTACAGTGTAGTTGTTTAGTCTTTGCATATATGGTTTTCATTGTATTCAGAGTTTGGTGTCACTATAATGACTTATTTCATTTCAAAAAGTTTAAATAAAAAGAAATACCTACCTACCGACCCTACAAAATTTTAGAATTGTGATCGAAAAAATAATATTTCTCATGAATTGACTGGCATGCACCAATAAGTTGACTTACCTGTCTTACATGCACTTGAAAGTGTCGATTTTATTCCAAAAAGTAATTTGCTGGGTCGAAGATTCCGCAAATGCTGTAGGCTGTACAATATAAGCGTGCAGATCACAAATTGGTTCACTAGGCCACGGATCGACATTAAATCTTTAATGAATTGAATGAATGAACATGGTCACATGACTACTATAATTTCTCCGAATACGCCATGACCCACATTCACGGGTATGACTATGCTCGGGGACTATGTAAACGCTTCGATGCTTTACACTGTCCGTAAGAGACCCAAAATGATAGCCAAGGGGCGTTAAAAAACCCCTCAGTCCGTCATGAATTACAAATACCACATATGAGTGCAACCAACCGGGTCAAACAGTATTGAGTATATATGTTAGTACGAAAACAAAAAATACACCAAGTACAGGAATAGTCAGCTGATAGTCAGTGTCTCTCATATCCTGCAAATAATTGGCTAAAACTGTGCTACGAACGATTTTTGGGGATTTTAGTGGTTTATATCCGCAAGGACATGCGAATTAACAACTCAATTATCTGATGTCCTAGCTTTATAATACAAGAATTGAAGGGTGTAACGGATATACGGAAATTGCTATCATTTTCAACTTTATTGTTATTGTGTTATTAATGAAATATAGAGAACTCTATAAATTTCTTATCTCATGTTAAACCTGTTGTATGTGTATGCGATTTATGCATTAAAATATTCATAATTTAGATTGTTTTGGAAAAAAATGTTATTCAAAATCCATATAATAAGTACACATTAAAGTGATTGGTCGTTGAAACGTTATTATAATATCTCTGCAACCATACATTGTTACGTTTCAAAAACATTTCTAAAATTGTTTTCAATCTTTTTAAGGAAACGTTATAATAACATTAAAGTCACAGGTTATTGAAAACGTTATTATAACATTTCTGCAACCATACATTTTGACGTTTTAAAAACATTTCTAAAAAAATGTTTTCGGTCTTTTTAAGGAAACGTTTCTAAAACATTGTTACGTTTTTGTGCGAGCTGGAATAGTTTATAACAGTATTTAACAATTTTAACTGTAATTCTACAGGTAAAATCCAGGTGAAATTAAGGTGATCAATGAAGAACAGAATATAATTATTAAAACAACAATTTCCTATGTTTATTTAAACCCGTTAATATATGTATGCAAAGCTGGGAAATTAATGTTTCTGTTCCACAAGTTTCTCTTAAATTTTTAGCAATCTTTAGTTTGCTGAATTATGACCAGGGAACCAGATTAGGAAGCAGATTAAACAACTGGCAATGACTATATAGGTCATAAACATTATCAGGGCCCAGATAAAGTTTCAATTGTAACGATCGAGGCCTGTGTCAAAGACTGTTCAATGCTTACCGATCATTTCATCTTTTAATGTAAGCTTCCGGTTCTCATGCGAGCAAGAAGTACACATAAAACACATGTGTATGATATTTAAGAAGTAAATTATTATCTCGAACGAAGCAAAAATTGACGGTTTTACGACACCGACCAGCAGCACAATGTGGTGTAGTAATACATAATTGTGCAAATCATACGCGAATGTACAGTACTGAAATTACGAGCGCAAGAAGTCGCAAACAATATATTAGCGAACTAAAAATCTAAGATGTGAATGCACAGACCCGCTTCATATATACTACAACTCGTATTTAGAAAATATACTAGTATACCAAATTCTGTCATAAGCCAGCGCAGCAAATGTTTCAGCTCACTGACAAACTTTCTATTAGTATGCAACGGGGACGTAATCGTGAAACTGTATGCATAATATTATATTATTTTTGTATTTAAGAACCACTGGATCTATACCTCTGGGTATTCACCAACCCAGTAATCAGACTTATCTGACCCCGAATAATATCATATTTTATCTACCCTATTTATGAAATCTTGCAGTATTCCGAAATTAGCCACTTAGGCTTCTGGAACAGGGTTATGTTGCTACAAGATTGAAGTCATCACTACAGAAGTTTTATGGTCGTCATCATGAACTTGTGGATCGTTATGGTGTATCCATCTGCACAATAAAAACTGATTTATACAACGGGTCATAGTTTTCATTTCCTCATTTGTCTATGCCGGACTTTTTATGAGCAACTCGGCGGGTGTTTCTAGAAAAGCATAGGACGCTTACCCTACCGGTGCACCTGTTCCATGCTTCCAGTTGTTTAGTGGAGTCCGAGGTGCTCATTTGCTTTTGTTATTTGTATGTATGATTTTAGTTACTTTATGTTCTTTGTTGTGTGTGTCTGTTTTCCATGTCTTGTCTTTGTCCCTGGATTGCATTCTTTTGATTACCGCTATTATCTTGGTTCCCTTGATTACTCTTAGACATTACTTTAAAAACTAGTACTGAGCCTTCATTCCTTGCATTGCATATGATAGAACCTCACAATGATGGATTTGGCTTCTTCCTTCGATAGTTTTGGTTTTGAGTACTTCTTGTATACCACTAATATTTTGATTATGATCTTCCCTTATATTTGATTTTAATGCTGTACACGTGTTTCAAGTTACTCCTTGAAACACGTGTATAGCATGTCGAAATTCTCAATATAGAAAACTGGTATAAGTATATCTTTTGACTCAATAAATTTTAACTAGATGCTCTGAATCGCTCATATGGCTTAATAATTAAGTTTTACAATCATATCAACTAGAATTCTATCCAGTAGTTTCACAGGAGAGATTTTCCAAATTAACAAAATTAACAAAATAAACTTCATCAAAAGTTCTTTAATTCCAACATGGCTGAAACAAATGTTCACCAAAAAGACCATTGATAGATTTCATCATTATTATCATGACCACTTTAACCCAAATCAGAATTTGGCTAAACTTTAATTACGGTTCCGGAGATACTTGAGAAAAACTCTTGTCTGACGCCTATTCTTTAATTTTTTAGTAACGGTGGCCATTTTTTTCACGGATCAAAAATTCAAACAGTCATTTTGTGCAGAATACCCTTAGGAAGAATCATACCAACTTTCGTTGAATTCTGTCCTGTAGTTTCTGTGGAGAAGATGTTTGAAGGTAGTAATAAACAAACAGCAATTAACTGCAACCCATGTCATAACATTTTCACGAGGATACAGCGACATATAGATCTCATCATACTGAACACTTTAACCCTACCAGAATTATGCTAAACCGTACGGGTTTGAGACATATGAAACTGCCACATAAACGTTCATTTTGTGCAGAATACCCTAAGCAATAACCACACCAACTTTCATTGCATTCTGTCTTGCAGTTTCAGGGGAGAATATCTAACTGAAGGTAATATAATAAAAAAATAGTAAAAAACGTCCACAAAGGGCAATAACTCCAAAATGATTTTCAGTAAAAAAATGGCTACAGAACACTTTTATCAGAATTTGGTTGAACTTTACAGTTTTTTATATACAATGTCATGTCTATGCGCGAAACTGCTGTCTCATCTCTATGTTCTATTTTAATTAACCGGAACCATGTTTTTCGACAGATTAAAGATCGAAATAGACTTTGTGCAGGATATCCTAAGGAAGAATCACACCAAATTTCATTGAATTCTATCCAGCAGTTTCAGAGAAGATGTTTGAAGAAAATGTTGACTACTACGACGCGGACATCGCGGACACAGTTGCCAAGGGGGAAAAGCAAATTTTTGGTCATCGTAAATGTAAAATTAGTAGTACGCTATGACGTCATAAAAGATCAAAGCATTGTGATGTCATAACAAGCGACTAACTTATATGAAAAGGGCTGCTGACCTACGGTCATGTGACCTAACAAAAAGGAGGAATAATGTTCACGATTCAATCATTAAACATGTTCATCAACTGTAGCTCCGGTATTTCTTTTTTTCATGAAAGATGAGATATTTGTTACACTCATTTTTACTGGGAAAGTTAACTCTAAGAAACGGTTTGTACCCTAATTAACCTGGAAAAACAAACATTGTGACCCCAACAATGGGTACTGATTACAGAATGATCCGTTTACATATTCGTGTCATTGATTTAAGAAATAAATCACGGGAACTTCATTTACTATTGTTTTACCACGAGCTCGTGGTAAAACAATGATAAAATGGAGTTCCCGGGATTTATTCCAATTCTGACAGGACTAGCTTCTTTATGTTTTCGAATAGACACAGTCTATGACGTTGGTCATATTTTTATCACTTTTTTGCCACGGCTGTGGTCTAAAGTACCAGTCCAAATAAAATTCAGATAATACATACGGTAAGGTGATTCATTGTGTAGAAAAAAAACAATGGACCAGACGATGCTTTTTTGGTCTACATATGCTATATTTTTTTATTATTTAGATCTATACTTTTGAGAAAACTACACTTCAACCTCCCACTGAAATCAACCAAATCAAACCAAAATAAGAACGATAACTCTTGCAAAGTGCTAATTCCATGTACAATCTATATAAACTTTATATCCAAACCCCTAAATGAAAAACGAAGACTGGCTATGTAATCTATCATGGTTTCTGAACAAGAAATAAAACTAAATTAGTCTGGTTTTTGACATGCACGAATCACCTCCTGTCTGATTTTCATAAAGACTGCTGCTAAAGTGCTTTGAAGCACGTCATATCAGAATTGTCATTTTCTAAAGAATATCGGGCGCGAACACCGAGATACATGTTTTCATTCAATCTAATTATTTTATCCATGGACGAGTGTCTTCAATATCTGTTGAATAAAGTGGTAAAAATGTAATTACTGAGGATTAGTTTATTATTCATTTCGCGGTTATGAATTTATTTTCCGAGTAAAGTGTTTTCCTAGTTTGGGATATTCATGGACGTTTGTGTAGGAGATAAATTCTTGGACTAAATTTTAAAACTGTACATTTTAAGGAGGTAGACTTAGGGTAAGGGACACAATTCTAGAAAATTACTGGAACGTTTGTATGCACCATTTTACATCAATCTCACGTAAGCATCAAAGTAACTAGGACTGATTTCATTTTGTTTCAAAGGAAAGCTTGAAAGACTTTGAGGAAATTAAATATGATACAGACATATTACAGATTTCAAGAGATAAGTCCCTTACCCCAAGTCTGCCTCCTTAAGTGTAAGAAACCGGTTAACTAAACTTTGTCGCAAACATAATAAATTCTAACATAACACATTTTTTACGATAATGTAGTCTTTAAGCAATCTGTTAATTGTTTTACATATGCATTTTCTTTACTTTGAGCTTGGAAAACTATTAATGAAATAAATACATTCTCTGTTTGTTTTTTATTTGTTTATTTGTTTTATTCGTTTTTGTTGTATCTTGTTTTGGATTAGTTTTATTGTTTGTTTTATTTCGATTGTTTTGTGTGTTTTTATTGTCATATTCTATTTATTCTGTTTATCTTAGCTGTATTTCATAAGTAAAACTCATAAAAAAGTAACGAAACTGTTTTCCACTTGTCATGTAGTAATAATGTGTAATGGTGCATATTGATAACTGGAGCTTAAGAAGGAGAAATTGAAATCTGATCCTTCATAATATATAATGATAAACATATTTACACCGAATTATTACAGACAGTAAATACAAAACTGAAGAATGTTTTTGTTGCAGACAAACTATTGAGTACATACAATGTCTTTCATTGTTTTATATTTCATAATATTCATTTTCGTCATTTTCATTTTGTCCGACTTGCTCCGGATGTACATTTTCTGGAGGGACTTGTGGCATACGTTTCTTTGCCGTTCGGTGCCATCCAATGAAAACAATTCCAAATACAACAAAAGCTGTTAAAACACTAACTCCAAAGAGGTAATAATGCATAACCCTCATCTCTAATAAAACAAAAACAAAAAGTAAACTAACAAACAAACAAACCACATGAAGAACATAAAATGAAATGTCAAAAAACATATATACACAAATACGCCATTTCCCATACTTTGCTCTAAACAAAATGACAGAGGAAATATCCTAAACGCTATTTTTTCCAGTTATATGAATATGTCTACATCAACAAGTATAATAGATAGGTTCAATTAAAGGCATTGACACTTAGTTGTTTCAACTTGTTTGAAAACTGTGATTGGTATCATTAATGTATTAGGGAAACAAAAAAAAAAACAGGAAAAAAATGTACATACCATTACTATCTGCCTTAACAGAATCCTTTGAGTCTGCAGTTAAAAGAGGTTTGATATGATTGATTATTTAAAAAAAATGAATTAAAAGTACTTATATCTAACAATGCACATTTTGAAGGCACAGAAAGAAATTATAATCATTATTTAAAATGCGGCTCTTCTTCTCAAGAACCTCAAAACCGCATTATGCTGTTCTTTCATGTTGGCATCACAGTTTGACTTAATGCTGCCAAAGGAATCGGTGTGATAATGTTCAAAAGAGTAAATACGTACATAGAAATGAACATTTTGGAGCAGTTCAAATAAACAGCTAAAATGTAAATAGCAAATTAAAACCAGCAAAACTGTGGAATCGCCAATAACATTAAATATTTTGTCGTAATACAATAATATTTACAAATATTTTTGATTCTGTAAACATGTTATTTCTTCATTTGTGTTCAAATCTGATATTTTACATTTTATTTTTTTAACATGTATTATAATTTTTGACAAAATACTTAGTTTTGAATGTAAACGACACGTATTATAGACTGAATTATCTTGTACTTACCACTGTCATTTCTATTTCCAGTGAAATCTAAAATAGAAAGGTTTGTTTGTGGTTATTATATTGTTGCTTCTTATGAAGAAATTTAATGATGACCGTTCAAGCTTGCTCTAACAAAATTAAAATTGGTTAAATGTCTAATATATGTCGCTTTTAAGTTAAACATTAATAATGCATTATATATAAGGATCAAGAATATTCTTATTTAGATTTAGTAGTCAAGTGCATGAACAAAATGTTGTCAAATCAGTTTAAAACAAAATCAGAAACTCTAACGGCGGTAGAATAATTATCAGTTTTTTTATACATCTTTCACTATTTCATTTGCGCCAAAGAATGATTTTTTCATATGCACTATGATCAAATGCAAATATATGTAAGTAAAGTTTCAAATAAATACGATTTGCAGTCTTACAAAACTATAAGTCTCGGATGTAGAACTAGGAATACATGTATATATTTAGTATCAGGGCTAATTGGAAATGTGCCATGGATAATAATTTTTATGTTTCGATTATTTTCTGAAATAGTTTAATTTTGTGTAGACAATATTTTTGCACTACCGGTAAATATCTACCGGTATTGGCGTGTTAATGGCATAAAGATACACACGTTTAATGAATAGGAAATACATGTACTTTTATGTTTTATAAAACATAATTTATATAGCCCTTTCAAACATTATTAGCAAACAAAATCTCAACGTCTTAAATACCTTATGTCAAGCAACGCCGTATTAAAGACAAATAATTGTGTAGTTTTTTCTCATTTTGATTACTGATTTTGATTTTGACTTTGAAACACTGAATTAAATGAATAAAATGAAGACGTTGTACTAAATAAGCTTTATGTAGAGTAGGCACACTATAAAAAAAGCTCTTATGAACTATTCACTTACGTAAACATATTACTTGCAGTTGAAACAGTATATAGATGACAAAGACATCAGCTGATGCAGACCGAAAACATAAAGTACATGCAGCACAAAACACACTTATAAAGTAATAGGTTCAAACACAGATAAAGCAGTAAAATAAAATGCAACAAAAAAGTAAAAGCAGATAAAGCAAAGAAATTGTAACTAAAGGCTGTATAACTAATAGAAAAGAAATCCCGGAGCTAAATTAATTTTCTCATATTTGGTATTTACAATTAATCCCATCCCATTCCATGATTGAAGTACATTTTAAACTGACTTTAATTCCCAACTTTTCTAATATGCTCAGGCAGTTCGTTCCACAAAATGGCAGATAATATCTAAAACTGCTTTATCATATGTCGTCGTATTAACTCTTGGAACATCTACAATATTTGAGCCCCGTGCAGGTCCGGGTGTTAAAAGAATAGGCCTGCAGCAGCGCTAAGCTTGTCGTAAAAGCACTGTTCAATCCTTACACAAAACATGCCTTCTTTAACAAACAAGTTAATAGTCTCTCGAATGGTATTTCAGCCCCTGTGCCTCCAGTTTCGAACATTAAACAAAATCCCATGATGAACAATATAACAGACCCAGTCCACTTTCAATCTGGATACGGCTTACTCGGCATTGAGTACTTCTTCATCAAGAGTGTCTGCAGCAGCGGCGAGTGAAGAACAAGCTAGAAATGACGCAATAGCGCGTACTAGAAGAGGGTATTCTGCAGAAACCTTGTCTTTTGTTGAATCAATATCTCCGCAGATGCGGAGAAATATTACCGCAGGTAGGGACATTAATTTTCCACCCTTATCATCCCATATTTCTCGGGTTCTGGAACTATTGAAATTTTAGACAGTGATGGCTATAAGTCTACACGCCCTGATCCCAGGGTGAATAGATCGCCGGGTGAATTTATTCAGACCTTTGGGATATATATAAATATTATTCCGCTTATCCCCTGAGACGTCAGGAGTTAGACCTATATGAGCGAGATGTTGTAGATATGGCTATAAGATACCCTGGACAAGGCTTCTATGAGTATCACAAAAAATTCTCTGCAGATACAGCAGCTTATCTGAGATTTAACAATATTGTTATTGACTGGTCCACTCTCATTTGTACTATTTTTGCAAATGCAAGACGAAATACATGTGCCTCGTGGGGAAGCACATTTCATTCCACGGGTTTTTGCCACCAGAGTTTGAATCTTGGGAACAAAAGGTCGCCAAGGATCGATGACTTAGATCTATAAGGTCGAGATAGGGTTGTATTTATGGGAAAGGAGATATGTAACAACTTTAACGGAAATAAAGGGTGCTTGTCGATTCGGTGTCGAAACCTACATGTCTGCCTAGTCTGCAAACGCGAACATTCCAGAATTAACTGCCCTTCAAAAAACGATCGTGCTGGGTCTCTAAAAAGTCGGACCCAGTCAATGAGGAAGTAGGCCACGAACATGTATTAACAGGACATAAAGTTCAGTCAGGTGTGAACACTCTCATAAACATTGACCTCTTGGAGAAGGAACTTATAAGGCACCCTGACAATGATTTTAAGACTTATCTTATTTGGGGTCTGCGCAAAGGTTTTGATTCTGGATTGTCTTTACTTCCTACTAAGTCGTTAGAGTGTAACAAATTCAGATCTGCTATGCTGAATAAGCAAGCAGTAACTGGTTTGATTAATACCGAGTTAAGTAGAGGATATTTAGCTGGACCATTTTCTTCTATTCCGTTTTCTACATTTCGGGTAAATCCTACAGGTGTAGCGGAACGTAAATACAGCAAAAACAACGTTTAATAGTTGATTTGTCAGCTCCTCACGATGATATTGACAACCCCAGTCTGGATGAATTAATATGTAAAGAAGACTTTTTATTTGCTGGGGATACCTCTATCAGAGTAGAAAACGGAGAGTACAGTAACCTCTTTAGAGTATCTCGGGAATATCTTAGATGTTGTGGGTATGGAAGCTCGCTTACCAAAGGAAAAAATTCTACGTATTACAGAAATGGTTAAAAGTTTCAGTGAAAAGAGTTCATGCACGAAACGGGAGCTGTTGAGTCTCCTCGGCCATTTAAATTTCGCATGTAGAGTTATTCACCGAGGGTGATCGTTTGTCTCGTACCTTATTAAGTTATCTACATCAGTGTTAAAATTATCACATCATATTCATCTCAATAGTGCTTGTAAATCAAATCTTAGAATGTGGTCTATTTTATTAAAAGAATGGAATGGTGTTTCTTCCTTACTTAACGACTACTTGACCCAAGCAGCAGATAAAGAATTGTTCACTGATTCTACAGATACATTTTTTGCGGGTTATTTTAGGAACAAGTGGTTTCAAGGTTACTTTCCATCAAATGTTTTAAGGGAAGAACAAACTTCCATGGCTTTTTTCGAGCTGTACCCTATCGTAATGGTATGTGTGCTGTGGGGCCATAAATGGGGACGATTACGCATTATGATTTATTGTGATAATATGTCCACTGTGGATATCATCAATAAAGTGCTCAGTATCATGAAATTCATACGTAAACTTACATTCTATTCAGCAAAACACTACATCATTCATGCTAAGCATATTCCAGGCAATAATAACAATATAGCTGATTCTCTTTCTCAATTCTAGATGGACAGATTCAGAACATTGGCTCCCACAGCAGATTCCAATCCAATACCATGCCTTCCTCTGGCATCATGATGGATAACAACGGGTGTTTTAAAACAAATTTGTGATTCATTATCATCCGGGGTTTTCTCCCCTTTTCTTGATTCTAATTTACAATGTGCTTGTAAATTAGCCTTTTCGGCTTCCTTCGATGTGGGGAATTCACACATAATAGTTCAGGGAAAATACATAGAGTGTAATTGATGGGGGATGCTCAAATTGATTCAACGGGTGAACAGTTTTCTTTATTTCTGCGATCTTCAAAGTGTGATCCGTTTAAAAAGGGGATTGAAGTTAAGATTTTTGAGAATAGTAATTTTAAACCGGTTCAAGAAATGATTCAATATTTGCACCTTTGCTATGAAAGCGGTGCAGATTCGTCATTCCCTTTATTTGTTAACGACGAATACGACTTAGTCCCCCTCTCTGGCAATGTTTTTATTTAAAAGCGGTATAAAGTCGTTTAGGATACGATGATAAATTATATTCAGGACACTCATTTAGAATAGGGGCTGCAGCAGCAGGTGTAGGGGACCATATCATTAAATCGCTAGGTAGATGGACCTCAGTTTGTTACATGCGATATATAAGAATAGATAATAAGATATTAGAAATGGCACAGAACGATATGTGTTCATGATGACAGATTTAACTCAATCTATATACTTTATACAGTTACCAAAGTTGTTTAATATGTTAATAATCTGGTTTGTTTTTTATTGATGTTGTTTTGTTTTGTTTTGGTTTTTGATTGATCTCGTTTTTTATTATTTGTATTTCTAATTAAGGGCATTTAATTACTTTTCATGCTGTATACTTCTTGGGGGCTTCACTCATACATTGGGTATGTATTCATTCATTTTGGCCTGTATAATTTCTGGAAATTATTTTCCCCCAATTCAGGTATACATCATACTAATATTTCGTTATCATTGTTTATTGAAAGGGTTTTTATGCATAACTAGAAACACGATATGAGTTAAGTGTAATATAGGGTTTTTTTTTGAAAGAGCCAGAACATATATAACTGTGACTGCCTTTATCACAATAGTCTGGAATCTTCCGCCTGAGGCTGGATTCTGCCGCCTGTGTTCAGTATGTCGTAAATAATTAAATCAGTCTCTAAAATTGATACTACCGCCTACAATCAATTTCAAATTCATATCATTGGGCCGGTTTCTACCGCCCATTGCGCTGCAAGGCTGGATTCTGCTGCCTAAAAGTTAGACATCATATTAGGGTTTTAAGTCAGATCCTTTCTTGCATACTTTCCATTTTGGCTTGTCAGGATCGTCCCCAAGCCTATTGAAAATATATGTTTTGTTGTTCAATAGTTAGGTATAGTTCAATGATAATAGTAGGACTATACATGTAATTGTCATTGTCCATGGTGTAGTATGAGTAGTCCCCAAGAAGCCAAATTAAGTTTGATACAGTAAGGTATTTAGCTAGTTACGTAATGTACAGTAATTGTTTGGTATATGTTATGAATGTTAAGAAAACTGGGGAAGTTTCCATGATACAACAATAGCTACATACATAAGAACAAGAAGTCCTGTTGAGGCGCATTGTACATGTACTAGATGCTAGGTAAGCCCTGATGCTTTGGGTCAGGTTAAATTTTGGCTCTTTTCACGTAAGGTAGAAGGATGGGATATATATACCTCCTTCTTGATATGACTAGGTATAAATCTTGTTTTAAGTATTGGTGGTTGTGTACGTCATTAGACACAAAAATATAAGGCCTTAGTTTAGATACGATGGTACACATCTTACATCTAACGGGAATGATATTTATCAAAATAATATCCAGGGTAAAATAGAGTACTTCAAATCGAAAATATGGTCACTAGTCTTTCCATCATTAGAATGTGGAGCCGCATGAATATTATGAAATTAGGGGGATTGGATCTGCCGGCGAGGCGGTGATCAGATTCGCTGATTATTGGGTGGGATATGACAAGATGATCGCGGGACATGTTATCCAAAATTGCGGACCGGCTTATGTTTTGTGTTTAAGCTTCTGTGATACTTTTGAGATTTGATTTGGTCTTCTCTGCTTACCAGCGGGACCAGTGATTTAATTAATACAAAGTCGGATCCTTAGTAATTGAACTTTCTAAACCGAAGAATCCTGTGTTGAATATATGCCGGCGTACCGGTTTTTCGTGTATCCGTTTCTATCTTGATTGTGTGGTTTTAATTTTTTTATCATTTTGAAACGGATGGGATATCCGCTTCTACTGATACAAAAAATCACGAGCTTGCCGTATTCTGAATTGGCGGTTCATCTTGCAATATCCTGTCCACATAAATATATATTTTTCAGCGCTGTTGCCATTTACGCCATTTCCATTATCTCAATTTTTGGATTGAGTCCTTTATTTTCATCTTTCTATATTGTCGGAAATACATTTGGCGAATCTAATGAAAATGTTCTACCCATTAAATAGAATTCAAGTATTGATTTACCCTTGTAAAATACATCGATAAGTGACTTATACAACATAGATAAGATTTACAAAATGATACCCACAAAATGATTACATATAAAACATAAAGAAAAAATCTTACCTCCATCGTCTTCCATTGTAAATGGAATTATTCCATCAGTCGTATTCGGTAATGAAATAGTGCTTACATGTACACACCCGGAGACAGGATCACATCTGATATAATTATATAGAATTCATTGCATTGAAAATATGAAATGAGGTAGGAACTGTTCAGTTGTATTCTTTCAAGAAAAAAAAAGAAATAAAATAAAATTCGAATCGGAATTTACTTCATAAAGGTGTGATTAAAACTCAACTTCTCGGCATTTCAAAAAACTGACTTCAGACTTCTTTTTTTTTAAATTAATGTATATTAAAGTTATTTGTTGGGATATTGAATTAAGATGTAAACAGACAGTTCAGTCAGCATTTATTTAAAAATCAAAAACGAAATAATAGCTTAAACCCTGGCGCATAATCTTGATAAACGGTAACGCCCTGCATTGATTTGTAATCATAATTGGTTGTTCGTTTCATTTACTGTAATGATCTTTTTTTAACTAGAATATTTACATGACACATCTGCCTCGCTTAATTGTTTTTTGTTATAATAATGGTTTCCTTACTGTTCCTGACTACATTTACATGTGTGTGTGCATGCGTTTCCATATCTTCTTTCGTTGCAAGGGGTGCAATTTTCCATCCCATCTACTGTTGTTTGGACGGTTCCATTTGGACACTCTTTGAAAGTGAAACATTTAATGTTCTGTTAAATTGACAGAATTTCATATGTCGAAGAAAGCAGTTGCAGAATCTAGTAAAATTAATGTAGAACATTTTAATCACCCTTAAAATTTGAATAGCTGTCCGAAAAAAAAGTGTAACCGTACAAGCTAAACAACCCAGTAACAATGTGATGGGTCATTATTTTAGCATGTGTAGGCTGAAATAGGCATCACTTGATGCGTTTTAACTTCAGTGAAACTAATTCGTAACAAATGAATTATTGCTTCATTTTTTGATGATTTTTTTTCAAATCTAAATTTGTAGTAAAGAAATACGATTTGCTATACACATATAGATCTCACGTACTCCAGAATTTTATATAATATTTTAAAATAAGATTGACATCCGATATTTCATTCAGAAGAAAATACAATATTCAATACCAAAACACAAATATTTACTTTAAACATAAAAAAAAGTTCGCATTTCTTTTTTAAGTGGGCGAAGAGGCAATGTCACATATGACAAATATGGATAAAAAAAAACGTGCAAAATTGTTTTGAAAAAGGTTATAATAAAACCAAATAAACAGAATTATCAAAATATTACAACGTTCTGTAACACTAAACTTGTAACATTATTATATTGATAATATTTAATACCAAATGTATTTTGTTTAAATTGAAACAGTATGTTTAGTTTTGGGTTTAAATCAAATTCGTATATTGATTTTTAATTGTCAAATTCTTTGCAAATTATATAGTATTTGCTTTATCACCAAAACCTGATTACATACATACCATGACAAGCATTATCAATTTTTATGTAATTGAAACAGCACGTCAGTGAATCTTTATTGCTAAAATATTCAAGAATAGGACACAAAATAAAGAAATGTATAAAAAAAAACATTTACTGTTCTTCTCTCAGAAGGTGTTTGCCCGAAATGCAGCCTTTACTGTGATGTGTTGTTATTGTTTTAATTTTATTAAACTAGTTTTAAAAAGTTGCTGCTTGTCAACCGTTCACAGTATACTTGAATACATTGGGATTGTCTAATAAAAATGTTGACCAGGGGCGCAGCTAGGCCTGTTTTATTTGTATGCAAAATTACGGCGAGGGGTCTTTGGGGGGTCGCCCCAGTAAAACCTTTATTACATCTTTAAAATGTGTGTTTTTATTTTTGTTACTTTTTCCGAAAGTGCGCAACTGCGTATTTGCGTATAGGCAGCTACGCCCCTGTTGTGTGACAAAATTGTTCGACATCATTTAACTTTGTTAAAATGTTAAAAACAGCCAAACTTTTAAAAATATACATAGATGTAAATGCTGCAAAGACTTTGGAAAAGCAACTTTCTATTGTGTACTAATCAAAACAGACCTAGATTGGTACTGAAGGGTTTTTTGTACCTCTTTTTTACAAAAAAGTGAAAGACGTGCTTTATCGAGAAGTACAGGGATGGCGGGAGCTTGCCGTAACTACGCAGACATTTTGTATCGTGCTAGACTTTTAACAAAGGCTTCTCGAACAGGGCTATGTTGCTACAAGATTGAAGTAATCACTACAGAAGTTTTACGGTTGTCATCATAACCTCAAGGATCGCTACGGTGTATCCATCTGTGCCATGAAAACTGATTTATTTAACGTGTCATAGCTTTCCTTTCCTTTTTCGTCTACCCCGACATGACCTTTTATGAACAACTCGGCGAGTATTTCTAGAAAAGCAGGGGACGCTTACCTTACCGGTGCACCTGGTCCATGGTCCCAGTTTTTAGTGGAGTCCGAGTTGCTCATTTGCTTTTGTTACTTTGTATGTTTGATTTTGGTACTTTATGTTCTTTGTGTATGTCTCTTTTCCATGTCTGGTCTTTGTCCCTGGATTACATTCTTTTGATTGCCACTATAATCGTACTCTTTAATCATTACCTACATCATTGATTTAACCTTTCCAGAATATATTAAATTTCATTTTATGTTAAAATCTCGTACAAATACTTTGTGTAGTGCATATTGACCTGTTGATACAACACAATATTTCTTGTAGTATGAACAAAAGACAAGGACATAAATGACAACCTTTTTTCTGATAAATCCTATGTTTGCACAAAGTTTTTGAAAAACTGTTATTGCATCTAATTACATGTTTATTATATATTCTAATAATAGAAAATGTAATGATCAAATTTGGATTATAAAATGTAATATTAACGAAAGTGATCTGTATGATCTAAACTGATTTGACAAAACCATTGTTAATTTTTTATGAAGATTGGTTGAGATAAATAGTAATTGCCCTAATTTTGATAACAGTAAATACGTTCAAGTTTGATTTATTTAAGTTTGTAAAAACCAACTTAAATTAAAATATGCTTAATTTATCATATATGTTTATTACACTGTGATATTTGTTTAATTATTCATGTCACTTGCAAAGTGGGGGTACAAAGTGATAAGTGTGTCTGTCCGTCCTTCCATTAGTACTTTCTTTCTTTAAACAAGGGGAACCCATCTCGTACCCGTTACTCCTCCCAAGCCACTGAATGAAACTTTCACAGAATCTTTATCATTAATATGGAGGGGTCATAGGAGACCCATCTCTTATCCATCACTTCTCATACGGAATTGAATGAAGCTCTCATAGAATCTTTATTACCTGTTCCTATTATGCACGGCCTATTTTAGATTTTGATTTATATCAATTTGGGGGTTTTCCATAGCAAAACATGAACATTGTTATTGTTAATATGGGGACATAGGGGACCCAGATCTAACCCGTTACTTCTCCTATACCACTGAAAGGAATCGAATGAAACACAGAATCATAATGGCATATATTCCAATTGTTCACCGCCTACTTTACATTTTGATAATAATAGAGGTTAAAATGTGCATGTTATCAAACGGAGGAGTGGGGAATATCAAGTTATTTAGCATTGCTCACAGTTTTTCCTGTTTGTTTCTTGCTTCTTGTCCGTACTTTCTTTCTAATGAATCCACAATGTAATTTATTTGTTGATATGGTATTTTCGACATTACTTAAACCGATATGTATTTCAAATCAACACCAAAACAAAATATCAAACAGTTCTTTCTGCCCTGGAAAACATATATATTACTAACAACAGATTATTGTTACTTCGTGTATATATGAATGACTTAATCCTTTAATACCATAGAGGGTCTAAGGGCCTTCATAAGAATCCTCTAGTAGTCCTCGTCTTTGGCTGGGCTTTTGACTCTTTCCACGTAAGCTAGCATTCCCTCAGAATGTTGTAGCCCGCCCTTTTCCCTTGTGAGTTACAACCGAGATCTTGTTCGATGATACTGCAATGTGGATTCGCGGAATGCGCCCACTTCACCAAAAATTACGCTATTTCTACTTCAAATTATCGGAATCTGGTTTGTATGTTCATTAATTTCTGCGTTTATGATCTTTTCTGATTATCTTAAATGACGAATCTGTCTTGAGTATTTGTCGATGAAAACCTACAGCTTATGTGTAGTGTCCTGTTATCGGCTTACGTATTTGCTCTTCCAGATGAGAGCAAACATTTGATTTTTATGTGGCCCAAGGGGGCGGGGGGTAGGTCGAAGCTAAGATTCAATATGAATTAAGCAGACAAGACGCACCAATCCAGAAAAAAATAGGTTAGTGCAGGCTCTGATAAAAAAAAATACAGGATGTAGATTTAACTGTCAAAATTATGGTGAATTTTGAAAAAAAGTGGGCACGTAAGCGCGACATAAAACCAACAAAAGTTAATTTAATTGAAATAATAAGGCGGGGTCGAATTTTAATCCTAGCCCTCCCACAAATATCAAATTGTTGCTCCCTTCTATATATATGTAATATGAAAAAAGATTAAGTATCGGTTTGGAACTTATTATACGTACTGGAGATTACAAATATATATATATATATTTGTAATCTCCAGTACGTATAATAAGTTCCAAACCGATACTTAATCTTTTTTCAATATAATTTGTACATATAGGTTTTCTCTTCACCATTGTGTACATGTATGTACTGCTGTGATATACTAATAGTCAGTGTATTGCACATTTATTTACTATAGAAAGTATAACAAGTTTAAACTTTTCTCCGAACATTAACTAATATGAAAAATACAATTCAAAAAGACTTTTCGAGCACATTTCGGCTTACAACAAATACTACCAGATGGCTATATACGATATAAAACAAATGTAATTATCTTGAGAAATAATATTGGAAATTCTTTAGCAAACTAAATACCTGCAAAGATCACTGTGCACCCGAATTGTCGCAAAATAAAATGTCAAAAAGAACGTATAATCCATCTCCATATACATTGAATCGAACCAGGTCATTGATACGGAAATTTTTAATGCATTGACATTTTATTTCCGAAATAACTGAATAAACGTAGAAAAATAAAGCATGTTTATTGAAAAATCAAAATATGGGTTTTCCTTGTTTGAGATGCAACAGGAATAATACAAGAGTACAGGAAAAACAGCATAAAACTATATTTAAAAAATTAACACTTGAAAATGTCGATATGCTTATGATATACAATTGGGATCAGAACCAGTTTCTACAAACATGTTCTTAATGTGTTGTTGAAGACCAATGTTTCTTAATCTCATTCTCATTACAATAATTTATACACGTGAGTAATTGTGCACATGTATGAGTTATTTGAAATTTGCAAATATCCGTAAAAGTGAATTTGCTTAGCATTTATGTGTACACAAATTTTATTGATAAATATTTCAAATAAGTTTTGACATGTACACCTATCAGGATTTTAGACTTGATATGATGTATTCGTTCAAAGGAGACAACTAATGAAACTTTTAATGCCCTATAAGGAAAATATTTTCATATAACTATAGAAGATGTGGTATAATTTCCAATGAGTCAGTCATCTACCAAAAGCCAAGCAACGACGAATTTGAATTCTACAAGTCATCACTTGATATTGATGGACAAAACCGATATTATAAAGCAAGCTGCAAAGGCCCAAAACCAATAAAGTGAAACTGTTTATAAAAGACGAAAATCGACTTAATCTTAATATCAAGACTCTACAATAGAAATATATTTTATGTAGGTATATTTGTTTACAAAGTGATTCTACAGGTAGGACACATGCAACTAGAGAGAACTTTACTTTCATTACTTTCAATGACATACTTCCAATTATTTAGGAAATTATAAAAGCAAAATTAATACTAAGTTTACTTCCGGTTTTTACTATACTATCACACTATCACTACGGAATACTAAAACAGTTAACAGAAAAGCTACGATTTTAAGTAAATGTCCCGCAAACTCGATAATCAAACCAGGATCCCATATTTTGATTTTGCGTTCTGACGTATCTTTGGTAAAAAAATGACCGAATAAAGGCTAGTGATGCAGAAAGGAAGTCTAGTGATATCTTCCATTTACAAGCGCTTATGCGTGTACAATTTCGTGGCAAGGTTGAATGGGATACCAAAGCACTTTCGAGTCTTCTCTCAATATAAACGGACGTACTTCCGCATATAAGTGTATGTTACACACCCACCGTACTACAGTGTTGAGCATGGCAGAACAGCGCGACCATCGCACTTCCAAGTCTTTCATATGTAATATATAAAAACATCTTTAAAATTTGTAATTCAGAACTCATGATAAAAGAATTGCATTATAATTTTGTTTTGTCGGAGCAAAGTAATTCTTAGTTTATTCGTCGAAAAACGTCTTATTTATTATCCTTTCGACATTCTTATTTTAAAATATAATTTAAGTAGTAAAACGAAATATTATTTCTATGCGTTAGAGGAAATAATATTGGTACACAAAATTGAAACATCAGGAATATACATCCTGTGAATCAATTTGAAACAAACGAAAACTCTTAACCTGATTTTTTGCCAAAAAATAAAATATTATTAATTACATTTAATTCCAATGTTTGTACTAATGAACCAATATTTCCATTTTCATCTATCACATGTTTTAGTAAATAGAATTATTTTGTGCCGACTATTTATGCTACCTTTTATGATCAATCTGCTCTCAGGGAGTTATAAATTTACAATCATTCATCTTCGACATTTTTTTTACCAAACAGATCGTACCGCGAAAATAGCAAAAATAAAACTGCCGCAGAAATTTCATACACAGTAAAGAGTAACTTAAGCACTTCTGGGATATGTCAATAGATTTGCACTAGTCATAGCCTTTTTTAATCAATAGCATCATTTCTCTTATTGAATGCAAAACAAAATTTGAAATACTGTTGTTCGAAGTTAGACGACAGATTTACTAATCGCAACAAGTATCCTTGTTCATAGAAACAATTTTGCAATTATTTGACAGGGCAAAACTAAATACTTAACTCTGTATTATTTATATTGATAGAATTTATCTAGATGATATATTGAAGAAAAATTGAAGATAAAAGAAAAACAAGAATTAGATTAAGCGTCAAATATAGGTTACGGAAAAAGAAGGAAACGAATAAATTGTTGCCAGACCTGTTCTCATGAAACTGATGGTCACCCATAGCCATTGAGGAGTTCATGATGTCGACCGTAAAATGTTTGAATTGATGATTTATTTCTTGTGGTAACGCTGTTTCAAATAGCTTATACATTTTGCAGCATTACAGAGGACACAATCCGCTTTGCAGGGTTACTGTTGAATTACTTTTCAACAGCTGCAATTAAACGCTTAAGTCCCTAAGGGGTAGTTCTAACTTTTAATAAATACAGGCTAGGTCAAAGAGAATAAAGATACCCCCAAAGTACCTTTTTTCTAGTATACCCTAAAATATTATAATTTGAAAAGACGCCATAAAATACAACCCATTAAAATTCAAAACAATTTTCCGATACTGAAAACAATGAACCAACATTTCATGTTCTATATTGTGTCAATGTCAGAGGGAATTTTTAACATCTGTGATCTTTTGAAATGCTTATATCAATCGCTAAATCTCGAAGAAAATGTATGTAACTATACTCTGTTGTTTTTTTCCTTTAGAACACGTAATTACATGTAGTTTGACATCAGCTATTTGCAAATCTTTAATTTTTCTCCCCCAAAATATTTTTTTCACCACCACCCAAAAAACGTACCAACAATAAAAAAAATTACCCCAAAAATAGTCCTAGACTATGTATTTTAAAATTTTTAAAATAACTAAGTAGCTCATTCAAAGGGTACTTACCGGTACATGTTGGAACTGAATGAGAAAAGACTACCAGCAAATACCAAAGAATTTAAAGCAGAAAGAAAAGATCTCTACATGAGTATTTTTCTTGAAACATACTGTTTTATTTAGAGATAAATGGTCTCCAAGAAACACAAGACCAATATGAATCGCTGAGAAATATATTAAAGGTCTAGTAATTTAATCCTCACTTATGAAATTTATGTTGACGATTTTATACACGCCCATTATTTTTTTTTTTTTTTTTTTTTTTTTTGTCTGCTTGATTTATATCTGCGAGATCAGTCCGTTTGCATATTTTTGCAGGATTCACATTTGTCATGAGTTTCATTTTCATCAGTTCTGCATCTAATATGATTCTTATCTATAAATGAACTTGAAAGTTTATTTTTTATATGAAAATTGTAAGAGAAACGCAATTTAAAAGTATAAATCTATGGAAGAAAATAATTGTCATCAATTTTTTAATGGTACTTTTATTGTTTAGCAACTTTTTTTCTCATGGTATCGTTTTTTAACTTTGTACATAGAAAACACACTACCTTTTTAAATCTAAGTTTTGTCACAGAAAGCGCTAATGTGGGAAGTATTAAGGGATATTACCACCTCAACAATATCAATTTAGTACGAGTAATGTCACTTCATCTTGTATTAGCAAAAGTATACGTATGGTCATGAGTAGCATGTATGCATTTTTGCTATATACTATGAAATTGTTTTATGAATTGATGCAATATAAAGGCTATATCTCATGGATCACAGTTAATGCAGAAAAAATTAGTAATTTCAACAAAAGAAACAATTATCTTGCTCACATTAATATGGAATGGATTAAACACATCGCATTGCCTTATCAGAACTAGAAATGATAATTTTGAACTTTTAGTAGCCAGTATATTGATAATTGATCAAGAAAAAATAATTACCCGTTCATATGCTTGCATAATATATACATTTCCTATTTTGCCTTGGAGTTTTGTTTTGAATTTCTATATACCACGAAAGCTCATATAGGTATTGTACAGTATCATGATTTATTTTTATTGAATAAAGGGATATCAGTCGTTTCAGTCATTTGTAGTCTTCAAGTACCTATTTCGTCTATCCCGGAAGTGAAATGTTATTACCAATGCGGTGTATCTTTCTAGAAAAGCAGAGGACGCTTACCTAAATGGTGTACCTGATCTTTGATCCCAGGTTTCTTGTGGAATCCGGATCTCTCTTCTTTCTTCTATGTTAATGTTACTTTGGTTACTTAATGTTCTTTTTGTGTGTCTCTATTTTCGTTGTCTATTCCTTATTCCTGGGGTATATTCTCTGTCATTACCGTTCGAATCATTGGTCCCTTGATATCCCTCTGTTATAAAGTTCCCGGAGTACATAATCACTTAAATACATTGAATGAACCAC
Source organism: Perna viridis (assembly GCA_037379345.1). Lineage (NCBI taxonomy): Eukaryota > Metazoa > Mollusca > Bivalvia > Mytilida > Mytilidae > Perna > Perna viridis. The sequence continues at coordinate 40,470,951 of CM074511.1, read as the reverse complement.
AATACACTACGAAATGTCTTCAAATGCAGATTAACTACTGTTTATATTGGAAAATACCCAAAACTTACTATATTAAGTGCGCTAACTATTCAAATTGAATAGACAAATTACAGAAATCGTTCAAGACATGTAAGATTGTAAACTATCTTGACACATCAGAAATCATTGTTATTTCTATTTATATCCACATGATAAACTATTTGCAGTCTCAAAGACTTGAATTTATCTGTATTTTCAGTGCGGTTTTGTCCGTTTAGTATATTGATTGCTATATCTATAGTTTGAAGAGCTTCTTCTTTCCTATTAAGTTTTTGTAAACATCGAAGTTTGCAAGAAAACCTTCGAAAACCTTTGGTTACTTAATGTTCTTTTTAAGTATGTCACATCATTACATTTGTTGTTCAACAAAACGGGTCCAAGTGACAGATCTACTTTTCTCAAGTTCCAATGTTCTTTCATAGTATTCCAAGGCACGTTCTGTGTCGCGTGTAATATCTGATAATTGAAGAAAATTGCCACGAACAATGTACAAAATTGAAAGTGAAAGCCATGTTTACTCTAATTCACTACCCTCTACTTCTTGTATATTCCCCAAGAGATCCTTCATAACATCATTACATCTGTTGTTCAATTCATGTTTCTTTTCGTCGTCTTTTTCTTCATTCAATTTTCGCGTTAACAATGTAAGTAAAACTGTATTGCACAATGATATATGCCGTATATTATAACTTCCACCAAATTTAATTATTCCAAAATCGAAGAGTATCTTTTCTTCTGAATGTACCATTTGCTCGCATAGCTGAATTTCCTTATCAAGGGTTACAGATTTAATATCTTTAAATCCCAATGGCGTCATCATATGACCACCGTTTATTTCGAAGACACACAACTAGTTTTGAGGCTTGTTTAGGGACCTCTTTTTCAATCACTTCCCATAAAATTACAGCAGTTTTGTATTCACAGTTACATGCTCCTTCTAAAATCTCAAACTCTTTAGATGTTTCGTCGTTATTGGTAATGTATTTAAGTTCATTTAATAGTATGCCGTTACTGTGCAATATTCTAAGCAATAGTTCGGAGAGTAAAACTTCTGAAATATTCACTAAGGGCATAGCTAGGTTATTTTCAACTAATATGTTAAAGTCGGCCTTCCCCATGTAGTTCGATTGAAAAACTTCTAATTCGGCGTCGGAATCTTTCTTTATTGCTTGGATAACGCTGATGCTTCTGTGCTTGCCAAGAATGAACCTTTTAACGAATTCTTCATTTAAAACTGTTAAGGTCTTTTCCATTACTGACCTTGTTTGATGTTCATCACTTCTGTCAGTCTCAGGTATATTTTGCATATCATTGATGTAAATGCAATTGTCGCGTGTAAAATCACACTCGCTTTTTACAATATCAAGAGCTGTTTTGCGCGCTTTCATGAGATGAAAATGAGCTTCATCTATTTTTGTGCGTTCGTAAACAAATGTAGTGCCTATTGAACAATGAAGATATGCTATATAAAACTTTAATTCTGCGTCAAGGACATTTATTTCGTCTTCAATGATTTTTATCAATTTTATGGCATGGAGAACGAATCGTAGATTTCTGTCCACTGTCACATCTGTTGCTGGATCAATATCAATTTCAAAACAATACACTTTCAGTAGAAATTCTAAATGACCTCTATCATTGGTTTCTAGACTTTTGCTACTAAGAAAATTTATGACATCTTTTGTGACCTTGTGAAACATAAGTGTTGTATGTCGATCTGCATGTTCGCCTTCTAGCTCTTTAGGTATATTTGTTTTTGTATTTTTTTTTTTATACGAACAGGCTTCGAATGCGTAACGTTGCACAAGAGTATATCAATGAATGATTTAATCAAAGCCTGGATTTGTTGATTTAAATATCTCTTTTGCATCGCGTTAGATGAAATTAGCAAGCTTCTAGTACAGTAGTTGAAACATTGTAATGTGTGAAATATGGAATTAATTTAACTACTTCCCTTTGGTTTTCGCTTAATGTTTTCTTGACAAAAAATCAACGGCAAAATTTGAGATTTTAGCGTAATTGTCTCACAGATCGGTTGAACCACGCTCTTTATTGACTCATATAACGATTTTGCATCCGATTTAGAAGAGGTGAGTGAGAATTAGTGAAGAAATGTTTTTAATGTTAACTTAAAAGTAATTATGAATCGAACAGCAGTAACTACTACAAAGGGAATATTCCCAATAACGTCTCTCAAACGTGCGATATCCTCTAATTTTGTATCCACATTTTTACAAAGCTCAGACTATTCATCGTTAGTCATTCCATTGAATAAAACTAATTAAATTTTTTCAAATATTTTTTTGAGTTTTGAATTTGTTGTAGCTAATATCATGTCTAGGTTTGGTACAGTTTTTATCAGAGACACTAATAGAACGACTTCTGCATAGCCTTTTTTGGTGGTATCTTGGTCTACATCATCAATGAAAAGAAGAAACGGGAATCCATATCTTTCATCTTGATTAAAGCAGTCATTCAAGTTTTCTGCAACAAACTTAGTATCAACTGCTTCTTTACAAAAATATTTGAAGTTCAAATCTTTGGCCAAACTTTCAAGTATTTCTTTTCAACTCAAAACATTACTGAAAAGAATTTTTCCAAAGATTGAATACTTGTCCTTCATTTTATTACAATAAGAATGGGTTGCCTGTGACTTTCCGGGTCCTCGTGCATCTGAAACAATATAATAACATTAACAAAATATTTAAAAGAGTAATCAAGGGAACCAAGGTTATAGCGGTAATCAAAAGAATGTTATCCAGGGACAAAGACCAGATATGGAAAACATAATCATAATATGTAAAATCATACATACAAAGTAACAAAAGCAAATGAGCAACTCGGACTCTACTAAAAACTGGGAGCATGGAACAGGTGCACCGGTAGAGTAAGCGTCCTCTGCTTTTCTAAAAACATCCGCCGAGTTGCTCTGGGTAGACGAAAGAGGAAAGGAAAACTATGACACGTTGAACAAATCAGTTTTCATGGCGCAGATGGATACACCGAAATGATCCAAGAGTTCATAATGACGGCCATAAAACTTTTGCAGTGATGACTTCAATCTTGTAGCAACATATCCCTGCTCCAGAAGCCCATTTGTAAGAATTCTAGCGCAATAGTCTCGGCAAGCTCTGGCATAACTTACGCAGGTGCCGAAGGGATGTTGCCACAGATGAAAGCAAAGTTCACAATTTTGAATGAAAAGTCATCACTTTTGTCGTAAAGTTTGGTCAATAGTTTTACTTTACCATCGAATTCTAAGTGTAGGTCAAGATATGAGGCTGACATTACAATGTCTGTAGTATCCTTTATCTCAAGTACTTTGGGGTAGATGCGATGTATCAAATCCCCAAAATTTGAATTGTTTAAAGATAATACGTCATCTATATAGCGGAAACGGAGATTAAAGGATCTAGCTAAACGATATTCGTTCTTTTGGATCAGATCAGCTATAAAGTCAGCCTCTTAAGAGTGAAGGAATAGGTCAGCAAATAGTGGAGCACAATTTGTTCTCATTGGAATGCCGACCGTTTGTTGAAAAACGCGTCCACCACACTGGACAAATATGTTGTCGATTAAAAATTCCAGCATTTTGTAGACGTCTTCTGTATATTTGGAAGATGATTTGGAATTATTTCTTACAAAGTATGAGGAATCTCTACCAAGAACTACATATTTGTATCTAGGTGTACCATCGTTTTTGGAAAAACAACGATGTATATTATTTTTAAGTCGGGAGTATGTGGAATAGAAGTATACAGTGTTGAAAAATCATAGGTTTTAATGTTATTATATTCAGATAATAGTCTTGAACTGATTGTCTCCAAAAGATCTTTCGAATTTTTCAGGATCCACATTGAATTAATATCACTACGGGAGTAACAAGTGTTGTGGCAGGACTGCAGACCCTCTTTGACAGCTGTCAGTATAGTAGTTAAAAAGTTTGAAAGAGATGTGGTGGTACATTTTGCAGATCCAGATGTGTAACGCTGTTTGTATGGATTCTTGTGGAAATTCGAAATCCAGTACATAGACGGTAAATCACAGTCATCTTCCTTGGTAGAGAGTCCAAAAGAGGACAACACAGGTTTATGGTTTCCCACAATTTCTTCTCTGAAGAGTGTGGTAGCAGGTTAGGTCTTATCACTGCTATAATTTTCGACGTCTACCTGTGATAATAAACATTGGATGTAAAACGTTTTGCAGACAAAAACAATATTATTTTGGGCTTTGTCTGCTGGTACACAGCATATTTGTCATATAGAGTAGACAATGTTTTTGCTACATCAGGGTCCTTGAAAACTGATGAAGCATTGGCACTCGTTGACCTACTTAAAACTTTCATTCGTTTCAAAATTAAGGACCTAACGGCCTTGAACCACTCTGACAGCGAATCAATGTCTTCTTGTTCTCGTTATACCCATTTTCTTGCATAGTACTCCACGGCGTCCATAAGAACTTTAAAGTTATAATTACAATTTATGGACCGTGGTTCACGGTACTTGAGACCTTTAGAAAGGATATTACGCAGAGATTCGTTTTCGATGATGGTTAAATTTCTCGTAACGACGTGACCTGAAGGACCCTATTTGAATGGAGAGTTTTAGCAAGAACAGTCAGATGGTTTAGACTTGAAGTCCTCAATCTCAAGGTTCTGCATAGCATTTTATAATTGAAAATTTTGGATGCAATGGGTGAAGTATAGGAATATTAAACAATTGGTATGGATTTGTCATTAAAATATGGGGGAATTTTGTTGGTAACGTTTTTGTGACGGAGGATGTTAGCCAAATTAATTGCATCTATACCTTTGTTGACAAACGGTAGTGGAAGAAATGATCATTTTTCTTCATCTTGACTTTTCACGCAAACTGGTTTAAAGAGTCTCTGGTAACCAATATCTAAAAGGATGGCAATAAGTCTGTATAATGATGAGGTAGGGTCAGAAACAGGAGTGTCAAGACTTGTTTTGTAAAGGGAGTGTAGTACAGTGAGATGTATAGAATAGAATTTGGTTCTAATGTGATGAAGTCCAAGAGATGTTTTCTCTTAAGTGTTAACCTTGTGCGTAGACATCTTTCGCATTATCTTCCTTTCCAGAAAAGTTCTTCGAATATGTGGAAGTCAAATGAGGTTGACAGGCCTAAGATCCGAGATAATGCAATGGAAGATAATGGAACAGAAATTTGAATAGATTATTACAAAGAATTTTTTAATGACACGCACATAATAGAAGCATTTCAGATACTTTATGTTTAGAGATGTAGTTCCACACAATTATTATCATGATAACTGTCCTTATAGCTTCTAAATCCGATATCCTTTCTTTGTCTGGTATCAAACCATAGATCAGATTTGACATAAGTGGCAAATGTTAAAGTCCTCTATTGCGAGCGCAAAGTGCTTGCCAAATGTACAATAAACAAATACTTGTATTGTGCTTATAAAACTCAAAAGCTCAATAAAGGAAACGTTTTAGTGTGCATTTGTATAATTACAGACAAATTGAACTGTATTTAAATGTACTTTAACTTTTTTTAGTCAATCTTTTTTATTCTTGCATCTTGCTTAATTGAAATAAAAAAATTCTCATGTTTTCTCCTTTTTTACTTCATTGGTACCATAAATGCTAAAAACATGTCATACTTTACATATTTATCTGGATAAAAATAATAAAAAAGTTCTTTAACTTTTTTAAAATGCGACTTGATCCAATCATTCTTGACAAATAGTGGAATAGTGACCAACAGAAACATTTCAATGAGTGGTTGTATGATATCATAACAGACACAGATCATGACATCATAGATGAAAGTACAATGTAAGAGTAGCCATTTTTGCGGGCTTCACAGGTTAACAACTTGTGCAGGATTCTCCTGAGTTAGCAACTACATTAGCATGTATCGGGATTAATATGCAGTTTACCTGTAGTTTGAATTTCTCTAGTACCAGTGATATTGTTGGCCTTTTGAAGTTTTTGCTCATCTGGACTAAAGCTCCAGGTGAGTTTCTGTCATCATTTTGCATCCATTGTTCAAATGTTGTGTAAGTAAGACTAATATATTACTTTCAAAATCGACTGAAAAAATTCTGTTTATATAATGGTACATGTATATTGCTGTCGTCGTCTGTGTCGTCAGACATAGGCACTTGGTTTTCATAGCTTAAATATGTGTTTGTTGAACTTTGTGACATTTTATAACAGGGTTCCAAATCCTAAAGGAAGCTTGGTTTTGATTTTGTGGATTGTGTTCCCAACCATTTATTCATTAAGGCAAAAGAAGCAAAACAGATTTTTCATAGAATTGAGACAAATAACTCTATCATTGGGAAGTCTGATATTGTGCCACGATATTCTATACCACAAAGGTCGGAGTTGGATTGCCTTTAAGGATTAAAGACTTCAGCTTTTTAGAAATTCGGGCCAAAAAGGGGGCAGAATATGCATTATCCTGATGCCCAGACAATAACTTTTCTATTAGTGAATGAATTTCCATACTACCAGAGAAGACTTGGATTGATTTTTGGAGTAAGGACTTGAACTTCTGAAACTTGGGACCAGAAACATGCATTTTCCTGATGTCTAAAAAATAACTTGCTTATTTTTGGTCCAATTGCTTTTTCAATTGGATCCCCAATAAAAATCCCTCCTTTTTTTCTTATTTTTTCATATTTCTGATATCATGTATGGCCTTCGAGTTACAAGGGGCCAAAGGGGCCACACATTCCAAAATCAATTGTTTTATTTATGGTCTGATTTAAAAAATAATAATAAAATAAATGGATTCCCTGAAAAATTCACACTGCTTTTGTCAATCACATTTCATATATATCTTAGGGTTTTCAAGTTATAAAAGATCAAAGGGACCACATCCGAACAAACTGACATTTTAGTTTATGGCGTGTTTTTGAATATAATTTTATTTTTATTGAAAACTAATATTGTGTCCACACTTGCCCCAATTGTTCAATGTTTGGTCACTGCGGTCATATCTAGCTGCGAAACGTAGCTCTAACTATTTATTTGTATTTTCTTAACGTTGGAGCTACGATTTTGGCTGTTAAAAAAATTGCGATTTCAGCGACCTTGATTTTGTCGCACCTATTTTCACTTCGTTTCGTGGCTATCGGCTTTGCTGGGGGTTAAAACATATTTACTTCGTTTCGTTAAACATTTTTTTACCACCTTACCTTATTAAGCATATATGAATATTCATATCTTTCTTATTGTAGCTCAAAATAACAGATAATTCTTAGAATCCGCCTCCTTCTCGCCGCCATCTTGGTTTAGGCGAGATCCCGTTTTTCGGTCACGTGACGAATAAAAATAGACCGCATTCCGACAAAACACGTGTTATTGTTTACAACTAAGATGCCACCGGTTTTTAATATAAAATCGGGCTACTAAGTTAGCATTTCGAAGTTTAATCGCGAATTGTCAGTTATTTATGTAAATATTGAGTCAGTTGCTCGCAAATGAAGTAGTTTTTCATTCATGAATTAAAAAAATACAATAAATATTACCCACACCCTCCCTTTTTGTGTAAATACATTAACAAGAATGAAGAAAGATGGAGGACACATGCTTGAATTGTGGTAAAGAATTTGAAAGGAAGGAAAAAGGGTTCGAAAGAAAATCAATTGACACAACAATACAAATGAAAGTTTGAATGCTACCATCACACCAGAAAAAAAAATTATTTATTTGTGATAAATGTGCATCTGTCTGTGTGAAGGTCAAACAATTTGAATCTGCAAAAGCTGAATATGTTTCACAACAGTCTAAGACTTCTTATCTTGGTAAAAGAACCCACTCAACAGCCAGTGCTACAACATATACTCCATCCAGGAACACGAGCCATCCTTTTCCCCTTTCTCTTCTCCTCTCCGAAAGAAACAGATTTCAAGAAATACAAGTCTTTTTTCATCTCCGATCTGTGACGAGAATTCTTCTTCTTTTTCATCTAAGAACTTTATTGATAAAGCAGCTGCTTACCTTAAAGATTCAAAGTATTACACTGCTTTTTGCCTATTGAGTTAAAGGAGCAAGCCGGCAAAACAGGCTCTATTGAAACTTGTCAAATCCATGAAAACTGTGAAATCATCCAGTAATGAGGTACCATTGTCTTCCAAGCTTTCCCTGCAATCGATTGAGGATTTCAGTTGGAAAAATAATATTAGTGTATTGGAGACCAAAATACCATTACTGGCCACAACAGTTAAATCTGCCTTAGCAACACCCAAGTCTGATTCCAAATTATCATTGTAAGTGAAATTAGTTGTTTATGTATTTTTATTTCCAGTAGTACAATATATTAAAAAAAACACTGGATGACAGTGGTAAATGCTGAAAAAGATAGACTTTGTATAAGTCATCATTCTTAAACAAAAATTGTGATTGGTAATAGTTCCACTTCATGGTTAGAAATTATTCTTGTTGTTTCCAAGTTATTAGGTCCAAAAGTTAAAAATTGTGCAAATAAAGGAAATATGACCATGAGACACAGATGCCCCTGCCATAGGTTAAATAAAGCAACCTCTCCCCAAAACAATTAAAGTATTATATAAAACATTATTTCTCCTCAAATTTAGTGACAAGAAAGCGGGTCCATTAGTACCAGCCTATGGCTTCATCCTGTCATCCATTCTCCATCTTAGAATGCCAACAAGGTTTTTCTTCCTGCAAGAGGCATTATCTGTTGAGATGTACAGATCTGGCTGTAAGCAAAAGGTGAGCTGTCAAAAAAAAGTGAAACATCGGTCCAGGATTGCTTATGGCCCTTCTGGGCTGTATTCCGGAGGTACTTTCAGATAGTTTCATTGGAGTAGTACGTAATTTTATTTTTAGTATGCTTGGTAAAATAGCTACAACACAGAGAAAAAGAAATATATAAACCATATTTTATATAAAAAAGGTGTGTTTGATTATTGTGACAATATGTAAGATATTAAATATAGAAATAGATTCGAGAACACTTTAACCTTGAAAATACAGAAATCAATTATAAAATGATCAATTTTAGCTTAAACAAATATATTTTAAATCAGTACAATAATGTACATCATGTATTGAAAATTTTTCTATATGGGATTGAAATTTTTGAAAACTCAACAAAATCACTTTTGGAACAAAAAATACAAATGCATGAACAAAATTTAGCATACTTACCAGTAGTATAAAGATACATATCTAACTTAAATGGTGCTATTGCAATGGATGATGGATAATCTTGGATAGAAATTGTAGCATTGAAATCATCGAGGCAGTGGTTTGGTAATCTAAAGGGTCGACTCACAGGGAGTAAAGGCTTTTTTGTTAGGTCGCTCTCGTGTCCGTTCAAGTGCTTGTGAAAAGGCTGTTTAGGTTCACTAACATACTGGGACAGTGAAGCAAATATATCACACTAGCGCTCTTGTAGTGCACGTTACAAAACATTTTGTAGCGTTTCTCCGTGACTGTGCTGATGAATAATGACGAGTGGCGCATTTGTTTGCAATACTTACACCTTTTGTCACCACAGGAGCAACTCTCGCTTTGAGTCAAGGTTCGGCTTATATATTTCAGACCTCACAAGCAGACAACGCTAACTTCCTGGCTGTCTAAAAGCAATCATAGGTGGTTCGAGAAAGACTTTGAATAATCCGCAAATATAGGATTGTACAACTTTTTCAGTCAACTTACATATGTATGACCTTCTTCAGTGTTAGGCAAAACGGAGTGTGTAAGGGATGGGGTATATAACATTATCACAACTCACTATAACTAAGTGAAAACCTGTGATGTATTAAAATTATTGACATAAGTGAAACAATTTGAAATGATATTGAACTTTGTAAAAATAATTAACTAGAAACATAAAAAAAGACTGTAAATAATTTGAACTATAAAACATGAAAGAACTTACTTTTTTTTTTATTTATTCCGTGTGGATGTCAATAACTTTAATACATCGCATATATACACTTGATGATACAGTGTACAGTGAGTTGTGTTTATGTTATTTACCACCCTACATACTCATATTATGTCTACATATATAAGTTGACTGAAAAAGTTGTACAATCCTATATTTGCACACTATCCAAAGTCTTTCCCAAACCACCTATGATTGCTTCTATACATTGAGATAGTTTGCGTGTTTATAATCTCTTATAACATCTTTATTGGTATCGTTGTACAGTCCTTTTGACTTAAATAATTGTTTTGTTTGTGTAATATATATATATTATATGAATGTCAAATAGTAGAAAGTGCGTTTGAAATCGACTATGAATAGTTCAGAAATTGATTGAAGTTCCCTAACAAAGCAACTAAATTTTGCTTGAATTAAAGAGTTATCTCCCTTTTATCAATGAATGTCAATGCTCCCATTATAATTTATTTCTCTTTTATCGTTGAATTAAATCTAAAACCAACATTCAACTTTGATGCCTTTGTCATATAAAAAAAAATGTACACAAAATATGTCATGTGCCACCCACTGCCTGTTTTTTTATGGACAACCTCTTACAAGCAAAACATCATTGTCTTTTCGAAGAAAAACATGTTTCTCTACAACGCATTTCTGCATACTTCCTTCATCAAGAATATGGATTGTTTTGAATTCATGACATCAACTACAATTTTCAGGCTTTTAAGGAAAAGACAATAAAAAGATGCGTTTTGGGTTTATCATTAGAAAGAAATAAAAATGGATGTCCTTTTTCCTATACAAGGTGCCCGAATGTTCTGTAGAAGAAATTGGTTTCGATTATAAGACTGGCCCAAATACACTAGCAGAACGGTACATTTTATTGTTGATTTTCATTATCTTGTTGTTTTAATGAAATTGATCTAAGAACATTTTAATTCGATACTCATGTTTTATCACTAATCATCTGAACAAAGGTTTTATTTTCGACATTATCAACTCGTGGATCGTTAGATTTAACAATCTGCACCATAATAACCGATTTGTTCACCATGTCAGATTTCCTATCCTCTTTCGTCTGCCCTGAACTTGACTTTTTTTTTAGCAACTTGGCGGTGTTTCATGAAAAGTAGGGGATGCGTACCCTAACAGTACATCTAGTACATGCTCCTAGTCTTTAGTGAAGTCCGAGTTGCTAATTTAGTTTTCTTTCTTTGTACGTTATTTTGGTTATTTTATGTTATTTGTGGTGTATGTCTGTTTTCCCTACCTGGGCTATGTCCCTGAATTGCGATTTTTTTTGAATTTCCGCTAAAATATTGGTTCTCTTGTTTACTCTTAGTACTGACTTTAGTAACAAAAACTAGAAGTACGTTTGCTGAGATAACCCCCCGCGCATCCCCCACTCATCAACCAAAATATGATTTTTAGTTAGCCTTGTACGAATCTTTTTGTCGCCAAAAAATTGACTCAAGCATTTTTGTATTTTTTGGCTACTTTTTATACCTCGTTGAGGCAAAATCTTTTTTTTTTTAAAGTTTTTTTGATTCTACGAACTTCTTTCTTCAGAACAGAGTAAACGGACATATGTATGCTTCATCATGTAGCCGAATGTCTTACAATGCATTACAATGGTACCAAGAAAGATGCGGTAACGCTTAGGGATTTGCTGTAAAATGAAAAGAAAAAAAGTATCCCTACCCTGCCGAAAAATTGCTTAAATTGACAAATGAAAGAAAGTGTAAAAATCCGAAAATTCACCTTTTTATGAAAAACTCATTTTTGTCATATCGAAACAGAAAAATACGTGCCTGAAATGAGAAGATATGTTGAACACATCGATAATTAAAACAGTAGACCTCAACTTGTTTTTTTTACATTGATTATATGCTAAAAATTAACATTTTGGTTCATGTGGAGAAACTTTTTTCATGGGTAGGGGTGGGAATTTTTCTTTGAAAAAGTTAAAATATTTATTACTCGGGCTCGTTATAAGGCTAAGACACTATATAATTGTATTTGAATATACAAAAGCTTGTTTGATGTAACGTATTTGAAAGAAATATCCAATTATAGGTGAAATTGAAGAAAATATGAAATTTCAAAAATTCCCCTTTTTATGGAAAGCTCATTATTTGTCACATTGAAACTGAAAAATGCGCGCCTGAAATGAGAAGATATGTTGAATACATCGATATTTAAAACAATAGTACCTAATATGTCTATTGTACACCCTTTATATGCCAAAAATTAACATTTAATTCATGTTTAGGTGGGTTTTTTTTGCATGGGTAGGTGTTGCAATTTTTCACCTAAGTTCACTTTGAAAAGTTTGAATAGTCATTACTTGGGCTCATTTTGAAGCTAACACACTATTTTAATACACCGTATCACACAAACGCTTGATCAAGTAAGGTATTCTGAAAAAAAGACAGTATCGGATGATAAAGATTGATTGATTGTCGGGGTTTAACGGCCTAGCAGCAATATTTCATCTATATTCAGGCGATGAACATGAAATGATGATGATGAAATGAAAAAAGGAACGGACCGGGACACAAGGAAAATAGGGACGACAAATTTTGAATGCCAAAAGAAAAAGGGAGAGGTGGGTAGGTTCGGGCAATTTAGCTTCCTGTGGCGGAGCGCAAAGGTTCCTTATATCGAATACCACAGCAGGGTTCTTAAATGTGCGAGGAACGTCGTATCTTTCCCAACACGGTGCGGTCAGGTTTTCTGTATTTTAGCCTGACAACCCTAGCATGTAATATGCCAGGGATACCCCATTCCACCACCTGAGGCACACAACCCAATTGCTCTGTTTACAGAGCAGTCTAGCCCCGGCTAGGTTTCTGAGCACTATTTAGTTACGACAAGCTTAGCGCCGCTGCAAGGCCTATTCTACTGACACCCGGACCTGCATTTTTACGATTTTATAATTATTGTCATCCCAAAAGGAAAATCTAAGCGCCTGAATTGATGAGATATGTTGGGAACATCATCATCGTAGTTATAAAAGCCTAAAATATGAGTTCTATGGTGTTGGTATGCTGTGAATGAGAATTCTATTTGATATTGAGACCAGTTATCTATTGGTAGGGGTTATATTTTTAAAATTGTTTGAACATCCTTTCTTAAAAAATAGGTTTTCTTGGTTTATTTATGTAGAAAATCATATTATCTATCGAATGATACCAAATTGAGACGTTTTAGTAGAGCAATAACTTGCAGAGTCGAATTTATGTGACTTTTGACCGAAAAATCGAAAAATCCGATTTTTCGCTTTTTTGATAAATTCTGACTACGAAATTCGCCAAAATTCATCAAAAGAACCACCAGAAGTATAAATTGTGATAATATTAAACAGAAAATACCAAATAAGCCAATTTTTTACTGAAACATTAATACTCTAGTGGTTTTGACATTGAAAAATATGTCGAATTAAGCAATTTCACGGCGGGCTAGGAGTAATTTATTTTCATTTTACCGCAAAGGCCTAAGAGTTATCGTAACTTTATTGGTACAATTAAAAAGCTGAGATGTTGAGCTACACGATGATACCTAAATTTGTTTGGTTTGTTTACACATGCTATCCCAGGAAGGATAAGACGCTCAAACAATTGAGTCACAAAAATCTTGGCTTTTTTACACAGTGGGGTACAAATATAAGCTTATACTGAAAAAAAAATCCGAGAATATTCTTTGGCGACAAATTGATCTGGTAATGGGAGGTATAAAGGTACCCAAATATCACCACGGTGGACCCTCCCAGCCCATGAACTATAGTAACATCTTAATACATCGTATACTTTAATCGCATTTTACAAAAATGTATCCCTTCCCGGTTATCTTTCCGCCTCAAACAATTCTTTTCTTTTAAGACTATAAATGTGAGACAAAAGATGAACCTAAGTTATTAACCTGTGATATCATAACATTCCAACCAACTGAAAGGTAAGACGTTCTTGTAGCTTGAATGGAAATTCTTTTTGGAATAAGTCAAATGATAAATTAAATCTCATAAATGCATTTAAAACACATTCTTCTCACCAAGCTGGCTGGTGTAGTATAAATAGCAATACCGATATCACACTTGTGGACTCAGAGTATCCAAAAGCTTGACGGATAATAAATGAATGAAAACCAATGACAATACGCTAAAGTATGCATACAGAAATACAAACAAGAAGTAGCCGACAAAACTTCGGAGTAAATTTTTGTGCTCCAGAAGAGTAAAAATTGATATTCTTACAGGAAATTCATAGTGCGGCATTCCATATCAATATCTATGTCAATTTGTTTCTGGAGACGGCCATAGAACTTTAGAAGAAATAACCTTAATCTATAAGCAAAATATTTTTGTCATAGTAATGTTTGTGTAAGGGGCTAAGCATTATATTATACCTTCATCTGTAAGCCACACGTCGCTGTCACAGAACGCCATTGAGCACCTCATTGGTGCAATAGTCGCAATACTTAGTAAAACGTACGTTTTGAAAGTCAAAATATCCGTACACTAAATCAGCTGGATTGAATGTTACATTATTGGCTTATGGTTATGATATTGTTGTAAAATTGTTCAAAATAGCAATTTTATAAATTAACACTGATTCGCTTAAAGGATCTTTGCATAGAAACTTACAAAGTATTTTTAAAAACTGTTTTTGGTTTGATATGGGTTGTGTTCATATTGCAGGATTTAGGATGTACCGTGGTTTTCATCCCCGCATGGGAAGAATAGGGACTGTTACTACTTACGAAAAGGACATAACTTTTTGTAGGTTTAAACTCGTCTAGATCTAGCATGTCAGTTAACTGTTAGTAGTCATTGTTTGTGTATTTCTGTAACGTATAATCAGTTTCTTTATTTCTGTTTTAACAAGGGACTCATGCCAATTTGAACTGATTTTCAAGTTAGGTGTGTTTAATTGTGTGCAACAGGTGTAATAAAGTTTTCTGACGGATGTAACGATATATTTTGTTTAGATATTTTATCATGGTATTTCACATTTTATGTATACTTAAATTACAAACTAAATATCTACGGAATTTCATTCAAAACCATTTTTCACCAGAAATGTAAAGTTAGTCCCAAAGATTGATACACGCTTGAAAAGGTGTCTGGTATGTCATATAGATCTTGTTCTGTCCGACGTCATGATGTAGGTCCTGCACGATCCAGGACTGCTGGAACAGCCGATCTGGAAGTACTGGGCCGAAGAACGCTTCATAAGTGGGAAGTCTATGAGTCTTAAGATACACGCCTTCGTGAATGAATGAGAGAAGGTTAATCAACTGCGTGAAAAATTAACATCCACTGGAATATTTCGGAAGCTGAAATTAAAGGACTTTACAGAATTGCTGGAGTACGTTTTGGATGAGGTCACCGCCAGACTCTTGGAAACAGATTCATAAAAGAAAAACTTTTACGAGAATGGAAAAAAAAGTTTTCTGTTTTCTCTTTTTGAAATATATTTGCATGGATTAAAATACGTAACGGAAAGAAGTCAAAGGGTGGTCAGTTTTATGAGATATATCTTCCCTGAAAGTTTCAAGCTGATCCAAAGTTCCTTTCAAGAGTTTGTGTCCCTTTTATGTAATTCTAACCTAACCTTTCTTAACCACGCCCCCTAGATATGGAACTTCCAAATACACTATAAACATACTTGTAAATTACAAATGCCGCAATCGATTGGTTTCATACTAAAAAACAACAATATATAGTGATTTTTTTTTTTTTTTTTTTTTTTGTTTTCTGGTGTTTTTCAATTAAGATATAAGAATTGTTTGGCGATTTATTGAGCGTAAACCGGCCCAAAGTCGTTCATATTATAATCAAACTAGCAATTAAAAACAATCATTATTTCATGATTTTAAATTTGCTTTCAACGTTCATGAAATTAACAGCGCGGAATCGAATTAACGCGTCCATCAACATAAATTGACATTTAACTTCATTCTATTTCAGATTTGGTAAACCAGTTACTCTCGTAATAATTAAATCAGAAGTACAAAGTAAGATCAGTAAGTACATCTATTGTTATGAAAATGTCAAAAGGCCATCTAATATAAGTGTTACAATTTAACGACAATAGGTGTGGTGTATATGTCAAAGAGACAAATATATCCAGCGGCATTAAAATGTCAGCCCAAGGCATCTATATGTCCTGTCGTTTTTATTTGAGCATATTTTTCAATACAAACACGGTTATGAAACATACACTTTTTCAAAAGAGGTATAATAGCAATTAAACAATATAAAGCAAAAGAGTGAATACACAAATAAGAATAAGCAAGATTTAAAGGAAACACCATAGATATGTGATTTACTGAAAGTTTTGATAAATATGTGCAAAATGGCAACTACAATCATACAAAGTGACGACTATCATTTTCAGTGCTATACAAGAAGATGCCTTGCAGCAAAGTACACACTTTGTTAATACTTAGGCTAAAATTCATATTGATAAAGAGCAAGACATTTTTGTTAAATTTTAAAAAGTGACAAAATGTAATTATTGCATTACAAGTTACCCAGGGACAGTTACTAAAAATCTTAATAAAGTATAAAACTGAAAGCAAAGGCTTATTGTGAGATGTTTGTATCTTATGTGGTTTATAGAAAATTTGGTTAATTCGGATAAGTAAGAGTACGAGATTTCTCACAAATTGACGAACGAATGGACGTACCGATAGGAATCGTTTGTTTTGTCAAGTGGCGATGATCATAATTGCAGTTAGAAATAATGGTTTAACTGATTTCTTGAAAATAGAATTAAGATAAATGTTATGTTTTTACAAACTGTGGCTTTTATTCATTAGACAGAAAATTGAATTAAAATTTTATACGTACCTTTCGTCTGGTTACGAAAGTAAAACGAATCGCTGGGAAAGTGAAAGAGGGAAAGCTTTTCATTGATCATTTTTCAGCATAATGAAAGCAATGTATGAATTAAGTACATTCATACTTTTACTTCATTCATACTATTTTTTCCATACATTGCTTTCAAAATGTTTTTATGATTTGTGCACTCATACCACACATGTATATTCAATAATCGGCAATATATGTCAATATTTCTTCTCTGAATTATATCTACTTAATCATAATTTGAATTTCCTAAACATGGATATTTTTGCGAGACAGTTTTTAATACATAGTCGATATGATCATTCCATTTACACCATTTACAGTCAAGTGAAAAATACACACCAAAGTGCTTATTGTTGTTGACAAAGCTTACTTCCAAAACTCTGAATTTTATATGCGGGATTTCAATATTAGGTTGTGTTGTGAAGATCATGAATTAAGTCGTTGTGGCCCCTTTTTCTTACATTGTACTTGGCCCATGTCACAATCCCAATAAGGAGCTTCCCCAAGCACGTCATGATACGACCGTAGCTGCGAAATCGTAGCTCTTGATTTTTTTTTTTTTTTTTTTTGATTTTTCGATCTAGAGCTACGAATTTTACTCCTTAAACAATTTGCGATTACGATGACCTTGATCTATCGCACCTATTTTCCCTTCGTATCGTGGCTATGTGCTTCGCAGGCTGTCAACACATAGTTGTTTCGTTTTGTTAAACATTTTTCAACCACATTACCTTAATAAGCATATATGAATATTCATATCTTTC
This sequence comes from Perna viridis, assembly GCA_037379345.1. Lineage (NCBI taxonomy): Eukaryota > Metazoa > Mollusca > Bivalvia > Mytilida > Mytilidae > Perna > Perna viridis. The sequence goes on along the minus strand of CM074511.1, from coordinate 40,453,363 downwards.
TTATTGTAGCTCAAAATAATAGATAATACGTAGGGGCCACCTCCTTATCGCCGCCATATTGGTTTAAGCGAGATCCCGTTTTTCTGTCACGTGACGAATAAAAATAGACCGCATTCCGACAAAACACGTGTCATTGTTTACAACTGAGATGCCGCCGGTTTTTTATTGTAATCGTTATTTTTAACGGACTTTTCTCGTTTTTACAATAAAAATATAATTATATACGGCCATGTTTCATCAATTTGATGAAAATAGGTTGTAGTTTCATTCATAAAAAAAAACATTTTATCTTGCATGTAACTCGCATGATTTATTAACTTTATTAATATCTGAAGTATGCCATAATAGAATAACGTCTATGAGTCTGAATTTTTATGGAAAAAAGTCTATACTGAGTCTAAATTTTTATGGAAAATAGTCTATGAGTCTAAATTTTTATGGAATGTGGCTAAAATTGGTGTTTGGGAAAGTTCATAAAATGGCGTTTTTGGAATTAGGTAAAAAATAGGCAAAACAAATATGTAAAATGGGGAAAATTCCAAAACATAAGGCAAACAGAACCCTGTGTCAGCCCCCCCTTTTTTATTAAAGCATACACATAATAATTTTTTTTTTACTTTTTAATACAATATATCAATTTGTCTATCAAAAAAAGATATTTTATGGCACCATTTTCAAAAATTTTGAAAAGTAAAGATTGGATCTTGTTATGCTATTTAATTTTGATTTTTAAAAAATTACATATATATATCATCTCCATAATTCATTACGACTGGACTGTATTTTACAGAGAAATTCATCTGTAATGAAAATAAAAGTCTTTATAATTTTTACTTTGTTGTAAAATTGCAGGAATTAAAACTGGAAAATTTGCATTAGTGTATCTGTCTCCTGAAATGCTTCTCGATAGTGAGTGGCAGAAAGTATTATTGAAGTCTGACATTTATCAACAAAATGTATGTGCCAAAGTAATAGATGAGGCCCATTTACTGGAAACCTTTTAAGATATTTACCTTGTTTCCTCATATAGAAAAAAGAAATTTAATTTTAAAGTAAATTGCAGGCCTAAATTGATCATAACAAATGAAGTCCAACAACAGAGCAACAATATAAAGCTAAATCTTAAAAATAAGCATATATATATATATATATATATATATATATATATATATATATATATATATATATATATATATATATATATATATAAACATTATGAAATTATTATTGAAGCTAAGAAATTCAAAACAGGAATAAACACCATGTAATCTGGAGTTAATCAACAGACCAATCACACTAAATTATTCTATTACTACATAGGACGGGAGACTAACAATAAACTTTACTTGCATGAATCTTCGATAAAAAATAAAAATCTCATGCAATATATTGTGATACTATAAATATATTAATCAATCAGATGGTATACTATAATACTTTTCTCATTATGAATCAATGAGTGTCCATTAAATTTCAGGCATGAGCTTTTATGTACATTATAGGGCTGAAAAATTTAGACCCACATTCTCAAGGCTTGGTGAAATAAGAAGCCATCTGACGGAGACACCATTCTTGCTTTTAACGGCAACCATAAATCAGGCTATTTTAACATCAGTCACTAGGAAACTTCACACTGACCAATACTCTGTCATCTCTAAATCTCCAGACAGGTATAATACTCTTGTATATATAACTCATAATATATTGCCATATTGAACATGTGTTACCTTTAAAAGAATGACAAAGCTTACATAATAGGGGCTTATTTTGTGTTACTGAAGCGAAAATAATATTAATTAACAGTTTTAACATATATTCACATTAGCCTGGCTAATTTTGGAAATGCTTTTTCCTATTTCATGATGTATTTTTTTTTAAATTCTTGATTCTTTCACTATATGTCCTGAAATAAAACGCAATATTCTCAGGACAAATATATTCCTTCACTACAAAAGTGAACGTGCAATGGACCATGTTAAAGAAATAACTTGGTATATAAATCAGCTGAGAGAAAAGGGAAAGAAACTCCTAAAGCAATCTTATATGTCAGGTATATTTAAATATTTAAACTGTTAACTGGTGATTTGAATTATAAAGAAATTATATAGTGAAATTCAAATACAGCAACATTCTAGGCAAACACAATCCTATTCACCTGGTCACTATTTGCTGATATTAAGTCTCTGCACTATCTGAAGGTCTGATGTGCAAAGATCTAGAGCCCAGTAATGGTCAATGCTATTTTGAGGTGCATATAGACTCCTTTTCAAATTAACTCATAATTAAGCAATTCAAATTAAAAAAAACATGAGAAAATTTACATTAGTCATTCTAAATATTTTGAGGATTTGAAATACTTAGTTCATACTATTATCTTTCAGAAGTTTAAGTATGGTTGGAAAGATACACCGTGACATTATTGGAGAAATAAAGGAGAAAGGTTTTAATGACCATGATTGGTCATATGACAATAGACACATAGGCAACTATCATGCTGAACTCTCAATCAATGACCAAAAACATTTGCTTGAGACCTTTGTCAAGCCAGATTCACTATTAAGATTTGTGATTTGCACTGTTGCTTTTGGGTTAGGTGTAAATATACCTGATATTAGAGTTGTCATGCACTGGGGAATATGTGAATCTGTTTTACAATATTGGCAAGAGGTAGGTCGAGCAGGAAGAGATGGCAAGGATTCACATGCATACATGTATGCCACCAAATTATTCATGCCAATGATGAATTAAAAAAAAAATTGTAAAGACATAAACAGTGGTAGTATTGCTTGTTTTAGACATGCAATTTTAAAATGTCTTATTCCGGTAAAAAGTGACATTGACAAAAAACCATGTGAAAGTTAATGTGATGCATGTCAATGTGAAATGTGTACATGTTGCAGTATTTGTAAGTCTAAATACCCATGCTGTAAATAATTGATACTGTAGGCAAATTCATGACCTTTAAACAATCATTTAACATCATGATATGTATAATATCTGATACTATAATCTCTCTAATGAGCAATAAATCATTTAGACAATACATTCCATTCAATGTTTGTACAAAACTGTTATGAAACTACACTTATTACATATTTAATGTAATTCAGAGAACACAAACAAAAAAACTGTTCCTGCATGTATTAAAGTTCTGAATATTGAGTGTTATTTTACCAACTAAGAAACACGAAATACAAGCAAAATGCATAAAGGATACCCCCTTGCACAAGTGTATAAAGGTATGAAATTTAAAGCTGAATTATCTGCCCTAATTTCCACAAGCATATTTCTCCCTAACCAAGTTAATAGAATATTTCATTAGCCTAATTTGCATTTTTTTTTTTTGGGGGGGGGGGTTTAATGTCAACGACATTCCTGAAGTTTTCAAAACCTTTAAATTGTCGATTTCTAACTCTGTAGAATAATCTCTCCAGCATATGTTGCAACAAATTTGGAAATACTGTTTTTGTCGGTATATTTGGAGGATTTGGCAGTTGAAACAAACTTGTTTACAATATTCAACTGAAACATTTCTTCAATACCCTTTCCCACACTGCCTGTAATCTTGCTGCATCTTGAAATTTGGTTATCTGAATTATGCCCATGACTGTTCTTCAGGTTACCTGAAAAATTAATATACATTTCAGGTGAGGAGTATCATTGTTGGCTTAATTTGTCATGTTGACATAAGTAATTGTTGACATTTTACCACATTAAACCTTTTTTCCTTTATCAAAATTTTTGAAAAAGAATATTTTTTCTGTAAAATGATTTTTACAGTATTTTTTGGAATGGTACATCAGAATAACATGCCTTTGAAGTCATTATTCTGGAATTTATTGACTAGATCTAGAGCTAAGTTCCCTGATGGTTCACCAGTTAGGTTTGCTGTGCTGTTCCATACAATATCTTCTTGGATTCTTTTTGGTAACCATCCATTTACAGTTGAAGAAATAAAAGTTAGAAATTTAACCATCAAGTTTAACCAAATTTCTGGTAATTTTACAGATAGCAATTTGTAATATACAATGTATTTTTGATTCAATATACTAGTTTAACATGTACCTCCATTTTTTTTCAATTTCCAAGTATCATGCTTCATGAAATGTTCATGGTATTTATTCATTCACTGAACCCCATTCAGAACTTTTGTATTTGTCAAGTGCTTATCAAATTGGTTGCCTATAGTTAACTTGGTCCATGAATATTACACCTAATATAAGCCTATGTCCTAGGATCAAATACATATTGTGGTCAAGATTCCAAAAATCAATCATGTTGATTTTCCAATTGGACACCATGGCTTCTCCATCATTATGTCTTTCAGCATCTTTGTCCACCATCATCTTTAACCCTGTCCATACTACAGCACAACTATGTTCAAGCACATGATCCTCGTCATCATCAGTTTCTATAGTGGCATTGTTGACTGTAACATGGATTGGATGTTTAAACATTTATGTACAAAGTCCAACTATTGAAGCTTTAGATATATATATTTATATTACTGGTAAATCACTAGGCAGCTCATAATTTGCCCTATAGTTGTAAGGATACAAAGACATATTGCAATCTTATTAAAACAAGAACCCCAATTAAGCTTCTCCAACTACGTTTCTAAACAAAGATCTTATGAAACCCACTTTGAGTTCATGTTCTGGTGACCCCAGGTCATGAACTTTTATGACAAATCAAATTTACACTTCCTGAATCTTGGAAGTGGATTTTCAAAGAGGAGGTAACTATTATTTTTTTACTACTATTTTGATTGGCTAAATCAGTATTAACTCAAATCTTGTATTTTACAAGATCTTGGATCGAACATTGTCAAAGAAATACAAAGATCTTGTTTTAATAAGATTGAGACATATTGATGATCAATATTTCCCTCAATCAGAGACATATAAAACTATATATGTATTAATGGAACTTATATTATGGAAACATTATTTAATTGTAATACATTTACCTTGTTCTGGCTTTCGGTAATAATATCTATCATCATCATCATCATTGCTATCATCAGCATCATCTTTGTCGAAACTGTCATCAAGACCACTACCATCATCATCATCATCATCAACATCATACAAAAAAGTGCACTCTTCTTTCCCATATTGGAAAGTGCTGTCGGGGTTAGCTGCACACTGTATTGATGGCCATATAATATTTACTATTTGAGAGCTTACTGATGCCACATAGTCAGTTACATTGCTAGTAAGTAAATCTTCAGGGCAGTATGTATATCACATAACTTACAGACCAAGAGGCATATGTAGCCTTCAGTCACAAAGTTCCAAAAGTCAACACAATTATTAATGCAATCTGAGGTTTTCTTCTTTACATTCCTGAACTCAAATTTGTTGCGTATTTGCATTAATGTCCCTTTTAGGTCAAGGGACTTGTAGAAGGTGTTCATGGCATCCTGCAAAGCATATGAAATATGTAAAAATTATTTCATTATATATTTCTGTCTTTTCACATAGTTAAATTAAATCAGGCTTGGTACCACATAAAGTAAGAGATGAAAAATAATACAAGGAAGTAAGATTAATAACAAGATAAAAATCTACATTAAAATTTATTTTGTGTATTTGCAGATCGAGGCTTATAAAGGTTTTTTTATCTGGAAATGGGGACATGCTCTGTCAAAATACAATGAATTGCTATAAGTTCAGCCAAAATGTGGTGCTTGATGTTGTGTATAAATATTGTTAAAATCAGTTAAAGCATATTTGAGTAAGGGTACAGCATAATTATGAAATGCTGACAGCTGATGGACATGCTGAGTGAATACTGTGCACTAAAAATAAATTTACAAATGATTAAACAAAGTATATCAGATCAATATTCATAAGAACAAAATTCATATATCAGTAATTCTTCAAAATTAATCTTTTTTATAGAAAACTTTATAGGTCTGGAACTAGACCAAATTAGATAGATGATTTGTTTAAACTGGCCGAGAGATCCATGATATCCAAAATAAGAATTAGCTCTCATCAGCTAGACTGAGAGAGGAAGACGCCTCAATATTACAAAAGGCAATAGAATATGTGCCGTATGCCATATTAACATTGAAGACAAAGGACATTTATTATTTGAGTGTGATTTATACAGCACACTAAGACATGAACTAAAACTGCAAATTACTTCTTTGTATAAAAACTTTGATATTTTTAATATTATAAAAAAAGTAAGTATATTGTTTAACAGTAAAAATCCAAAATTACTGAGGTTGTCTTCCAATTTCATATCAGATTGCATGGAGAAAAGAAAAAGTCTTATCAATTGCTATATAGATTGTATTTTCATAACTCTTTATAACTTCAATTCAGTAAGCTACATTTGTAACTACTATACATTATATATAACACATGTTCAATATGTTCAATTCATGTAATTTTGATATTCGCCAAAACCGCTTATTGTAACTGTGTTAGAGTTAAATAAATATTTATATCTGTATTTCTAAAAATAAAAAATGCAAACATTTTCATGGTCGGGGCTCAAGTCAGATGATCATTATATGCATTACCTGTAAAATTATGTTTCTTTTATGGAATTTCTGAGGTCTTGGTACTAGTCATAGAAGTTTGTTAAATGGATCTCTGCTTCCTGACAGAAAGAGAAAATTTAATTTTTTTTCAGTAAACTTAAAATCTACTTCATTTACAGTAATATATTCATACAAAATAATATTCATTGTGTTGGTGTGAACACAATGATCAATGTTGCAAATTTGCGTTATTTATCCATATGTATGTATGTATGCAGATCTCAGAATATGTTCATAGCGGGATTACCTGTCCCTGGGTGTGAGTATTCATCACTTTTCATTGAAGACTTGGAAGGGCAACCTTTGATTGATTTTTCGCTCTATGCATGGTTAGATTGTTGTCTCTTTGACATACTTGAATTTCCAATTCCTTTTTCTTCTGAAAAGCACAGTTTTATGAATCTATAAGGAATACCGATAATATATCACAGTTCTCTACTGTTACAACAATCCTAAGACAACATTTATATACCTGGAGCCATAGCAAGTTGACCATCTAACATTCTTTCAATGCTTAATTGATCACCATGACATAGAATCTGGTAAGGTTTTCCATTTCCATCAGCAGGTACATATTTATGCAGTATTTTCATTATTTCTATCACACCTTTGCAAGTTGACGGATTCTCTTTGATAACACCAAGGTTCACCTGATATAAGAAAATATATTTGATATGATATTACAGGGGTTGCAAATTTCCATTTTTTGGTACTGAGTACTGTTGAATATATTTTAGCTTAGAGTATAAAATACTGATTTCTCTATTACATGTACATGTACCAAGTAATGAGATAAATATTTATGAGCACCAAAGACATATAACAATTAAAGTGGCAAGTCTTAAAGGGGTGTGGTAATACTCTTATTACAATAAATACAAGTAATTTTACCTTTTTTACATTCATAATATCACAACTTCTGAACATATTGAGACTTGTTGCCCTCAGAGAACACTACGCTCTTCAATATGATTGTGTATGTATGGGCATATCTCAAAAATTAAAGAGACACTTACAATTTCTGACTTGAGTGATGACTCCTTGCTGTACTGGTGGGGGATGTCCATAATAATATCAGCTTCTTCGAAAGCATCGAAGTTTTTTTTTCAAGATTCTTTGTGTCATGATAACCATTCTTCCTCTAAGAAGGTCCCAATCAGAATCTGATGGTAGATATACCTTAAAAAAGTAGAATAAGTTAAAAATAAAAAGTTTGAAACCAGCTAAACATTTTGTCAAAAATTATTTCCAAACTGATTGGTAAATCAAGTCACTTTACAAGCCCAGTTACATACAATAAAGACATCTTAGCTTTAAAATGTAAAATGTTGTTGTCAATAAGTTTTCAGCATATCACCTGCCCGATTTTACTTCAATAATGCCTTAACGCACATAAATGTTGTAAAATGTTCTTTTGAAACTTCAAGCATATTTGAAGCGCCAATATTATCTAATAATATAATATCAATAACCAATAATCAATCGCTACCAGTGGCAATGAAATGAAATTCAAAAATAATAATATTACTTCTAAAGGAATGTCTGTGGCTTGGCAGGTCTCTGTATCATAGTCAAGATGACGAAAAGAAATTATGTTTCTAGTAGCAAAGGCTAAGGTCCACAACATCATTTTGTTCTGTTTGTCACCTGATCGATGCACTCAACTTCTGTACATTGTCCCAGCACAGAGAATAGCCTGGGTCTACAAAAAAATATTCAACTTTTGCTTACTTCAATAGGAAGACAATTTTACTACTAGAATATTAAAATTTGAAATTGAAGATCCTTAACTCCTCAAATGATCCTGAACTCAATATTCCTGAATGTAGTGTTTTATAATCATGATTGATTAAAATGCATGTATTAAATACTAGTAGTTCTTTTCTCTTACGATAGATTATGTTTATAGCTGCTTAAGTATAACATTATATTTAAAATTTTGAGGGTAATCTCCCTTGTACTACAAAGTCTAAAATATTTCAATTTATCTCCATCTGTACATTTTATATTGTCATATAGGATTATTTGAATATGTGATTACCTAATTGGTCAATGACATTGTCAATTGCAGGGACATCACCAAGCACTGCTGATGACTCTAGAAGGGGTACTATCTCCTCTAGGTCATCCTCCTCAACATCAATATCAGACTCTGATGCAACAGAACTCTGAATAGCATCGTCAGACTGGGTCCCAGTAATAGATGTTGACTCAACAGTGGAGTGGTTGTCATGATCAGGAGGCTCGGCCACTTCTTCCTCAACATTAAAATTTCCAAGGTCATGCTAAAATTAAATTTATTATTAAATATTGATTCACACAAATCTATTCAATTACAGAAAGCTTCTGCTGGTTAGAGAAAACTCTTCATGATTGAAAAATATAAATTATTTGTGGGTAGAATTTATGTTAATTGCTAATAATAAAGTATGATCTAAATACATGCCCATTGAGATGTATATATGTTTTAGTGAAAAGCATAAACACCTAAAAGGCATAATGGCTTGAAACAAGTTTTTTTTATTTAAATGCATACCTGTATATTGTCCTTCCATCACTTAATTTGTTGGTCAAAGGCCAAACAAACTCTGTCAACCACGGCCCTAGTTCCTGTCACACTCCTACAAAAATGAGTGTTATATGCAGTCTGTGCCTATGCCTGTGTTAGGAATTTTTGCTTGTTGAAATAGTTTTTGTATGTTTGTTGTTTGTTTACTAATTTCTATGACTTAACTTGTTTTCTACCTATTGTTCAATTCATTTTTATATTATTTCATTTTAGTAATTATTCAAAATCAACATTTCACTTACTTATGAAAGTTCTGGTTGTCCCCCTTTGCGTACAAATTTAGAATCATAAACCTTCAGAAGCATTGTGTGCTACAATTTCTACCCAAGATTATCCATCATCCATTGCAATAGCAAAATTTAAGTTAGATATATATCTTTATACTACTGGTAAGTATGCTAAGTTTTGTTTATGCATTTGTATTTTTTGTTCCAAAAGTGATTTTGATGAGTTTTCAAAAATTTCAATCCCATATAGAAAAAATTTCAATGCATGATGTACATTATTGTACTGATTTAAAATATATTTGTTTAAGTTAAAATTGATCATTTTATAATTGATTTCTGTATTTTCAAGGTTAAAGTGTTCTCAAATCTATTTCTATATTTAATATCCTACATATTGTCACAATAATCAAACACACCTTTTTTATATAAAATATGGTTTATTTGTTTTCATTATGATATTTTGAGCTTTTTTCATGACTTGTTTGCCTTTCTTTTTGTTATGTGTACTTGTATTTCTTTTTCTCTGTGTTGTAGCTATTTTACCAAGCATACTAAAAATAAAATTACGTACTACTCCAATGAAACTATCTGAAAGTACCTCCGGAATACAGCCCAGAAAGGCCATAAGCAATCCTGGACCGATGTTCCACTTTTTTTTGACAGCTTACCTTTTGATTACAGCCAGATCTGTACATCTCAACAGATAATGCCTCTTGCAGGAAGAAAAACCTTGTTGGCATTCTAAGATGGAGAATGGATGACAGGATGAAGCCATATGCTGGTACTAATGGACCCGCTTTCTTGTCACTAAATGTGAGGAGAAATAATGTTTTATATAATACTTTAATTGTTTTGGGGAGAGGTTGCTTTATTTAACCTTTGCCAGGGGCATCTGTGTCTCATGGTCACATTTCCTTTATTTGCACAATTTTGGACTTTTGGAGCTAATAACTTGGAAACAACAAGAATAATTTCTAACCATGAAGTGGAACTATTACCAATCACAATTTTTGTTTAAGAATGATGACTTGTACAAAGTCTATCTTTTTCAGTATTTACCACTGTCATCCAGTTTTTTTTTAATATATTGTACTACTGGAAATAAAAATACATAAACAACTAATTTCACTTACAATGATAATTTGGAATCAGACTTGGGTGTTGCTAAGGCAGATTTAACTGTTGTGGCCAGTAATGGTATTTTGGTCTCCAATACACTAATATTATTTTTCCAACTGAAATCCTCAATCGATTGCAGGGAAAGCTTGGAAGACAATGGTACCTTATTACTGGTTGATTTCGCAGTTTTAATGGATTTGACAAGTTTCAATAGAGCCTGTTTTGCCGGCTTGCTCCTTTTAATCAATAGGCGAAAAGCAGTGTAATACTTTGAATCTTTAAGGTAAGCAGCTGCTTTATCAATAAAGTTCTTAGATGAAAAAGAAGAAGAATTCTCGTCACAGATCGGAGATGAAAAAAGACTTGTATTTCTTGAAATATGTTTCTTTCGGAGAGGAGAAGAAAAAGGGGAAAAGGTTGGCTCATGTTCCTGGATGGAGTAGATGTTGTAGCACTGGCTGTTGAGTGGCTTCTTTTACCAAGATAAGAAGTCTTAGACTGTTGTGAAACATATTCAGCTTTTGCAGATTCAAATTGTTTGACCCTCACACAGACAGATGCACATTTATCACAAAAAATAATTTTTTTTCTGGTGTGATGGTAGCATTCAAACTTTCATTTAATATTTTTCGGAAAGATAAGACTGGGATTTGTGTTGTTGTGTCAATTGATTTTCTTTCGAACCCTTTTTCCTTCCTTTCAAATTCTTTACCACAATTTAAGCATGTGTCCTCCATCTTTCCTCATTTTTGTTCATGTATTTACACAAAAAGGGAGGATGTGGATAATATTTATCGTATTTTTGTAATTCATGAATGAAAAACTACTTCATTTGCGAGCAACTGACTCAATATTTACATAGATAACTGACAATTTGCGTTAAACTTCGAAATACTAACTTAGTAGCCCGATTTTATATTAAAAACCGGCGTCATCTCAGTTGTAAACAATAACACGTGTTTTGTCGGAATGCGGTCTATTTTTATTCGTCACGTGACCGAAAAACGGGATCTCGCCTAAACCAAGATGGTGGCGAGAAGAAGGCGGATTATCTGTTATTTTGAGCTACAATAAGAAAGATATGAATATTCATATATGCTTAATAAGGTAAGGTGGTAGAAAAATGTTTAACGAAACGAAATAAATATGTTTAAACCCCCAGCAAAGCCGATAGCCACGAAACGAAGTGAAAATAGGTCCGACAAAATCAAGGTCGCTGAAAGCGCAATTTTTTTAACAGCCAAAATCGTAGCTCCAACGTTAAGAAAATACAAAAAAAAATAGTTAGAGCTACGTTTCGCAGCTAGATACGACTGCAGTGATCAAATACTGAACAATTGGGGCAAGTGTGGACACAATATTAGTTTTCAATAAAAATAAAATTATGTTCAAAAACACGCCAAAAACTAAAGTGTAAATTTTTTCGGATGTGGTCCCTTTGATCTCTTATAACTTGAAAACCCTAAGATATATATGAAATGTGATTGACAAAAGCAGTCTGAATTTTTCAGGGAATCCATTTATTTTATTATTATTTTTTAAATCAGACCATAAATAAAACAATTGATTTTTGAATGTGTGGCCCCTTTGGCCCCTTGTAACTCGAAGGCCACACATGATATCAGAAATATGATTAAAAAAAGGAGGGATTTTTTATTGGGGATCCAATTGAAAAAGTGCTCAAATTGGACCAAAAATAAGCAAGTTATTTTTTAGACATCAGGAAAATGCATGTTTCTGGTCCATAGTTTCAAATGTTCAAGTCTTTACTCCAAAAAAATCAATCCAAGTCTTCTCTGGTAGTATGGAAATTCATACACTAATGGTAAAGTTATTGTCTGGGCATCAGGATAATGCATATTCTGCCCCCTTTTTGGCCCGAATTTCTAAAAAGCTGAAGTCTTTAATCCTTAAAGGCAATCCAACTCCGACCATTGTGGTATAGAATATCGTGGCACAATATCAGACTTCCCAATAATGGAGTTATTTGCCTCAATTCTATGAAAAATCTGTTTTGCTTCTTTTGCCGCTAATGAATAAATGGTTGGGAATACAATCCACAAAATCAAAACCAAGCTTCCTTTAGAATTTGGAACCCTGTTATAAAATGTCATAAAGTTCAACAAAGATATATTTAAGCTATGAAAACCAAGTGTCTATGTCTAACGACACAGACGACGACAGCAATATACATGTACCATTATATAAATATAATTTTTTCAGTCGTTTTTGAAAGTAATATATTAGTCTTACTTACACAACATTTGAACAATGGATGCAAAATGATGACACAAACTCGCCTGGAGCTTTAGTCCAGATGAGCAAAAACTTCAAAAGGCCAACAATATCACTGGTGCTAGAGAAAATTCAAACTACAGGTAAACTGCATATTAATCCCGATACATGCTAATGTAATTTTTATCTCAGGAGAATCCTGCACAAGTTGTTAACCTGTGAAGCCCGCAAAAATGGCTACTCTTACATTGTACTTTCATGTATGATGTCATGATCTGTGTCTGTTATGATATCATACAACCACTCATTGAAATGTTTCTGTTAGTCACTAGTCCACTATTTGTCAAGAATGATTGGATCAAGTCGCATTTTAAAAAGTTAAAGAACTTTTTTCTTATTTTTATCCAGATAAATATGTAAAACATGACATGTTTTTACCATTTATGGTACCAATGAAGTAAAAAAGGAGAAAACATGAGAATTTTTTAATTGAGCAAGATGTAAGAAAAAAAAAGATTGACTAAAAAAAGTTAAAGTACATTTAAATACAGTTCAATTTGTCTGTAATTATACAAATGTACACTAAAACGTTTCCTTTATTGAGCTTTTGAGTTTTAAAAGCACAATACAAGTATTTGTTTATTGTACATTTGGCAAGCACTTTGCGCTCGCAATAGAGGACTTTAACATTTGCCATTTATGTCAAATCTGATTTATGGTTTGATACCAGACAAAGAAAGGATATCGGATTTAGAAGCTATAAGGACAGTTATCATGATAATAATTGTGTGGAACTACATCTCTACACATAAAGTATCTGAAATGCTTCTATTATGTGCGTGTCATTAAAAAATTCTTTGTAATAATCTATTCAAATTTCTGTTCCATTATCTCCCATTGCATTATCTCGGATCTTAGGCCTGTCAACCTCATTTGACTTCCACATATTCGAAGAACTTTTCTGGAAAGGAAGATAATGCGAAAGATGTCTACGCACAAGGTTAACACTTAAGAGAAAACAATTCTTGGACTTCATCACATTAGAACCAAATTCTATTCTATACATCTCACTCTACTACACTCCCTTTACAAAACAAGTCTTGACACACCTGTTTCTGACCCTACCTCATCATTATACAGACTTGTTACCATCCTTTTAAATATTGGTTTCCAGAGACTCTTTAAACCAGTTTGCGTGAAAAGTCAAGATGAATAAAAATGATCATTTCTTCCACTACCGTTTGTCAACAAAGGTATAGATGCAATTAATTTGGCTAATATCCTCCGTCACAAAAACGTTACCAACAAAATTCCCCATATTTCAATGACAATTCCATACCAATTGTTTCATATTCCTATACTTCACCCATTGCATCCAAAATTTTCAATTATTAAATGCTATTGCAGAACCTTGAGATTGAGGACTTCAAGTCTAAACCATCTGACTGTTCTTGCTAAAACTCTCCATTCAAATAGGGTCCTTCAGGTCACGTCGTTACGAGAAATTTAACCATCATCGAAAACGAATCTCTGCGTAATATCCTTTCTAAAGGTCTCAAGTACCGTGAACCACGCTCCATAAATTGGAATTATAACTTTAAAGTTCTTATGGACGCCGTGGAGGACTATGCAGAAAATGGGTAAAACGAGAACAAGAAGACATTGATTCGCTGTCAGAGTGGTTCAAGGCCGTTAGGTCCTTAATTTTGAAACGAATGAAAGTTTTAAGTAGGTCAACGAGTGCCAATGCTTCATCAGTTTTCAAGGACCCTGATGTAGCAAAAACATTGTCTACTCTACATGACAAATATGCTGTGTACCAGCAGACGAAGCCCAAAACAATATAGTTTTTGTCTGCAAAACATATTACATCCAATGTTTATTATCAGAAGTAGACGTCGAAAATTATAGCAGTGATAAGACCTAAACTGCTACCACACTCTTCAGAGAAGAAATTGTGGAAAACCATAAACCTGTATTATCCTCTTTTGGACTCTCTAACAAGGAAGAGGACTGTGATTTATCGTCTATGTACTGGATTTCGAATTCCCACAAGAATCCATAAAAACAGCGTTACATAGCTGGATCTGCAAAATGTACCACCACAGCTCTTTCAAAACTTTTAACTACTATACTGACAGCTGTCAAAGAGGGTTTGGAGTCCTACCACAACACTTGTTACTCCCGTAGTGATATTAATTCAATGTAGATTTTGAAAAATTCGTAGGGATCTTTTTGAGACAATCAGTTCAAGACAATGATCAGAATATAATAACATTAAAACCTATGATTTTTCAACACTGTATACTTCTATTCCACATACTCCCGACTTAAAAATAATATACATCGTTGTTTTTCCCAAAACGATGGTACACCTAGATACAAATATGTAGTTCTTGGTAGAGATTCTTCATACTTTGTAAGAAATAATTCCAAATGATCTTCCAAATATACAGAAGATGTCTACAAAATGCTGGAATTTTTAATCGACAACATATTTCTCCAGTGTGGTGGACGTGTTTTTCAACAAACGGTCGGCATTCCAATGAGAACAAATTGTGCTCCTCTATTTGCTGACCTATTACTTCACTCTTAGGAGGTTGACTTTATAGCTGATCTGATCCGAAAGAACGAATATCGTTTAGCTAGATCCTTTAATCTCAGTTTCCGCTATATAGATGACGTATTATCTTTAAACAATTCAAATTTTGGGGATTTGATACATCGCATCTACCCCAAAGTACTTGAGATAAAGGATACTACAGACATTGTAATGTCAGCCTCATATCTTGACCTACACTTAGAATTCGATGGTAAAGTAAAACTATTTACCAAACTTTACGACAAAAGTGATGACTTTTCATTCAAAATTGTGAACTTTGCTTTCATCTGTGGCAACATCCCTTCGGCACCTGCGTAAGTTATGCCAGAGCTGGCCGAGACTATTGCGCTAGAATTCTTACAAATGGGCTTCTGGAGCAGGGATATGTTGCTACAAGATTGAAGTCATCACTGCAAAAGTTTTATGGCCGTCATTATGAACTCTTGGATCATTTCGGTGTATCCATCTGCGCCATGAAAACTGATTTGTTCAACGTGTCATAGTTTTCCCTTCCTCTTTCGTCTACCCAGAGCAACTCGGCGGATGTTTTTAGAAAAGCAGAGGACGCTTACTCTACCGGTGCACCTGTTCCATGCTCCCAGTTTTTAGTAGAGTCCGAGTTGCTCATTTGCTTTTGTTACTTTGTATGTATGATTTTACATATTATGATTATGTTTTCCATATCTGGTCTTTGTCCCTGGATAACATTCTTTTGATTACCGCTATAACCTTGGTTCCCTTGATTACTCTTTTAATTATTTTGTTAATGTTATTATATTGTTTCAGATGCACGAGGACCCGGAAAGTCACAGGCAGCCCATTCTTATTGTAATAAAATGAAGGACAAGTATTCAATCTTTGGAAAAATTCTTCTCAGTAATGTTTTGAGTTGAAAAGAAATACTTGAAAGTTTGGCCAAAGATTTGAACTTCAAATTTTTTTGTAAAGAAGCAGTTGATACTAAGTTAGTTGCAGAAAACTTGAATGACTGCTTTAATCAAGATGAAAGATATGGATTCCCGTTTCTTCTTTTCATTGATGATGTAGACCAAGATACCACCAAAAAGGCTATGCAGAAGTCGTTCTATTAGTGTCTCTGATAAAAAATGTACCAAACCTAGACATGATATTAGCTACAACAAATTCAAAACTCAAAAAAATATTTAAAAAAATTTAATTAGTTTTATTCAATGGAATGACTAACGATGAATAGTCTGAGCTTGTAAAAATGTGGATACAAAATTAGAGGATATCGCACGTTTGAGAGACGTTATTGGGAATATTCCCTTTGTAGTAGTTACTGCTGTTCGATTCATAATTACTTTTAAGTTAACATTAAAAACATTTCTTGACTAATTCTCACTCACCTCTTCTAAATCGGATGCAAAATCGTTATATGAGTCAATAAAGAGCGTGGTTCAACCGATCTGTGAGACAATTACGCTAAAATCTCAAATTTTGCCCTTGATTTTTTGTCAAGAAAACATTAAGCGAAAACCAAAGGGAAGTAGTTAAATTAATTCCATATTTCACACATTACAATGTTTCAACTACTGTACTAGAAGCTTGCTAATTTCATCTAACGCGATGCAAAAGAGATATTTAAATCAACAAATCCAGGCTTTGATTAAATCATTCATTGATATACCCTTGTGCAACGTTACGCATTCGAAGCCTGTTCGTATAGAAAAAAAATACAAAAATAAATATACCTAAAGAGCTAGAAGGCGAACATGCAGATCGATATACAATACTTATGTTTCACAAGGTCACAAAAGATGTCATAAATTTTCTTAGTAGCAAAAGTCTAGAAACAGATGATAGAGGTCATTTAGAATTTCTACTGAAAGTGTATTGTTTTGAAATTGATATTGATCCAGCAACAGATGTGACAGTGGACAGAAATCTACGATTCGTTCTCCATGCCATAAAATTGATAAAAATCATTGAAGATGAAATAAATGTCCTTGACGCAGAATTAAAGTTTTATATAGCATATCTTCATTGTTCAATAGGCACTACATTTGTTTACGAACGCACAAAAATAGATGAAGCTCATTTTCATCTCATGAAAGCGCGCAAAACAGCTCTTGATATTGTAAAAGCGAGTGTGATTTTACACGCGACAATTGCATGTACATCAATGATATGCAAAATATACCTGAGACTGACAGAAGTGATGAACATCAAACAAGGCCAGTAATGAAAAAGACCTTAACAGTTTTAAATGAAGAATTCGTTAAAAGGTGGTTCATTCTTGGCAAGCACAGAAGCATCAGCGATATCCAAGCAAGAAAGAATCCGACACCGAATTAGAAGTTTTTGAATCGAACTACATCGGGGAGGCCGACTTTAACATATTAGTTGAAAATAACCTAGCTATGCCCTTAGTGAATATTTCAGAAGTTTTACTCTCCGAACTATTGCTTAGAATATTGCACAATAACGGCATACTATCAAATGAACTTAAATACATTACCAATAACGACGAAACATCTAAAGAGTTTAAGGTTTTAGAAGGAGCATGTAACTGTGAATACAAAACTGCTGTAATTTTACGGGAAGTGATTGAAAAAGAGGTCCCTAAACAAGCCTCAAAACTAGTTGTGTGTCTTCGAAATAAACGGTGGTCATATGATGACGCCATTGGGATTTAAAGATGTTAAATCTGTAACCCTTGATAAGGAAATTCAGCTATGCGAGCAAATGGTACATTTAGAAGAAAAGATATTCGTCGATTTTGGAATAATTAAATTTGGTGGAAGTTATAATATACGGCATATATCGTTGTGCAATACAGTTTTACTTACATTGTTAACGCAAAAATTGAATGAAGAAAAAGACGACGAAAAGAAACATGAATTAAACAACAGATGTAATGATGTTATGAAGGATCTCTTGGGGAATATACAAGAAGTAGAGGGTAGTGAAATAGAGTAAACATGGCTTTCACTTTCAATTTTGTACATTGTTTGTGGCAATTTTTTTCAATTATCAGATATTACACGCGACACAGAACGTGCCTTGGAATACTATGAAAGAACATTGGAAATAGAGAAAAGTAGATCTGTCACTTGGACCCGTTTTGTTGAACAACAAATGTAATGATGTGACATACTTAAAAGAACATTAAGTGACCAAAGGTTTTCGAAGGTTTTCTTGCAAAATTCGATGTTTACAAAAACTTAATAGGAAAAAAGAAGCTCTTCAAACTATAGATATACCAATCAATATACTAAACGGACAAAACCGCACTGAAAATACAGATAAATTCAAGTCTTTGAGACTGCAAATAGTTTATCATGTGGATATAAATAGAAATAACAATGATTTCTGATGTGTCAAGATATTTTACAATCTTACATGTCTTGAACGATTTCTGTAATTTGTCTATTCAGTTTGAATGGTTAGTGCACTTAATACTGTAAGTTTTGGGTATTTTCCAATATAAACAGTAGTTAATCTGCATTTGAAGACATTTCGTAGTGTATTGTGGTTCATTCAATGTATTTAAGTGATTATGTACTCCGGGAAGTTTGTAACAGAGGGATATCAATGGACCAATGATTCGAACGGTAATGACAGAGAATATACTCCAGGGATAAGGAATAAACAACGATAATAGAGACACACAAAAAGAACATTAAGTAACCAAAGTAACACTAACATATAAGAAAGAAAGAGAGACCCGGATTCCACAAGAAAAACTGGGATCAAAGACCAGGTACACCATTTATGTAAGCGTCCTCTACTTTTCTAGAAAGATACACCGCATTGGTAATAACATTTCACTTCCGGGATAGACGAAATAGGTACTTGAAGACTACAAATGACTGAAACTACTGATGTCCCTTTATTCAATAGGAATAAATCATGATACTGTACAATACCTATATGAGCTTTCGTGGTATATAGAAATTCAAAACAAAACTCCAAGGCAAAATAGGAAATGTATATATTATGCAAGCATATTAACGGGAAATTATTTTTTCTTGATCAATTATCAATATACTGGCTACTAAAAGTTCAAAATTATCATTTCTAGTTGAGGCAATGAGATGTGTTTAATCCGTTCCATATTAATGTGAGCAAGAGTTAGAGCAAGATAATTGTTTCTTTTGTTGAAATTACTAATTTTTTCTGCATTAACTGTGATCCATGAGATATAGCCTTTATATTGCATCAATTCATAAAACAATTTCATAGTATATAGCAAAAATGCATACATGCTACTCATGACCATACGTATACTTTTGTTAATACAAAATGAAGTGACATTACTCGTACTAAATTGATATTGTTGAGGTGGTAATATCCCATAATACTTCCCACATTAGCGCTTTCTGTGACGAAACTTAGATTTAAAAAGCTAGTGTGTTTTCTATGTACAAAGTTAAAAAACGATACCATGAGAAAAAAAAAGTTGCTAAACAATAAAAGTACCATTAAAAATTGATGACAATTATTTTCTTCCATAGATTTATACTTTTAAAAAGCGTTTCTTCTACAATTTTCATATAAAAAATAAACTTTCAAGTTCATTTATAGATAAGAATCATATTACATGCAGAACTGATGAAAATGAAACTCATGACAAATATGCATCCTGCAAAAATATGCAAACGGACTGATCTCGCAGATATAAATCAAGCAGGCAAAAAAAAAAATACTGGGCGTGTATAAAATCGTCAACATAAATTTCATAAGTGAGGATTAAATTACTAGACCTTTAATATATTTCTCAGCGATTCATATTGGTCTTGTGTTTCTTGGAGACCATTTATCTCTAAATAAAACAGTATATTTCAAGAAAAATACTCATGTAGAGATCTGAGTATAGAGATAATATCGGTCGGTGAATATGAACGTGCATATATGAATAATCCTACGTATAATTATGTTAATTAAATACTTCTAAAAAAAGAACAATACAATAAAAAGATAACAAATTTAATGTTATCATATACAAGGAGTAATATTGGAAACAAGAATTTTATGTGGATGTCTGTAAATATTCTTCATAATGTTGAAATTAGGGAAATCTGTTATTGTTTTTTACGTCAATGGAATTTCATTAGCGGACCGTTTTCGAGAGTGACTGAGCAAGCCTTAGATGATGTTGGATAAGACAATGTGTATAATAAGATATGTATGATTTTATTTCGATGAAAAATTCCTCTCTAAATTATCCTTTCTACAAAGTACTTTTAAATGCAATTTGATGTAATGGGAATTTTTTTTTCAACTAGAATGCAAACAATTCAGCATTATGCAAAATATAATTTGATATCAACATTTTTAAGCACCTTAATTGACGGAAACATTCAAAATATTTTCAGGGAACGATAATCAATTACAACTTTTTGTCAAATATGTTTTCAAAAAAACAATACTAATATTGCACGACTTCCGATATTTTAGGCTATTTTGACCGTGTTTTGCCACTTTCTTTTTAATTTCAAATTAAATAGTTTATATATAGGTATCTTTTTTAATCATTTCAAACGAAAAAAGACAAAAAGAGCTTTTCGAAAATGTCGGTCTGAAAAAAAATGTTATTGTATGGTTATTTTAGAGTTTTTAATTTTGTCATTTTTACTTTGTGAAATAACCCCTGAAATCGACGTTTATGATGTCTAATACATCTCTTAGATGGTAAATAAGCCCTAATATGAGGAAGATGAAACCTTTTTACGCTCCCGAAGAAACCTTAAAAAGCATGTGATAATTTTGTCAGCTCTGGTTTAGTATTTTATTTTTAATATTTTCCAACATGGAAAATTTGGTTATGTTGTACGGTTTTAATTGTCCTTATGCATTATCCTAATTGTAATGGTCTTGAAATATATATAGGTTGAAATATCCGGCATTCGTAAGGAATTATGGGTTTTCATGGTCCGAAATGTCTTTTTTAACGATACAAGAAAGTACCATTGTCTGCTGGATACAAAAGCAAGGGATGCATCTATCGGGTACTATGTAGAGAAATGTTAATCACCGAAACGATACATTAGTAAATATCGTTTTGGATACATATGGGTTTGTTACAAGATTAACGTAATCACTGCAGAGGTTTTATAGTCATTATCATGAACTCGTAGATCGCTTCAGTGTATCTATCTGCGCCATGAAAACTGATTTGTTCAAGGTGTCATAGTTTTCCTTTCCTCTTTCGTCTACCCAGGACTTAACTTTTTATGAGCAACTCGGCGGATGATTCTAGAAAAGCAGAGGACGCTTACCCTACCGGTGCACCTTGTCCATCCTCCAAGGTTTTATTGGAGTCCGAGTTGCTCATTTGCTTTTGTTACTTTGTATTTATGATTTTAGTTTCTTTACGTTCTTTGTTGTGTATGTCTGTCAGGGGCGTAGCTAGACCTATTTTAGTTGTACGCAAAATTACGGCGAGGGGTCTTGAGGGGGGGGGGGTCACTCAAGACCCCCAGTGAGTCCGGCAAGGCAAAGCCCTGAGGGAAACTTCTGAATTTTAACGATTTTGGAGCCAGTTTTTCAGAGCCTATACTACGTTCATGGTATGCATATGTGATAAATAACTTGTATTTCATCTTTAAAATGTGTTTTTATTTTTGTTACTTTTTCCGAACGTACCCAACTGCGTATTTGCGTATAGGCAGCTACGCCCCTGTCTGTTTTCCATGTCTGGTTTTGTCCCTGGATTTCATTCTTTTGATTACCACTGTAACCTTGGTTCCCTTGATTTCTCTTCAAATTTAATTCAAATAATCTGTCTAAATGACATATATACTTGTTCGTGTGACCAATGGTCATTAGGAAACCCCCGACTGTATCTTGTTTTCTTATTACAATCAACCATTCGTTTGCAGTTTTTAAAAAGTTAGTTTTGTCACAAAATTCATATATTACCTAAATATTTATAATCTTTTATTACACAGGCAGAAAAAATGGGGAGACTGAAAACAATGCTTTGAAAAAATTATTCCCACATTTCCTCTTTTCAATGAATTCTTAACATTTTCTGTTATAACAAGTTATACATGAAACTGATATTCATCTCCTTATAGCTAAGGTATATACTAAAATCTATAATAAAGAGATGATTGTGCATTTTCAATAATTAATTATCCGTTTCTTGAAACACTGACGTACCTGTTCACATGACGTTAATACATCACAACCTGTCCGATTTGTTCGAGTGTGCAACAAACCGTCCGATTGTAGCAACAGTGATATCTATGTGACTGAGAAAAATTTTTTTTATACTTGTCATAAGTTTCACCACATTTCATCGTCGGTAAAAAGATATTACTTTTAAATATGGTGCTTCATTTAGGGGGCTTGAATTACTTTTACTTTTCAATTTTGACCAAGTTGTCCTTTTAAAAAAATCATGACGAAATAGATATTATTCTTTTATAAAGAATTTAAACAAGATCTCTTTCGAATATTGCTTTACAACATAGAGTGAGGGTACTGCGTGGGTACATGCATTTCATCCATACTTCAAATTGCTACTGTAATCATTATAAAAGGTTTCACTTACTTTTAAAAGTACAAAAATGATTTTCATGAAAACGCTGTTGACTAAGGTATTGTAACAACAAAACCTTGCCTTTAAAAACATCTCTTCCGAATATTGCTTGACGACATAGAGAAAGAAGGTACCGCGGGGGGGGGGTACCTTTCGCTCACCCATAGATAGCGGAATTTAATTATTCAACACATGTGATTTTTTTAGTTAAAGTCAGTTAACCTATATATAACGGTCACTGAACCCATAGATAAAGGGGTTTTGGTTACTTTCGCATAGCATACTTAGATGACGGTCTGTGAATCCATGGATAACGGTGTTATCCCATAGATAACGGGGTTTCGGTAAGTTCGTGTGTCACATATGGTGGGTAAAATGCATTTAATGAAAAAGATAATAAGGGAGATAGCTTCACCAATTGATTGCAAAATTGATTCGAATACCTGCAGAATATGCTTAATTTTACATGTATTTTTCTCACTTTTCCTGTTCAGATTCTGATAATTTTAAATATTTTTTACTTCATTTGTGCACATTGCACCTTTTCATGGTTCATACACTTTAAATAATTATTACAGGGTTGTCTCATAATGACATATTAAGAAGATAAACCTGATGTAAGGGGCACAACTCTTACAAATCACTGGAACGTCTGTACTCAGCTTTGTATATCAATCTCATGTAAGCTTCAAAGTAATTTGGATTGATTTCATTCTGTTTTAAATCGTGATAGGTTTTGGTGAAATGATTATGATACAAACACATCACTGTTTTCAAGAGTTGTGTCCCTTACCCTAGGTCTACCTCCTTAATACAAAATGGAACAATTAAATCAATAGGATTTATGTTTAAAGAAGCATGTCAAAGATTGAAGTTACTTATAATGTTGAAGTGTCAGGTCTATAGAAAGAATTAAATTAAAATATACTTATCATTTATTCGGCCTGTACTAGAAAATAGGGATTTTGTATGGGATAACTATACATCATATGAATCGAATCTTCTTGTGAGTGTCAAGACAGAAGCTGGTAGAATTATTACTGGTCTCCTGGAAAATTAATGATGTATGCTGAACTTGGTTGGGAACCACTTTATAAGCTCCGTGAGAATCATAGGTTTATTCTGACGTTTAAGATTATTAATGGACTTGCTCCAGATTACTTGTCAAATCTTATACAACCTTATATTGTCAATATCAGTGATTACAATTTGAGGCAGCAACCTCATGATGATATCCTACGTTTGCCCGCTTGTACTACTATGTCTTATTCAACTAAAGAGCTTTATTCCGTCTACGAATGTGAAAGTACTTTAATTCGTGTATATCAATTTTCACAGTATAACGTACAAAAACTGCTTTATGGCAAAAAGCTTCTTTCATAAAACGACAATTTAAGGATTGTACTAGCTGCATAAAAATGTAATAAAAGATACGAAACGATTTCAGTAGTACACTATAATCTTAAGCATGCATATGTAGCTTCTTCCATATATATTTTGCTGGTATTAATGTTTTGTTTACTTTGTATATTTATCATTGCACTATGATATTTAATTGCAATCATAACATAGATTAATTAATCTTTATGTTAAAAAAGCTGTTCTCAAAGGTTTTTTTAAAAAGATTAACAATTATTTTTATAATTGACTTACCGTTTCTATCTAGAATAAATTTGAAAACAAAATTTTGGGGTAACATACCAATGTCAGATAATTACATTTTAAAAGTGAATTCCGCATTCGTAATATATACATAGTATTTTTTTATTCTAATACAGCAAATAGTTCAGAAGAATATATTCAAGAAACTTTAATATTAGTTTTACTACATTATCATTAAAAGTGAAATAGAGTTGTCCTTTCTTTTACATATATATTCTTTCAAATATTTGTTTGTATATATTATTTTGTATGATTGTTTATACATGTTGTATGTTGCTATGTATGGACTTAGTGCAGGCGGTGTTGCCATAGATGTCACAGCGGTACGAGTTCGAGTCCCGCGGAGGGAACGACCAAAATTTTGCTTCGCAAATTTGACAGTTCTAACATCTTTGGGAATTCTTCAGACCCTTCTATAAGTTTACGTTATCTTCCCTGTATCAATTTGATCCGATGGATCTGTGTAGCGAATAGAGTCATCACATTCTGAGACGTTGTATAATATTGATTTGTTGTGACATGCATCATTAATTTGATCCTCTATCCTACATAATAACACCTAGATGAACTGTCCCGTACTACCATACATCGTGTAATAACTTACAGCCCTAGATTAATCCTACGAGGAGGAATTACCCGACCAGCGAAAGCTATATTTTTTATATAGCCTAACTGGCCGAGTGGTCTAGGGTGCTGGACTTAGTGCAGGCGGTGTTGCCATAGATGTCACAGCGGTACGAGTTCGAGTCCCGCGGAGGGAACATCCAAAAAAAATTGCTTCGCAAATTTGACAGTTCTAACATCTTTGGGAATTTTTCAGACCCTTCTATAAGTTAACGTTATCTTCCCTGTATCAATTTGATCCTATGGAGCTGTGTAGCGAATAGAGTCGTCACATTCTGAGACGATGTGTATATATATATATATATAGACCTAGCCTGCTTTTCAATCCATTTCATTTATCATAGATAAACTTTTTTTCAGTAAAGTAACTTCCTTAATACATCATCTGACAATTATATCGATCAAGCCAAAATAGAAAAAGAATAAATGAGCCTTTAGTTACACAATACAATAGTATTTAAATTACAATCCTTCTGGTATGTATTAAGTTTAAATATTTCGTGTTGCTATTTTTGTTCAAGGTCAGCACCGTGTATTTGGAAAAACCTATGAGTGGTAAGTTTAAGAAATCAGTAGTATTTATCGTTTATGATATAACGCCGTTTTATTTTCAGTAAAATGACATTAAGTTCATCAGTTCTGAACATACTGAAATGTGTGCCACTGTATTACTATTTCCAATATTCATATGGCCTATTATCATGAAAAATCTTCATTGTTTGTTGTGCGTAATGCATTTTCAAATAACGAAATTTTATCGTTTTGTTTTGTTGCCTGCTACTCAATGTTTCCTACTATCAGAAAAATGAAACTTGAATCAGATGAGAATTATCTCGTATTAAATATGGCATCATTTTTTGTCAAAAAAAAACAAAAACAAAACAAATTAGCTATTTATTTATTTATTTAGTTTAGTTATTCATCGTTTTTTATTACAATCTTATATCTTCGACTATTATAATACTTTTTTGAAAGTTTGGAGGTAAAGAGAGAGGTACAAACTTTTAAATTTTAACATTTTTGAAAACAAAACGATGGCGTGTTACAGTTTGAAAAGGGACAATTAAATCTTTGTAAATTACTTGTGCATTGACAAGCATTGCAAATGCAATTCAATATATTAAAAAAATTTTAAATCCAATTTGCGAATATAACATGTGATTTATCGTGTATATAATTACCTGAGTTGTAAAGCGACCTAGTTCAAGTATTTGGTTAGTTAAATCTATTGAGATTGTTGGCTATGTATCAAAGCAAACAAAATGAATAACTCGTGGTAGTAGTATATTACTGCTATTACTGATAGATTTGCTGACGAAGTGGTAAATTGTTTTTGTAGCCTTGTGGTCTACAATATGTATATGAAAATTGGGTAAACTAAAACAACTTGCTAAATATAAGACACGACGATAATTTCGAAAAGCCTGATGACGTTTTCTATTCTTTTGAGTCGATGATTTTTGTTTCTTTAATAACAATTTGGGTATCCATTCTTCCTAGACCAAATTTATTCATCTTAGTTTAATCAACACTGGACGTGTCAGTACTTGGACCATCAAAAAAAGAGGCTGAATTCCAATGGATTACACCATCAGAGCTCTTACAAAACACGAAAATCTTGGTTTGTATGGAGCATATTTACGTTGGAGACTTAATTGTTTTTTGATACTTTAAAAAAAAACGTTTCATAATACTTGCTAAAATCATCACCATGCATGAAATTGACAAGTGCATCCGTTAAAATTTTAAAGGATCGCTATGTAAGGCACAAGGATCCACTATTTAAGTTAAAGTATCATAATGAAACGGCATTAAACGCATGTTAACGATAGGAACAAAAATTATATTTCTTCTTCGTAACTTTCAAATCTCGCGAAATTTGTTTGCATCCCTCACCACCAATTACACTTCCATTATGATGCTTTTGACTTTCATCGTAATTCTTTTAAAATCTTTGATTCCAATTGTTGTCTTTTTTTTTAACTTCAATCGTGATGCTTGAAACCTCCATTGCGATGCTTATGTCAGTAAATTTGCTTAGAGATGCTTTGAACAATTGTCATGATGCTTTAATGCTAATAAGAGGTTACTCTTCGAAACACGTGTACAGCATATAAAAATTTGCAATATTTATTGTTGGCATTTTTGTTATAAATAAGTGTGATGATGCTTTCCTTTAACAAGTATTGCGACGTTTGTCAAAAGCGTGGTCATAATTGTTAAAACCATCACGATGAAATACTATTATGACGGAAGTATCGTTATTGTGTCATATTCAGCCACTCAAAAAGATGAAAGGCACATGAGCTGCTGTGTCCAAGAATAATCAAGGGAACCAAGGTTATAGCGGTAATCAAAAAAATGTAATCCCAGGACAGACCAGACATGGACAACAAAGAACATAACGTAACTAAAATCATACATACAAAGTAATCAAAAGAATGTTATCCAGGGACAAAGACCAGATATGGAAAACATAATCATAATATGTAAAATCATACATACAAAGTAACAAAAGCAAATGAGCAACTCGGACTTAGCCAAAAACTGGAAGCATCGACCAGGTGCACCGGTAAGGTAAGCGTCCCTTGTTTTTCTAGAAACACACCGAGTTGCTCATACAAAATCAAGTCCGGGGTAGAGGAAAGAGAAAAGGAAAACTATGACACATTAAACAAATCAGTTTTCATTGCGCAGATGGACACACCGTAACGATCCACGCGTTCATGATGACGACCATAAACCTTCTGTAGTGATGTCTTCAATCTTGTAGCCACATAACCCTGTTCCAGAAGCCTATTTGTTAGAATTCTAGCACGATTCAAAAGACTGCGTAGTTTTGGCAAGGTCTGGCATAACGTATGAGTTGTGATATGAACACCCTATATGCAACTGCTGAAGGGATGTTGCCAACTGATGAAAAGAAAGTTGACAATTCTGAATGAATTCATCACGTTTGTCGTAAAGTTTGGTCAATAAAGGACAGGTTGTTAAGCTGATGTGTGATGAAATGGGCCAGAATAACGTCGCGCAGAACTAATATTCTTTTTAGTTGACGATACCTTGAGAGCTGCGATGTATAAAGATACTTTTTGTGCAACTGGGGTTGTGAATTTTCTGAGTCAGAATAGATCGGACAGTTCCTTTCAGATTATAATACAAGACCTCACACAGCCCGAATAACATAGGATTTTCTTTGTCAACAGAATACTTATGTCTTGGTCTTGCCTTCAAAGTCCCCTGCTAACATTCCTATTGAACAAGACCTCAAAGTCTGTCACATTGCCTTTCAAAGGCATTAGTAAAACCGGCTAAAATTTCAGTGATAACAGTTTTACAATAGAATGATAGTTGTAACTTCCATTCAGTGCCGTTATCAAGCAGTTGGTGATGAACAGGGATGCCATATTAAAGACTGTATCCCCTTTTGAACTTCTCTTTGAGGTGAAAATTGATTTTAATTTGATTTCGGTCATCGTGCTTTTACTGAATGCCTTACGAAATTCCAATGTGTTGTTGAAAAGACAGTTGTTCGATATTGTCTATATCACTTTAATATCATTTTTGATTTATGGTGTTGATAAAATATACTAAGAACAAAAATTAATACATCATTTTTTTTTGTCCGCTAGTATACAAACATGGTGGTTGTTTCTTATATAAAGCGGAATTGTGTAACACTAGCAATGAATACTGCCCATGGAAACCACTTATTAGTCACACAATTTTCAATTGAAAGAAACACAGGTTTAGTCGAGATCCATTGGATTATAATTCAATTGACCCGGTCTTATTTCAACGATAGAGTTTTTCCCGGTACGTTGTCGAGCGAGAAAGTTGAGCGTAGACATATAGGTAAAGTGGTATTGTCGTATGATCGTGTGACGGGCGATTTAAAGGATCGAAAACTATCGTTTTTTTATTATAATTTCAGCATGTTTTTGTTTTTTATTTATTTTTTTTTTTTTTTTTTTTTTTTTTTTTTTTTTGTTGGGGGGGTGTTAGTTAATTTGTTAACAGAAATATGAATTTATCTTTTAAAATGAAGAAAGCAATCGTATGATGAATGTGAATATCTTAATTTGATATAATAGATTGTTTCAGTACTTAGCAACACTAAGCCCTATCATTTCATCGAATTAACTATTTTCTTTTTCTTTCTTTCTTTCTTTTATGCCGAGTAGTTTTACAACCGACTTTAAGCTCAGGAGTCTGGCAGCAGTTTTTTTTTCATGTATCTCCAACACTATTAGGTTAAGTCAGATTCAAGTCACCTACCTGTTGTCAAACATTCGTGAGAATTTAAAACTATTCTGGATATTTCCCTTTGTATGAGCTATTTTTGATATTTATTACAATAAAAAAGCCTTCTCAGAAATTACTGGACAGAATTGACTGAAAGTTGATTTGTTTGTTCCTTACAATATCCTACAAAAATGACGGTTGGGATTTTTATCCATGAAAAACAATGCCGCTTATACAAAAACAAATGTAGCTTATCGTGCCAGATGAGCGATTGACATAGGATAAAAGCGTTCAGTATGCTGATATCTGTCTGTGGTCAAAATTCCGTGAAAATTCGTTAACCCATGTTCGGTTTCCGTCCTTTACAACGTTTTGTTTCTTATGTTTATGGTATCTTCTCCTTTAGTAGTAACTACTGAACCTCCCAGAGCTTCTAAGTATACACAGATTTCAGTTGTGTTTGTGCTGTTCATTTTTCTCTATATATTTTTGGTGTTTTTGGTCTTTTTTTTTTTTTTTTTTTTGCTTGATGACGCTTCCCAAAATATATTGACTCAAAATTAAGAACAAAAGACACTAAAAATTACAATCAATATGGTTTTATAAGTTAAAAATCAAGCGTGAATACATATTTTTAACGCAATCGAAAATTAGTATAAACACGTTTCAAAATGTCTAATATTTGCTTTCAGTTTTGCGTGGTTTTTTAAATAGCATGCACTGAATTTAATATCATTGATAAGAAGTAAGTGTAGTCAATCGCATGCAATGCTATATTTAAGGTTAAAACACAATTAGGTTTAAAATACAAATCTTTGAAAAAGGATATTATTTTAATATATTCATTTTTTCCAAGCTTCTCAGATACAATTAAATCAAATAACTTTTGTATTTTCTTGTATTTCGTAATGAATAATTCTGTTATAAAGTTAAATGTTCAACAAATTGTAAAATCATAATTACTGAAACTGTGCTTTACATGTCAAAATAAAATATCTGCAAACTTCACAGTGTACCCTAGACGCTGAAAAGTATACAACTAAAATGAATAGAAAATCCATCTTTATCTATATGCCATCAGAAATATGTCATGAATACGGAATTTTTTTTAATGTTGTTACAAATTCTTATCCTTATATATCCTTACTAGTCAAAATATTTTTTTCTATTTAAGGTAGCCATTAACGTATATGCATTGTATATGACATTAAACACTTATTCTCTGTGAAAAAGTGGTTTTATTTACTTTTCAGGTGGCTAACGAATTGTAACATTTTCGTTTTTCCTTTTTTCCTACTTGCATTTTAGATTATCATCGTAGTAAAAAACAGAAATTTAGATAACATGGTGATACCAAATCGGCTCTCGTGATACCGATAAACGGAAAAAACATAAAATTAGAACGTGTCGTCAGAACACCACATCATATCAGTATAGTGTTTAATAGTTTTTGCTTTACCGTAGAAGAAGTCATAATTTGTAATTTATCGGCAATAACTAAAGCTTTCATAAATAGGTTTATTCGCGATTTTGATTAAAGTAAATCAACGTGCTTTTGAAGTAAGTTGAAGAGACTGTCCATTTAGAAAGCGACCATGTACTATTTTATGGATGGCACATGGTAAATTTTATCCGACACATTTTCGTTCCAATATAATGTTTATATCATATGTATGTCCAAAAGTTTTAAATCGACAATGAATGGCTTAGAAAATGATTTTACATTTCTTTTTGAAAGCTACCGAATTTTGTACAAATAAAAGAATTATCTCCTTTTTTCCATGAATTTCAATGCTTTCTATGTAATTTATTTCTCTTTAACCGTTGCAGCCAACCAAAAATCAATACTCACCTTCTTGAAAGGAGGCATTTGTGGTATAAAATAGATGATTTTTTTTTAAACAAAATTTGTCAAGTGTCACCTGCCTGGTTTTAGCGTGGATGCCCTCTTAAAATAAATAATAATAATCCTGTGGGTTGATCTTTATCATCATCTGTTTGATATGTGCTGTTGACTAAACTGTTTACATTTAAACTGTACTGTTTACCTGTTATGTGAAAAATAGGGGAGGGAAATCTAAACAAAATAAAACTTAAATAGGTACATAGCCTTTGTTCTAAGCTCTTTTATTAGAAGATATTTCATCTTTTTAGCATATTCAACCACAAGTGATACAATCAGTACAGTCTGTCTAAATGTTGAGTTTTTTTAATATGAATGCAGAAACTTTTTGTTCTAGAAATACAATGCACTAAACTACCAATTATGTAACTATTGCTAAATTCAATGTATGCAAAACATTTGTTTTCCTTGAGTAACATCAATCTCGTAAAAAACATTAAAACTAAAGATTACAAGATCTAAAATTAAATCAATCATGAGAAAGACTAAAAAAAATATCAAGAAAAAAAACAATCCAGAAACGAGTTCTACCTAAAATTGTCAATAAAGAAAGCTACTAGAGTGCTTAATGCATACATTTCTTCAAATTCTTTATTTTCCTTTGTTATTTTTATTTTATTTTATTTATTATTATTATTATCATTTTTTTTTTTTGTCAATTTGTTTGTTTATTTTTGTTTACTTTTATTTTTTCTTTAATAATTGTTTTCAAACATATAATAACTGTCAAAAATGGATTTCTTTCTAATTTTATAGAATGAACACCAAAAACTCAACAACATGTTGTGTCTGAAATGGCAATTAAAGTTAATAACAGTGGTAAGATAGTTATTAGAATTTTGAAATTTATAAGCCATTTAATGTCGGTTTCCGAAGTATAGTGTCGTTGAGCACTATGGATATAAAGTAGCGCACTAAAACTTTCTTGATTTCGACATTATGAAGATATTGTTTTTTTTTCAAATCATAGGGACACTGTCATTAGGGTCGACCAAAGTCTTCTAGTTAAGAGATAGTTTCATCTCTACATCAAAAGACGTCACTTGCTGTGGTTTACAAATGATTCAATATTATGTACGTGACGAGTATTTTCGGTGGCCAGGTTATCGCTTTGATTTATACTTGCAATTTTCTTTTTTAATCTTGAACTTGAAGATCAAGAATAATGAAGGGCACATTGTCTCTACCCTGTCATAAGGTTCTACTTGTATTTTATTTGTATACTGTTCCCTTTTACATTTTAAATTTGTGTGATTTCACTTATTTTTTATCTTTAATTGTGAACGTTGTTTGTTAATAGAATGTAGGATCAATAAAGGAAACCAAGATTCTAGCAGAAACCAAACGAATGTAATCAAGGGAAAAAGACAAAACAGGAAAAAAAGATACGCTCAACAAAGAATATAAAATAATAAAAGCAATACATAAAATGAAACAAAAGTAAATGAGCAACCACTAAAGATGACTCCACTAAAAATGGGAGCATGAATTAGGTGAAACAATAGGGTAAGCGTCCTTGTTTTTTTTTTCAAACACGCATCGAGTTGCTCATACAAAATCAAGTCAGGGATAGACGAAAAAGGTAGGAAAAAATATGACACATTGAACAAATATTTTTCCATGGTGGAGATAGATACACGTAAAGCTTCTGTAACGATGACTTCAATCTTGTATCAACATAACCCTGTTCCAGAAGCCTAAATGTAAGAAGTATAAAAATGCTGCATAGTTACAGTAACCTCTGGCATAAACGAATGCTCTACATAAACGATGTACTTTCCTTTTGATCAGATCGTAAATGCTTTGGACCAACTTGGTCAGTGCGTGATATTTTACCATGATTTATAATATTTTGTACATGTATGTGATGATGCTTATGATTATGATTATAAACAGCCGAAATTATCGGTTTTTTGCTATAAATTGAACTTGTTTCAGTTTTACAACCACCCTTTCTGTATAACCTTGCAGTACAGTACAAATTTTACAAAAGTAACGAAAACAGGGTTGACTTTATTATACTTAATATATCAATCTTGGAAACGGACATTTGCATATGAAAGAAAAATCAAGGGAACCAAGGTTGTAGCGGAAATCAAAAGAATGTAATCCAGGGACAAAGACCAGACATGGAAAACAGACATACACAACAAAGACATAAAGTAACTAAAATCATACATACAAAGTAACAAAAGCAAACATGCAGAAGAAAACTACATGTAGCATGCACTACTGTTTTCACCAAGATAGTCAAAGACTATTTTCAAGCTTTTACTGTTAAAAGCATATTTTTAAAATACCTGAATTTCAATAGTCAATGCTGCCTACATCAAGTGCATAATCTAGGCACTAGTAGAGGCAAATGGTTACAAACCAGACTGTAGTAAAGGTCCATTCAATTCAACTTTGATGTCTGTAAATAAGGGATTAATATATAAAGGCACACATGTACGATGTACATACCAGCACTTATCAAATATTTGAAACATAAAGTTTGTCCAAGGTAAATCTGTTGGTACAGGAATGAATATGGGGCAGCAACCGAAATTACTATTAGTGTAAACCCCATCTAAACGAAACCAACTACCTAACTTGAGAGCGAGATAAGGGCAAAAAACTCATATATGCAAGAATAAAGAATCTGATTGCTATCTACCCTCACTTTTTGAGTGATGTTATAGTATAAAGAAACTGGTCATTATTTATCTCCAGGGGTGGGCGGCTAAAAAGGGGGGTGTCAAAGAAAAAAAAATACAAATTTTCTGATTTATTGAATGGGGGAAAGGGTCATAATTTTCTTTTAATATGAATCATTCATGGTTGTATGACACAAGTAAAATTTATGCCAGAAAATGTTATATGCACTTTTATAACACAGTATGCCCAATGTATGCTATAAGCATTTTAAACCCCAGACTACAAAAAGAATTGCTCCCTGTGTACGTAACATACACTTTTATACTTGGATGCTAAATACTTTCTTATAACCCAGTCTACACTTGAAATCACTCACCATCTCACCCACTTTCATACTCCAGTCAACATATAAAATCACACCCAATGTATGTAATATAGTCATTTTTACTCCAGTCTGCATATAAAATCCCTCTCTGCATATGTAGAATGCATTTCTGTACTCCATATTTGTTTATAAATTTACTGCCTGTGTATTCTGTATTTTGTTTTTTGCCTAAGTCTGAATATGAAATTAATCCCTGATCAATCTAGATGGATTTTTTACACTTTGGTCTGCATATTTAAACCTCCCTGTATATTATCTATGGAATTTAAGCCTCTCTGTATATTAAACCACTTCCTATTTAGTCTTTGTGCACTTCTATAGTGCAGACTTTATGATTTTTAAATCAAAATTATACATACAAAATGTACTTTCATTATGAAATGAATACTGACACTCAAGAAATTTTGACATTAAAATTTACTATTCTTTGTTTAATGCATTTACACTTGGCATTTACACTTCCATCACATGCATTTAAAGTTGAGGTCTCATTTTTTCATATTTTTTAGTACATTGTAGTTGAAAGAGGGTGGGTTGGACATTTTACCGTGTTTTGAAAAGTGGGGTCAATCCTGTTTTTCCAAGTGTGAACCATATGCTATGAATTCGATCTAGTTTAATAATCGAAAAATATTTATCATGAACATGCTACATCAGATAATGTACCTCAATCACTATTGACATAGTGATCTAATTGGCCTGCACATATATTTCCAAGCACCTAAACGAAAGGTAAATGCACATGCACATACATGTACAATGACATGTTCAGATTGTACTTACTAGGCATGATTCTATACAAAAGTTAATGGAAAGCAAGTGAGACTCCATGTCACAATGTATTTTAGCTTTTTCAATTCTTTGATGATTAAACATATACATTGTATGTAGTATGATAATCATGATAATACCAAATATAATACATAAATGTTATGGTCAAAAGTACATGTACAATGATGTATACATGCAGTCATGCATGCATGTGTACTTCAAACTAATAATGACACGAATACAAACTTGTGCTAAGACATAAAGTGTCCTTTTCAAAAATGATATCGTTACCTATAAAAATGCTTTGTTACAATGTACAAGTATATGTACCCAAGCAGTTATCAGAATCTACAAATACTTTTCTTTTTTGTTACAAATGATTTTTTTTTTTTTTTGTAGCCTGAACAAAACATTGAGTGTCTCACTTCCGTTTAAAACTGATTTATAATATTAGATACAGACCAGGAGCAATTAATATTCCGCATATCAACTTATTATGTAGAATTATATAAGTTACTGGAATGTACAATTGATAAGTACATGTATATATTCCCTCAGTTAATAGCCCAAAACTATCATTACCATAGATTTTCATACTTTCTTGTGAATTTTATTCTTCTTGCTCTTTTAACACAGGGTGTATACAAATGTACACTAATGTGGGTTCAAACAAAAATGTTAAGCTACATGTTCATGTACAGTATATGCTTGTGTTTATCTTCATTAATATGTTACAGTATTCATGTACATTTGTTGCTTTGGTAAAATTTGTAGTCCACAATGTTCTGAGATGAACATTAGAGTGCCTACACTTATGTATTAATAATTCACATGTCAAATGTACAGACTGTTAATACATGTATGTACATGTTTTTATACATGTAGCTAACATTTAACTTCTTGTGATCATACTTAATCCACACAAAATATAATCACTGCATGTCATTTATAAACAATCATTTTGTATAGTTACTAAGGGCAATTAAGGGAAAGATAAGTGTATAGAAGATTCCATAAAGAAAAAGCAAGTCACACTAGCAAACCAGATCTGGGTCTGCTTATTTATCAACCAGTATCTTACATGTATGAAAACCTTTAATCATGCATGTATATGTAGATCAACTTAACAGGTTATGCCCTGTACCAGTAATATAAATTTCCTAGCGAAATGTAAAATCTATCCTGTCCCATACAAAGTGTCTAAATAACATTCAATTTAATACATATCTACGTTTGTAGAGTGCTCTGCTGTCACTTGAGGAATATTCCAGCAACAAAAACAGTAGCTTTTATCATCCTAACACTTATTCTATACACATGTATACATGCATGCCTGTAATATGCTAAGAATTAATTTTGTCCTTAATTTTTTGTCTACTTAAGAATTTGTATAATATGGGGTAGGCATTGCATAAATCAGCGAGCACCGTGAGCTTTACCATATGTGTACCATCTGTGCGAGATTCGTACAAATAATAAAGGACATTACATAGAGGGGGATCAACACGGATGAAAATGTTTGCTTTGCAAGTGCAATATTTTTATTTATATCTAAGCAGCAAGCAAATTCAATTTCTATTTGAAAATCTGTCTTGTTAAATAATGGGTTTTTGTTAAATAAATGAATAACTTAAACAATTTTTTTCCCAAAATTCCAACCCCATACCCACTTTCCCCTCGCTCTCAAAATGGTCAATAGCACTTCGCAATATTGTACATTTTGTATTCTTTAAGCGCATATCTAGCAATATCCATTTCAGTTTTGGCCTGTCAGATCAATCTGTACAGATACCGGAAATATTACAGTTCTCCACGGATGGTGGGAATATTTTACACATATCATGTGACGTAAACAAAATGCAGACTACAGCTGCAAATTCCAAACAAGAAAATTATTGCCTTTCCTATCTTAGAAAAGCTATGCTTCGATTTTGATAATACAATTGGAGTTATGTTTTTTTTCCAAGGCGGGTTAGGCTCTTGAAAACAGCAATAGTTGAACAGCGGAGATACACGTACGTACACATCCACGTGTTTCCCGAAGTTTTTAAAAGCATAACATTCTCTTTAAATAAGCAAAATAAAATAGAAAAAAAGACCTGAAAACAATCAGAAAAGATGAATTTATTTTTACTGAAACGTAATTTAAATCTATATTTTTTTATTTGTTTGATTAAAGGAAATGATGAATTTTCTTCGTAAGGACAGTCACTTTTTGTTACTTCCGGAATATGACTTTATTTTTCCTTAGTATATTGGGGAACCTTAAGGGAATTTTATACAATACACGTAATAACTGTAGAGCTCACACCGCTTCGCGGCGCACGCTATAATTGAGTTGATAACTGGGATATATTTTCATGGAGCACTTTTTATACAAATATATGTAGCCCAGATCTGACAGTGCATAGGCACTTGTTTCTGTCAAAAAATGGGGAAGGGGCTGTCCTTCCACTTCACTGTTGACAGAAACAAGTGAGTGTACTGTGTAACACCAAGCAATCAGATAACAAACTTTACACATAATGTACACAAGGAGAAAAGAAGAAGTGCGAGTCTGTATGGCTTGACTTTCACTTCAATAATTTGCATATTTGGTGACAAACCTGTGGTTGTGGAGGGTTTTCCCGAACCTAAGTTTATCTTGAAGGAAAAAAAACCATTGATCCGACGTATAAATCAACATTAAATACATACCATTTCCCCGCTTTTGTCTTCAGTTCTTGGTGAAATCATGCCAAGTTACTTGAACAGGTGTTGACAGCTGAGCTGACATCGTAGAAAAGCTTCACATTGATCCTAATGAATGATCAAAAGCATTGAATGGTCGAAAGTTATCGGTAGACGTGGCAAGATTCTTTCATTTTTCTTCAAAATATCTTTCCGATCAGTTTTAAACCGAAAAATAAGAATTGTGTGTCAAATAAGAAATTACAATGTAGCATGTGAACCACGACATACCGTTTACATTCTAGTATGAAGGCATTCGAACATTTTCTCTCCGAAAACGCTACTCCTTATGGCCCCGCCATTCTGACGTCACAAAAGTCAGTGTAGAGTTATTTCCCTTAGCAAAAAAATCTTTGAAAATTGATGTAGCTTTGCCACTCATTGACCTACTTAAAACTTTCATTCATTTCAAAATTAAAGACCTCACGGCCTTTAACCAATCTCACACAGAACCAATGTCTTCTTGTTCTCGTTTTCTTGCATACTCCTCGACGGCGTCCATAAGAACTTTAAAGTTATAATACCAATTTATGGAGCGTTGTTCACCGTACTTGGGACATTTAGAAAAGATATTACGCAGAGTTTCGTTTTCGATGATGGTTAAATCTCACGTAACGACGTGACCAGAAGGACCCTATTTGAATGGAGAGTTTTTGCAAGAACAGTCAGGTGGTTTAGCTTTGAAGTCTTCAATCTCGAGGTTCTGCAATAGCCTTTTATAATTGAAAATTTTGGAAGCAATGAGTGAACTGTTTAAATTTGTCGCACACAGTATGCCATAAACTTGATTAATAAGCTTTCTGAAACAGGAGGAGTGCTATTCAACTCCCAGGTTTCTCCACTAAATAACAAAAACTTAACATACGAATCAATCACAGACTCAGATCGAACAGTCCCATAAAGTGTCTACAGCGCTGTCCAGATAATGTCTGATAGTGGTGGTACAGAGGTTGGATTGGTCTCCTCTCCAGGGACCAGCTTGCGAAATTTCACAATATGAAATCGAGACAAAGCATCTGCAATTTCATATTTAACACCAGGCACATGTTCATTGAATATAGCAAAATTATTTCTAACAGCGGACATAGTTAAACGTCGCATAAGTTTCATAATAAAAGACTCCTTTGAACGGCCTTTTCTAATTATTTGTACAGTAGAAATATTGTCACAGTGGAAAACAATCTTTTTACCCGTCCACTGAGTATCCCATAACACTGCTGACATGACCTTTTGGGTATAGTTCTAGAAGTGCCATTAATTCTGTATAATCTTCCATATTGCCTAATCCTACAGGCCAATGTCCATAAAACCATATGTTTTTGAAAAAAAAAAACATATCCGATTTTAGACGATGCATTTGTTTGTAAAGATAAACTTTCCGCACTGGTAAGCTCATTGTCGTAAAACATATCAATGCCATTCCAACTAGTCAGAAAAAAATACCACATTTTTAGATCGGCTTTACATTCTGCGTTTAAGTGGACATAATAATAACTTTTCTTAACCGTTGACAAAAGATTATACAAATATGTGACGAAAGACCTTCCAGGCAATATAACCCTACAAGCAAAAGCTAAATGTCCTAATAGTTGCTCTAATTCTTTTTTGGTGCATGATATTTTGTCTATAATGAATTTGATAAAACTTGTAATGCGCTCCACTTTGTCCATAGGTAATCGAGTTTGCCTGTTAACTGTGTGAAGGATAATACCCATATACTCTAAAACGAAGGTAGGGCCTACTGTTTTTTTTTAGCAGACAAAGGAATATTAGGCTTGTTAAAAATTAAAGATAACAAAGCCACTGTTCTAAAACCACAATCTGAAGGCTTATCAATATTAAATAAATCATCTAACAAATGAAAAATTACATGTATATTGTAATTGTTCTTAGCTATACATGAAATACTCTCAGACAACATTGTAAACAGACAATGACTGGACCTACACCCAAATGGTAGTCTAACAAAATGATAATACTCATTATTGAACTTAAACCAAAACAAATGCCACTGTTGTGGACTAATTGGCAATTGCTTAAAAGCATCTGATATGTCCACCTTACAACAAATACTGTTTTGACCATACGCCATAATTGGATTGATTGCATCATCGACTTTAATGTATGTCAAAGAACATAGATCTTTGTCTATCAATTCATTAATGCTACTTATTTCTAGTTTATTGTACAATGTAGAAAGATCCAGAATCAGTTTCTTTTTACCTGAATATTTATGTGTAGCCACACCAATAGGACTGACCCTATAAAGAGTGGAAGGAGGTTTTTGAAAAGGCCCATCAACAAAACCCTTTTGTATTTCATCATTTAGCAATATTTTCACTGTGTCTGGATCTTGCCTAGCCGACAAAGCATTTTTGCATTCATAAGTTTCTACTAAGGACTCTGAAACGAGCATATCAAAACCAAACTCTAAACTATGACATAAATCAGAAACAAATTGTTGGTTTGGGTGATGTACTAATTCTTCTCTTACCTTCACATAGTCAATAAGTGTAGAGGCTTTGTGTAGTCACTTTTATTGGCAGGCAGTGGAACTGTTTGACTTTGAATTTGCTTGGAAGTGTTCGTCGAGCTCTGAACTTGCTACAGTTGAATTTCCCATGTGATTTGATTGGCAGTGTTTACAAATATGAAAATACTTGCAAAAGTGTTTACTACAACCACGTGCCCAATTAAAATTATTTCAGATTTGTGTTCCTTCCATGAATTGAATATCCCTGCCAAAAGAATCAGCTTCCCTGTAACTGACAGCACTAGAGGACTTTTTGACGCACATAGATGTTGAGTGCAAAGTAGAATGACACTTTGCACAAGAATTTACTCTAGATCCAGCACAATTCCGCTGTCGCAAATCAGAATCACCTTTTAACCAATCGATTTTAATGTTGTGCTGTAACAACATAGCTGCACATTTAGCAGGAAAAAATACCTTATGATATTCATAAAATTTGCTAGGCCAAATTCTTGCTGTTTCTACAATATGGGCAAAATATAGATCAAGATCTAACGATCTGGCTGGATAAGCAGTACACACAACTCTTTTATATCTCCCAAAGGCAATAATAATTTCATCTAGAGATAAATTTGAAATAGGTCTTTCATTAGTGTCTTGAGAATTTTTGCTGAACGGGATTTCGTAATTTGGTATGTGATATGTTTAAATTGATGTCTTTACCTGAAATGATTTGGTTTCTTAATTCTGGAGAAATTAAATGAGTGTCATTAATAGATGTCGAAGCACACCAAAAGAACTCTTCTGAGCAGAATAAATGAGAACAGTACTTTGCATTAAAGAGAGTCCCTGCACCGGCAAATGTTGAAATTTACGGAACTGAGGCTGGGCGGCTATTACCTGAGTGCAGTTCGGAGTTAAATATGGAGGACTGTTCATTGCTGTATTTACATTAAATCTTGACTCTGCACCCGACTGTTGAACTTGTTGCATTGTCTGACGGCACAGATTGAGAGTGTCCATAATAAAATTTCCGGGTCGGTCCTGACTTCCTGCGCAAAACGAATGCTCACTTGTATCTGAGTTTACAACTTCAGAAAGTCCGATTACTACGCCAGACCCAATCACACCTGATACAACAAATGTATTTGCGTGTTCCTATGCAAACCTACGTCAGTCTCATTTAGCAAACTTTGCCCTAGGTTCGCTTCCTGCGACGATAAAAGTGCGTTTGCTTGCAAAAGGTCACTTTGCTCAGAACTTCCACTATTTCCCGCATTTTGCGTAACTTCTGCTTGCCTAGAATTATCGATAGTTGGGGCATTTTCCTTGGAACTATTTTCCCTTTCTAAGTTGTCCACATAAAATTTCTTTAAATTGTTGTGACTTAAATTAATTGTCACATTAATCCCAATGTTCTTTAAGCCTTCTTTTAACTGAAGAGTAGTCTAGTAAGCTGGATTATTAGAATTCAAAGAAGTAGTCACTCTTCCGAGACCGACTAGCCAATTTGCGTAACGCAAGTTTGGTCGTACAGTTCGAAATTTAATGAATCGATAGTCAGTGAATAAAAAACTCCATCAATAACAATATACCACGAAGAAATGTTTATAAAACTAGGCATCACACAACAATATTGTATCAAACGAATATAAACTATTAAAAATTTCCCAAAAATTTGACCCTGACTGCATGAAATGAAAACGAACAACTGGTGCTTGATTTTGAAAATGAGGCTGGGTGAAATAAATATTGTGTAAATTTTGCATGGTTTTGACCTGAAAATTTGCTTTCTCCAACGACTTTAACAGAAAACAAAATATCGGTCATATTTTGGCCATCTTGGATTTTACGGAAAAACTATTTTGCAATTTTTGTTTCACATGGGATCATACCCAATGCACTATAAATTATTAGTAATTGCTGAAATCACTTTGGATGATTTTGCATGGTTTCCTCAGAGACAGTCTCTTTAAAAGTCAAGTCCGGGGTAGATAAACGAGGACATAGCAATTACATGGAGGCTTTTTATTATTATATACAACATACAATTATAAAGTTTTCCCTCTTTGGGTAAAGACACTAAACAAAACCTTGACATTTTTTTTTTTTTGTTTGTTTGTTGTTGTTTTTTTTTTTTTTTTTGGTTTGGTTTTGTTTTGTTTTTTCTTTAATACCCTGATATATTACCCTGTGCAATCCGCAACTTGGTTGCAACGCTAAAGTTTCGTAAAGTCGACAATACTTTCGGACCGGCATGTTACCAATTACCTAAAGTAATTATCCAAAATGTCTTATCTGTGTGTGCGTGTGTGTGCGTGATGACTTGTTTGTATTTCTCTATTTTTATATGTATTGTGTTGGCTCCACCATTCGGCATTTATTGTCTCTGTTTTCTGTTTTTTGCGATAACTTTTGCTAATCTTTCGAAACTCTTGAGATATCGTAACTGTAACAATGCTTGGAATCAGCCTTTAGAATTGATAGCATATAACAAGAAATCAGAAACGTTAAATCACGCTCATTGACAAATAGACTTCATAATTCTTTGGACATTTTCAGGTAAACTATTTAAGATTTTGAGGTAAAAATTGTATTTCTGTACTAATAAAAGTTTGTCCTTGTACTGCATATTTGACAGGTGTTCCTTTTTTTCAAATATTCCACATATCATATGTACTTGATTAATACAAATGAATGCATCACCAGATATTATGTCTACTACAATACGATAAAATAACTTTAAGGAATGCGGTAGGTATACAAAAAGTCTAGGATATGAAACAATCCAAAATACTTCACCTATATTTTGTAAATGATAAACCATTTTAATACATCCGCAGCAAATAACGCATTAATGATTTCAAAAAAAGACAAATGTAATATTCATAAACTAGAACGAATCAGGAAAAAAACACTTATTGTTTTATTTAGCAGCTGTTAAACTGGAAATATGATGTTTCAGTTGTAGTCAAGGAAGGTGTTGAGGGAATTAGCACAAAGCTTTTCAATAAAACAATCACTTCTGCTTTGTACATGTTTTTGATATCTGCTAGAATCTTGGTTCCATTGAAACTCTTTAACACCAAAATAAAAAAAATTAGGCCCAACATTTTATTTTTTCTAATTTTCTAAGATATCGAAGTTTCAAAATTGAAATTGTATACATAAGTCTTTTCGAATTGAAGGTGGTGACCCTCGTTTCCATTATGTAAAATATCTATTGCGCTAAGAGTAATAACGACGATTTGTATACAGGAAAAGTTTAACCGTGAAAAGGAAGAAATGTGTATACAGGTACGCAATAGAACAAAGTTGTACAACGAATGAGTAGATTACTGGAGCATAAGCACTGAAACATAATTATTTTAGCATTTTATTTTATTTGTTTATTTCTTTTACTCAGGCATCGATATTAAGGGTATTAAATGGTTCGTTTTGTAGATACTATGTTGTATATTAACTGATATGATTCAAGTATGCCCAGCTGGTCCAGTATGGAATATACGTGCGGGAATTAAATGCTCAGACGAAAAAGAGTACCATTGTTTGTTTGATACAAACGCAAAAAACACTACTACTGGATTCTTTGTGGAACAATGCCTGTCTCCAAAACAGTATATTGGTAAGGGTACTGAGTGAACATGTTTCTTTAAAAGGAAACAATTATTCCGACTTGCCATGCTTTAATTACATGTGTATCACAGCTTATTTACTGAAATTTGAAGAAACCTCTAGATCACTGTGGCTTCATTCCTTGTATTAAACTTCTTGAAGCTTGATTTGGCTTCCTGTTTTAATAATAATATTCAAACTCAAGACAGAATTTGTCGTCAAAGTAGGGTGAGTGATATATGGCAGGCTAAAATTGTATGGTAATCATCGCAATTTTCTTCGTAAAAAAGAATCGAGTTGGAAGTTTGTGCTTTTGATAATCAGTTAGTGCATTCTATCCTTTTAAAACAACAAACATGTAAGTATTTGTTTTAAATTTAAAAACAAAACCTTATTTTTTTATTTTAGGCAAGAGGTATGTGCTGAGTGGTAATTTAAACGCCTTAGACTGTAATGCAACAAGGTACACACCTCAGCCTATTTGGTCCTATAATACAAGGAATTCTGAA
The DNA here is from genome assembly GCA_037379345.1 of Perna viridis. Classification (NCBI taxonomy): domain Eukaryota; kingdom Metazoa; phylum Mollusca; class Bivalvia; order Mytilida; family Mytilidae; genus Perna; species Perna viridis. The sequence continues at coordinate 40,408,988 of CM074511.1, read as the reverse complement.
TGTCCTTTTCAAAAATCACTTTGTAACGAAGAAGGACAATCTGTTGTCGATAGTGGAACTACGGAAATTGACAGAACTTGTAGATGTAACTATCAAGACGGCTATAACTATGTAATAAAGCCTATAAATCCTTGTAAATGTTTCCCTTACAAGGAGGATTGTTCCTGCTATGTACACCATTGTGCTGATCCAACGGAAAAGTTGTCTCCAGGTAATGTCACATCAAGTTCTTTATCTTTTAATTTATATCATTTTAGATTGGGGGCGGGTGTAACCTGTTAGAGGACAAAGATAAATACATATTGATACACCTAAATGCAAATATGTAGTTCTTCCCCATGCTTTGTAAAAAATAATTCCAAATCGTCTACCAAATATACGGAAAATGTTTTCAAAATGCTGATTTTTGTTATCAACAACATATTTGTCCAGTGTAGTAGACGCGTATCAACAAAAGTCGGCATTCCAATGGGAACAAATTGTTCTCCTATACTTGTTGACCTATTACTTTACTCTTAGGAGGCTGACTTTATAGCTGATCTGATCAAAAAAGGAACATCGTTTAGCTAGATCCTTAAATCTTAGTTTCCGCGATATAGTTGGATGACGTATTATCGTTAATTATACTAGTTTCGGGGATTTGATACATCTCGTCTACGCCAAAGAACTTGAGATAAAGGATGCTACAGACACTGTGAAGCCAGCTTCATGTCTTGACCTACACTTAGAGATCGATGATTAAGGAAAACCATTTTATTGACCAAACTATAGGGCAAAGGCAATGAATTTTCATTCTGTATTATCAACTTCCCTTTCATATGCGGCAATATTACCCCTTCAGTACCTGCGTATTGAGTTTTCATATCACAACTCATAGGTTATACCAGAGCTTGCCTTACTTTGCAGGCCTTCTGTATTTCTCTAGACTTCTTACAATTAGGCTTCTTGAACAGGGTTATGTTGCTAGAAAATTGAAGCCATCATTAGATTTATGGTCGTCATCATGCAGTCGTGGATCGTTACGGTGTATCCATCTGCACTATGAAAACTGATTTGTTCAACGTGTCATTATTTTCCTTTCCTCCTTCGTCTACCCTGGACTTGACTTTTTATGAGCAATTCAGCGAATGTTTCTAGAAAAGCAAAGTATGCTTGTGTTCCGATGCACCTGGTCCATGCTCCCAGTTTTTGGTGGAGTCCGAGTTGCTCATTTACTTTTGTTACTTTGATGTATTATTTTGGTTATTTTATGTTCTTTGTTTTGTGTTTTCCATGTCTGGTCTTTGTCCCTGGGTAATATTATTTTGATTACCGCCATCACCTTGATTCCCTTGATTACTCTCTCACGAACAAGGTATTTTGTTCTTGTAAGATTTACAAATTAATTTACACTAAACCGATATTTTGATTTCCGCTAGAATCTAGGTTCCTTTGATTACTCTTTCAATTTAAATAATTATGCTTTTAACAATTTTACACTAGGAAGTTTTTTTTAAGTTTACTAAACATTTTTTTATTATTAAAGATACGAAACTAGTTCATATCCATACTGTATTACTGTATACTGTTTTACTCAGTGAAGTGCCTTATAACTTCCTGTCAGACTGAAACTGGGCTTTCGTTGCTTTTAATGTTTAAGGTTAAATTCGTATCAATTACCGTTATATTTATTTTTACTTAAAAGAACCACATATTCCCTCGGGCTGAATATAAAAAAGCTCAAATATAATTATGACTGTCTTGGTCAACATAATTGTATTAATATTAATCGAGGAAAATATGTTCGTTTACTTACGACAATTTGCAGCATTATTCTTCGTGAATAATCAAAATAATATTAAGCGATATTTAAGCAGCATACCTATCCTTTTCATTGAGTGTGAATGAAGCTCTATCACATATCAAGAAGAGTTATTTGCAACGTGTATAATTGTTTGGTGATTTTCGATAAAAATGATTATCGTACGAGGTCAACTCCAGACAAAATACCCATTAAAACTTGCACTATTAAATGCTGTTCTGTGTGAGAATCAGAGTGAATGGTGGTGGTGGAGAAAACATACAAACTCTTCCATTAAGTCATATTCAAAAAGTTATCTGAAATGTAACATTTTGTATAAGTATTTCGAGGTATAAATTATATGAAACGCATTGCAATTTCATCATCCACATGATCCAAGGGAGATAACTCATTTTCGCCTTGTCATTCTTTTTTAACTTTGAACTCGTTTTTCTACATTCTCTGACAATTCTAAGAATTGTTTTGATAGACCCTATACTATGTGCCAACATGGACAAAATCGTATTTTTTAACTAAGCATGATTTATTATTTTTCAATTTTGCCTGATTCGTTCAAATTCCAGGATTTAAAAAACTTATGCAAATATCTATTCTTCAGAAAACACTACATTACGTGAGTTTTATAAGACCTAACACATTGATAATTGTATCTGTATACTGATTCAACCAACTTTTGTTAAGTCATATACAGTTGGTCAATACTTTTTTAATGACAGAGATGAAAAAGGATATATCTTTTATTTCCTTATTAATGATGTTTCGCATTATTATGACTATTTTGAGATAGCTGTATAATCATAGTTTTGATTAAATATACACGTCAAAAAACACCAACCAACAAATTTCAATCGTATAAAGTATTGAATAGTCATTTTATACAATACTTGTATCGTTATTTGAAGTTTCATTATGCTGCCTGCAATACAGGTTGTTTTTTTTAATATGAAATAAAATCATTATCTGCAACAATTAAGGACTTTCTTAATATAGTTGATCCTCTTATGCACAGATATATATATATATATATATATATATATATAAACGATACAATTTAAACTGATCCATACTGTTTGTCAATTTGAAACTTCGATTTGCGTTGGCTTTTTGATTGGTATTTATATTATGTGTATACGATAAGTTTATTTTTGTGTCATTCATACTGTATGAATGACTTAAATATCGCTTATCATATTGTTATCACATTGCCAACTTACAGTTTTTTTAACGGGTTTAATATAATGGTGTGCGAAAATATCAATTTTAACTCGACGAAATTCACTCAGATATCTATGAAAAGACAAATACCATCACCCAAATGCTATTTCTACTTATAAAATTTCCCTTCTTGCTGAAGAATGATCCTGATCATACATGTACGGAAGCGTATTATGGACATAGGTTACTATTTTGCCAAGGCGAGTTACCTATCTCGCCACGGAGAGATACTATTTCGGCCAAAATCACAAATCTCTTTAACATTTATCCTGAAATGGTATGATAAATCAATACGGTATACTTTTCTAAAGCCACAGTGAAGATTTGCTGCATTCTTGCATGTACATGTAAATTGTCTGCTCATGCGCTGAAGAAAAAAAATTAGGTAAAACAATGATGCTTTTACGAGTTGTGTAGCCGATGTCTATCTTGTCTTGTAAACTAGTTACTATTAAGTACTATTCTAAAATAAAATAATGCACATGGATGGTAACCAGATAACTGACAATGTTTATCGTCATTTTGGCTTGAGCAATTTACGGGAGTAACCTTATCTTCAGAAGAAACTGGCAAAATCATAACTCGCCATTGCAGAATCTATATAATCCTTAAAATAATCTTGATAATGATGCACAAGAGTTGTTAACAAATTGATTTTGTGGTATGCCAACCTTCCCCTGTTACATCGCTTCATCAACTGACGCACGTGCAAAATTTTGACTGGACCGTATCACAAATCGTGACACAATCAGTTGTCATCAGATAAAAATATTTCAGATAACAAGCATTATTTTCTTTAATAAATAGTAAATTACCGATAAAAGGAATAAATGACATTTAGGGGCCTCATGTGATATGAACCATGATAAAATCACTATCAAAAACAAAATGCCATTTATTCCTATACTATCTTACCACAATAAGTTGTTATTTTGCCATTTGAAGATATTGTGTGAACTTTGAAAGTCTGTACATGTATCTATGCCGTGTTCATTTAAGTTATTTTTGAAATAGTTGCTTACAAATCAAGTCGTTTTATTTATTGGCGCAGTTCTCTTAAGTATTGTTAATCATTATCATCAATAAGATATATTCCAAAGTGTTTCGCTAACTTGTATCAATACTATAACCCTGAAACTGTATACTTTATTTAAAGCTGCATTAGCTGCCAAATTTGTTCAGTTTTGATTCTACAGAATTTTGCTGATAAAATGAAATAAGTTTATAGTAATGCAATTGAAGCAATAAATGTCGATAATACCTACATACTATTGTAAAAACAACGTTTTTTTCAATCAAAGAAGAACGATAGCTCAGATCTAATTATTTTTCGCCTTTACTTCCGAAGATTACCGACAGGACAATAACCCGGGTTAAAAATACTTTAACCTTGGTAACAAAAAATAACAATAACGGGTACACAGATAAGCACGTGTCTTGTTTACATTTCATTTCATCTATTTCTTGATTAGTTTTCAAATAAATAATGACAGTTACGGACCATATTTGTGCCACGTTATATCACAATATGTAAATTTCAAAAGGAACCTTGCATTATATTCGAACTTTTTTCTTTAACGGCTTGAGTCCGACGGTCTTCCTTGCCATTGATTAACCACTTTCGCTTTGCAATCAGATTTGTTTTTTGTTTGTTTTTTTTTAAAGCGACTCTTACAGCACATGCATGGATTAAGGCCACCAGAAGTCACATGCCTACGAATTTATCTAGGGCGATTTTTTTATCTAGCAAGACAATAAATATATAGACAACTTTTTCATGTATTTAACACATTTTATTTGTGGATATCAAATGGAATTGGATAGGGAAAGTGCAATATAGTAGAATTACTATACATTCTGTTCTTTTATACTTCAGTAATTATCTTCTTCAGGAAATCAATGGTAACATTTTACATACATATTCAACCAAAGACCTGGATTTTTCTGTTACCAGATAAAGATAAATAGTTTTTGTTGTTGTTCGTCATCATTTTTCACGGTTTTCCCCTCCGATTCTCACTGGCTAATGAAAGTCAAAGTTCTGTTCTTGGTGTTTATCTTTGAACATAATTAGGAATATCATGCTGTATGTAGATTTTTAATTTGATATGGTCTCTTTTATTCCTGAGAAATTAACAAGATATTTTTTGTTGATAACTTTAAAGTTAACAATATTTATTTATTTTGTCTTGTTTACCAATATTCAGCTTTAGCATCATAAAATAGAAAATTTCAATGTCAAGAGAAAAATGTTTTCCCAGTTGCAAATCCATTGCCTTTGTAGCTTTGGCTAATGAGAGCATGACACATATACAAGTGGCCGTGGTGAGATATGAAACTTGCCAAGGCGAGATAGGTAATTCGGCATGGCAAGATAGTAACTGGGCGTGGCGAGATAATATTTTTTCTGCAAGACCCTTATTATGCTTTCGTTTGATCAAAATAAGTGTCGCTAAATTTTTTCTTTTTACTTTTTACTACTCTTTAAACAATATTTAATTGAATTTACTTTTAACATTCCCAATTAAGACGGTTTTCCAGAGTTTTTATTAGACGTAAGATGACGATTCTAATGCACTTAGAAATCAGCCAAAAACCTATTATGAACAATGGCTAATATGAAATAACTACTCCAAATTATGTACAATTTTGACAAAATTGTTTACCCTACAGTCAATACTTATTTCAATCTCTTTAATTTCTGTGGCATTTTTCAGACTATAAATGCGAGACAAGAAACGTTCTAAAGTTTTCTACTTGTAACACCATTCCATTGCCACCAACACATAGGTAAGTTTCTTTTGCATGCAGTAAAGGAAATAGATTGATATTTTCTATTTTAATTGAGTTTTTTGAATTTTGGAAAGGTGTGTACAAATATGTTTTCATATACTAAGATGTGAAAAGCTTTTTCTAAACTAAAATATAAAAACCTATCTACATACGTGATCTTTCTCGTGATGGAACGCCCATAAGACCGTCACCAGAGTCTTCCTATGTTGCCTGACCTCGGTCCAATATTGGACTTGTCTTGGTCTTTTATCTCCTTCTCGGTGGATCTTCGCCATGTTTCTCTTGGTCTGCCTCGTTTTCTCTTTCCTTGTTGCGTCCATCCAATTGCAACTCTTGGAATTGAATCTTGGTACATCTTACATACATGTCCCATGCATTTCCCTTTTTTTTTGTTGTCTTGGGATAGAGGTGTGGTGTCCGTCGTCCTGTATAGTTCAGCATTTGATATAGTTTGTTGCCAAACGATACGCACAATTTTACCTAGACATCTAGCCTGAAACTTCCCAAGCTGGTTTATGCGGACTGTTGTTGTCTTCTGTGCTAAATAGCAGATCTTGTCGTGTTAAGTCTGTTTTCCAAGTCTGGTCTTTGTTCCTGGATTACATTTTTTTTTGGGTCCCCTGATTACTCTCTCCCAGCACATTACTTTTAGAGATCTTAATTTTGGTTTTTGCACTAATTTTGGTGGACTTCCAGATGTTATTTAGAATTGCAAATGCTCCTCCTTAGCTTGACAGATTCTTGCTTGGAAATCTTTTTTCGAGTTGCCATCTTGCGCAAGTTTACTGCCGAGGTAGACAAAGTCGTTTACTTCTTCAGTGCCCGCTGAGTATAAGGTGGTGACATCTTCAGGTTTTGCATTAATCTTCACAACCTTCTTTTCATTGGCGTTCATATTTACACCAATCTGTTTTGCTATATAGTTTATGTCATCTATTTTTTTAATGTCTCGACGGGATAGAAGGGTAATATCATCCACAAAATCCAGGTCTTCAAGCCTCTCGGTAACTATCCAGGTGATGCCTCTTTTTCTTGTTTCTTGTGGTTTCCTTCATGATCCAATCAATGCAGAGAGTGAGATAGAAGACCCCCTGCTTGACACCAAAGCTTAATTTGAAGTCGATTGTTAAAGTCGTTCCACATATTACTTTGGCACTAAAGTCAACATGTAACATTAGGATGATAGTTATTACTTATCAGGAATGCCGTACTGGCTGAGGATTTTCCAGAGTGCTGAACGGTGAACACTGTCGAACGTCTTCGTGAAGTCAATTAAAGTTACGTAGACTGGAGAGTTATACTAATTGCTCTGCTCCAAGACCCGATGGTGAATTAACTAATGAGTGATTACTACATATATCTACTCCTTATTTGGCCACTACTTTCATAAGGCTCTCTCCCCATCTCTTATTGATGATAACATAATGAATTGTTTTTTTTTTGTTTTTTTTTTTTTATTTTACCTTCCGGGGAATCCCAAGATGTCCTTGTTCATAAAGATGGTGCCGCCTATCACAAGGTTGTTTTCTTTGTAAAAGATGCTTAATCTGTCTTCATTGTTGTAATTATGCACTACTCCTTGCTTTTTAATGATGCTCTCCTTTCCCGTCTTATCCCTTCCCACTTGGACGTTGCCTAAGCACGCACTATACAGTTACATTAAAGCGCACTGTTTCGCACACCAAGTTATTCCTGACAAATTTTGTAAAGCTTAAAATTAAAAGTTGAAATTTGGTGTATATATTGTTTAAATGTAGATAAGCATTTATACATAAACAGATGTAATATATGTTATGGTAAACAGGTGTAATTTAAATGAAGAATGGTATTCGGAACATTTCAGTCCCCTGTCGTATTGGGTGCTCTCCTCAGCATCAGATGGCTGATTTCAAAATACCTTATTTCGCACGAACGTTTGGAACTAAAATTGTGAGAGAATAAATCGGAAAGGGTCTTATTATTTTTACCCTTTTCCCACCTACGCCATGCATGCTTTCATCCTATGGTAGTGTGTAAGTGCCCGATATTTTATAAAACATAGTATTTGGCTGTTAGTTTTGAAAGGCACCCCTGATTTATACTAAAACTCAGTAATATTTTTTCTATATGTTACCATGACTACCGGATTTTAATAACAATAATCACTCAATTACTCATAAAAGACTTGAGCCACCACACACCAAGGATTTCAAAATGGTGCACTTTTTATGAAAAAAACACTAGAAATTTCTGTGCGGACTGCCTCAAAACGGCTTTATTTCAACAAAATGAGACCAAATTTTCAGAAATTACCTAACTGTATAGTACTATCTAAGAATAGCAAGACATCGTGTACCAGTGTTTGCTCAACTATTTGCAGCAGTTGCTCGTCGAATGCATCTTTTTCTTCATCTTCGGCACCTCCTGTTGGAGCATAGCATGCCATTGTTGTGAGTTTTGCAAATGCTGAGTTGTACCTTGCTTTTATGTGATAGTCATCTGATAGGATCCTGTCCCAGACTGACGAATCCTGTCTTTCCGAAGCAACTTGTCATAAGGCGCCAGCGACTCGCTTTTGCCCCTTTTCATGTCGATCAGTCCCGCATTGGGAAGGCCAGGAGTTGGACTTGGTTGTAAGAGGCTATATTTGACGTATACCGAAAGGGGTATTCAAAATAGAACTAGGAGCAGATACTAAGAACCACCCCTCGCCTTAACAATATCGTGTATATACTTTGTCTTCCTCTGTGACTGTTCATTAAATTTAATATTTTAATTTTGTGAAATTCTTAATACTTCAGAGTTATTGAGAACACTGTCTATTTTGTATCACATAAGTTGTATTTAAGCCGCGCCACTGACTACGGAACTTCCAAATATACTTAAAGCATACATTTAAATTACAGATGGCGCAATCGATTGACAATTGACAATATTGATCGGCATGAAAATAAATGTTGAATTCATATTATAAATCAAATAAATATTTTTTTCTGGTGTTTTTTTTTAATTTAAATATAAGAATTGTTTTCAATTGTTGGTTAGATTATGGGATATAAATGACTTTTTTGCTTTGCGGTTTTTTTTTTCAGCTTAAACCGACCCAAAGTCGACTATATCTCACAATATTACCAGCAATTGAAAACAATCCTTAAATGTGCAGTTATATCATAAAGGTGCGCATCTTTTTCGCAGAAATTTATTCTTTTCCATATATGAATTATTTAATTATCTTGAACACCACTGCTATTGGGTTTTTACGACACTTATAATGTAATTGAAATTGTCAGAGCAGAATTCAATTAACATCTCCATGAATTGCCATTCAACTTTAACTTCATATATTTATTCTTTTTTAGATCCGGTGAACCAGTCACTCCCGTAATAACAAAATCAAAAGTTAAATCAAAAGTAAAAAGTAATATCAGTAAGTATGTACATTGTATAACAATCATGTTGATAATTGGACTTTATTGATTATTTCTCTAATACACTGAACTTGATGTTGTGTAATCTAAGACCAGCTGTTTATTCAAATCCCCAGAGGCTGTTTCGTGATTAGGTAATAGGTCAAGTGGGTCAAATCAGAGATACGTCTTCAATTTTGCAGTTTCTTGTTGAGTTAACAGGCTATTTATTGAGATCATCCTAATTAGTGTTTTGTTTTAAATTTCCGCCATCCTCCCCACCACTCACCATGTTGTCATTGCCTTAGGGGACTTATATGGTTTATTATTTCCATGTGTAGTTACTGACCAATGATCTTTATTTTGATGTTTATCTATACTTTAATGTTTTTGTTTTAATGCTTCCCTTTTTGATGCCATGCTCATGTATGGATTTCGATATCATGCTTAAGTATGGTTTATTTTGTCATTTTGTACCATGCTTACGTATGGTTTATTTTCTCGTTTTGTACCATGCTTACGTATGGTTAAATGTTTTCCCATTGTGATACCATGCTCATGTAAGGTTTAATGTTTTCCTCTTTGATACCATGCTTACATCTGATTAAATGTTTCCCCGTTTTGATACCATGCCTACGTATGGTTAAATGTTTCCCCGTTTTGATACCATGCTTACGTATGGTTAAATGTTTTCCTCTTTTGATACCATGCTTACGTATGGTTAAATGTTTCCCCTTTTGATACCATGCTTACGTATGGTTTAATGTTTTCCTTTTTGATACCATGCTTACGTATGGTTAAATGTTTTCCCATTTTGATATCATGCTTGCGTATTGTTAAATGTTTTCCTTGTTGATACCATGCTTACGTATGGTTAGATGTTTTCCCATTTTGATACCATGCTTACGTATGGTTTAATACTTTCCCGTTTTGATACCATGCTTACGTATGGTTAAATGTTTCCATGTTTTGACACCATGCTTACGTATGGCTAAATGTTTCCATGTTTTGACACCATGCTTACGTATGGTTAAATATTTACCCGTTTTTTATACCATCCTTACGTATGGTTAAATGTTTTTTCCTGTGTAGATACCATGCTTACATATGTTTTAATGCCTTCCTATTTTATTACCATTCTTGCCTTGTAATTTTAACATGCTTTAATATATTAGTTTGGCTATGTCGATTCAAAATTTTGTAATTATTAATTTTTTTTTCTTTCATTATTAAGTTTCATAGTTAGTTGAGTTGTCTCCCTTTCAAGAGAGACATTATATACATTATATTTTCAGCTGCAGTTGTGTAAGTCCCTATTTGCCAAAATGTAAAATTTGTAAATAAACAGTTTAGTTTAATCTGGTTTGTTATTCTATAAGTATAGTGTCATGAATTTCATTGAATATAAAGGTTCATACATGTACATGAGAAAAAGTTATGGGCTTGGTTTAGTTTCAGGTATTATGTTGAAGGTACACTGTGTTCGGTCGTTTATTCACTACAAAACAAAGAGCATTGTTGAAAAACAGAAGTTTGTTTACAAAGGCGATATACAGTATTTGAAACTTTAGGTGTTTTGTGTGTTCATATTTATATATGTACATATTGTACATGTAAATATGAGATTTGGGTGAATTTGTTTGTTTGTTTGTTTGTTTGTTGGGGTTTAACGTTCGAGCAGCAATATTTCAGCTATATTCAGACGATGAACATGAAATTGATGACAAAATGATCATGAAATGATGATGAAATGAAAAAGGGATGGGACACAGGAACAATGGAGTCGAAAAATTTTGATTGCCACCGGAAATAGGGAGAGGTGGGTAGGGTCGGGCAATTTAGCCTCCTGTGGCGGAGCCCTATGGTTCCTACTCCGGGAGAATACCACAGTAGGGTTCTTTAACGTGCAAGGAACGTGGCATCTTTCCCAACACAGTGCACCACTATGGTTTGCGGTCAGGTTTTCTGTATTATAGCCTGACAACCCTAGCATGTAACACGCCAGGGGTACCCCATTCCACCGCCTGGGTCATACATCCCAGTTGCTCTGTGGGCAAAGCGCCCTAGTCCCCGGCTAGGGTACTGAGCACTATTTAGTCGCCTTTTACGACAAAAAGCGACAAATTTAGCGCTGCTGCAGGCTTATTCTTTTACCACACGGACCTGCACGGGGCGATTTGGGTGAAATATGGTATGACAATGTTGTTTGTTCTTTACACAGAAATGGAGTAATAAATATGAAAATGTCAAAAAGCCACCTTACATAAGTGTTATCATTTCGACTTCAAGATCCATAGGTCCAGTCGTTTTGGTTCCAGCATAAATTCAATATTCAAACACGGTTACGAAACATATGGTTATTCTAAAGAGTTAAAACAACCTAACGCAAAAGAGTGAATACACAAATTACATGTAGGGTGAACAGGATTTAAAGGAAACGCCATAGATATGTCACAATTGTTGATTTACAGAAAGCTTTGATCAATTTGTGCAAAATAGCAGCTACAACCATACAATGTGACAACCAACATTTGCAATATTATATAAGAAGATAACTTTCATCAAAGTACACAGTTAGATAATACATAGGCTAAAATATATATTAATATCGATCTTACCATTTTTGTTATTTTTTTAATGTGAAAATAATTGCATTATGTGCGAACCTTATTAAAGTTAAATACCCAGAGATGGTTATTAAAAAATCTTTATACAGTCAAAGCTAATTATGAAATCTTTTTGTTGCTTATAGAAAGTTTGGTATGTAAGAATAAACACTATCATAAATTTCATTCAACAAAAGTAAAAATTTAAGGAAAAGTATGTAATAAAAAAACAAGTTTAAATTTTTAGTCGTAACTAAACCTAATAGTTGGAATTTGCCGACTGCTTAAATTTCAGCATGTCTCTTTACTACGCAAGTGTTTGTGTTGCATGACTATTTTATTATGTTTTGTTTTGTTTATTTTTTTTTTTAGATTGTATGGTTTGTTTTTTTTATGTTGTTGTTTTTTTTACAGATTCACGAAAAAGAAGAACGATTGTTATTTTCGCTCTTTTGGGAACTATATGCATAGTACTCCTGTTTTTTTTAGCGATCATTAAAGGTCCGTGTCTATCAAACTTTTAAAGTGTATATGATTGAATATTTTAAAATTACAGTAAAGATAAATCATCATTAAGGTTTATTTGTATTCGCATGATGTCTCGGAAAAATCGTAATATTATATTGTGATGATTTGACATTTTGGCGATATGACAATGCACAATGATCAGGTAAATTTTAGCGTCATAGAAGAAATCATTGAAACACTACATTGATAAGTTAGTCACAAAGCGTGGCAAACTAGGTTCCTATTTACAGAAGAAATTTTTGTCAGAAGCCATTGAATTTGAAAGTCAAAGATTACATGATTGTAAAATAACTATTTTTGCAAACTTAGCAAGTGATTCTATAGATATTTTAAGTTGATATGTTTCAAATAACCAGTTTTATTTTTATTTTAATGTAGGAAAGTCCTTGTATGAGTATGACAGTAGTATTGATAAAATACCGAAACAAGCACTGACAGACCATTTCAAAGAAATAATGCACCGACGAAAACCAGGTGAAATAACGAAAAGCTACAATCAGATTATTTTTCTTTCCTACAATTTAAGAAAACTTAAACGCCTTCTTCTGCTTTATGCTTAGGCCTTGATAATACTTTGAACTAACAGTGCGTTTGAAATGAAACTTCAATACAAACGTGATGATTTTAACTTTCCAATACTTATTTGAAAAATCTCCAGCCTATGAAAGATACATTTCATAGTTGGTCAGTTACCGTCGAGGCTGTGATATGTACACGAACTTTGTATGTTGTGAAAGGATATTGCTATATTATCTTCTTAACCAGGAGAATGTAAAGTACTTGTATTTATCATCACTACAAACGTACTATGGTCGTCAGCACAAACTGATTGACTGTATGAAGTTCCTCTATGACAGATAAGACAAAATATCTGCAATTATATTTCATGTGTTACCGGATTGACAACCCATGTACACGTACTACCTACAGTGATGTAGCTCTTTGCATACTCTGTGATATAGAGGATAGGTTAGATTGCTCGTGTATGTTGGTGTATATTTAGATGTATTCAGATACACGAGATTTTTACAGATTTGTCCTACCACTTAAGGTAGATAAAACCTGATAAACGGATACTCTTTTTGGATCATTTTTGGAATGTAATGGGAATATACATTTTTGAAAGAGTAATCAAGTGAACCAAGGTTATAGCGGTAATCAACAGAATGTAATCCAGGGACAAAGACCAGACATGGAAAACAGACATACACAACAAAGACCATAAAGTAACTAAAATCATATATACAAAGTAACAAAAGTAAATGAGCAACTCGGACTCCACTAAAAACTGGGAGCATGGACCAGGTGCACCGGTAGGGTAAGCGTCCTCTGCTTTTCTAGAAACACCAACCGAGTTGCTCATAAAAAGTCAAGTCCGGGGTAGACAAACGAGGAAAGGAAAACTATGACCCGTTGAATACATCAGTGCTGATGGATACACCATAACGATCCACGATTTCATGATGACGACCATAAAACTTCTGTAGTGATGACTTCAATCTTGTAGCAACATAACCCTGTTCCAGAAGAAGCCTATTTGTTAGAGTTCTAGCGCGATACAAAACGTCTGCGTTGTTTCGGCAAGCTCTGGAATGACGTACAAATTGCGATATGAACACTCCATACGCAGGAGCCGAAGGGATGTTGCCACAAATGAAAGAAAAGTTGACAATTCTGAATGAAAAGTCATCACGTTTGTTGTAAAGTTTGGTCAATAGTTTTCCTTTACCATCGATTTCTAAGTGTAGGTCAAGTTATGAGGCTTACTTCATAGTGTCTGTAGTATCCTTTATCTCAAGTTCTTTTGGGTAGATGCGATGCATCAAATCCCCGGAATTAAGATTGTTTAAAGATAATACGCCATCTATATAGCGGAAACTGAGATTGAAGGATCTAGCTAAACGATATTCTTTCTTTCTGATCAGATCAGCTATAAAGTCAGCCTCATAAGAGTGAAGGAATAGGTCAGCAAGTAAAGGAGCACAATTGGTTCCCATTGGAATGCCGACCGTTTGTTGAAAAACACGTCCGACACACTGAACAAATATGTTGTCGATTAAAAATTCCAGCATTTTGTAAACATCTTCCTCTGTTTATTTGGAAGATGATTTGGAATTATTTCTTACAAAGTATGAGGAATCTCTACCAAGAACTATATATTTGTATCTAGGTGTACCATCTTTTTTGGAAAAACAACGATGTATAATGTTTTAAGTCGGGATTTTAACTGAGTATGGGGAATAGAAGTACACAGTGTTGAAAAATCATACGTGTTAATGCTATTATATTCAGATAATAGTCTTGAACTGATTGTCTCCAAAAGATCTTTCGAATTTTTCAGTATCCACATTGAATTAATACCACTACGGGAGTAACAAGTGTTGTGGTAGGACTGCAGACCCTCTTTGACAGTTGTGAGTATAGAAGTTAAAAGTTTTATGATAGATTATTTAATTAAGCATATTGACACTACTCTCTATTCACATTTCTAAGTCCGTGCACAGTCAAGCAAACGTGCGAATGATCAGTTCTTCAATTTTTAATCTAGACATTTAAAGAAATGAATTTTAGTCTAAACGCTGTGATGACAGTGATTATGCCTATGATGATGATTTAAGATAAGCAGTAATAAGTTGACTGATATTTCATAACTTATAATTAACAGCTACAAGTACAATACTATATTTGTTAAAATCTGAGGTATACTCAGAGAGAAATAAAACGAATTAGACGAAGTAGGATTCCGCAAGGAATAACTTAATACAAATACATATTGCGAAAATTCCGAAATTTTTCGTTTACTGTGAAATATTCAGGTATACAGAGTAACGAACATAAAAATTGAAAACCTTGTAGTGATTTCGGCAAGTCTCGATCTCAAACTGTTGTACCGTTTATGATACCATTGTGATCACCCGGTCATTATAAGCTGTTGTCATTGCTTTGCTTACCGAGTTGTGTCGGGCGCTGCATTGATTAATGCAGGTGATGTTGCAATGATGTCTACATGACATTAAACATTTTCTAAAATTAGTTTGTAGTACTACTTGAAACAATAATATTAAGATATTCCTCATACGGTTTAGATTTTCCATATTTCGTATCTTTTGAATGAAAACACAATACTGTGATAACAATTTCAAAACTAGGAATTATTTTTAAACATATCTATCACTTTGTATATAGGAAATCATTAAAAGTCATATACCAAAATAAATACTGTAAATATTGTACTTTTTTAAGAAACAAGAAGCTTTAAAATTGCATGCCCAGAGCGCATTTTTCGGGGTGACGATGTTCATTTGGAGTTTGTTATCCAAGATAAATCTGGTACATCTGAAATATCTACAGTTAGTTGGTACTTTACTAATAAAGCCAGTACTCGAAAAGAAATTTGGCCAGAAAACTCTGACAAGTATTCGGGTGGAACAACAACAACGCCATCTTTACTTATTAAAAGTGTCGACGAAACTGATTCGGGAACATATCGTTGTGTCGTCGTGTTTGACGATGATACGCATTTTACAAGCCAAATAAAATTATGTATACCAGAGAGTAAGTATGAAATAACTGAATTACTTAGAATGGTACTTTTGACCTTCTTACACTTGAACGAGTGTGATGAAGTAAACTATATTTTTGTTAACTCAACAATGTTTGTAAAACAATGGACAGGGTTTTTAGCTTCGTCGGTTTTTTTTTAAATATCAAATTGAATGATTTTGACTTTTTGCGACATTGCAAGAATGGAAATAAACTCACATTTGACCGAAATACACACTAACAAGAATAAGGTTGAAGATATTTTCCTTTTCGGGCAAATTTCACTGACAAGATTATTTTAAAATGCAAATATCATTTTGTCATTAGGAATCTTCAATTCGGATTTAAGAATTTCTTGAATTGTAGTCGTATGGAATGTGTGATTCTGACAGTGAATACGATACTATATTGCTTTTGGATATCCCGAATAACGATTTCATTCAAAATTGGTGTCTTAAAATGGGTACGAGGTCAAATGATATATATTTTATTTGTATTTAAAACGATATACATGTATCTTATAATTGAGCAGATTAAAAACTGATCTTGAAATTCTTGTAACGTTTTAACTGAATCATCATTGATTGATTATATGGAATGATATATCTAATTATGAATGAAATATGAAGAAATTAATATCAAAACGTAAATTTCTTAGTTGTTATATCTGAAATAGTTCATTATCCAATGAGAATAAATTTTTAAACAATACAACTCGTACCTCATATCTTCTAGAAATATACATCCAGGACTTGCCAGTTATAAGCCATTACTTGCCACCTGATCAATTACATGATATTGAAAAGGCATTTTGTCTAGGAGAAAATGGAAAGAAACTCGTAATACTTGAAGGTAAGAAACCGCATTGCATGTATAAAGGTTTGTCATGTGAATAAAATGGTGCATTTACAATTTGTCAGAAGATTCCTATTTTTTTTTAATTTGTTTATAAGGAGAATATCTATGCAAAAACGGACTTTGTCTGCGAACAAACCAAACTTTCCATAAAAAATGAAAGAAAAGAACAATACTTACAGGGCTTCCGCAGTTTATTATTCTACGGAATAAGTAGGCTTAACATTATCAAGGATAACTTAATTCTGTAAACGGTAGGTAATTTGTACATTCGACCTATACAAATATATGCCATATATGATATCAAGAGAAGCTAGGCAGACACTATTATGTAAATGGCACAGAAGTTCATTCCTTTCACCAATAATACTTTTTAATGTAATGCTTTTCTTATAACGATGACAGAGAGAGCATGGAAGTTTTTGTTTGTCAAAAGTTGATGACTCCGCATATATGTTCAAAATTCCCTAACAAATCTCCTAATGTATTAACCGATCAAAGAGTTATTTCTTTCATATAAATTTTCTAGTGCTTCCTATTTAATTTTTTTGTAAATCACAAACCAACATTCACTTTATATAAATGATTTTCTGATCCATAATGGATAAAAGTTTCAATACCTAGGTCTTCCATGGACATTCTCTTAAATCCAGATTATACACAACTGCTCGGAAGGAATAGCTATATTCAGGATCATTTCTTTTATTCAATTTGGTACATATTTATTTTTATCTTGCTTCCATTTTCCAGATAAATCTTGGGTTCATGGCCGTATGATTTTGAAATTTTTAATTCGACTTCAATTAATCTACAACCACCCATGAAATAAAGTTAGATTTATTCTTTTTTGATGTCACTATAATAAAATTGGCAAGGATTTAATCATCAAATTCAATACGAAATAATAGTTATAGGATAATATCAAACGTCAAAATTAAATTTCATGTGGACATAAAAAGTTATGTGATTTTCAGTTAAAGGTATTGATTAGCCTTAATTTCATTTTGAAAGTGATCAAAACGCAATGTGTGTTCTTAGGCCTTCTACCTTCTTTCCAACAATCTGTCTCCATGCAACTCTGTCATATACTGTCTCTAGAAAAGCAAAGGACGCTTACCCTTCCGGTGCACCTGGTCCATGCTCTCAATTTTTAGTAGAGCCTAGTTGCTCATTTGCTTTTTTTACTTTGTATGTATCATTTTTTAGTTACTTTGTTTTCTTTGTTGTGTAAGTCTGCATTCCATATCTGGTTTTTGTCCTTGGATTACATTCTTCTGATTACCCTAGAATCTTGGTTACCTTGATTACTCTTTCTAACTCATTCCAGCTTTATCAACTGTTTTCACGTCTGCCGTTTAATCTCTAATCCATATTTTGCAAGCACTATCTGTTTTTTTTTTCTTTTCCTTGATGGTTCTATGTTAAAGCCTCCCGGGTAATATTTCTGGGTGGCTTTCTTTCGTTCTTCTTTTATATGAAATAAATACCTTTTGTGACTTTTAGTTTGAGCATTTTTTTTGTTTATAAATATCACTGCTTAATTGTGAAAAAAAATCCAATTTCGCAAAATGTTCACTGCTCAGTAGTTTCGAAAACAACAAGTAAAATAAACTAGTTTCCATAATGACGAAAGCATCAAAAATGCATTTATAAAGATAAGATGAATTAAGTTATGGATAAGTGTTCAGCTGTATACAAAATCTTTCTCGGGACTACTTTGTGATCCTGTGATTTTACGAGTATATTTACTGTTTATAGTATTGACGTAATGTATTTCGTGTTTATTAATTTATAAATACGTTTATAAGTGAGATTATTAACTTCTAAATACATTAATAAAAGAGATTTACCGTAACAATCAAGTTTAAGTTTTGATGAATTTTGTTTCAGGTACACATGGTTCCGGAAAATCACAAGCAGCTCATTATTACTGTATGAAAATGAAGGACAAATATTCAGTCATTGCGAAAATTTTACTAAACAATATTTTGCCTTTAAAAGAAATCCTTGGGAATTTAGCCTCAGATTTAAACTTTAAAATAGGTTATGAAAAAGCAGTTGATACTAAAACGGTTATTGAAAATATAGAAGAGTGCTTTATGCAAGATGAAAGGAAAGGATTTCCTTATCTTATATTCATTGATGATGTAGATGAAGATATTCTCACTGACTTTGAAGACGTTGTTTCATTTGTGTCTTTAGTTAAAAAAGTTCCCTATTTATATATCATTTTAGCAACCACAAACTTAAAGCTAAAGGGCAAATTCGAACATTATGAATTGGTAACATTCAATGGCTTGACTGATGGCGAAATTCGTACACTTTTTAAAAATGTTTCTATAGAAAATGTGGATATAAGCAGCTTCAAGAAGGTTATCGGAAATATGCCCTTGGTAGTTGTAACCGCCATCAGATTCATGATGACGTTTAAATTTACAGTAAATGATTTTCTGGCTGAATTTTCAAATGAATCTTCTGATTTTAGTACATTATCATACTATCAAAATATTGAGGGTTTGGACAAAACAGAATATGATAAAAATACTTTAAAATCTCATATTATGGCTCTTAGTTTTATAAAGAAAACATTGAGCGAAGAGGAGTGGCAGGTTATAAAGCTTATTCCATATTTTCGATATAACTATATTTCAACAACAGTTCTTGAATCTTGCTTCTTCCATTTAACACGATGCAGAACAGATGTCAGGAGGAAAAGAATACAACCATTGGTAAATGCTTTTGTTAATATACCATTATGCCATGTAAGATATGTGAAGCCAGCTCGAATTCAGGTTTTATCAAAACCAAAGTCTTCAACAATTAATGAACAAGATTTTAAAATTCAACATTCCGTACTGATGTTCCATAAAGTCACAAAAGATGCCATTAACATTATTGGTAATAGCAATCTTGAACAGTATGATGAAGAACTTATAGAACTTCTGTTAAAAATATATTGCTGTGAAATTGATATCGATGCAGTGACAGATCTTTCAGTTGAAAGAAATCTTCGATTTGTTCACCATGCTATAAAACTATTAAAAGTAATTGAAAAACAAAAACAGGACGTGAAGAAGGAAATACAAGTTTGGATTGCATATCTTCATTGTGCAATAGGAACAACATACTTATTAGAGCGAACAAATGTAGCGAAAGCTCATTTTCACCTTATGAAAGCACGTGAAATAGCTTTAGGTGTAGTGAAAAGCAAATGTGATTTTACAAAAGAACACTGTTTCTATATCAATGATCTAAAAACACTTCCACAGACGGAGACAAGTGATGAAGTCCATACTCAATCAGTTATGAAAACTTTTGTCGAAAGGGGATTTGATAAAACACTCTGTAAAGAATTCATTTTGGGAAAACATAGAAACTTTAGCGATATTGATACTATAAGAAAAGAAATTGATGTTGAATTAGACGTATTTGAATCTCACTATCTCTCAGAGAAAGACTACAATATTTTGTTTCAAAAGGATCTGGCTATGTCATTAGAAGACATTTCAAAACTTTTTCTTTCGGAGCTTTTACTAAGAATATTACACAATAACATAATGGCATTCAGTGAGCTACAATTTGTTATAAATAATGACAAAGAATCTAAAGAGTATCAGTTTTTAGAACAGGCTTGCTCCCATGAAAGCAAAACTGCTTTGATTCTACGTACAAACATTGAAAAACACTTCCCATCTCAACACTCTCATCTCTATGTATGTCTTCGTAACAAACGAAGTGGTCAAGTTATGGCATTATTGAATTCAAGAAATGAACCTGTTTCGTTTGATAAAGACATTCAGTTTTGTGAAGAGTTATTGGATAACCCAAAGACATCTTTCGACTTCGGTATAGTCAAATTTGCAAGACAATCTAACATTCGGAATATTTCAATGTGCAACTCAGTTTTACTTAGATTGATAATGAAACAGTTAAAACTGGAACATGATGATGAAAAGGTATACGAACTTAACAATAAAGGCAAAAGAGTGATGAATAATTTGTTGGAACAAATCAATGAAATAGAAACGAGTGATTTACCGTACACTTGGCTAGCACTTCCTTTTCTTTATATTGTGTGTGGTGATTTCCTATTATTATCCACGGATCAATACAAGACAAGCCGTGCCTTACAATACTATGACAGAGCATTGGGTATAGAAAAAAGTAGATCAGTCATTTGGACTAGATATGTTCAAGAAGGGTACCGTGGACAAATTCAGTGTTTACAAAAATTAAATAGAACGAAAGATGCTCTTCAAACTGTAGATTTAGCAATTAATATATTAAAAGGGCAAAATCAGAAAAAAATTTACGAGACATTCCAGACTTTAAAACTTCGCATACAGTTTGGAATAGAAATATGAGCTGTAATAAAAAGGGATGTATCGACGTTCTGCTCAACCTGCGCGTCGAATTATGAGTCTAAAACAAAGAAGTGTTCAGTGGTGTACCAGGGCTCAACAAAACCATATGTCAAAGCCTTGACGTTAGATCAGAAAATTGGTTAAGCGAACTTTTTACATAAAAAATGAGTTAAAGTGACATAAGCAATCAATTTGCAGAACTTGCAGGAAATTCTTGTATAGTGTTTGCATCATTTCCAACCGAGATTCACTTAATGTAGCGAAAGTTTTAAGTGTTCGGGTGTCTCACTCATAGTCCTAATGGTGAATCAGATTATTAGGTTTATCGAGCATAATGCAGAAAATAAGCTGTGATTTGACTGAATCAAACAAACTGCAGAATTTACAGGAAATTCCTAAGTATGTATGTGAGTTACCAAATGAGATAAATGCGAAAGTTGAAGAAAAATATCATGAATGGCAATTTAAAAATATCTTTGAAGCTGAAAAAAGAGTATGACGGAAGTAAACGTTTCAACAAATGAAAATAACCAAGATATTTCAGCTACATGTACATTTAAAATAATGTGATAACTAACACATCAAACTATCACGAATTTGTTCCATATACGTTTATACGTTTCTGTTAACCTATAAGAATTCTATATTTTCACAATAAATAGAAATAAAAATCCAATAGCAAGAATTGTTGTCGTGGGAATAAGTATGTAAAATTCACCAAATACCTAAAATGATACGGAAAATTATTTCCTCCAATCCGTTGCTTTTTTTGCCCATATTAAATATTTTGTCTTTTTATTGTCTTTAAATTAATTAGAAGGATAAAGTCGTGGTTTAAGTTAAGATTGTTTCTTTTTTTATCAAAAAATTGAGGGTTTGGACAAAACAGAATATGATAAAAAATACTTTAAAATCTCATATTATGGCTCTTAGTTTTATAAAGAAAACATTGAGCGAAGAGGAGTGGCAGGTTATAAAGCTTATTCCATATTTTCGATATAACTATATTTCAACAACAGTTCTTGAATCTTGCTTCTTCCATTTAACACGATGCAGAACAGATGTCAGGAGGAAAAGAATACAACCATTGGTAAATGCTTTTGTTAATATACCATTATGCCATGTAAGATATGTGAAGCCAGCTCGAATTCAGGTTTTATCAAAACCAAAGTCTTCAACAATTAATGAACAAGACTTTAAAGATCATCATTCCGTACTGATGTTCCATAAAGTCACAAAAGATGCCATTATTGCTGTGAAATTGATATCGATGCAGTGACCGATGTTTCAGTTGAAAGAAATCTTCGATTTGTTCACCATGCTATAAAACTATTGAAAACGAAACAAAAGCCGTGAACGAGGAAATACAAGTTTTGATTGCACATCTTAATTGTGCAATAGGAACAACATATTTATTACAGCAAAGGTAGATAAAGCTCATTTATATATTATGAAAGCACGTGAATGGCTTTAGGTGTCGTGAAAAGCAGATTTGATTTTACAAAAGACCACTGCGTCTATATCAAGGATCTGAAAATAGTTCTACAGACGGAGACAATAACTGAAGTCCATACTTAATCAGTTATGGAAATGTGTGTCAGAAGAGTATTTCCGGAAGAACTCTGTAAAGAATTTATTCTAGGAAAACACTGAAACGTTAGCGATATTGATGCTATAAGAAAAGAAATTGATGTTGAATTGGAAGTATTTGAATCTCACTATCTCTCACAGAATGACTACAAAATTTTATTTCAAAGGGGTCTCGCTATGTCATTGAAAGACATTTCAAAACTTTTTTTTCTTTCGGAGCTTTTACTAAGAATATTACAAAATAAAGTAGTGGCATTCAATGAGCTAGAATACGTTACAAATAATTACGAAGAACCAAAAAAGCATCAGTTTTAAAAGGTGCTTTCAAATGTGAAAGCAAAATTGCTTTGATTCTACGTAAAAAACATTGAGAAACACTCCTCTTCTCAACACTCTCAACTCTATGTATGTCGTCGTAACAACCGAAGTGGTCGAGTTATGGCATCATTGAATGCAGAAAACGACACTGCTTCTTTAGATCAAAACATTCAGTTTTATGATTAGTTATTGAAAAACGCAAAAAATTTTTCGACTTTGATAAAGTCAAATTTGCAAAACAATCTAACAATGCGCAACTCGGTTTTACTTAGATTGATAATGAAACAGTTGAAACAGGAACATAATGATGAAAAGGAAAACGAACTTAACAATGGAGGTAATGAATAATTTGTTAAAGCAAATTAATGAAATAGAAACGAGTGATTTACCGTACACCTGGCTAGCACTTCCTCTTCTTTATATTTTGTGTGGTAATTTCCTATTATCATCTACAGACAGGCCGTGCCTTATGATACTATGAAAGAGCATATAGAAAAAAAAGTAGATCAGTAGTTTGGACTAGATATGTTCAAGAAGGGATCTTTGGAAAAATTCAGTAATTACAAAAATTAAATAGAACGAAATATGCTCTTCAAACTATAGATTCAGAAATTAATATATTACAAAGGCAAAATCGGAGAGAAATTTGCGACAAATTCAGGACTTTTAAACTTCAAGTAAATATCAGAATAGAAATATGAGCTGTAATAAAAAAAAATGAGTCAAATTGACCGTAGCAAAAATTTGCAGAACTTGCAGGACATACTTACAGGAGATTCACTTAATAATGCGAAAGTTTAATAACTTAGCCTTTCTAAAATCAATCGAACTCTTTGGTTGTTTCAGTCATAATCGTAATGGTAAATCAGAATATTAGGTTTATTGAGCATAATGCATTAAAATTGAGCCATGAATTGACTGAATCAGATAAATTGCAGAATCAATAGAAAATTCCTATGTGAGTTAGCAAGTAAGATAAATGCGAAATTATAAGAAAAATACCATGGATTACAATTTGCAATACCTTTAAAGCTGAAAAATGGCCGAGATATTTTAGCTTTATGTACATTTAAAATGATAACGGATATCTTTCGTACAAGTTTCAGTTAACCTAAAACAATTCTATATTTTCAAAACACATAGAAATAAAAGACCACTAGCAAGAATTGTTTGAGTGGGACTAAACATGTATAATATACCCAATACCTAAAGTAATACAGAAAATTATTACCTATTAGATTAGGTACCAATTGTTATTTTTTGTGTATA
Organism: Perna viridis; assembly: GCA_037379345.1. Taxonomy (NCBI): domain Eukaryota; kingdom Metazoa; phylum Mollusca; class Bivalvia; order Mytilida; family Mytilidae; genus Perna; species Perna viridis. The sequence continues at coordinate 40,384,720 of CM074511.1, read as the reverse complement.
TTTATTAACAGAGGGAACATCCATTGTAGCAAATTCATTTCTGCAGAATTCATATTGCTCAACTTGATTCCATCATTTCTTTAGAGTAACTTCACTCTGTCATGGAGGTTGGGGGTAGCATGATCGACTTTGGTTGGGCGAGATTGTGGGTTCGATCTGCGGCCCAGCCAGCGTGAAGCACTTGTAAAAGCAATGTTGTTCGTTTGGTCATAGAGTAATCAAGGGAACAAAACTTATAGCAGAAATCAAAATGATGAAATCAAAGAATAAAGACTAGACAGGGAAAACAGACACATTCAACAAAGAACATGAAATAACCAAAATAACTCGTACAAAGAAACAAAAGTAAAAGAGCAACTAGGATTCCAATAAAAAACTTGGAGCATGGACAAATGCACCGGTAGGGTTTCTGTACTCTGCTTTTCTAAAAACACTCATCTAGTTGCTCATAAAAAATTAAGTCAGGGTAGACGAATAATCAAGGGAACCAAGGTTATAGCGGTAATCAAAAGAATGTAATCCAGGGACAAAGACCAGACATGGAAAACAGACATACACAACAAAGAACGTAAAGTAACTAAAATCATACATACAAGGTAACAAAAGCATAAATGAGTAACTCGGACTCCACTGAAAACTGGGTGCATGGACCAGTAAAGAGGTAAGGAAAAAATATGACACGTTGAACAAATTTGTTAACATGGTGCAGATGGAAACACCTTAATGATCCACGAGTTCATTGTGACGGCCATGAAACTTCTGTAGTGATGATTGCAATATTGTAGAAACATTATCATATTCCAGCAACCTAATTGTAAGTAGTCTAGAGCAGTACAAAAAGTCTGCGTTATTACGGCAAGCTCTGGCTTAACGTATGAGTTGCGATATAAAAACTCAATACGCAGGTACTGAAGGGATGTTGCCATATTTCAAATCGCCTTCACGCGTTTGTCGTGTAGAACAAGATATCAGGATGACTTCAAAATGTCTGTAGTATCCTTTCTCAATTTTTTTAGGTAGATGCATTGAATAAAATCCTCGAAACTAGGATTGTTTAACGATGCTACGTCATCTACATAGAGAAAACTCAGATCAAAGGATCTGGCTTATGTCCCTATTTTTCGATCAGATCAACCATAAACTCAGCCTCATGAGAATGAAGGATTGGGTCAGCAAGAACAGGAACACGATTTGTTCCCACTGGAATGCCGATCGTTTGTTGAAAAAACGCATCCACCACACTCAACAAATATGTTCCATTATTTTAATTTGAAAATATCTTTTTTAGTTTATTTGGAGAACAATTTGGAATCATTTTTTTTACAAAGCTTTTTTTCTGGAAAAGTTCTCTACAGCATCCATTTAAATTTAAAGTCATAATTTGTCACAACTCCAATTCAAATGGTGTAGTTCGAGTTCTAAACCTGCTGGACTTGATGAAGAGAATATACCATAATAACGCGACAAGAAGGGTAATGGTTTAATGGAGATAAATTGCAATAGCAGTCACGTGGTTAAGCCTTGAAATCCTCTGTCCTGAGGCCGTACAGTACTTTTTTTGCTCAAAAACTGTGAGTGCAGTAGTAATGGCATTTAAAATAATCGATATTGATTTTCCTTTGAAATATGACAGAATATGTCCGTGACGGATTTACAATAAAATATATTTGCCAAATTAATGGCAAAAAGTTAAATATCGACGATGCTCGGTTTCTACGATGTCAAAATTAAATAAAGCAAGTTTATATTTTGTCTCAACTTTTGTCTCAATTTTTATCTTTCATAGTTTGATTTTGACCTGTACATTGGATTAAAAAGAAATACTTATCTGTTTTAAGTAAATAGGAAAACATATAAAAAAAATTATGTATTTTCGACGTACTCCTGCTTATAGAAATGCAAGTCTCGACCTTAAAATCATCTCATATTATGATTTGCTTAATCCTGTTCCAGAATTAAATGTTTAAAATCGTTTAAAAATTTGAGGTTATTTTGGGATTTCAGTCCAACGATTATCAATTTACTAATATCAATTTTCTGCTATGTGATTACTCGTTCTAAGTGAGGTGAAAACAAAACTTGACAATAGATATAAATAGCTGATGCAGAAAAAAACGGGATGAGCTATCACGAATGAAAACAAACAATAGAAACCAATAGTACAATATTTGTAGACTAAGTTGTTTGAGTCATATACATTGTTAGTTTCCTTTCATATGATTTTCACACTTGCCGATATTGTTGTATGTTTGATAGTTTTATGGAATACGAACGATAAAATGTCCCCATGGTGATAATAAAAACACAACAAGGCAAGGCTATATAACATTTCATATTCATAACGTTATAAAATGTTTAGGTTTATATTGAAGTTCCAACGAAAGAAAAATAACAATATCGATGATACCCGAGAAAGTACCAAATGATAGTCAGGAGAACTAACTGTACATTACCGAAGAACTAAAACAATGAAATTATCTGACATCTTAAGGGTGAGCAGTTTCGGTTTTTGCACGATTTAAGTGACATTAATGTATGGGCCCTTATCACGATCGTTTATCTAGGAAATCGTTATTATGACGCAATTTTACGAAATTTGTATGAGTCAGGAGATAAAATCTCCATTAGCTGAAATAATTGGAATGTCACAAGGGAAATGTAAAAAAAAAATGTCGTGTTTTGGTAAAGAGTTCAGGTAAAAGTTTTCCTATTTCGGATATAAATTTATAAAAACAAAGGATTGTATTTTAGACTTGACATGCTATTTCAAACATAAAAAAACTATTTGAATTTTTCAACCATTCATATGTCTGAGTATTTCGAGTATGATGAATATGATCAAGTCATACACTGTACCGAGCACTTCATATTTGTTTATCCTACAACCCGACTAATATTAAATGAGAAATGTTTATTTGTCCTTTAAATCATGCAGACGCTGTGGCAAAAGTTTTCACATATAAGACAAAACACAGTGATAACAGCTGTCTTTTTAGATATAAACCACTAAAATCCCCCAAAATCTTTCGTAACACAGTGTTCGCCAATCAATTGCACTATATGAGATAGTGATTGATTTTGTTTATTTGAAAAATCAGAGAAAGTTTTTTGCAAATACTTAATGCATTTAAGTATGGTAGAATATTGTCACTTGTTTGCTCGCACAACTTGGTTAACCTATATTTAAAAATCAAATATTAAAAAAAGTGCTTATCACATTTCACTGAAACTTTGCAAATTTATTCAGTATGTGTATAGGAAGGTATTTGTATAGTTATTTATTTTTTCTAAGACAAAAAATTACCTTTAGGATACAGACCACAAATTCAACCAATGAGCATTTGGAACGTACGCAAAAATAGTCCTACGCAGAAATTACCCCCTGTTCCTCATAGTGCTGGGAAAAAAGTTCTCATGTTATTTTAAGAAATTAAACAGTCTCTGAAAAGAAAAACATTTCTGTACATTTGATAGGTGCATTTCGCTTCTTGTGATGTGAAGCATAATCTCCATAAAGATTTCTAAATATACCCCTATCTTGTGAGAACACTGGGATTTCCCATTCTATTTATAGACCCTTCACTTCCGTTGACCAGTACTGCATCAGCCCATGGAAACAGGAGTTCGGAATTCTCGGGCTTTTACATGACTTTTGAACTAAAATCAGACTTCCGAACGGTATTTTGTGAAAAACCATGCTGTCACATCGGGGGGTCGTCTGAATTTGAGTTTCGTGTACTCACATATAGACATATATTCCACCAAAAAGTAAGTGACACATTAAGGTGAATACAAATAAACCTGAAAATCGTAGTTTGAGATAATTCCAAACCTTCTACAAAAAAACACCTAACTATTTAAAATTTTCTCCATTGTGTTTTTTATCAGCAGCTTGCTTATGAACTTCGGCATATTTGTCGCTAAATTAATGTTTTACTTGAGTATATTTTTCATTTCGAACATGACAGTCTGTTTTCATTTCAATTGTTTGCTATATTTTCTTGTTTTTATATATAAAAAAAATTGAATAACAAAACGAACGAACATTTATGATATGCATTCATTGTTGTTTACAGTGCCGCCATGATGAAAATACAAATATTTTATTTAGCTCGAACACAGTTACAATAATGAAGAATTATGATAAATAACGTAAGTGTTTATCATATACCATGTATTTGTTAATTATAATTTGTCTAAATCATGTGCTGTAGTCTAAGTAAATGTGTGCAGTATAAATTACAGGAGATATGGTACACAAGAAACATTCTTAAGCCTTACATGTGTACTGTATACATGTTCCATAGTCCATACAAACATTTTTATAAAGACATGAAGAGTTGTCGTTGAGTCAATGTTGATTTTCATTTAAATGAAATAGTCTATGATACAAACTTGTTGAACATGATGAGGGTAACACAAACAAAACCTTACAAGAATCTGTTATTTGTGTATACAGTACCCCATATTTCATTTTTGAGAACAAAAATAAATTCATGTACAAGGTCAAGGAAACTCCGGTGAAACAAGTATTGCTTAACAGTTGACCAAGAGCAATCAAAAGCAATATTGAATGTTCCCATGTATTGTACATGTAAGTCATATGAGAACATTTCATACATAACTTGAAGTAAACTACATGAATTATATGATTTGGAAATTAATCTAAACATTAACATATACATTTGTATGACCTTGTCTATTTTTAAGAAGTTTATCGTGCTATTTGTTTTTACTTTTTTAATAGATCCATAAATACAAGCTGTTGACTTACATTGTATATCAGTAACTAAGGATAAAGAACTAGTTCTATCAGTCATCAGATTTCTTTTGCACAGTATGTTGTCATGAACATGTACAATTATACCATAGTCATCACAGTATGATAAAAGTCTATCCATGTTGATTTTCAGTATCTCTTTCCATATTAAAAGGAAATATGTTTTGATATTTTCCAGAAAATTTTGGATGCAGCCGTCATGTTCAACTACCAATGATACAAGTTACCAGACAAGTCATACATAACAGGAAGCTCTGTTCAAATGAAGTATGAGAATAGATTGTGTAGGTATTTGAGGTTCAGTATACAATATTTTTATGCCTTTTGTTTTTGAAAAAAAATTAATATTGATTTGGGGTGTTCCAAAGGTAGGACCCACCTCTTTTGTTGGGAAATGTTGGAAGTAATGTGGAAACTGTTTGCAAAAAAGAGGAAATTTTTAGCTTGGACCCCCACTTCCAAAGTCTTTTGATTGTTCACTAGAAACTCTCATTAGTCAATTTATTTTAGAAATGTATTTGTATTATTTCTACATGTGTAATGTAGATAGATCCCATATGTGTTTATCGCTTAAAATGTAGCATTACAATTCCCATGACACTTAAATGAAGGTTGTAACATAGACATAATATTTTAGCATAATGGGATGTTTTGTTTGAAGAAAAAAAACATCCAATGAGCCATATAATGTAGGGTTTACTTAAATAGAGGTCTACTTCAGTACAGGAATCATGAATCACAATAACTTTGAATATGAGTATTATGTATATTTATTACTGATTTTTATACTTCCAGGTCATCCATGGCATATATATGACTGAAAAGAATTCATACATGTAGAATGTAGATGATCTTCAATGCTGTTCAAATCTCTGCATGCACTGTATTGAAAGCTAATATGAAGCTGAAGTTTGAAAATAAAGATTTTCAAAATCATATTTCTTATGCAAATGTACAAGGTTTAAATGTGTTGTACTTCAAAAGTAAAAGTCACTTTCATGCATGTATACAATAACAGCCATGTACACTTCTTGACAGTACCATCCTGGAATACAACTTAAAATCCCTTGCACTGCAAGCTGTCACTCTATCAACTGAGCTAAAAAATTACTTCATTGTTTTCTGTAGATTAGGTTGATTATGGTCTTTTGTAAATAGTTTTACTTTATTTGTTTTTGGGCCTTTTTATAGACTGCTTAATGGTATGTGGTTTGCCCATTATTGATAACCATGTGGTGATTTCACTTGTAGAAGCTTATTTGTTACTTGTTGGTTTTTTGAATGACTATCTCATTGGCAAAGATAAATGGTACATGTATTTAAATTTTCTACTTATGACTAGTGAGTGCTAAATCTTTCACTGCTTCTCAAACAAGTAATTTTGTGTAACAACTATTTGGCTAAGCAACTGTTGATTCTGTGAGGTAGCACTATGAAACCGCCTCAAAATGTCATAATAGTAGAGTAGTATAAAGCAGGATCATTTCATACAGTAAAACATTCTTGTCCTGAAATGCAAGAAATAATTGCAATATGCATTGAAGCCACAACCAATCAATGAAAAAAAAACAAGTTCCAAGGGTAAATAGAATAAAATATAAACATTCACAGACATTAAAATTTTGAAAAACAAGGATTTATTGTTGAATTTTGAGCTAATCATAATCATGCCATGTACTTGTATCTATAATTTACATTGAATTGATCTGAATTCATGGTTTCCTTGTATAAACTCTACAGACTGGTAAATTATGATTTTTTTGTTCACAAGTTAAGAGAGATGTTGAGGTGAGGATAATCATACCATAAGCTCATGATGCACCTGTTTAATAGGACATCTTATCGAATGATAATTATTAGTCAACTGTGCTGGTAATACCTGTTCATTGATCAGAGGGTGTTGGCACCCCTCCTTTTTACCAGACAATTAGTCATTTTCATGTGTAAAATTGACAAAACATGGAAAATAATGTCTTAACATCAACATCACATTGGCTTGCACCCCTCCTTTTCAAAGTGTCTGGAGCCGTCCCTGTTCACTCACCTGTAAATAGTTTTCATTATATTTTGCTTTAACCGTTTAGTATGAAACAAGTTGCCTGTTTTGAAACTATCTTAATATTCTCCATAAAAGAAATAAAGAAATATATATATAAGAAAGCAATACAATGCTTATGTAGCAAACCGTGTTGTACTCCAACAATGCTAGAGGTTGTCTGGCAAGCTATTTTCTGACTTGGTGCCATCCTGGGGTATAGAGTAACAGAAACGGAACTAGGATTTTAGATAGGGGCGCACAGTAAAAATTCTGGCGAGCGGAGCGAGTTGACACAAATTTTGAATTTAAATTTTTGAAATATTATAGAGTGGGTGCAATGTAGATATCTTTTGTGGTAAAATTTTCGAGAAATTTAACTTGAAACCGCTTAAATCTACCCCTGACAACACATGCTTTGCAAATTTTAGGGGGCCACGCCCGCCATTCCCCCACCTGAATCCGCCTCCGTAACCATGTTGATTTTTATGAGTGGGGGTCGGGGCTAGGATTACATTTGAAATAAAAAGGCAGGACAATGATATATGATTTTATATAAATACAAAGATGCAATAGGCGAAAAAAAGGTTCTGGTTTGAATATTACATAAAAAGATCCAGGACACAAAATTTGACTATATAGCCCCCTTCTTTCCCCTTACGATTCAAATGGATATAGAAATTTATCATTATTTACCTGGGAGGGGGGACTGGTAATTTTGAAATCATAAAATTTTCTTGACCCCCCCCCCCATGATATTTTCTTATCCCCCTAAAAAACTTTTTTTTTAAATGTGATACCCCTCTATTAAACATGCGTATGGAGTTTTCATATAACAACTCCTACATTATGCCAGAGCTTACCGAAACTACGCAGAGTTTTTGTATCGCGCTAGAATTCAAACAAATAAACTTCTGAAACAGGGTTGTGTTGCTACAAGATTGAAGTCATCCCTATAGAAGTTTTATGTTGTGGTCGTCATCATGAAATCGTGGATCGCTACGGTGTATCCATCTGCGCCATGAAAACTGATTTGTTCAACGTGTCATGGTTTTCCTTTCCTCTTTCGTCTAATCCGGACTTGACTTTTTATGAGCAACTCGGCGGGTTTCAAGAAAAGCAGAGGACGCCTACCCTACCGGCGCACCTGGTCCATGCTCCACGTTTTTAGTGGGGTCATAGTTGCTAATTTGCTTTTGTTAATTTGTATATTTGATTTTAACAAAATTTCATGTTCTTTGTACGTCTGTTTTCCATGTCTGGTCTTTGTCCCTGGATAACATTCTTCTTATTACCGTTATAACCGTAGTTCCCTTGAATACTCTTTGAAGCAAAAACAGTTGAGATGTTAAAGAATTCTTATAATAAAAAATTCAAGTCTTCAATTCCAAAACTTGATACTTTGGAAAAGTCTGATCAAAACCAAACAGAATCAGGCACAGCTCATGAGATTCAAGATATTGATAAGGAAATTGAATCGTCAGCAGATAAGTCGGACCAATTTGATTTAATAACTAAATGTTTTAGGTCCTAATGGTTATGTTGATGTGTGAGCTTGATCATACCAGAGATCATGTTCGTCTGAATATAGCTGAAATATTGCTGCTCGGACGTTAAACCGTCATGCATGTGACAATGAAATAAAATGTTTAATGGTGGGAAAATATGTTTCAATTTGACTGGTGTAATGCTCTGCTTAACTAAAAATTTGGATCCCCCTTGAAATCCATGTGCAAAAATGACCCCCCCCCCCTCTTTGAAGTTATAAAAAAACTGAACCCCCGTTTTCCACTTACAGAAAAAAAATGACCCCCTGGACATATGTAATTGCTTTTTTTAAATTTTCAAATAAATGTCTACGGTTATTTGTAAATTATTATATAAAGGAAGCCGCATCTAGAGGTTTAACCTAAAAAAACAAGGCTGTTATGCACGTGGCTAATTACAATATTCGTTATGTTTCGGCTTAGTTTACAGCCAATGAAATGAACATCTCGTTAGCGAGAACACAGCGTTACTTTATATATTTATCGGGCATTTTTAAAGAACCCAAAGCTTTTCCGAGAGGAAATAATCGCCATTTTCTTGCGGCATATTTCTCTGTTTCCTTCCCCTTTCCCTATGATATCCCCTGACTGCATTGCAAGTCTGTTAACCCCACATGCCATTCTGAGGATTGTGAGCTGACATATGTGGAATCATGCTGATATATAGTCCTCTGCAGGTTAAAGTTAAGGTAAAGTCCAGAGAAGCCATTGAATATTGTAAAATTAGCATAGAAGCCTATGGGAAGTGGAATTAGTGGTTTCTAGCCTTAATCATTGTGGTGTGAAGTGCTGAATTTACATACAAGTTATGTTGGTTCTGAAACCAAATAATACTGGCAGTACCTCTGGATATATTTTATACAGCTGCAAAACAAGTACTGTAGTATACAGTTTTTTCCAAGGAAACATTTTTCAGGCTACAAATGTATATAATTATTTAGAAGTTGATGAAATTGCTTGATACAAGATTAAGTTGAAATATTGAGTTTGAAGTTTTAGCTGTGAGCAGTATGAATGGATTTAGACTTAAAGCCCTTCGTATAAAAATTTCGAATGTTTTCTGTTGAGTACATGACTGTATCTGAGAAATTTTTCCATTATGCAGGTTAATTCTCTTTTGCTAGAAAACTGTTTTAACTATGACGAATGTAAAAACAAAGACCTTATAGAGGTAAATTCTTAGCAAATCACACACTACTAATTTTGTCCTAAGGAAGAGTACTTGACAGGCTTTTTAGGGGATTGGAAATGGAGCATGTCCAAACCCGGAATCTGCCGATATATATGTATATATTTAATATAATAGTGTCACCTTAAAAAAATTGCGATCGTACATGTGCATTGGCATTGTACTGACAGCGATGTCCGTGTCGTCGTCGTCCATATTCACTTAGTTTTCGTGCGATGACTTTAGTTATATGATTGATCAATTGTCAGGATTTTTTAATGAAATTTATATTATAACTTTCAAAGGAAGACTCCTACTTAATTTGGAGTCATGGCCCAACCATTTTTAAAATAGGGCCATCCATATAACTGACAGATTTATTTGCTGTTCAAGCTTTTCAACAAAACTGATAATATTACTTGTGGGGGTCACCTTTGTCAATTTATTTTTGCCGTATAAAAGATCAACTGGCAAATGGACATCTTGACGGAACATCATTTTACATGGGCTAACCCCAGTGCTCTCATGCACCGACGACCGATAGGCCATCATGACGGGGGGAACCACTTGGTTCCAATCCCTCTGGTGGTTTCATACAAATGATGCTACCATACTTAAAATTGTCCGCTTATAGCGCTTTACCATTCCATCAGATTGGGGTCTCATTACTGAGGTACGAGTTTTATCTATACGAAGGAGCTTGCAGGTTCCTGAAACAATTATGACTCGAAATTAGCCCCTTGGTCCGTATGCACTTGCATAGGGGCACCGAAGGAAGAAACAAAATTGTTAACAAAGGCTCGAGCTACCGTAACAGCCTCTTGGTTTTCAATGGGAACTGCATGTACAAATTTGGTGAAATAGTCACCAATGACTAACAAATACTTATTTCCACTTTCCGAAGTAGGTAAGGGACCAAGAATATCTATAGCTACACGCTCCACACTTGCCCCAACTTGATATTGACACATTGGTGCTCTTGGTTTACTACCAGTAGATTTGCGACTCGCGCAAACGTCACATTTGCGACCCCATTGCTCCACAAACTTTCTTATCCCAAACCAAAAGTATCGCTCTCGTACTTTACTAAGGGTCTTTTTAACACCTATATGACCACAACCCATTGCACTATCATATAAATGTTGCAAAATAGAAACGTTCAAACTCTCCGGTATTACTAACAACCAGGAAATTTCATCCCCCTGTTCATTTTCAAACTTTTTATACAGAATCCCTTCTTTTATTTCAAAAGAATCCAAATGATTCCAGTAGTATTTTACTTCTGGACAGTATTTTGAGACATCAGACCAAAACGGTTTAATTGAACTCTCTACCCAATTACGGACAAGTTTTAAAATTTTGTCACTCTCTTGTTCTCGCATTATTGCTCAACCACTTATTTTCAGAATTTTTACAGTCATTCTTACTCTCCATCAATTCTTTCTTCACCATTCCTCGTGTTTTCACAGCACTCCCTCGAGTTTCGTGCTCACACTCGATTCTATTTGATAAATCACCGACGTTTCACGAACTGTCAACGATTTATCTTTATTCGAGTTCACGATTTTCAGTGAGCTAACCGGGTCATGTTGGTTTACAGAGTCGTTCTGTGTTTTCATTGAGTTGTCAAATACGCCCTTATTAATAGTAAGTGCATCAGTGTGCATATCTCCTCATTTTGTGACTTCCTAATTTCATTATTTCCACTGTTGGTATCGGTCGGGGTGTTAAGCTCACTAGAAGGCACTAGATCTGAATTATTAACGTAGGCTTTAATTTCAGATCCTCTTGAGCACTGTTCTTTTGTCTCTGTTTCCCTTCGTAGACAACGTGAGCAATTCTTAGGACATGACCAGCGGCTAAGACCATCGGCATTCCCATGAATTCGACCTGCCCTATGTATAATTGTAAAATCATAACTACCAAGCACTTCCAACCAACGGGCCAGTAGCCCTTCCGGTTCCTTAAAATTCATCAACCACCGTAGGTAGGTACAGACAATGAATTTTCGACCGTATAAGTAATGATGGGAATTTTTGATAGCCTTAACAATAGCCAATAGCTCTTTTCGAGTGACACAATGTCTTACTGAAATACTCTATTGGTTTCTCAACTTTGTTTTTGCATTTGAGAAAGGACTGCCCCATCCCAAAGAAACTTGCATCACAATCTAGTATGAATTCCCCTTCATTTTCAGGGTAACCTAGCACTGGTGCGGCTATAATAGTTCTTTCGTAGTATTGAAAGCTTGTTGACATGCATCAGTCCAAGCAAACTTTGTGTCTTTCTCTGTCAATATGTGTAGGGGTTTTGTAATCGAAGAAAAGTCTTTAACGAAACTTCGATAATAAGAACAAAAACCTACAAAACTGTAACTTTCTTTGACGTTTCTCGGGACCGGCCAATCTCGGACCGTGTCGATTTTTGAGTTATCGGTACTAATACCGTCTTTCGTTATTTTGTGGCCAAAAAAGGTTACTTCAGTTTGTGTTAAAATACACTTGTCAGGGTGAAGCTTTAAATTTGACTGCCTTAACGATCACAAACTTCACTTATGTTTTTCAGATGTTGATCAAAATCTTTTGAATACACGATGATATCGTCCAAATACACCATGCGTATCTTCCAGGTTAAACCTGAAAAGATCTTTTCAACTAGCCTCTCGAAAGTGGCGGTGCTCCACTTAAACCGAAACATAGTACTCGGAACTGCCATAGACCGCTTCCGGGGATTGCAAAGGCGGTTTTCTCTCAATCGTTCTCTACAAGGCCACATTGCCAATACCCAGAACGCATATCGAGGGTTGAAAACCATTTATTTCCGTTTAAAGCTTCCAATGTGTCGTCTATTCGGGGTAAAGATTGACAGTCATTTTGGGATACTGCGTTTAGTTTTCTGAAGTCGCAGCAAAATCTTATTTTATTATCTACTTTCGTTGTCACCATGACAACCGGTGAGCATCAAGCAGAGTTAGAAGGCTCAATGATACCCCGAGAGGCCATATCGTCGATTTCCTTCATCGTCGCCTCGCGTTTCGCCAAGGGTAGCCTGTACGGTCTTTGTTTTATGGGTTTTGTGTCCCCTGTATTTCTTTATAACGAGCTCAATATAACCAATATCTGACGATGACTTAGAAAATACGTCTTGATAAGAACATAAAAAATTGTTCAATTTTTCGGTCTGTTCTTTATCTAGTTTTTCAGAGGCTTTCTTTTAAACATTTACTAAATGTTCTGGTAACTTTTTCTCAATCGTTTTTACACAACGTACACGATTTTGTGAACTTTCATTAGGCACTATTTGCTCAACCTCTACAGGTTCGAAAATACCTGCTACTGTGTTCTTATATACTTTCACTGGTTTGTCACTAAGGTTTGCGACACGCAAAGGAAAATCATTTGCGTGTGTTTCACTACGGCACGTTCAACCAGTAAATCAGATTTATCAACAAAGTCTTCTTTCATTTCAACAATTCCAACAGATCCGTATTTCAACGGACCAAAAGCTCTACTTTTTATTTTAATTTCGCTTGATGGCGAATTTCAACATTTTCCGCTATTAACAGGCGAAGACACGATTCGTCGCCTTGTGTGGTAAAGATGGGAATAAACTCATTCCCGACTCTCAAACACCCTTTTGTAAAAAGTAAATCGACTTTTAATTTTTGAAGAAAATCTGTACCTAAAATGGCAGCATCTTGAAGTTTAGCGAGTAAAAACTCGTGTTTACATAACCGACCACCTAATCTTATTTCTAAGGGTACACTACCAATAAATTCTGAAACTTCTCAAGTCGCAGTTAAAAGATTCATTCGGAGAGGCGTAACTTGGGGTCTTCCGTCGACCGGAATAGATTCAAAGATATCGAATCTCAAAATAGAAACACAAGCTCCAGAATCTACAAGTGTAGGAACAGCTAATGAATTAACATTTAACAGAACAAAACATCCGTTTTCCTTGCCCCCTGATACTTTCGAAATGATAATGTTGGGCCTTAATACTGATGTCGAAAGTTGACTCGTGCCCTCGACATTGGTCCGTTTTCCGCCTGGTTTACATTTTGTCAGTCGTCATTCAAATGCCTACGAAAAGTCCAAGAGTTTTGATTTCGCTTGAAATCTCTATTTTGGGCACCGCGATTCTGCTGAGAAGGTCTAATATTTGCATTCCGCTCCCCACGATGGCTTCTTTAAATGTTATTCATTTCATTTTTAAGAGTTTTAAGTCCCTCTTTCAACTCATTAAGGTCGTGATTTAACCCACTATCAATTTGACATATACCACCCTGAGTCATTGTGTCTGCAATTCCAACGGATCGGCCCTTTTGACGACCAACTAGTCTGAGTGCTACGAGGCGTACCGCGATATTTTCAGCCTCATTTATGGTTTTAGGCCCTACTTCTCTTAAGCGGAGCCTAATTTCTGTTTCTGTAATAGCGTTTATAAAATAGTCTAACGCTAAAATATCCCGTACTAAAGCGGATGTCCCAGGGTAGGCTCGACGTGTAAGTTTTTTCATAGACTGAGCCAATTCTGGCAAAGTTTCATTTCTAAATCTTACTCTAGATTGCAATTCAGCTCTGAATACTTCGGCTCTATTTACAGAACCAAATCTGTTTTTAAGGACGGATACTAAACTTTCATAATTATGTCTCTCGCGTTCTGTCATTTCATTTAAAATAGCCCTTGCTCCTCCTGACAAACTACTTGCTAATAATAGCGCTTTTGATCTAGGATTCCATCTATTCAATTCTGCCAATAAATTGAATTGAGTTAAATACTCATCCAGATCATCACTACCATCATAAATTTGTGCTTTTATTTTGCAATTAATTTCTACCATGCCATTTGAGTTATCATTTGTAACTCAGTGACTGTTATTGTGATTTGTTTCATTAGAAACTAATGGCCCTACCCCACAATCATATCTTTTTCGAATTGGACGAGCAGGGGTGCTCATAGTCGAAGAATTAAGGTTATGTTGAAAATTTGCCAACATATCTTGAATTTATCAGAAAAATCTGACATACATTTGTCCATCAGACCCTTCATTTCAGAAGTCGTTTTGTTAACCATTCTCTCAGCTATAGACATTCGATCATGTGTTTTGCTCACTGCTAAATCTACGCTACTTTGTAACGTTTCCTCTTGATTTTCCCGATCATTTGATTCCGGGCCGAAACAAATTTCGGAATCATCCATTTTATTTAACTATGACAACTTTCGTGAATCAAATATTAAATGTTATAACAACAAACAGACTCTAAAAACGAGCTAATCCCACCGCTTCCACCAAAAATGTATTGCCGCCCCTCGGGTGCTAGAGTTAAATTACCGGAGGAGGCTGCGTTACATCAAGATCGAGATAATATGGTTTCTCAATAGGGCATTAGGTCTAGCGAGTTACAAACTTCGCCAACCAAAATGCGCTAAAGGATAAAAGCTAGGGAACTATAGCAAGACAAGAGTTGAATGAAATATGAATATTTTATTAATCACAAATAATGTTGAGAAAATGACCGGAACAGCTCGGCTCTTTGGGTACTTGGACAGGTCTAACATTACTTCAAACTTCGACCAAACATCTTACGACACTTTGTCAACTTTAGATATTGAACACCACAATCCCTGTATATATATTAAACTATACAAACTACACACGGAAACTTACAGCATTATCGGACTACTTATTATGACGATTTCCCTGACATGAGTATACATGGACAATGACATACATCGCTATTTAAATAATTATATTTATACTGCGCTAGTTACGGATCATGAACACTATTACTATTCAGTATTTCAGCATTATTTTGTACCTAGGATTTGCACCAAGGATTTGCTCCTGGGATTTGCACCCATAAATAGCACCTCGAATTTGCACCGAGGATTTGCTCCTTGAATTTACACCCGGAATTTGTCACTGGAGTTTTGCACCAAAACAAATAGAAATAAAATAGTAAAATCTAGCCCCACAGCAAACATATATCAACCATCTAGGTCTCTAGATTTCATAACACAACAACATTAATCAATTATTCAACTACTAACTTTTGCGCTTTCTGAAAGCACCTCAGACATTTTAAAAGTCGCCGCCTCGATGACTTCAGAACTTTTTGGGTGACGTAATCTAGACTCTCTGTTTCCGGTACTGTCCGGTAACAAAAGCTCAGCCAATCAAGAGGCATTTCAACAATAGTTATTAACCAATCAGTGCATTTTATCTAAAGATATCACGGCTGGTAGTGCCGGCTAATAAAAAAGTTAACAACACTGAACTTGGACAAAATAAAATGTTTCCATGCTTTTTATTGAAGACAATGGACTGGAATTACTTTTTAAATCGATTACACACAACGGGAGTAACATAAAGTTTCCATACAGTTTAAAATCAGTAGGTGAACTGGTTTTCCGTTTGCTAAACTTCTTTGACAACCGAGAACCGACGACATTTCGTCGAATCTAAAACTAACGAGTAACACGTCACTTCACTTAAACAACAAAGATAAGCGTTAGCCTTAGTTATGAACAACAAACAACATTTAAATGTTATTAAACACAAAATACCTTTCTGTCAAATATATCTACAAACTATGTAAAATCAGCACAAAAGGGGCGGGGGGTTAGTCCGCATTACAATATTACTATGAGGAACATCTAGGGCTAAAATAATATTGAAGATTATACACATTAGTTTTGTCGACTTTCTTATACTACCATAATAATTTTTTGCATGCTTATAAAAATCATATTTATATCTGCCTATGATATATAAATATATTATTTCATTGTCTTTTCCTTCATCAATCCATTTGAACTAGTAATTTAGTAATCAAACCCCTAGCTTTTCAGTACGTATCAGAGCAGATCTATGCATTTTGAAAAAGGCGAAAGATTTGCAGGCTGGTATTTGCTCTTTCTATACCAAAATTATGCGTGAATTTAACAGAAATTTTGACCAAAATGTGGAACCTTCCCCTGAATCCGCTCCTGAGTATATATAGTGAACTTGGTGTCTGTTTGTTCACAACTTATACGTAAAGTTTTCTCTGCAAGCTTTGCCATAGGAAAAAATATGTTTGTTGCACATTTGTGTTGCAAGCTATACCTGATAATCCTGTTTCTCCCATCAATGACCTCAGTAAAGGTGAAACACTTGGTTTCTTGGCCACATCTTGTATGGTGTTCACCTTAGCGTAGACTGAATAGAATCTGAAATATCAAATATAAGTGAATAAATGTTTTTTATTGTAGGAATGTATAGTAAATAATTGTGAAAGGTAGCAATAAGACATTTTTTTTTACTATAGCCTTTACTTTGTAAAAGTTGTTTACAGAACTAGATCCTTAAAGAATAAAGTAATGCAACTGAAAAATGTTTTTCCCAATTATAACTGACTTTTGGACCAACAGGTGACCAGCATGGCATTGTACAGGCTGAAAAACTTTTATATGGTATCAGTAAAGGCTTGATTTTAAGATAAATTGTTTAAATTGTGTTCATATGTAAAAGTTATATAAACATGTACTTATTTTATTTATCAGACTGTTATCACCTAGATGCAGTGATCCTGCCTTTTCTGGCTTTGTGCCACATGTCAGACTTAGCCTGTTTGCTGGTTTCCCTTGACAGCCTCAATTTTTTATCTGTGATTAAATGAGAAAGATCATTGATGAAATATTTCCCTTTCCCAGGAGTAAATGGCTTGGCAAAGTCGTGCAGGCTATTTTTGTCTTTAGAGATGAATTGTCCTATTAAATCAAAAACTACATACATTTGTTAAAAGGAGCTACTTTGTTCTCCATTTTGGTGCTATGAATTAATTGTTTCCAAGATTCATTTCGACCTGTACTATTGTTCAGCAAAAGGAAAGGCCATTCTTTCTGTAATTAGCAAAAACTGTGTATATGCTTTTGGAAAATTGAGACTTCCAGACGCATTTTTATAATGTTAGTACTAAATTGAAAAATAAGCTAATACTGAAGAGCTTATTCATTAAATTTTCAATATTTCCATTCCTGTAATATCTGTAATTGTATGGTTTTGAAATGTTAAATATGCTATAAAATTATGAAGAATGAAATCTATTTACAATCCCAGATTTTATTTAATGTGCACCAAAAGATAAATTCCATTTGAAATTCATTAACAGCATAATACCTTGGTCTTTAGTTGCTTAATTTATTTTAATTAAATTTGTTTGTGTGTTTTCTGGTACCTCTTTGGAAGATAGTGTAAGACCTACAAAAAACATCCACAGTTTATATTAATACTTTGTTTTTATCACATTGATGTTTTAAAACAATTTAGTGTAGAATATATGAAAAGACTGAATGTTCACATAATACAATCTGTTAATACAAACAAATGGTCACTAGAGACAGGAAAATATGCATTGTTATATGTCATCAAATTCTAAAAACATGTTGTAATTAGCTGTTGTGTATTGAAATATTTTTGGGTTTTAAATTGGTTTAGTTCCCAGATTATGAATCCTTAATATCTGATCTAGGACTTTTGAAATTTAATTCAACTAATAGATGGATCTTCAATTCTTTCCATAGACACTTAGTCAAGAACTTTTAGTGTTTCTGTATCGGACAAGAGATTTAATAACCCCTGTATTTCCGTGAAAAGCTACAATATACAGTCAAACGTCCTTCAGTGATTTTCCAAACAATAGTAAAATTATGATCACATAAAATATGCATTTTTTTTACATAAATTTATTTTAACAGAATGCAATAAATAGAGATCTGTCAACCATAGTACTTTGAGACAGGTCATTGTTGAATACAGGAGGTAACTAAGATACATGTTTTCCTGTATTAGAAAAAAAATTACAGGTTTTACCAACAAGTCAATTGGCCGAAAAACCTTTATCATATCACAACTCATACGTTATGCCAGAGCTTGCCGAAACTACGCAGACTTTTTGTATCGCGCTAGAACTCTAACAAATAGGCTTCTGGAACAGGGTTATATTGCTACAAGATTGAAGTCATCACTACAGAAGTTTTATGGTCGTCATCATGAACTCGTGGATCGTTATGGTGTATCCATCAGCACCATGAAAACTGATTTATTCAACGGGTCATAGTTTTCCTTTCCTCGTTTGTCTACCCCGGACTTGACTTTTTATGAGCAACTCAGCGGGTGTTTTAGAAAAGCAGAGGACGCTTACCCTACTGGTGCACCTGGTCCATGCTCCCAGTTTTTAGTGGAGTCCGAGTTGCTCATTTGCTTTTGTTACTTTGTATGTATGATTTTAGTTACTTTATATTCTTTGTTGTGTATGTCTGTTTCCCATGTCTGGTCGTTGTCCCTGGATTACATTCTTTTGATTACCGCTATAACCTTGGTTCCCTTGATTACTCTTTTAAATAGGCACGGTTTGGAAGAATATTTTGTAATGCACTTCCAATGGATCGTACAGGATCTGGATTTGCAGCATGTTTTAATGGATGACTCTCTCTTTTTCTAGTTGACACCAGTGGACGAGCTTTATCTGAAATAGAGAATAAAATTTAGTAATTTAAACAATAAATTGCTATTTAGATAACAAGCTTTTTCAAACTGTCCCCTTTTTAGTTAAACAATAAATACAATTTCGTTATTTTAAATAAGTGTAAAAAAGAATTTCATTGGCAAAAATACAAAATGTTGTGTTATGTAATAAGATTTTAAAGGGCTTTTTACCTGATTTTCCATATCTTGATTTTTTTCACCTGCATGTCCGCTATAAGTTATGGTCCATATAGAGTTGACTCATTTGGAACATTCCATGAGCATGGCAAAGATGTACAGCTCAAATTAGAAAGTCCCATACGGATTGCATGCTGAACAGTATCCAAGCTATATGGTTCTAGGTTTGACCTAATCTGGAAAAAAATTATAACCATTTTAATTATCATTATTAAATGTATGTACATTACTGCATATTATACACTTTACATTAGTAATACATGTAGGATGTCATTGCCCATAAAGGAATCATAGTTACTGTAATTTCATATATAAAAATATAAGTTACATGTTGATTTTACAGTAAAATTTTTAAAATACTTTCACCACTGAGTCTGTATGGTTAGCTTGTCAGTTTATTTGGAATTTCAAAAATGTTTATGTATTCCTGTTTTTAAGTCACTAATAAATAGTACAAAACGATTTTAATTTTTTCAAGCTTTAAACCTTATAATAAAGTGGCTAAGTCGGATTTAGTCTCTTATTTGCTCAAAACTCTTTTTTTCAAGAAATGACTTCAACGCGTCCACTTTCAATGTTAGAAAAATATCAAGGGGAGTGTTTTTGTTATCAAGATCCATACTGCCAGCATTTTATATAAGTTATCAAAAGTAAATGAAAAAAAAGACCTTTGGACAGGGCGTGCGGAAGTTATATAATATAAAAAAGTGTAAAAAATAACGACCGTCACCATTGTTATCAACGTCCAGAGGAAGGGCCTTTACTCCGATCTGCGCGCGCATCATTCAAAGGGGAATGATTTGCCTCAACAATTGTGAATATGTGTATATTGTCCAATCCGCCTGGGCGGTCTCGAGTGAGTCAGGCAAAAGCAAATTCAAAACGAAAGCAAAAAAATGACAATATGAAGGTAAAGTCGGAGGGTTGGAAACCATCGCGTTGGTCCTGACTTGGTACAGGCATTCCCGATGGAAAAGGTGAGTTAATCCAGATTTTTTAAAACGGTTCATCAATCCCCCCTCCAATTTCCATTTTTTTATTGTAGTTATTTTTTTTTCGGTATATGTTAAAAAGTTAAAATGTAAGCAGGCAGCATAAATGTTACTGATCAAAATTTGCTAAATCAGTAATTAAATCAGGACGAAATATATAAACATGACACTTTCAAAAAAGGTTATTTACATCACTGTAAATGTATTCTAACCTTGGTAAACCAAAACGCTAAGCTGCCTGAACTCAACAAGTTTAAAAATGGTCATATTTAGAAAGGTTTCATTGTAACAATTTGGCATTAATATGCGTGATGATATTCCGTTCTACAATCTACATTAGTTTTTGGTAATAAAAAAAGTTTCAAACAAAATACTATGAATTTCATCTAAAATGACTTTTACTTTAACTAATAACACATTTATCGTTTGCACTAATTCGCGATGACGCTTAAAACGATCTCAGTGTAGTATCATTTTTCTTATTATTCGAATAGTTTTCAATTGAAAACTTCAATTTCTAGATTTTGTTTTCAATACTAACGTGTTTCTAGTTGAGAAATGATGAGAATCATATGAGTACGTTTACATCATTAGTTTTCGTTCTAATGGCGACCACTCTTACCGACTTCATTAAAGCATATTTTACGAAGTAAAATACTCCATGGTGATGATGATAATACGACAAGCCCATGCGTAATGGCATTTTTGTATTCATTCCAAATTGAAACGTAAAATAATCTGCAGATTTATATTACCATGAAAAAAGAAGTAGCAATATCGAAAGTACATATATAAACGATTGGACTCCGAGAACGAAGAAATAACAGGAACACCAAATGATAACAATTGCCAATACCTAAAAGAGTAATCATGGGAACCAAGGTTATAGCGATGATCAAAAGAATGTAATCTAGGGACAAAGACCAGACATGGAAAACAGACATACACAACAAAGATCATAAAGTAACTAAAATCATACATACAAAGTAACAAAAGCAAATGAGCAACTCGGACTCCACTAAAAACTGGGAGCATGGATCAGGTGCACCGGTAGGGTAAGCGTCCTCTGCTTTTCTAAAAACATCCGCCGAGTTGCTCATGATAAGTCAAGTCCGGTTTTGACGAAAGAGGAAAGGAAAACTATGACACGTTGAACAAATCAGTTTTCATGGTGCAGATGGATACATCATAACGATCCACGAGTTCATGATGACGACCATAAAACTTTTGTACTGATGACTTCAATCTTGTAGCAACATAACCCTACTCAAGATAGAAAAGCTATCATCACAAACCTTACTCCAACTAGTACAGAAATAAGGGGATTTGGAAGGGAGAGCAATGTCAACTTTTTTCCGAATTAATCGTATTAATATATTTCAGATAGTAAGAGTGTGGATTTTCATCGTTTTTTCACAAACTTGACATGAAAATCCTCCATCGAACTTTTATTTGTTTTGTGAGTGAATGGTCCGATTTTACACATTGACTAACTGCCAAAGTTGTAGATATATCAGTGTTAATAAAGGGTCATCCTTAATACCACATTACTTAGATTTCTGGCTATAAATATCATAACTAAGGAGTATCATATCAAAAATTTACAATTATTTAACTTAAATATTTCGCGTTTTGAGTTTTGTAAAATAAACCTTAAAATTACAAAAAGTCAATGTTTTCAACCTATTTATTTCAGGTCTGACTTATACATTTTTAAAAGGCATTTAAATAGACTGTATCTACTTGTCTTTCATTTCTGTAATTATACAAAATGTCGTTATGATAGTGTGTATTAAGTATAAGTATTTGTAAGAATAAGGCAAATGCGTAAAATAAGAAACATACATGTCATAATCCCACCGATCTGACAATATAATTTTACACAAGGGTGCTTTCTCTATTTGAAAAGACTATTTTTGATATCTGCATCACTGGGTTTGCTTAGAAAATTTTCGAAAGAATGTTAGAAAAAAATCTGGTTTTTGACGGAGTTTTCTGCCCTGGAAATGTTCATTTTCTGTGCATTTTCATAAAATTTAAACTTAATTTACTAAGGAAATATGGATAGTTTCTTTGATTCTGATTGTGCAAATAATCAAATTAAACTTTCAAAATGGTCGATTTTTTTTTCATACCATATTTCATCCACTGCCTGAATCTTACAGAGACTGACATTAAATTATCGCCAACACTACTCTGTTTACATAGATTTAACACAATCATTTCAAGTTATCTAAACATTGAAATTAAATACTTAAAGCATACTAAAATACAATAAAAACTGTTTTGGTTGCATGGTGTATTGATGCAACTAATTTGGCTAACATTCTCTATCATAAAAATGTAACCAACAAAATTCCCCCATATTTCAAGGACAAATCAATACCGATTATTTCATATTCCCATACTTCACCAATTTCATCCACAATTTTCAATTATAAAAGGCTATTGCAGAACCTCAAGATTGCGGATTTCAAGGCTAAACCAACTGACTGTTCTTTCAAAACTCTCCATTCAAATATGGTTCTGCCGGTCACGTCGATACGAGAGATTCAACTTCCAACGAATATCTGCGTAATATCCTTTCTAAAGGTCCCAAGTACCGTGAACCACGCTCCATAAATTGGAATTATAACTTAAAAGCAAGACATTGCTACTATACATGACAGACATGTTGTCGTTCCTGTAGACAAAGCCCAAAACAACATTGTTTCTGTCTGCAAAACGTATTACATCCAATTTTCATTGTCAGAGGTAGACGTAGAAAATAATAGCAGTGATAAGACCTTACTGCCACTACACTCTCAAAAGAAGAGGTTGTGGATAATCATAAATCTGTGCTATCCTTTTTTTTTTGTCTCTCTACCAAGGATGATGATTGTGATTTACCGGCTATGTACTTGATACCCAAACTCTACAAGAATCCATACAAACAACGTTACATAGCTGGATCTGCAAAACGTACCAATAAACCTCTTTCAAAACTTTTAACTTCTATACTCACAGCCGTCAAAGAGGGTCTGCAGTCTTACCATAGCACTTAGCACTACTCCCGTAGTGGTATTAATTCAATGTGGATCCTAAAAAATTCAAAAGATCTTTTGGAGACCCTCAATTCAAGATTATTATCAGCATATAATAGCATTAATACCTATGATTTTTTCAATACTGTATACTTCTATTCCTCATACTCAGTTAATATCGCGACTCAAAAACATAATACATCATTTTTTGTCTCAAAAAAGAAGATGGTACACCTAGATATAATTATACATTTCTTGGTGGAGATTCCTCATATTTTATAAAAAAAAATAATTCCAAATTTCGACCACATATTTATCCAGTGTGGTGGACGCGTTTTTCAACAAACGGTCGGTATTTCAATGGGAACAAAATATGCTCCTCTACTTGCTGACATATTCCTACACTCTTATGAGGCTGACATTTTAGCTGATCTGATCCGGAAGAAAAAATATCGTTTAGCTAGATCCTTCAATCTCAGTTTCCTCTAAATAGATGACGTACTATCGTTAAACAATCCTAGTTTCGGAGACTTGATACATCGCATCTACCCCAAAAATTTGAGATAAAGGATACTACAGACACTGTGAAGTCAGCCTCATATCTTGACCTACACATAGAGGTTGATGGTAAAGGAAAACTACTGACCAAACATTACGACAGATATGATGACTTTTCAGTCAGAATTATCAATTTTCATTTCATCTGTGGCAACATCCCTTCAGCACCTGCGTATGGAGTTTTTATATCACAACTCATACGTTATGCCAGAGCTTGCCGTAACTACGCAGACTTTAGTATTGCGCTACGAGTCGTACAGTTAGGCTTCTGGGTTATGTTGCTACAAGATTGAAGTATCACTGCAGAAGATTTATGGTCGTCATTATGAACTCATGGATCGTTTCTGTGTATCCATCTGCACCATAATGCTGATTTGATCAAAGTGTCATAGTTTTCGTGTTCTCTTTCGTCTACCCGGATTTGACTTTTTATGAGCAACTCGGCGGGTGTTTCTAGAAAAAGCAAAGGACGCTTACCCTACCGGTGCACCTGGCCCATGCTCCCAATCTTTAGTGGAGTCCAAGTTGCTCATTTGCTTTTGTTACTTTGTATGTATGATTTTAGTTACCCAATGATCTTTGTTGTATATGTCTGTTTTTCAGGTTTGGTCTTTGTCACTGGGTTACTTTATTTTGATTTCCGCTGTAACCTTGGTTCCTTTGATTACTCTTAAGACAACACGCTTAATTGTTTCTGTCAAAACTCTTGTGTTATATATGTAAATGTCTCAGAATGTGACGAATCTATTCGCTACACTGCTCCATCGGATCAAATTGGTACAGGGAAATGATGTAAACTTATAGAAGAGTCTGAAAAATTCTCAACGATATTAGAACTCTCAAATTTGCGAAGCAAACTTTTGGTCATCCACTCCGCGGGACTCGAACTTGTACCGCTGTGACATCTATGGCAACATCGCCTGCACAAAATTGATTTTTTTTGCCATATGAGTGATTTAGTATACCATTCCCAATTGATTGATGTGTTCGTCAAAACTTTTCATATGAAATGATGACGCATGGGTTTCTTTTCGACTTGTAAGGATTGCAGTGTCAAATGAATATTTCTGCAAAACATTGGAAATAAATAAACGTAAATCAATGATATATTTAAATTAAACAATAAAAACAACATGATTGTCTTTCTCTTAGAAGTAATAAACTTTACAAGAATTTTTGTAAAGCAGGAAGATAAGATGTGAAGAAAGACGATATTTATACACTTGATAGGTGGTAAGAAAACTTTCATAATAACTTGTAATTATTCAACTTTATATAGGTGGAATAATGCCAGGTCTTTATTCCTATTTAAGACATAACGAATATTGCAGTACTGCTTTAACATTTGATTACGTTATAATATAAGGACTTAAAAATAGTAATAACATTGAATTATTTCCACAAATTGGAGACTGACCTTTGTTTGTGGTATTACTCTCTAAATTTTCTCGAAATAATTTCAAAATTTTTTAAGACATAAAGAACTCATTTTTTTATCAATGTTAATGAATTTTTTTTTTAATCTTACATATTAACCGGTTTACTCGTAAATATGAATATATGGTTATGGCTACGAAATATATGTTATGATGTGAAACAAAGGTGGAAAGAAAAAGATATTTTCGAACAAGTGAGTTAAAATGTTTTAACTGTTCTTATATGGTTTGTTTTAATGGCTTTGTGACGGTATGACTTCTACCTAAATGTTGGTAAAAGCAAGACGTCGATGGTTAGGAAAGGAACAAATAGCCATTTTTGGGGGGAAAAGGTTGTGAGATAGGCTCAATGAAAAAGGGAGAAGACTCTAAGCCGACATCCAATTTATTTGGTTATACAGTTTATTACTCTTCCAATCATTTAACTCAATTATCGTTAAAATATTGTCTGACATACTTATGAGAGAGTACTGGCACCGAGTAGACGTAGATAAAATGTGTTGAGTATGAAAGATAAAGCCGTGATTAATTACAAAATAAGACAAAAAGAATTCTTTATATATCGGTTTAGTATAAATTATTCTTTAAAACCCACAAGAACCAATTACCTGGTTCCTTAGGAACGATTTACCAATTTATTTCCCCTATGAAATGTAAAAAGCCTTAGAGGCAGGAAATAAATCTTGTCAGAGACAACACTCTACAAGTAGGCGTACTACCTGTCTTATACACATTATACTGACTCTTCGTCAACGAACTAACCAATTGACTCATAAATCATTGTCATTTTTTTTCTATAATAAGGAAGCACAAATAATTTTATAAATCAGCATCCATTACGTCAAAATTAGCATTGAATTTTATATACAGATATATCGGTGAATACTAATAGTGCCATATATTTCTTTCATTTAGATATTAGGTTGGCGTAACATTTCTATGATTCAAGAATGCCCGTCTGGTTCAGTATGAAATAAACGAGCTGATAAAATGAAGTGCAAAGACAACCAAATGTACCATTGCCTCTTCGATATTCGTATAAAAGAAGTGATCATTTCCAAAATATCAGAAAAAAAAGCAAAATCTACACCGGGAGGTTCTAACACAAACACTACAAGAAATGAAGCATCAATCTCATAAAAGTTCCATGTGTCGTTATAGTACAAATATCTGTAAATAGTCCTTAATACATATTATATAACTTGTGTCATACGAGTGGCTTTAAAAGACGAAAATACCGATTATATATTCTTATATGACGTCCTTAAAGGCTTTGAGACCACAACCAAATATTGTTGATTTTCTATTGCTATATGAGCAACACGGGACTTAATGTGCATGGATTGTGTGTGTGTGGAAATTACTGCCCATCTTAATCATGTAAACAAACACACGTATCACTCCGATGCGTATAACCTGTTTTCATTTCAGAAGCGTGAATGAACATCAAATTCATATTTAAAAAACATTAAACGTTATTTATTAGAAAAGTTACATTATATTCCGTAAAAATCACTTAAAAACATACACGGCTACACTCGCCACGTGCGCCATCATGTGTGAAAACAAACAATTAAAATTGTCAAAGAATGAAACATTGTACCTGTCCAAATATGGAAACATATGGTGGATCTAAGCTTAAGGTTACCGTAATAGGTCACAAAAATGTAAAAAAGTACCGTAATTGTTCTATTAGACTTGAAATAAATCAGGAAAACTATCGTTCGGGAAAAAATAATACGGCATAAATGGTCAGCCCGCGATAAAACAATGATCAGATGGAGTTTCCATGATTTATTCCTTAAATATTAGATATGTTTATTTGTGTATGCTTTACGCATGTCTCGAGAAGTGACCTCTCATTTAGAGCAAGTGATCATATACATTGAAAAACATTAACAAAGAAGACCCTGATAACATCATCGTATACAAAAAGTACCCGTATTTAAAAATATCAAAGAGTAATCAAGGGAACCAAGGTTATAGCGGTAATCAAAAGAATGTAATCCAGGGACAACGACCAGACATGGAAAACAGACATCCACAACAAAGAATATAAAGTAACTAAAATCAAACATACACAGTAACAAAAGCGAATAAGCAACTCGGACTCCACTAAAACTGGGAGCATGGACCAGGTGCATCCATAGGGTAAGCGTCCTCTGCTTTTTTAGAAACACCAGCCGAGTTGCTCATAAAAAGTCAAGTCGGGTGTAGACAAACGAGGAAAGGAAAACTATGACCCGTTGAATAAATCAGTTTTCATGGTGCAGATGGATACATCATAACGATCCACGAGTTGATGATGACGACAATAAAACTTATGTAGTGATGACTTCAATCTTGTAGCAACATAATCCTGTTCCAGATTCATATTTGTTAGAGTTCTAGCGCAATACAAAAAGTCTGCGTAGTTTCGGCAAGCTCTGGCATAACGTATGAGTTGTGATATGAACACTCTATACGCAGGTGCTGAAGGGATGTTGCCACATATGAAAGGAAAGTTGACAATTCTGAATGAAAAGTCATCACGTTTGTCGTAAAGTCCCCGAAATTAAGATTGTTTAAAGATAATACGTCATCTTTATAGCGGTAACTGAGAATGAAAGATTTAGCCAAACGATATTCTTTCTTTCTGATTAGATCAGTATAAAGTGGTAGATACAATCAAAAATGTAAGCTTCTTCTAACAAGGTTATGTTGCTACAAGATTGAAGTCATCACTACAGAAGTTTTATGGTCGTCATCAGGAACTCGTGGATCGTTATGGTGTATCCATCTGCACCATGAAAACTGATTTATTCAACTGGTCATAGTTTTCCTTTCCTCGTTTGTCTACACCTGACTTGACTTTTTATGAGCAACTCGGCGGGTGTTTCTAGAAAAGCAGAGGACGTTTACCCTTCCGGTGCACCTGGTCCATGCTCCCAGTTTTTAGTGGAGTCCGAGTTGCTCATTCGCTTTTGTTACTTTGTATGTTTGATTTTAGTTACTTTATATTCTTTGTTGTGGATGTCTGTTTTACGTGTCTGGTCTTTGTCCCTGGACTACATTCTTTTGATTACCGCTATAACCTTGGTTTCCTTGATTACTCTTTCACACCACTGGGTCGATACCTCTGCTGATGGATTTTGTCCCCGAGGGTATCATCAACCCAGTAATACAATTTTTTTTAAAATTAATGGTTTTAACACGATGAATGAAAGAAAAACTGGCTCGGACGTCGCCCAGTATAAAAAGGTCCAAATCTGACAGCAGATCAAACACTGTGTGGTCTTGTAAGTATGTGGTGTCCCCAGATGGGAATCTTAGCACACTCACATCTGGTATTGAAAGTGTCCCGACCAATTCAACTAAAAGTACCCAATCACACGTTCAGTCTGCAGACCATCTATTACATTAAAAAAATTCTGACTATTTTAAAATTATCAAACCATGTTCCATCACTTTAAACGATATATTTGACTACAACGATGACGAACCACATTGTACCATATCAAAATGTGGTATTAAAAATTGCAAAACATGCAACATTCTTATAACCGACCCTTACTTCTCCAGTTCCTTTACAAACAAAACCTTCCATACAAGAAGTCACGATGACTTAAGTTGCAAATCAACAAACTTAATATATGGATTAGAATGCAACTTATGTGGTTAAATATATAACGATTAAATAAAAGAATGTGCGATCATCATTCCGGAGTCAACACCACCAAATTCCCGACAGTTTATCAACACTTTAGTCAACAAGATCATTCAATCGTCTCCATGAAAGTTCGTATTTTAGGAATAAAAAATACCATCCTACGAACAGTCCCGTTCTAAGTAAAAACTATCGTAGGGAAACAGAGGTGTACTGAATACGCAGACTAGGTACTGCAACACCTTACGGATGCAATGACAACATCAAAAGGATAGGAAACCTTTCAAGCCAAGATAACAATAGCATAAATGTAATGAATTTTTTTGACAAAAATCCAAGACGGGAAAGGAGTCATAGCCATCGCCACTATACGTCACCTAAGTTACATGATGTCTCCATAAATAATCTCCTTCCTTTCATACAAACACCTCTTGGACTTTATCACATTAGAACCAAACTTTATGTATACCCCTCACTCTACTACACTCCCTTTACAAAATAAGTCTTGATACTCCTGTTTCTGACCCCACCTCATCATTATACAGACTTGTTGCCCTCATTTTGGATATTGGTTTCCACAGACTCTTTAAACCAGTTTATGTGAAAAGTCAAAATGAAGAAAAACGATCATTTCTTCACTACCGTTTGTCAACAAAGGTATAGATGCAATTAATTTGGCTAACATCCTCCATCACAAAAACGTTACCATCAAAATTCCCCCATATTTCAAAGACGAATCCATACCAATTATTTCATATTCCTATACTTCACCCATTGCATCCAAAATTTTCAATTACAAAAGGCTATTGCAGAACCTCAAGATTGAGGACTTCAAGGCTAAACCACCTGACTGTTCTTGCGAAACCTCTTCATTCAAATATGGTCCTTCTGGTCACGTCGTTACAGGAGATTTAACCATTATCGAAAACAAATATCTGCGTAATATCCTTTCTAAAGGTCCCAAGTACCGTGAACCACGCTCCATAAATTGGAATTATAACTTTAAAGTTCTTATGGATACCGTCGAGGACTATGCAAGAAAATGGATAAAACGAGAACAAGAAGACATTGATTGTCTGTCAGAGTGGTTCAAGGCCGTGAGGTCTTTAATTTTGAAACGAATGAAAGTTTTAAGTAGGTCAATGAGTGCCAAGGCTACATCAATTTTCAAAGACCCCGATGTGGCAAGAACATTTTCTACTGTACATGACAAATATGTTGTCCTCCCAGCAGACAATGCCCAAAACAACATTGTTTTTGTCTGCAAAACGTTTTACATCCAATGTTTATTATCAGAGGTAGACGTAGAAAATAATAGCAGTGATAAGACCAATATTGCTACAACTCTCTCCAAAGAAGAGATTGTGAAAAACCTTAAATCTGTGCTATCCTCTTTTGGTCTCTCTACCAAGGACGATGATTCTGATTTACCGTCTATGTGTACTGGATTCCTAAACTCCACAAGAATCCATACAAATAGCGTTTCATAGCTGGATCTGCAAACTGTACCACCAAACCTCTTTCAAAACTTTTAAATTCTATACTCACAACTGTTAAAGAGGGTCTGCAGTCCTACCACAACACTTGTTACTCACGTAGTGGTATTAATTCAATGTGGATCCTGAAAAATTCGAAAGATCTTTTGGAGACAATCAGTTCAAGACTATTATCTGAATATAATAGCATTAAAACCTATAGTTTTTCAACACTGTATTTTTTTTTTGGGGGGGGGGGGTGGGGTTGAATAATTTTTATACCGTTAGCATGTTAATACATGACGCAATCGAATATTTATTAACTTGCGGATACTTCAAATGTATCATAGACACATATTTTCGGCAAACATTTTATTTAAATTTCAATGCTGTTCAAAGCATTATCAGGGCAGTCTTATATGTGGTTTCAAAAAGGTTACAGAAACGAAGGCATTAGTAGTTCTTATTTGTTTATTTAAAGAAACAATCCTTTTATATTTTACCAGAAACAAAATTCTCTCCTCAATGCTCATGTTTTATTCCAGGTAAGCGATGTGTATTAAGTGGTTATATTGATGCCGATTATTGTAATAAAACAAGATATTCACAACTACTTAGTCAGTCCTTTAATATAAGAAATTCCGAATGTCCGCTTTAAATGTCACTTTGTAACGAGGAAGGATAAATTGCTGCTGATAAAGAAACGGGACCGGTGACAGAGCATGTCGATGTGACTATAGGGAAAATTACAATTATGTTAAAAAGCCTGCAACTCTTTGCAAGTGTTTTCCAAAGCAAGAGGACTGTTCTTGTTACACCATTCAATGTCATAAACAAACAAATTTTATCGCAAGGTACTGATTACATAAGATTTTTTCCAGAAAAACCTATTCTGAAAAATTCCCAACGATGTTAGAACGCAATGTCTGCATACTTCCTTCATAAAGATGAGTGAAAAACTGATTGCGTTTGTTTTCAGAGACAAATGTATACAAAATTAGTAACTTGACACATAAGCTTCATTGAAGAGCGCACAGAACATACAGATGTAACTTGTAACTGGTGCAAACTATTTGATTTTAACATGTTTTATTTGTTTATAAGGAACATTTATAGAAAAAATGTAACTAATTACATGTAGTTCCCCATTCTGTTCTATTGCTTAAAATTTCAAAACTTAGCGGTAGTTCAGGCTTTAAATAATTTGTTTTAGCGATGCCAACTAAAACTTTCAAGCTTTTAAAAAAGGGTAATGCAAAGACGCGTTTTAGGTTTATCGTAAGAAAGAAATAAAAATGGGATGCTTATTTTGCCATATAATGTTTCCGAATGTTTTGTAGAAAACAATGGTTTCCTTATAAAACTGTTCCAAATATACTAGCACAACGAAAAACTTCATGGTTTGATTTCATTATTTTATTGTTTTAATAAAATTGGTCTAACAACCTTTTAGTTCGCTAATCCTGTTTTATCACTAGTCATCAGTACTGAAGTTTTATGTTCGTCATCATGACCTTGTGGGTCGTTACGGTGTATCAGTCTGCATCATAAGAACCGATTTGTTCAACGTGTCATCGTTTTTCTTTTCTCTTTGGTCTACCACGGACTTGAATCGGCGGATGTTTTTAGAAAAGCAAAGAACGCTTTCCCTACCGGTGCATCTTGTCTGTGCTCCCAGTTTTAAGTGGAGTCCGAGTTGGTTGCTCATTTACTTTTTTTTATGTACTATTTTGGATATTTTATGTTTATTGTTGTGTCTTTCTGGTTTCCTAGTCTGGTCTTTGTCCATGAATTGCGTTCTTTTGATTTCTGCTATAATCTTGTTCCTTTAATTACTCTTATTTACTTTTGTAGCGAAAACCATTAACATCTTAATACACCGTACAGCTCGTGTAGTATAAATAGCTATACCGAGATCATACTCGTGGGTACAGGGTATCCGAAAGCTCAACGGATAATGAATGAATGAAAACCATTGCATATGACAATACGCTAAAATATACATACAGAAAAATAAAAACAAGTAGCCGACATAAATTTGGTGTGAATTCTGATGCTTCAGATGCCCCCTTATCTGTAAGCAACATGTCGCTGTCCGGGGACGCCATCGAGCAGTCCCATTAGTGTAATGGTCGTATTACTCAATAAAGCGTACGTGTTGAAAGAAAAAAAATCAATATGCTAGGTATCATGAATTGAATGTTACACCATTGGGATTTAGTCATGATGTCGTTTCAAGAACATACATATATATGTACATAGAAACTAACATGTTATATTCAAAAGCAGTTTTCGGCAGAACATGTGTTGTGCCCTTATTGTATGATTTTGTACCTGGGTGCTGGAAATATTGGGATTGATATTAGATAAAAAGAGGACTTAACTTATTTTAGGTTTAAACTGGGCTAGATCTAGCATGTCAGTTAAATGTTAGTAGTCCTTGTTTGAGAATTTGTGTAACGTATAATCAGTTACTTTATTTCTGCTTTGATAAGGGATTCAAAACGTTTTCAATTTATTTTTAGGTGTTTTAATTATGTACAACGGGTGTACATTTTCTGACCGTATTTAACGAGATATTTTGCTAAGACTATTTATTCACGGTATTTCACAGTTCAAGCAAAGTTAAAATACAAACTAAATATCTAGGGAATTTCATTCAAAACTATTTTCTTGTGAGAAATGTAAAATTAATCTAAAAAAAATAACAGATACATGAAAGCCTTTTGTGTTCCTAAACATCCCATTATACCTGACGTCAACATTAAGGTCCTGCACGAGCTGGGACAGCTGGCCCAGACGATCTGAAAGTAGTAGACCGAGCGGGACAAACTGTCTAGGACCGGCAACATACACAATAACACTGACTAAAAATGTGTTAATATCACTGTAATGCTTTATATACGGGGTTTGAAAACAAATCGTTATTAATAAATAGTCAAACACATATAGTTTAACGAAAGTAAGTCAACATCAATAAACATATAACAATTGACCATGAATAAATCCCATTACATCTGTAATGTTTTTGCCAAAGTGGCCAGATTTAAAAGAGGGAGGGTTGTGATTACATAAAAGTACTTTAACACCGCCGCTTTTTTTGCGCCAGTTTCTATGGCGTTTTTGGGACAGCCGCAGCCTGCCCTGTGCCCTGAGGTTTTCATCGCCATTCATTGTAGACCCACATGGGTGGCCACGAGAAGACATTTTTTCTTGGTGATGTTGTTATAAAAAGTATTTGTCATAAATTGTTTTGGTTTTTTTTTTTCATTCGTGTTTTTTGTGTTTTGTTTTGTTTCGTATGTTGCTTTGTATGCTGTTTTTGTTGTTCTCGTTGTTGTTGTTATTGTGTCGCTTTTCTTTTCCAATTTTAGAATAAAGCATAAGATGAGAAGTACGCTTCGATGCTAGACGTCATACTACGTTCTAGTGAATAGATGAGATAAGGATACTCAGTGAGAAATAAACATCCACTGGAATATATCGGAAGCTGGAATAAAAGGACTATACCGAAGTACTGGAGTACGTTTAGGATGAGGTCGCTGTATGACTCTTAGAAACAGATTAATAACAGAAAGATTTAACGAGAATTGAAAAAAAAAGTTTTGTATACGCCGTTTAAAAAATATTTGCATTGATAATACTCCAAAATATAATATGATTATGTTCTGTCTGAGTAAAAATTGCAAAACTACAAAATTGCAGAGTTATCTTGACCCATTACCTTTGAAGCCCCGTTTTAGCTCAACTGGCTCATAGAAGTCCGCCGTCGTCGTCGTTAACAGTTTAAAAAAAATCTCCTCCGACACTATTCGACCAATTACAACCAAAACTGATATGAATAGTTTTATTTTATTCTGCCAAGAAATGATATGATATGATAGATTCGTTGCCAATTATAGATGATATTACTAAAAACACACCCTTAGGTTCCAACACCATTTTTTCGGCTATATATCAAAATCTGTCCCGGATAGAAAACCGATAGTCTGTTTGATGGTATCTGTCTCCCGTGAAATTGCAAGCTGATTCAGATATCATTTTAAGATTTCTTGCCCCTTTTATGCAGTGGTTACCTTTTTGCAGTTTTTTGTTAATTACATGCAATTGGAAAAGGTTAATTACATTCTTTTTAAAATAACAACACCTTTCATGAATCCATATTTCAGGAAAAATCAGATAGCCTTCTATAAAATTATGGCCCCAATAAACTATCTTTAACTTTTTTTTCGTGTTTTGTTTTGTTTTTTGTTTTGTTTTTGTTTTTGTTTGTTTTTGGTTTTTTTTGTTTTGTTTTTTTTTTTTTTTTGTTTTTCGTTTTGGTTTTTTTGTTTTGCTTTTGTTTTTGTTTTTGTTTTTTTTTATCTTTTTTGTTTGTTTTTCGTTTTGGTTTTTTTGTGTTTTTGTTTTTGTTTTTTGTTTTGCTATTTTCTTGTTATCTTCTCTTTATAAAACAGAGATTAATTGGACCAAAATTTTTCACAAACTACAGATTAATTGGAACCAAATTTGATAAAAATATAATTCTCAGTGTAGCCTTCTCGGAACCGGTGTAGAATTGTTTTTTTATCCGTTGACAAACATTGTGAATGATACTAAAAAATAAGAATGAGTGTAGGGTTCCAAGAGCAGTTTTATGCAAATATCAAATATCTTAAGTGCATACAACCATTAGGATTATACCAAATTTGACATGAAAGAAGTAACCAGCTAGAAGAAATCCCTCCATGGGAATTTTTTTTTTTTTTTTTTTTTTGGCGAAATTCTGTTGACCCATGTTTGAGTTATTGTCATTTTTATAACACGTTGAACAAATCAGTTTTTATGGTGCAGATGGGTGCACCGTTACGATCCACGAGTTCATGATGACGACCATAAAACTTCTGTAGTGATGACTTCAATCTCATAGCAACATAACCCTGTACCAGTAGCCTAATTGTAAAAAATCTAACGCAATTGAAAAAGTCTGTGTAATTATGGCAAGCTCATGCATAACGTATGATTTGTGCTATGTAAACTCAATTAGGGTAAATATATACGTAAATCCAACCTCGTCATAAGATTATGATTACATTTTTGGTAATTGACAACTAGTTATGTCAATTAGGCACAATAAGTTGTGTCCAATTGTGCACGATTGACAACCAGATCCGTTTGGCGGAATTAGTGCTTTTTATGAAGTAGACACAACTAACACAACATACAATTAATACACAATGTCATGAAAGCACCTTAATACAAAATGAAGTCGCCGAACAGCGCAACTGAAACGAATGCAATAAAAAGAAAATACAAATACATAAATAACTGAAAATTAACGGGAATCAATAAATTCATTGCTAATGTTAGTTGGTACATATCGATACTGGCCTGTTCAATGTAGGTTTGAAACCCATCAGAACGCCAGTCACCGTCACGGTGGTGTTTCAACAAAATCTCTGGTAAACATGCCTTTGCAGCTAGCAAAGCACCCAATGCTTAAGTAATGGAATGAAAATAAAGATTAGATCAAGATCAACATGAACAAGCATCTCCTAGAAACGTGAGTTCTACACAGACTTGGAAACAGGAACAAGGGTACGATTGACGGAAATGGCAAATACGGGGTCGCCCTGACATCATAGAATCAACGAAACTAAGTGATCATATGCACGAACAGGGCATAATAAAGGTTCAATATATTTGCAAAGAGATACCTGACGGATATATTTATGCTCTTGTCTCGTTTTAGGCCAGTTCAACAAAAGTAACAAGCCAAATTATGATACTATCACAGACTTCCGTACACGTTATTCTCTAGGATTGAAAAATTTCGGAGTTTAACTTTTTAATTTAGAGGCTTTTATCATACCAAAATATGCAAAAGTTTAAAACACAATGAACAGGCATCGACATGATCGTAAATATCTAATGATTCTACAATATGAATTAGCTCTGTAGGTAACAAAGGTAACTTAGACACAGGCATTACTGATTACAGGTCTTAAGTCCAGACAAGTATTTTTTTACGAATGAAAAACTACAAAAACTCTCAGCTAAAAAAAGGCAGGCAAAGGCTGACAAAATATCCGGTGTGCAGGGAAAGACTGGAAGCGATTAAACACACAACATTAGTGGTAGGCACTGAGCTGACTCTTAAGTATAGAAATACAAATAATATAAATCATAACACACTGCATATTCAACACTATAAACTTCAATATCGGTATTTTTAAAACCTTAAATGTCAACAATATTATCAAAAATAAGACTTGAAATAATACGCTTTGAACACGTAACGCCTAATATCTCGGACTCCTCAATGAATTGTTCAGGATACCGTTCTGACATATTCCAACATAACATTGCTTTGGACTGTCTTCCTCGGATGAGATATGGCTAACACGAAGCTGGATATTACTCAATGCACATTAGTGCCATGTTTGACGGGTATAACATCATGCTGTCCTGTCCAGATCCCCGATTCAAAATCACAATACATTTTCATTCTAGCAATATAATTGTATACGCTTATTCGATATGCTGCAAGTCGATATTTGAATAGCAATATAAACCCCTAAGAAATGTCAATACAATAGTAGATGCACACCATTTATCTTCACTAACGTCAAAGCCTAACTTATGAAAAAAATTGAACAAATGTATAGTCAATTTCCGCTTTTACACAAAATAAACGATACGCCATTAGTCGTCCGTTGATACGCCTGAGGTGACGATTTTCTCCCAAAAATTAAGCGATTGTCAATTTAATTTTTACCCTTCCATTAATAGCCCTTTAAATTAAAAATCATGTCGGTCGGTCTAATACAATCAGTCTAAATGCACAAGACAAGCCCAATTTCCACATCGTGCAACCGCATCCGTGTTTTAACTACATCGAAATAAATTCTTCATGTCCTTAATAACACAATTTTAAGGATTCTTTCAAAAAGGTATCTTGCGGAATGCCATTGTTTGTAGATGATAAACTACCATGCGAGCAATCATCAATAATTCTCCTATCATTTTCCCCTTCACGTTCAGTGAATAAAGGTGAAAATGTCGATGGACAACAAAGAGGGTTGGTCATAAACGGGCCGTAAATTTGGCTATATATCCGTCAATATAAGGCACAAACGGAGATTGATAAATGTTCGTACGAATAGGGGGTTTGGTAGTCTACATTTGTATTTCGGATATAAAATCAAAGGTCAGTCATATCTTAAAAGTTCAACAAACACTTAGTCATGATATTCTTGTAATACATGTTCCCACGATAATGAATAAAACGTTAATACTAGACCTAATGGGGATTGTACAATGTGCAAATTAGGTTGACCTGACACAAATACAAATGTACATATTCATGTACCTGTTGTAATATTATTACATGCCACTTCCAATAGTATAATTCTTAAAGCCAATATTAAAAACTTCAATAAATGGATAGTTAAAATCAACTGACCTTGCGGTTTTAGTTAACCAAGACACATTGATACATTGTCGTAATTGCTAAGCAATTTACATTCATTTACATGTATGACATTGTCATTAGGGAAATCAACATCATAATTAGTGAAAGGGCAAGGAAGGATTTTTCGATAACAAGAGACTCACCTGACAAATTACAGGGAATATTATCATATATATGCATGTCATAAATCATAGTTGTAGATACATAATCAGTGCATACACCAGCTTCTAAAGCTGGGGATATGAATAT
Organism: Perna viridis; assembly: GCA_037379345.1. Lineage (NCBI taxonomy): Eukaryota > Metazoa > Mollusca > Bivalvia > Mytilida > Mytilidae > Perna > Perna viridis. The sequence continues at coordinate 40,346,650 of CM074511.1, read as the reverse complement.
TTTACATCGTTCACATGTTCACACGCCTGCCTCATCTGCGGCGGAAGATATCGGCACAGAAAGATCAATGTTTGACGCATCTTTACTCACAGGGAAAATCGCATCTGAACACCCAGGAGAATGACACGCACCTACACGTGTAGCGAACACAAAGTAAATCCCAGTAGAGTCTTTGAATTGTAGCGCAGAATCTTAATATCATTCCTGACTAGGAAGGTATCTCGACGGATACTTCATTGACGGATCCAAGGGATATTTCCCTTTAAGCACACATTTTCTACATACGTGTCGAAGCTTCTTATCACCATAAGAACCAAAGTGATCTGAAGAATGGTTACAATTTCCTTCACCGCAAATAGGAACCCGTTTGGTGGGTCTCTCTGGAACTGGGGCCTGTTTTGAAGTAGACACTAAAGGACTTAGAAGTGTACGAACCTGTTCCTCGAAAAACGAATTGGACCATTTTTATTACCTCTCTCTATTGAACGCAAGGCTTCAATTCATAAAAAAATTCCCGGCAAGAGAAAGTAAGTTGATCAAATGTTTTTGACCAAAGATGTCGACCTTCTGCAGGATGAACACTTCTCTACTAACTGGTTAAGCCCAAATACCTGGTCCGAATAGCTAAGTGATTTCGTTTGTGCATAATCGTGTAGCCAGCGTACATCGTACTTAACAAGATCCTTGAATACCCGAGCTTCCCCTGACACAGCTTTGCGTTTATGTTTGTTCTTAAATACAGTATTTGGCAAGCCTTTACATGAAGTTCCGACTTGACCCTAGTCTTCACCATCGTCAGTAGACGCCGATCCCGAATATGAAGAATCTGAGGACTCGTTAGCTTCAAAATTTTATTCAACAATTTAGCAGTCGCGTAGTTGTTCAAGGTTGGTAATTTCACTTGCTTATCTTTTGTCACAGTTTTGTCTTTTGAAGTTGGACGTTCGATCAAACTTTCATTGATACCTGGTTGCTCAGAATTTGTCTGTTTGCACTCTTTCAGAAGAACCTTATTCTATAACAATAAGTGACGTTTTAACATTTTATTCTGCAGTATGAGATCTTCATTTGTTCTATCCAACTCGGTACCTAAACCCAAACCACCTGAAATTTTTGTTCGAACGCTACCATCAGCCTCACTGTCCACCTTCGGTGTCGCATTGTCAATCCTATAAGGAGTGCTGCTTGATACCATATTTCCCGGAAGAATCAGTTTCCTAGCAGGTGGTTTAGTCGGCAATATATAATATTACAAATGCGTAGGGGTTTTATATTCCCTTCTATTGGCTATCTTTAAAGAAAACAGTCACACATACTCGGAAGACTGATACCTATGCTTCCATCAAAGATATGTTAACTGTATATACCCGGATATGAATAAGGAGAAATATCTCTCAGGAAATATATATGTCAATTAGGCACAATTAGTTTTGTCTAATGTCCACACTTGAAATATCTTTCTACATAACAGAAATCTATTGTAATTGATGCTAATACATGTTTATCAATCAAACAAATGGCAATAAGTCTTGACTACATTAAGAATCTACATAATAAATGAACCATAGCTCCGTTTATTACTTAGAAAGAATTATTTTTTAAGCAATTATGTAAAAAAACTCTAATGCACCACTGCAATATGGAATTTTTGTCTTGTCAAACACATATGTTTTTAAAATGATCTTAATTCTTTATTTTAATAAAAATTTACAATAACAATGTTAATGTAAAGAACCAACGTCAACAGTTTGGTGCAAACTGAATATAAAAATCACTACTAACAATACCTAAAGGGAGCAAAAGGATAAATATTGAAAATACGTGTTTAAAACATGAACTTGCCTATTTGCGTACTATCATCAACAGCGAACATTTGGCTAGACCGTTTAATATTACTTTCAACTGCTTTAACAAACCGAGACAGGAGAAAAGATATAAAATAACATTGTTAAAAAATGCATTGTGCAAGCTTCTCACACTACATATATTTATATATTTAAAGGTATGGATCCAGTGCGTTGAGACGTTTTCAAACAGGGAAATAATTTAGAGCTTTGTGTTCTTGCGTTTTCGTTAAGGCGGATGTAAACAAATCTGCGTTAAGTTTTAGTCATTAAATTGTAACTACTCATCAATTCAAGGTAATTCTTATGTTTAAATCAATACTAATTTGCAAGGGGAAACAGTGATGATTACAACTGATATATTACTGCTGTACAAAGTAAAATAAGATTTCATCATACAACATTTTTTTAGGATTGTAACATGAAACGAGATTTTTCCTTATTTTCTTTTTTCCCCATAAATACGAGAGGAAGACCAAGTGTGCTTAAACTAGAAGTATTGGATGCTATTGCATGAAAAGTCACGTGTTTCCATATAACTCAATTGGAAAACAGCAAGGCAATTTCAACCTCAATAGCATAAATTTTGCACTGGGATAACTCCACATCTGACGAAAATGACTTCGTCTTTAAAGAATTTGGTATTTCATTTGGACCTACCACTAAACGGGAGCACGAGCTACCCGTGTCTGTATACTTCTAATTGGTCAATTATCGTAAGTTTATTTGATTAACTCGTACGATCGTGCCATAATTTTATATATACCCTAACAAAATAACTGCGATGTATATATTTATATATTCGGCACTTCCTTTGACTAAAGGTATTATCATTTAAAGGTACCTAATCGTTTCTTCACAAATTGTTACTGTATATACTAATTGATTACTTATTATCATATAATTATCAATGAATCGTGTGTATTTATGCTATTTAATTATATAACAAAAACCTTTTTAAATGGGATAACAAGTTGGCGATAAGTTATTCCAAAAGTTAAAAAGATCAAGACTGTACTTGTAAGCCTATTTTGGACGTTATATCGGCAATAGTTTTTACCTTTAATGATTCAGGTAATAATTCTACCATAATTTAGATTTCCTTCTAGGAGAATGATTCCACGGGCAGACTTTGGTAATGAAAATCCACTCAATATTTCCATCGTGTATGTTACCTATGTTTATATTTTCTAATATGCACAAAGCTTTGTATAATAATTGATAGGCATTGTAGTTTGTAGTTGTACAAAAATACAAAAATTCACATCGAATGTAAAAAAAAAATCGGTATGTTGTTCACGTGTTCTCATAACCGGCATTATATCAAAATATATTAGAGGGTCGAGATTCAAATAAAAATATGAAATACAAATTGGATCAGGACCAAGTACAAACTTACTTTTTCAAATATGCAGTATGTATTAGGTGAGTATTTTTCCAAAATGATTTTAATGTTAACGGAAAGCAAAATTCACATACAAAAAATAAAGTAAAACTCGGCGCACATTAAACACACAGAGGGTACCATTTTGCCCTATTGATATTCTAAGCTTGTTACTGTAACATATCTTAATTGCCATTGTAAAGGATTTAAGGCTTAAAAGATAATGTATTAAATATTTAAGGACCATCTTTTACTTTAAAAGTTTTTATGATGCTGCTATTTTTTTCGCTGTTTCAAATTTACCATTTTTTTTCAATCTGGAACTTTTAAACTCACCTGGCCGAAGGCCATGTGAGCTATTGCCATCACTTTGCGTCCGTCAACGTCCGTCATAGTCGTCGTCGTTTTTCTGAAAAATCTTATCCTCTGACACAACTTCACCAATTGCAACCAAACTTGGTATGAATGTGCCTTGGGATATCCTGCATAGAACTGATGTGGGGATTATTGATCTGTCGAAAAATGGCCGCTGTTATTAAAAATAGAACATAGGGGTCAGACAGTAGTTGTTCACATATATCTCCAAAACCATTGGGTTCAGCTAAATTCTGACATTGGGTAAAAGTGTTCAGCATGGTGAGATCTATCTGTGATCAAATTTTCGTTCTAATCCTTAAGCCATGTTGGAGTTAGTGTCCTTTTTCAACATTTTTTGCTATTTTTAATATTATTTCATTCAAAAATCTTTTCCTCTGATACTACTTGACCAATTGGAACCAAACTTGGTATGAAAGGTCCTTGGGGTATCCTGCATAGAACTGATGTAGGAACTATTGATCCGTCGAAAAACATGGTCGTTGTTACTAAAAATAGAACATAGGGGTCAGACAGAAGTTTTTCTCACATATCTCCAAAACCGTTAGGTTTAGCTAATTTTTGACAAAGAGTAGTGTTCAGCATGATGAGATCTATCTGTGGTCAAATTTTTGTTCTTATCCGTTAAGGTCTCACTAACCATTCCGGGTCAAATGGGTACCCCATATGTAGTACCAAAAACACACTGACCCTAGACCTATGTACTGTAAGTGCATCATTTGTGTGTATTCTAATTAAAAGTAGTAAAAATAAAGCTAAGAATGTGTACTTTAAAAACATATATGTAATTTACTACAAAAGTGTAAGAACGTTGTTTACATGTGTGAGTAATTTGCCTCCATGCTGTCAGTTAGCAGAAAAGGTAAAAATGTTGATTTTCAGAATTTTTTATTCAAGTAAATTTTGTAAAGAATTTGTAGGGTCATCGTACCATTAGAAAAATGATTTTGAATGCCTTATTTTCAAAGCTTTGCAATGGTATGCAACTTTAAGGTGCTATTTGTTCTGGGAATTCACAGTGAAACATTTAAAATTACTTGTTTAATATATAAAGTAATGGAAACGTTAGAAGTGGTTAGTGAGACCTAAGTCATGTTGGAGTTATTGCCCTTTTTCAACATTTTTTGCTATTTTTAATGTTATTTCTTTCACATATCTTCTCCTCTGACACTACTTGACCAAATGAAACCAAACATGGTTTGAATGTTCCTTGGGTATACTGCATAGAACTGATGTGGGGATTTTTGATCTACAGAAAAACAAGGACGCCGTTACTAAAAATAGAACATAGGGGTCAGACATAAGTTTTTCGCTTATATCTCCAAAACCGTTAGGCTTAGCCAAATTCTTTCAATAGTTGGAATGATCCTTATTTTTTAGACTACAAAAGTACTCGGTGATAAAAGTTGTCAGAGAACTCCTTGTCAAAGTTATTGCCATTGAAAGTGGGAAAATGACGGGTTTGTTTTTAAGTTTTTAGCCAATATCTTGAAAACTGTCATAGATAGATAGAAAGAAACTTTCAATTGCTAAAATGATCCTTATGATAAATCCTTCCAAAGTCTTGAGTCAAAATAGCTGGACTTCTTGTTAAATTTATAACCCTTGAAAGGCAAAATTCAACCAGGTGAGCGATTCAGGCTCCTGAGAGCCTCTGTTAAAAATACCTTCAAGATGTTCTTTGTCATGGCAGATATTCTTTGAAGTGTAGTAGTTTACCGGACTACCGCATGAAGCGAATGGCCGAGTTGTGTAACTCGCACTTGTACTATCACAAGGATGAGTGCGTATCTAAAAGAAGAACAGTAAAAAAACGTTATTCCTGTCGCACTTTTTTTTAAGATACTAAACATGTTTGTTTCAGTTTTGCGATTAAAACATATATCTATAAAATGTTTAGGCATAAAGTGGCTTTTATTCATCCTCAGTCTGTGCCAATGGAGACATATAATCATACATCAAAATGCATATTTAAGCTATTTCAGATTTTTAAGTAAAAGTGGCAATGTTCCTTCTTTATACAGGCAGAGGGTGCCTTTATATTGCACTTAATACATATACAAGTAAATATTGTAATTATTCAAATGAACAAATTGAACTCATTAAGAGATGTTATACATGACTAAAAAAAAACTCGGAGCCAGAAGTGGGGCGGCTCCCTGATACAGAATTTTGTTCAGTTTTGGAAGTTCCAGGCAACCATTTGATCAATTCTGTAGAAATACTGTTATGAATTAACGAAATTTTCCAACAAAAGAGAGGGAAATATGAACCACGAAATTGCATACGCCAAACATCTGCATGCGAAAACGTATTTGAAAACTTTTTGTTATAGCTGTAGTTAACAGTACGTCCCTCTTTTGAAAAAAAAGTTAAAAAAAAAACACAGTTTTTCATCCATGTATACAGTCCCGCGTTCTTTAAGTCGAATGAATGGTGTTTTTCGAAGGTGAGGGGGGTCTTTGTTGTGTAATTAACAGTCAACAGATATTTATACTCGAGTTACAAGCCACATTATGGTAACGGATAATAAAACTGTAACCAACATACCTAATAAAAGATAGTATTATGCTATTATAGCGTTTTTGAGAGCTCGACCCATTAAAATAATGCCAAAATTACCAAAAACAAAAACTTTCCAACATCCAAGATTTCATCGATTGCTGGGCAGATTTGAAAAGTACATATAAACGATAAGCAAATTTTCTTTTTCAGACGAACAAATTTCAGGTAAATAGAGCTTTATGTTTCAAATTTAACGTTACTTCTAAATTATGTTTATTATTGTAAATAATCAAACACCTTAGACAACTTAGATATTAATTGCTTTTCCATATAGATTCTTTTCCTTAAGTAGATGAACATGCATGAATTATTACTTCCGCGAGGTAGGGCTTTGTATTCCTGGTCGAGTTATATGTTGAGCATAATCCACGCATGTTGATTGATTATTCCATACTGAACACGAAAATGTCTATTTATATAACTAAATAAAGTATAAATTCAGTTCTCACAACGTATAGGTGTGTGAAGTATTCAGGAGACTTTTTCGAGTAATTTCTAAAATTATGTTGCACCTATGATTTTCAACACTAATTCATAAATAATTATTATAACATATAAACGGCATAATTTCATCTATTGCCGTATATCATTGTGTAGACAAAAAAGTTTTAAGAATACATCTTTTTATTCATTATTTTTATATGTTTGACGTAAGTTCTGCATCAATTTGAAGGATTTATGTGAAATATTCAAGCGTGAAAAGCGACATCAAAATAATGCTTTGTAAACACTGCTACTTGCCACGTGCATTACACGTTTGAATAATGAGATATCACACGAATTCCTAGTGTATTAGATAACCTACAATGGTTAGTTTGTGAAACGTAAATTCATGTGTTACAAAATAAATAGGTAGAAAATGCAACTTTTAAAACAAAATAATAACAAGATGGTCGTTTTCCTACACTTTTGCTTACCACCTCATAAACAATATGTGTCGTAATCTATCTAATGATAAGAATATTTTTTCAGGTTCCATGTATATTGTGTGGACGTTCTACTTTCTTAGTTTTATCACAGAGAAAAAAAATTGAAAATGATTTATTGCCACTTTTACTGGATGGTTGGATTATTGGTAAGAAAACCACCGTACATATCTTGTGTATTGAATACAAAAATACCAATGATTAAAAAATGTAAATTTCAATATGTTGTACACGTGTTTTAAGGAGTAATCTCTCATCAGCAGCATTGGAATCAAATATATAGCAAGATCATCTAAATTCAAACTTAATAGTTTATTAGAAATAAGAATTACTCAAAACCAAATCTATCGAAAAATGAAGTCAAATCTATCACCAAGAGGTTCTACTATATGTAATACAATAATTGAAGCCTCGGGTTCTTTTTTTTTTTTTTTTTTTTTTTTGTAAAGAATTTTTGCATTTGCAAAGGTAATCAAGGGAATCAAGGTTTTAGCGGTAATCAAAATAATGTAATCCTGGGACAAAGACCAGACAAGGAAAACATGGAAAAATCGTTATACAAAGTAACAAAAGCAAATGAGCAACTCGGACTCCACTAAAAACTGGGAGCATGGACCAGGTGCATCAGTTGGGTAAGCGTCCTCTGCTTTTCTAGACACACCCGCCGAGTTGCTCCTAAAAAGTCAAGTCCTGGGTAGACGAAAGAGAAAAGAAAAACTATGACCCGTTGAATAAATCAATTTTCATGGCGCAGATGGATACACCGTAACGATCCACGAGTTCATGATGATGACCATTAAACTTCTGTAGTGATGACTTCAATCTTGTAGCAACATAACCCTGCTCCAGAAGCCTAATGCAAATTTTTATTATACAAACATATATACATATGAAAATATGAATTTTATTTGTTACATTTACTTACATTTGTTATTGGTAACAACTTAATGTTTATTTTATAAAGCAATTTAACACATTTCGTTTTTCATTTTTTTAAACATATCATAACGTTAATTGTAACACACATCGCGATGAAAGTTCAATTGCATTTACATGATTACACTGATTAACGAGAAAACATTTTGCCTATAAATGACAAACAACTTAGGTTTGTGCCTGTTACGCAGTTCTAAGCTGGTATGCAAAAGGTAGAGAGAAAGTATCATTAGATTGAACTCGAACTTGATAGAAACGCATCAACTCACCAGAAATTTGATTTCTCGTGATTCAGTTGATCTAACTAGAAAAATTGTGTTAATACACTCGTCACATGCTAGAATTTTTATTTATGAAGTTCATTTTCAAGATTAATGATAAAGCTGTTTGAATTTTTCAGGTATCAAGATGGCATGTCAACTATATGATTCAAGTGTGCCCAAATGGTCCATTGTGGAATAAACGCGCTGATGAAATGAAATGCAATGGCAATCGATCATACCATTGTCTCTTAGATACAAATGCAAACAACACCTCGAATGGGTTCTACGTTGAGAAGTGTTTGTCTCCAAAAAAATACATTGGTAAGTATTATAAAAGTACACATATACTATTTTCCATTGCAGAAAGATTAAAGAGTAATCAAGCGGACCAAGATTCTAGCGGAAATCAATAGAACGTTATCCAGGAAAAAAGACGTGAGATGGAAAACAAACACACACAACAAAGAACATAAAATAACTAAAAAAATAAATACAAAGTAAGAAAAAAGTAAATAAGCAACTCGGACTCCACTAAAAACCGGGAGCAAGTGTCTGAACTTAAAAAATTCGATACTTTATACAGTGATGTGGTGTCATATTATATAGATGGGTATATCTAACCAGTTAAAGTTCGGGTGATGGTTGCAGTATATAGATCAATTTGAGCACGATTTTAAAGTTACTTCGGATTTTCATCTTAATTTTGATTAAATTGATATATGGAATATATACTGACGAACATATAATGTAAACATCCTCAACCATCCATGGTAAAACAATTGCTGAGTCTTTATATCATAACTTGATTTTGAAATAGTTTAGCTATCATGTTTTATGTATGAAAATATATATTTAACCTGTTAAACTGAATGAAAAAAATGTAGATGCAAAAATAAATATATTTTGTGATTTTATCCAAAATGCACCTGGTCGATGCTCCTGGTTTTTAGTTGAGTCTGAGTAGCTCATTTACTCTGTATTATTTTAGTTACTTTATATTCTTTGTTGTGTTTGTCTGTTTTCCATATCTGGTCTTTATCCCTGGATTGCATTCTTTTGATTTCCGCCAGAATCTTGGTTCCCTTGATCACTCTTTAATTAACAAGACAAGTAAATAAGGTTAAGAACTCGTCGCAGAATATGAAGAAGTTTTAGACCTGCAACTCTACCAGATGGTGAAAACTGTATTTAGTGCATGAAAATTGGTCCGTACCTTTTATGTAATGACATTCGATATGACTTATTTTCTGTATGTTTCATTTGTTTTAGGTTGAGGTGTAATTGTTTGTGTTTGTTTTTGTTTGTTTGTTGGTTAGGTTATCAGTATAATCATAATGACTATCGGCACGGTTTTATATTATATTATAAGATTTTATATTTATTTGTACATGTAACAATGAACGAATTAAAGATTTCATCGTCCTTTTCACAACCAGATTTTTATCTGTGTATTAAATGTTAATTATTTTTATTGCCTCCTTGCTCTTCCCTTTATTTAATTTTGATTATTATATTAAATCTGTGTACATGTATTTATTGAAAGTATATTATTACTTGTGCAATCAATAAACTTTTGTACAAAATATATTATAATCATATTCTTAATACCTCTTGTCATGAATAAACACGGTTTTGATCTAAAGACTTATTTTAATGAAACAGCATCGGTAGAACAGATGTTTTGTTGCAGTTAGTTACATATTAAAATTTTTGGTCATTTAAGGAAGTAAACCTAGGGTAAAGCACATAACTCATGAAGTCAGTGATATGTTTGTATCATGTTCAATTTCACCATAACCTGTCAAGCTTTCATTTGAAAACGAATGAAATCAGTCCAGGTTACTTTGATGCTTAATTGATATTGATGTAAAATGCTGAATACAAACGTTCCAATGATTTTTATGAGTTGTGTCCCATACCCTAGTTCTACCTCCTTAAACGGATAAAAAGACGCTAGGATATTACATTTGTTAAAATGAAATAAGATATTCATGATTTAATTATTTTTCAGATAAGCGATATGTTTTCAGTGGTAATCTTAATGCCTTGAATTGTAAAGAAACACAATACACACCCCAACCTATATGGTCTAACAATACAAGGAATTCCGAATGTCCTTTTCATAAATCACTTTGTGAAGAAGAAGGACAGGTTATTGCTGATAATGGAACAACAAGAACGGACAGTGCATGCCGTTGTAACTATATAGAAGGCTACAATTACGTAAAAATGCCTAAAGACCCATGCAAATGTTTTCCAAACAAGGAGGATTGTTCTTGTTACTTCCATCAATGTTTTGGTTCAACAAAAGTGTTATCTCAAGGTAATCTAGATTAAAGATTATTAGTTATTCAATTAAGAATCCAACCATTCTAGATATTCAACATTTTTCCCTTCATCAGAAAGTCATACCTATTTGAATCCCACGAAGTCAGGGGTTATAGATGTCATTGAAAAACAATAACATATACCGAAAGTTTAACAGTACGCAATAAAAATACGGGTATCAAGCTTGGGTGGAGGTCTCTATTTTTTAACTAGCAATGGGTATTTTTCAACATACATTTTAGTACCGCGTCGGGTTGAATACCTTCAAAAAGTCAAGTTGACACTTTAAAAGCTTACACATGCATGGAAGAAAATTTTCCATCTACGCTGACATAAATCAGTTTCCCAATTGTTTCTTGTTAAGGATTCATCCAGTAATAATGCTGTAATGACGCTGTCCAAAAGTTTTTAGGCCTTTCATTTTCATTCATTTTCAAAAATCAAAAAAGAAATTAATACAAAATTTTAGAACCTTTATATTTGTGTCCGAAATCATCCATTCTTCTGAGTTTAAAATATATTAAAGAAGTGTTTTTATTGTAAGATATCTTGCGTCGCTTGTGACTCTTTTATTCCGACTTTCTGAAGTATCATCCCGCTCTTGTGTCCTCAAATGATAATTGAGGCTAATCCTCAGCAAACAAGACGAGTAAAACAATGCAGTTGTAAAACTGAGAAAGCATTAAATCCTGTTAATCTAAGAATTCAGGTTGAATATTTAATTATATTTTATAACATCGTAGCGTAATATTTAATGAATTTTCCAGTTGTACTGTTGAAACCATGGCACGTGATGCTGACTGATAATTAAGAAATAAATCACGTAAACTCCAATTTATCATTGTTTTACCACAGGCTGTGTATGTCGCTTTGTTTTTACTCCGAGCAATAGCGTGCATAAATGGCCAGCCCGTGGTAAAACAATAATAAAATTGAGTTTCCGTTATCTCGATGTAAATAGGACTAATTTCTTTATATTTTTGATAGACGCAGACTATGTGTTGCACGAAATGTTTATCTTTTTTACCATGGCTTTGAATCACGTCGTATTAGAATCTCAAATTAAACCCACGGGAAAACCGTTTGAATTTGGATTTTTAAAGAAATAATATGAACAAGTCTTAACTTATAAATTATAAGATTTCTTCAATTTCGCCAAATGATCATATCTTAACTATTTTGATGGTTTTTAATCTACTCGTTAAAATGCAAGAAGCTATAAGCAATAAATTGAAACTACAGTCTGGAATAGACGCCAACATGACGATTCGGTATTTTAATACAATTTAACACATTTCAAATATGCTTAATCTTTTAATTCTAAGTTGTTGTAAAATAACGCATCGGAAATTCTTGTCATGTGTCATTCAAAAAGAACGATGTTTATTAACCATTGGCGGATCGAGAGGATATTCCGAATGTTGGATAAAACATTTGGTACTTTTGTGCATTTTTAGTACTTGTTTAAACAATTATAACAGTCCTAACTCAGTAAAAATATTATTTTATTATTTTCCTTAAATTTTCTTTCCTTCAATAATTTATTTTTCATAGAAAATTTATTTGCTTTATAGTGTGTTATCTGAAAAGAATATATGTTGCTTTTCAAGATACCTCAAAAATTGTCTTCAATAACTTAAATGGTATTGTTTTTAGATTATAAATGCGAGCTGGTTAAAAACTTTTCAAAGATCTTTTCATGTGGAATACTTCCATTTAAACCTCCACAAATGTAAGTTATAATTTATTATCCATGTCATGATTTAATATTTGATATGAAATTAATTTTGATATACTGCTTGTCGAGGACCATTGCGACAACGTTAAACGAATACATCTCCAAAGGTTTTTAATAACTAATAGATTACTTGTTGTATTTTTAAAGGTTCAGCTCAATTGCGGTCTCTTGGAAATGAATAGATTGGTTATTAACTACGTGTTACTTTTAATGATATTACAAATGTACATGGATAAATTTGCGGTGTCACAAACATCATGTCTTCAAAAATCACCACGGCTTCATTCCTTTTGTTGCATATTGTTAATTTGTTGGCTTACGAGTACTTCTTGCAAATTATTTTTTTTTTCTGATGTCTATCTTTCTATTCTTTGATTCTAATTCTAGTGATGAGAGGTTACGCCTTGAAACTATGTACTGCAAACTGATTTTACAGTATTTGTACTAGATTGGTATTTCGGTTTTTTATACACACGATTTGCTATAAAATTCATAATAGATCATGGAATACTCGCAGTGTTAATTCGATTAATGTAATGTTTAGATGGCGCTGTGTGCAGGTATCTTGTTATTGGAATTGTCATGTAAACAAAATTGTAACACTTCTACTCGAAGTAGTTTTGATATTTATGTTTTTTTTCCTTCTAGCTACCTTATAATATGCATGTTTATTTGTTATTCCTGAATATTAATCTCTTACATAATCGCATATTTAACTTTTTTCAGGTCTGGAAATCCGACATTTTCAGAACTTACAGCATCTGAACTGTTACCAAATCATGATGATTTAAGTAAGATACACCCATGTTTAATAAATCTACATTTCTTATTATTCTACATGCATTGATAGTTAAATGAACAAATAATGAAGTGTTAAAAGAAAAGAACATTACTATAAGGTCATTTCCTCAATCGTATGGTTATATAGGGTGTTCGGTTTTGTTTAATGAATGCGTAATTACCCTTTCGGTGGATGTTTAGCCGTATAGACTATTACTTAGAATAACAATAGTTATACTACAGGCTGAAGTTTATATTATTGGTTATTTTGTAGGTTCAGCTCAGATCAAAAGGACCGTCATATTAACTGTTTTAGTGATTATATGTTTGTCGGTGACACTGCAAGTAATAATTTTTACAGGTGTGTTTTCTTAGATTATTAATCCCCCGCACAGCAACTCGGGAATACAAATTGATTTTCATGCCCTTAAAGAATCGTTTACAATTTTCTTTCAGCCATGTACAAAATTTTGAGTTCATGTTCGATTATAATGTATACCCTTTCAGGGTCTGTGGTCCTTTTTTCACTTGGAATGTTGCGTTCTTGTGTTATGAACTTTTCAATTCTCTTTAGCATCATTTGGGCTTGTTCTGTTGTTAATATCAAAACATAAAACAAAAAAAGAAACGATTTTTTATACACAGTGTAGAAATAGAATAAAATACACTCGCATATAAAGACTCATAAGCATATCAAAACTGAAAGACTTCAAACATATATAAACTCCCATAAAAATCGGAAGCGAGATCAGGTGTTTCGGGAAAGTATGCATGTCCACTTTTGCAAGACGGGTAAGTCGTGAAATTTCACTGCATATATCTTGTCTCATCGGTGTATTAAAACTTGGTATTGGTCAATCCATTTATGATAGCGACCATAAAATTTTGTAGTGACTGTATCGACAACGGCTAAACATGCCAAATAATGAAATTTGCATGCAAAAATGTTTTATCAAACTGATGTATTTTAATGTAGGAAAGTTCTTGATACAGTCCTGCAAAAGGCGTAGAAGAAAACCAGGTAAGCGAATATATTTGGCTGAAAACTAACTGCATATATACAACTGATTAAAAGGAATGTATGAAAAATATTAGTTTATTTATACATCGAACAATTGCAGTATTTTAGTTTTGTCAAGATCCATAAACAGTTAAAATGATTAAGGATTATTGTCGCTGTTACCGAAAAAAAGATAAATAAAAGACATAGATACAATTAAGTAGTTCTTATCAATTCCTTGTTAAAAAAAACTATTCCTATCTCCTAAATAAACCAAAGAAGGTGTTCTGGACCTGTTAGTCCGACTACGTATTTTCAGTATGGTGGATGTGTTTTTCAACAGGGGGTCGGCATCCAAATATAATGAAAACAAATTGTGCTACGCTACTCACTGAACTTTTCCATTCCTTCACTCTTATGGGGCTGACTATAGAGCAAATCTTATCCAAGAACATGAATATTTATTAGCTGAATCATTTACTCGATATATAGACTCGGGGATTTTAAACATCGCATCCATTCAAAAGTACTTGAGTAAAAGGACGCTGCAGAGTCTATGAAGTCAGCCTCATAACTTGATCTATACTTAGAGATCAATGAAAACGGAATACTCATGACTAAACTATACGAAAAACGAAATGATACCTCATCCTTATCGTAAATTTCCCTTTCACCTGAAGCAACATCCCTTCATCACCTGTGTATCAAGTTTTCATAACTTATACGTTATGATAGAGCTTGCTGAAACACTGCAGTCTGTTTGTACCGTTATAGACTTCTCACAATTATGCAACTGGAATATATATAAAAAAAAGTTGTGACTAAAATGAGTTTTGAAAGTAGTACTAGTAATCGGCAATCGGGATTTGTACTTTATTTACCGTATCATATAGGTTTTTCCTCTTTTTCCTCTTTACTTCACAAAAACAGAGCATATTTCCCCTACCTGTGCACCTGGTCCATGATTCCCGTTTTAGTGGAGTGTGGCTTGCTCATTTACATTTATTTGTTTGTCTTATTGTCGTTATTTTTTATTCTTTACTGAGTGTTTCAATTCTTACTGATCTAGTCTTTGTCCGTCGATTATTTTTTTATAACCGTTCAAATCATGGATTCCCTTGATTCCCAGTTCAAACCCTGAATTTATAGTTTTGTTTTTTACCCTTTGACGTTAAAAACCCTCTTTCAGGGAAACGGAAGTCACCTGATCGAAATTTTGTTTCCCGATTTGCCAAATACTGGTAGCTAAATGGCGTTCGAAAATACTGTATCGATAATTGAAATAGCGTGCTATGTGTTATTTCCTAAATGAAATATAGAAAATTATAAGTAAAAATAACAAATTTTACTGCGTCGTCTATCTTTTTTTCTGTAAATGACTGCCTCTGGTTGTTTTTACAGTACCTTTTATGTGTCTAGAGTACTTTGGAAGTAAGTTTGGGTTCATTCATTCTTTTTTAGCTTCTAAAAATTTGTTTTTATATTAGTACTCCTGCACTTGGTGAAGATGCTCAAATACTGCAGTGTCATGTATTAAAACATATATTTCTGTTTTAAATCAAAAGGAAACCTGACTAGTTTGTGTTTTCTACTTCAGAAACAATGCAATGCAATACAATGGAAATAAGGAAAACAAATTGAGAAAATCTGTCAAATATTTGAATTGAGGCTATTTAGAGGACGCTTTTTCATTCAATCTGCAAAGGTTTAACTTGCTTTATTTTTTTAAGTAAACCAAATTGATTGTGGAACTTCACATTGAAGCATCGAATACAAATTCCGATTGCCGATAACCAGTATTACTTTCATAACTCATTTTAGTCACAACTTTTGTTATATATATTTTTTTTTCAATTATTTCAGCTTTATTGTTTTCAATAATGAAGAAAAATATTATATGGATTAATCTCTCTAAATTTTAGTGACATTTCTGTGTCACATTTGTTTTTGTGTTATCTCAAAATATAACCCCCTACCCATCAGAAAGCAAAAGTAGCAAGTTAAAACATATTTTAGCACATCAAAACTCCTATGATATTTATCAGTAAATAATTCGGTACCTCATGGCTTTAAAAAGTGTTGTTACTTCAGTTTTTTTCTTGTCTTTTAACTTTCAACTTTGAATTGCATTTTTAGACGGGAAATTTCTATTTACTGAAGGGTCGGGAAAAATACACATGATATGAGCTATGTTATATTTTTATGATTTTAGATTTCAAAATCAACAGCCCTGGAAGAATATTTAGAGGGGATGATGTGTGTTTGGAGTGTAATACTTTATATATTTCGGACATAAGCGAAGTAACTTGGTCCTTTACTAAAATGGACACTTCAGAGAAGATAAAAATCGATTTAGAAATCTCAGACAAGTATCTAAATGGAACAACAACTTCGCCATCGTTACTTATCAAGAATGTGGACAAAACAGATTCGGGAACTTACGAATGTATCATTGAATTAGACGACAAAACACATTTAACACGAACGACAAAACTAAATATACCTGAATGTAAGAATAAAATTGGATAATCCACTTTATTTTCAGCTTATAGTTATTTGCTTCTACTTATCAATAAGTCAATAACTTTAATCGCTCTAAAAAGCGAGAAAATTATTTGTCACATACATAAATCTGTTTCTTGATTTCACGAGATCGGCCAAAGTATTTGAGATATTCAAATTTCAAAATTAAATTGGCTTCATTTTCATATCTAATAAGTATGCTTGGTTTAGTGATAGAAGAGTAAATTAGCTGACAAATCGACCTTTCAGCCAAATAGGGCAGCTAAGGGACAATTAACTTTTTTAAGGAAGTTTACCAATTATTTTTTACCTTTATGTCTGTCACTATAATATATGAAATATGAAAAATAGAGTACCTACTCGGTAAGTTAGCATATACACCATAAGTGCTACTAGTATTTGAATAATTTTATTTTAGCGAATGTTTTAAATATAAGATAATTGTTATTTTTGTAATTGGGCCTGTGTGTATGGATTGAACAAATAACTGTAATATAACTTAAAATTGCACATTAGATAAATGTTTGTAAGATATTAACAAACAAATCAGAGATTTCATCTGACTTATTTATAAGATGGGCAGAATTTTGTAGGTTTTTATGTTGAAAATAATTTGATTTTAGGGTTTGCCTCTTAGGGAAAGAGTATATTTAAAAAAAAAACAATTGCTTTGTCGATAACGCGCTTGTATATTGATATATAGCTCATATATCGACCAAGGGAAATATGCGATAATTCCTACAAAAGACGGTGTTTATATTCCAAACATTCACTTCTTAAATACACACTTCACTTTCTACATTAATCTTGTTTCAGAATATCTACATATATAGGCTTTCGCTGACGCTCGGTTCCTACAAAACAATATTAATTTACAATTGCTATGATATGGGTTTTATCCTTTTCGATAATCATTTTTGAAGCCGTTATTCAAAGAAAATATTTGTCACGAACACTGCTAAACTGTTATTTCTAATGAACATGTTAATCATCTGAAACTTTGTGATTTTATTATTTCAGTGATTTTCATTCAAGAACTACCGGTTGTCAATCACTTCCAGTCACCACAACAGTTATCCGCCATTGAGAACGCATTTTTGGGGAAAAATCGAAAGAAACTTGTAGTACTTGAAGGTAAGAAATAAATGTCATGTACGCGCAGTTGAGTATCTTATCCAG
Organism: Perna viridis; assembly: GCA_037379345.1. Lineage (NCBI taxonomy): Eukaryota > Metazoa > Mollusca > Bivalvia > Mytilida > Mytilidae > Perna > Perna viridis. The sequence goes on along the minus strand of CM074511.1, from coordinate 40,328,809 downwards.
ATATTTAGGAACTGAGACGAAGCAAATTAAAAATCTTCAATCAAAACAATACTTAATTCTTCTAAATTGTAAAACCAGTCATGTATCTGACGGTTGCATTTACCGGGATATGAAAGAGCCCATACCCTATTCTTGAAACATTTTTTGTCATGTACGATATGAGACGAAGAAATAAAACAATGCCCAGTTAGTCCTTGTTATAATTACTTCTAAGATAAGTTGTGTACGCCCCGATGCTTATCTTAACAAGACTTATAGTCGGCGTCACATAAATAATATACTGTTAAAATTTGAATAAAAATATTTTCGACGACTTTATTGACACCAACCGTCGTTGAAATTGTCTTAAATGACTTGCTCATTCGTTTAGCCAAACAGCTTCTCAAAAACAAGTCGCTTATTAGCTTAAATCATGCGTAACAAATCCTTACGGGAAAATCCCATACTAATATCCGCCATGTTGGTTTTTACGGGACGATTTGTTTACAAACGAAGTTCGTAAGTTCCCGTCGAACTCCGGTGACAATCGTCTGCTTGATCAACTTCTCGGTATTGTACGTTGTTCGCGTAAAATAAATCCGAGATATCCGAAATAACGCCGAAGTGCATTCTGGGTTCTTCGGTTTTTGGACAAACCATTTAAACGTAAACAACATCTCCTAGCAACCCGATCACTGTAAACATGGCCGACTTTTTACAATGTAAATATTGGCACCTAGAATTAAAATCTGACTGGAATTTAACGATTCAATGTTTAGGGAGAAGCCGTTTGGCTAAACGAATGAGCAAGTCATTTAAGACAATTTAAACGACGGTAGGTGTCAATAAAGTCGTAGAAAATATTTTTATTCAAATTTTAACAGTATGTTATTTATGTGACGCCGACTATAGTATGGTATTTGCCCGAGAATTTGAATATAGGCTCCAAATATTTTATACCTTTTTCTTGTAAAAGACAAGTTCCGTTTATCCTCTTTGTCAATATATAATTCAAATATCTGTAATTTTTTTTAGACGTCTTACTCCATAATTTGTTTTACCTGTTATTATTTATGATGTCAATTTTTAATTAAATATTACGGATGAGGACAATGTTTTTTAGGTACAAACTAGCACCGTATATTTTAATTTTAATTAAAATTAAAAGACTCAATAACATTATGAATTTGCGGCTATGAGTAAAAATATGTTTTGAGCTCAATGTTTAATTTTCTTGATTATAAGTAGTTCTAATGTGACAAATGTATGAGTTAAGAAAAGCAACCAGCTCAATATTTATATGTAGCTCGAATATGACTAGAAATGGCCTTACAAACTAATAATATTTATGTAATTGATTGAAAAGAAATTATTTATCACGGTTATCGTTTGTAGATTGGAGAAGCGAATCAAAGAATTTGAGCACAGTTTGCTGTTTTAAACATTTTCCTATCAAGAATATATTTGTTTGGACTGCAAACCGGGATTTTGTTAATACCTCTTTTGAGGGTGCCTTTTTAATACCAAAAAAGTGAAATTTCTACCTAAATTTCATTTGTGTAACTTGTGTTCTTTTCTTTTGGTAGAAGAAAATACACTTTTCTGTAATTCTGAATAATTTAAGTAAATTGTTTATTTCTCATCTAGGTAAGATTATTTTCCATAAATTAACTTGGTACTGTGACGTCATTAACGTCAATCGGTCAGCAATGCAAATAAATATGGCTTTGAAGAAGGCACATATTAATCTATTAGAAATTAAATTATAAAGATTGTTTTTACCAAAACCAAATTATGCTCGAATAAACCGGTAAAAAATGAAAAACAATCCTTAAATGTAACTAAGAATAGAAAATGTGATCGAAAATTTCAGTTTACTTTAGCTGTTCCAATGAACCTTGCACATCAAACTACTGGAACTAAACTTGTAACTTTGGTTTCGTAGCTTGCTACCATAACGATAAATCTGTAAAATCATCTAAAACCTATTCTTTAAATTTCCACAGGTAATAATACATAATACTAACATAATAATAAATATTGAAGATGTTTTAATTGTATCTGATAAAATGAAATGATAACTCAATTTCTATTTATGTCAATCTTTGAACAAAATATATATAGAAGAGCGGATCTGTTAGTACAACAGTATAAAAATACAGTTAACTTTTTTTAAGATACTTACATTCTCTTAAGATTAGTTAAGCACCTGTATAAAGAAAACATCTTGCCTTTAAAACAAAGCAAAGTACAAAGCCAAAGTTGGAAGTTTTTTTGTTTTGCAATACATGTAGTTAAACAGGGTTATTTTGGAATAGCTATGATACCGTCGTGAATATTAATCAGTCACAATTAAGATTTCCCAACCTGTCTTTAGGGTTAATATGATGCAATATGAGCACAAGTCACTTTTAAGAGCAATGATAATCCAAAAAACTCTAATTGTTAGATAATAATATATATGTAATTGACAGAAATTTTGTGGTTCACTTTGCAGATCTGAACAAAATCGTTGTTTAATATAGATACTAATAAAATGGTGGTGTCCATTATATGGACAAAAGTTTGAAAATACCGCCAGTAGGAATTTTATAGTAAATAGGCTTACTGTCAAAATAATGCTGCCTGGATAAAATATTTTGTAAATATTTTTACATTGTTGTCCAAAATAAGTATCTATCCTTCTTACAAAACTTATAATTTACATTTGGTTACCATTAGTAAGTATTCTTATGATTTGACCTCAGCAATATGGAAAAGAATAACCAATTCTACGTTGATAACATACAAAATCTGTTCTAAAATATCTTTCAAACACTAGGAATACACATGTCAAAGGAAACGAAATAGATTACGATTAAGCGGTTTTTAACTTAATAAATTTTGGTTTCCACAACGTCTAATTATAGCAAAAGGTATTAAAAAATGTAACTTTATGGTTTCAATACAATGTTGTTTCAGGTGTAAAAGGAGCTGGAAAATCACAGGCAGCTCATTATTACTGCATGAAAATGAAGCACAAGTATTCTATTGTTGGAAAAATTCTTCTTAACACTGTTTTGTCACTAAAAGAAGAACTTGAAAGTTTTGCCACAGACTTAAAATTTAAAATTTCCTATGACAAGGCGGTAGATACAAACACGATTGTTGACAACATCAAAGATTGTTTGAATCAAGAGGAAAGGAAGGGATTCCCTTATCTTCTTTTTATTGATGATGTGGATCAAGAAACCATCAAATCAGACTATTCAGAAATTGTTTCTTTAGTGTCGCTAATGAAAACAGTGCCAAATTTAGATATGATATTAGCTACAACAGATTTAAAGATGAAAGACAATCTCGAAGGTTATGAATTGATTACATTCGAAGGCATGAATGACGATGAGTTAAATAAAGTTTTAAAAGATGTGGAAGAACAAGAAGAGGATGTCATTTGTCTGAAAAAAGTGATTGGAAATATTCCAATAGTAGTTGTTACTGCTATAAGATTTATGATGCAATTTGAACTCTCTGCAAAAAAATTTCTTGAAGAATTTTCCTCTACTTCTTGTAATATTAGCGCACAGCCGTATTATAATACTATTGAGGGATTAGACAAAACTGAATATGACAAAACTGCACTTAAATCCCAGATTCTTCCTCTAAATTTCATCAAAAACACTTTAAGCAAAGAACAATGGAGTGTTGTCACGCTCATTCCGTATTTTCGACATGACAACATATCAATGACTTTACTTGAAGCTGTTTACTTTCATTTAAAACGATGCCAGAGTGATCAAAGGAACCAATGTTCTAATGGTAATCAAAAGAAAAATGATTTAAGCACACTTGGTATTCATTCTTTGGTTGAATCTTTGGTGAATATACCATTGTGTCAACTAAGACATCTGAAGCCTGCTCGTATTCAGACTTCTAGTGCAAGTAATTCAGAGAAAAATGAAAACCAAAACACAGTGCTTTCGTTTCACAATGTCACAAGGGATGCAGTGAGTATTCTAGCTAACCAACATCTAGAAATGTATGAAAGTAAACATTTGAGTTTTCTTTTGAAAATGTTTTGCTTTGAAATTGATATCGATGCAGCTTCAGATGCTACAGTTGAAAGAAATCTTCGATTTGTTCAGCATGCAATTAAACTTTTAAAAATTGTTGATGATATACAGAATGAATTTTCTGACGAGGAATCACAATTTTGCATTGCATTTCTTCATTGTGCAATAGGAACAACATTTTTTTTCGAACGAACAAAGGTAGAAAAGGCTCATTTTCATCTTATGAAAGCGCGTGACACTGCTTTGGGAATCGTAAAAAGCGAATGTGAACTCACAAAGAAAAACTGTATCTATATCAATGATGAGAAAACCGTTCTTCTGGATGAGAAAAGTGATGCAGGACACACGAAATTAGTTATGAGATGTATCGTCGAAAAAACTTTCTCAAAAGAGTTTTGCGAAGAATTTATTTTAGGCAAATACAGAAACATCAGCGATATCGATGCAATGAGAAAGGAACTCATTGTTGACAAATTAGAAGTATTTGATTCTCACTACATCACAAAGACTGACTACGATTATTTGGTTCAAAATAATCTTGCTATGCCTCTAATAAATATATCTAAACTTTTTCTCCCTGAACTCTTTCTGAGAATTTTACACAACAACGGGGTGACTTTAAATGAACTGCAATACGTAACCAATTATCGCAGAGATTCTAAGCAACATACAATGTTAAAGTCAGCATGCAACCGTGAATACGAAACTGCTGTAATTTTGCGTAAAACGATTGAAGAGTACTTTCCTACAGAACATGTTAAGCTCTTTGTGTGTCTACGAAACAAACGAAGTGGTCTCGATATAACTTCATCTACAGTCCAATCTGAAGATTTAAAAGAAAATATGCTTTTTTGTGCACAATTATTAGAAAGCCCACAAAGCATTTTCTATGAATTTGGAATTATCAAATTTGCAGGAAAATCTAACATACGGCATATATCACATTGCAACTCAGTATTACTTAGATTGTTAATGCAAAAGTATAAAGAAGAACATAATGTTGACAAAAAGCAAGAAATGTTCAACAGAGGTAAAACGGTCATGGAGAACCTGAGGCAGAAAATAGAAGAAATAGAAACGACTGATGCTGGGTATACTTGGATGTCTCTTTCATTTCTTTATATTGTGTGCGGTAGATTTCTACTATTATCCGGTATTTCATGCGACATAGAACGTGCCCTTCTGTACTTTAAAAGATCATTGGAAATAGAAGAGAGTAGATCGGTTGTTTGGACTCGATATATTCATGAAGCATTCACTGAGAAAATTGAATGCTTACAAAAATTAAAGAGGGAAGAAGAAGCATTTCAAGCTATAGATTTAGCCATTAACAAACTTAAAAGACAAAATCGCAAAGAAGTAATTAACAAATATGCATATCTGAGAAAAAAAATAAGGTACAAAGTGAACGTTAATTTGGATGTTTCTGTAGAATGAAAATAGTGTGAAATATTTTAAATCAAATATCAGTTCATGTCGCAAGAAATTAACCTCTGATTTCATTTCATTGAATTTTATTCCATGAAATTACTAAAATATTAGTAGCCAGAACCTGATATAGTTGCTAACGAACACTTTGAGTGACTTTCGAATTACGAATCCGGTGTTCCATTTCACCGAAAAATCCCATGAAGGCTCGTGCGCAATATTTTATTTGAATTTTTTATACGTACGATGATTTATTGTGCTGGGGGACTATCATATTTATGAATGTTTGCTGAACAACAGGATCATGAAAAATTCTCAAATTGAGAATATTTACCTAACATACTTATATTAGGTTGTAAATTGATTTGATCTTTGTATAGCAATCGGCTTCTTTTTTAGACTTTTTTTTTCAAATATTATAACGGAAAGAATGGTATAACAATTGTTTTATGTAGCTTTCAAGATTTTGTATTGTGTAGTTCTTGGGCTTGAAAGGCAAACATGTACCCGCCCTCATGAACTTCATGATCAGTTTTATTTTCCTTCATAAGTTCCATTTAATATTCTAGGAAAATAAGATTTCATGGTTGATGGAAAACTGAAAATCCCATTTTAGCATTATTTTAATGAATTCTGAATATGAAAATAGCTACAAGTCAAAAAAAAAACAGCAGTTTCAATTATGGTAGAACTAAACATGAAATACCAAATACGCCATTTTTGTTATTCAAGCGTTAAAATAATACTCTCGTGGTTTTAACATTGAAAAATATGTCAATTTTAGCAATTTTTCAGTGGGTTCAGGGTAAAAACATAGTACATATAACACGATAACGTTAGTTTTACTTCAACTTTCTTGGTACCATTAAAAAGCTGAGACATTGGGCTGCCTGGTGATACCTATAAATACCAATTTACTTCTTTCCGCAGTATACAGCGTTGAATAATCAAAAAGGTTTTATTTGTCTCACTGGGGAATTGATTTTTAAATTGTATGTATAATGTTGGAGTTGATGAGTGGTGGGGTTGAAAGTGGGTATCTTAGCCCTCGAACTATTCTTGTGTTGAAAATATTTTCATATGTTTTTGTTCCCTTAACTACTCCTTAAATCTAGGTTTAAATCTAAAAATACACAGAAAAAAAATCAATTAGTCCTTAACAAATCATTACAGTACCGTTAGATTAAACTACTGAGTTAAGTGATCATTATACATAAAATTGACAAATAAACTGATCAACTGATAATCATAGGGCCTACAGGTGTTCGTCTATTCAAAATGATAAGGCCCACAGGTGTTCGTAAGGTCTGAAGTTGTAACACCTTGTAGAAATTATTTTCTGCCAGACGTTAAGGTTCTTTACTCAAAACCGAAACCGGAAATCCATTAGTACAAAAGAAAATGTCGAACCCAACCCTGTACAGTTGGGGCAAAGCTGGACGTAACATTAAAGCGTGATACTGCTCTAATTTTGATTTGGAATAGTTGTTTGGCACATCTTAAGAACAGACTTCAATGTCAAACAACCATGTTTTTTTTTCGGTCAACAAGTTGTCAAGACTTTCAAGCACTGAAAACAGTCCATAACAAATGCCTCCATTAATGAAAATACGTCAGCAATATATCAATAAGGTACAAAAGACACTTCATAATACTGACAATATAAACAATTTCAAACATGATTTTATTTTAACCATAAGTTTTCCACTATAAAACATTTCAAAATAATTTATAAAAAACCTAATAAAATCCCTCAATTAACATATAAATAAATAACAACAAATCTTTAAACAAATACAACAAAACATGTCACCATGGTAGTTATATGGGTTCTTCTCAGTATTTTTCAGTTAGAAACACAAATTTCTAAATCTAATTAAAACTATTTCTTGAAATTTGTCCACTACGTTCCGTTTGAATGCGTAAAAGTAGTGGACAAATTACAAGACATAGTTTTAATTAAATTGCAAATTTCTAATCTTGAAATGACCTTTATCTTTAAAACGGAAACTTCAACTCAATCAAAGTCACAGTTCAGATGAAAGAACATTTTTTTAAATGCCAAATAACCTCATTGGTCTGTCATAAACATGTATTGAAATCAAAATATTATTGCTATGACTTCAGCTTTTAAATGCCTTTCAAGTTCAAATATACTTATTTTTTTTAATCATACACCATGAATTGTGTATACAAAATTAAAAATATATGTACCAATATAAATATTAACCACTATAAAATATATTGCGTTTACCATGAGACAAGTAACTAAGTATACATATTATAAAATGTTTCACATCTTTGATTGTTGCGGTACTGACAATGAATAATAAAGTTCAACCAGATGTTCTGAATCATTCACTTGCAATAACTTGAAACTTGGTGGCTATATTATTGTATCTTTATCAAGCAAAACAAAGTTAATTAAGGAATGACTGTTATAATTTCTCAGTCTATGAAGAAAAAACCTAAATCACATGGTGCACACTAATTAACCTGGGTAGAAGGTTGTTTTAAAGTGTGCACCACAAGCATTGAGGTCATTTCAAATAGTCTGAACAAATGCAAGAGTCATTCCTTATAATTTAATTTTTGTATCAAAATTTAACAAGTAAATCATCAAAAAATGTTGATGACATCACAGTCGCGTATCAAAATTTGGTCAATGAGATGATGGAAAAAGCTTTTTTTTCCAACCAGAAAGTCTGTTACATCTGAAATTAAATTAAATCATTTATAACTTTATTGTAAAGTTTTCTAAACCTTGGTGTTTCAGTAGCAATTTGAGTGTTTCATGTCACTTACTGAGCTATCCGCACTACATGAATATCTAATTGTATGTATGGAGCTTTGAGGCCACTCATATCATATTTTAAAACATTTGCACGTGTGGTTTCATAGTTATCTTTAAAAAGCTTAAAATAAACTTTGGCAACTACATTCTTTGATCCAACAGCACAAGAAGTAGATCTGTTGTAAAATTTGTCCCATAGGTAATCCCATCTTAGTTAGGTAAAAGTCAGTCATGTAGTTGAACAGACGACAGTCTAAGAAGGAAAGACAATGGATGACAACAAATAATGAAAAGTGAACTGATAAGCTGATAAGCTGAATGTAAATCCATGACAAAAAGCAACACTAGAGTACACTACAGCATGAATAGTCTGAATAAATGTTTTTGATTATATTCAAATTAACTGTAACCATGTTGAATTGTGCTTGATTTCACAGAAATCAAAAGTTGATTTTATTACTTGTGTTGTGTATTACCCCGAACATTCCACCCCACCCCTCCATGTAATTCCAAGTATTAAAACAAAATTTGCAATGGACTTCACACTTTAATTTTTATAAACCAGACAAATTTTTATGTTAATTATAATGAAATTAAGCTTTTTTTAAATAGTGAAAAGTTAACATTGAGCAAGATAAAACATTTCTCTAATTCATTAGTACACAATTACATCTTACACTGGATTGATTAAGATTTTCCAATCTTGCACTATACACAGGTGTTAAAGATCTTATTGTCTTAAAATATCAAGAAATGTTACAGTTATTCCTTCACTATTAAAATTCCCATCAAATTAATTGTTAAATCCATGTTCATTTTGTCGTAAAGTTGCTTATATTAAATATTAAAACTGTATTAAAAAATTGGGAAAAAACTTTTGCAAAACTACATTTCACATATTAGTGCTGTAAATTTTCCTTTTCAAATCTGAAGGGCTGGTGTGGAAAATTGTTCTGGAAATGTGATCAATACATGAAGTTGCATTTTTAACAAAGCCTGCTTTCAAAGATAAATTTTAAAACATAACACTAAACTGCAGTTTCTAAAAATATGTACAAGAAAACCTCACTACTGAAATAGTACAAGGAGAAGTAGAAATGTCATATCAAATGAAATGACAGTTCATAAAAATAGACCTTAATATTAAAACAAATTAACACTACTTTATGACCTGAATGAGTAAATGAGTCTATTTTTAAAATAGACAATAACAAGTCAATATCACAGGAATACATGCTAAATAGTTCTCACTAGAGTCATAGGATCAAATGTTATACAAATATTATTGGACAAAATTCAATTAGGGTTGTTCCATTAAAAGATATGAAGTAACCTAAGAAGGCACTTTTTTCACCTGGGGAGACACCTACAGAAGTTTTATTGATGTTGTTTTATTAAACTTTATATTTTGTTAAGAGACCTGAGCACCATCCATACACAAAGAATAAAAGTGCCTTCCCCGTCCCTCATATGTTTTACTGGATCAGGCCTTACACTATATGATATGTTTGAGATCTACAGCTACAAGTATAGTTCCATTTAAAAATTATGCAGAAGGTGGACATTTTTTTCTTTTCAATGCATTCAAAAGCTTAGTAGAATTCACTTATTCAAATATTCTATTAACCCTTTTGAAGGGTTTCAAGTCAATAGTTTTTTTTAAATTTATGTATCACAAACTAAATGTACTTGGTATCTATTTTTGCATGATTCTCATGTGGAACTGTACTTTTAAAAACTCAAGCTGTCTTATACTGACATAAAAAAATGAGCACAACACTTTGTGCAAAATTGAATACAGTGTACATTCAACAGATAATTTTTTTCATGCAATTAATTTGGGCTTATTTTGTACCATCTTTAAAAGTGCAATCAATTATCAGGCAAACAATATTTGACATTTTCTTTAGACTTTGCTACATAAGAAATATTTGAGACAACAACATCACATCAAATTCGAATACAGATAATCAGAAAATAAAATATACAGTACATAACTAAAATTTTCCAATTAACAGTAGTCATGGCAGTCTTAACTCTTAGCCTTCCTTTACCAAAATCACAAGCTAAGAAAAATGACAGCTGATACACAATAAAAATTAAAACGCAAATGATAGATACCAATTTGTCCAACCTAATTAAAATTAGACCTATCAAATGTTCAATGTCGGATCTAACAACAGTCCATTCTACTTTCTGTTCTGATGATCTTTTTATGATCCTCTGATTTTTCTCTTGAAAAAATAATAGGAGATACTATACTTAAAATTCAATCTTTTTTAATTATTAAAAAAAATGCCCACCTGTTTGATAAAATAAAACATAAGAAATGGATTAAAAAATATTACTATAATGCCAAATTATTGAAGATAGTGGCATAAATATAAACCATCATAAGACCATAATTTACATGGTATCTAAATTTCAAAAATATAGATATGTGCGTAGCAGTCAAAATATCTATGGTCTTACAACTAATTATAAATTCACAGCACTTTTTTAAAATCAACCACTAAACAAAAGGAGCAAATATGGTCCCTATTTACAGGCTAGTATCTTTATTTTAGATAATGAAATGAGCCTGGCATACATAATAAGTCTGTTACTATGAAAGTAATATTGTTCATGCGGTACCAATTTTCATGGTTTCCGTGGATAGGCCAAACAACAAAATTTGGTTCCAAAGGAAAGGGAGATTTTCATTGATGAGTATATTGAAAATCTCCAAACCATGAATTCAAGCATCCACAGACTTGAATTTCTTTCATAATCCATGAAAATTGATATCTAGGAATTAAAGTACTTTCACAATATCTTCCTTTTCTAATGTTTATTACAAAAAGAATAAAAAAGTAGATCACTTAGTAAATTTGTATAATTAAAAGTAGAATTCCAACTAGAGAGCTATTTGTATTATTAAAAAGTCTACCTAGATTTGTTTTAAACAGGAAATTTCCATAATTTTCCTAAGTAGAACATAACCAAACATTAGGTCTTAATATCTCCTGATACCAACTTTCATTTGCACTCTTACTGTTGAATAGTTTCTTTGAGGCCTACTGAATGATTTCCAATCAAAATATTTTTGGGAATTAAAATATGCATGAATCACTAACCATAAGCTCCTGCCTGGTTTTAAGGTAGAGGCATACTAAAATTACCATATCTCATTCATTGAAAATATATAATTCCTTTATAATTTGTTACACAACCAAAGACTAACCGTATTTATAGTTTAGAATGATATGCTGCCTAATATGTATAGTGCAATCAAAAAGCTGTGCAATTTAATGTCCTATTTCCACATCTAATATTCATACAATAACCCTAAATAAAAGTACAAATTTACATACTACAGCACATATATATGCATATAATATAAAAATCAGATTTAAATAATCCGTCTTGCAGTACCAAAAAAGAGATATATAACCCATCCAATTAAACATACAAATGATGTTTGATAAAATACAGCTGCCCAACTTTTAGTAACTTCTAATGTATGGCCTGCCATGTAAACACCAACAAAACCTGCAAGGGAGATAACAAGTTAATCATTTAAGTTATCCAATTACCAAAAAAAAATAATTATCAACTTAAATTTTACATATTTCTATGCATTTGTTGGTATTTATTTTTAGTTTTTAGTGAGTTTCTGCTGTCTTTCATTCTGTTTTTACTGTCTTTGCCCAGTATTTTTCAGTTCAGAATATCCATCAACCAGTTGTTTTCCTTGGTTTTACTTCCAGCCATAATCAAATATGGTTGAAGTGCACGTGTTTGTAAGAATCAGGCAAAATGGGATATATCAGACACATGCACTTCAAAACCCCAACGATCTGACAATATAATTTCACTCAAGGATGCTTTCTCTATTTGAAAAGATCATTATTTGATCTTCGCATCATTTGATCTGCTCAGAAATTTTTCAATAGAATCTTAGAAAAATGAGGTTTTTGATAGAGTTACCTGCCCTTGAAATGTTCATTTTCAGTGCATTTCAATGAAATTGTTACTCAATGGTCCAGGACTTTATGGAAAATCTTGTCTGTTTTCCTTGATTCTGATGGTGCAAATAGTCAAATTACACTATCAAAATGATGGTTTTGTTCATACCATGTTTCACTTACTGCCTGATTCTTACAGGGACTGACACTCAATAATTTACATATTATAACACAAAATTCTAAATGTTAAATTACAGATTTTAATTGCCACTTGATGTCACTAAAATTTTAGTAAATTCCTATTGACTGCATTAACTATGTAAAAATTATGAAACTAAATTAGTACAACTAAATATACTGAAAATGATGTTTTAGAATAAAACTAATGAAAAATAATAATAAAATACCTGGTATTGCTCCTGCCATGTTCATGACCCCTGAAATCAGTCAAGTATTATATCAACTTGAAAAGCATTCAATATAGGAACTAATAATTATTCTGCAAATTGCTGGATTCACAATTGATAACAGTAAACATCTAAGTTTCAATACAAGCATAATATAGGGCATTGTTTTAATGTAGTTTCTGAAATGTAAAAGGACAAATTTGTAGATTGTTCTAAGAATGGAATATACAAACACATGAGTGTAGTCCAACAGTAGTTATACTACATCAGCATGAACTGCAATCATTATCAGATTATGATGGACCGGTGGTGGACTCAGAGGTATAGGGAATATTTACCAACCCCCCTCCCAAAAAAAAAGAACAAATAGGGGACATTTTTTTTGTTTTGCTTTGTTTTGTTTATGTCTATGTTTTTTTAATAGTATTTTTTTCTTAATTTTCTACATTTCCCATAAAGAAATGTTTATGCCAAACTAACCATAGCAATAAATTGTAGTCTCATCTTCTAACCTGAGATAGCACAAATAACTAATTAGAACTTGTGACAAATACTTCCTTAATGTACATATAATATAATATGAGACAGATGTATAACTCCTGGAATTTGGGAAAAACAGGACTCCATGTTTTTGAATACTGGAATTTCACTATTTTTTTTAGACTCCAGAAGTTTAATACAATTATCCAGAAAATGACTTTTATAGAAGATTTTTTTAATGTCCTTCACTTTTCTTAAAAGTCTATAACAAATGGCAGGATTTGAAAGCAATTTTATACAGAATTGAATTGACCAGGGTTACTTTTTAGCCCAAGTTGCCCAGTAGTGTGAGCCCTGACTAATGCATGTTCATTCATTCAGCTAAAGACTTGTAAAAATTCAACACATTTTACATGGACCTAATATAGGGGTTTACACCTATATTATCATCCTTTACTATCACTCTACCATGTCAATAATGTATGAATGAATGATTTAAAACTCCCTATTTGATAAATAAGAGAACCCCTTAGCTAGTCTAAATAATAATGCCCTCTTTGAAGGCTAATTTTTATTTTGCTTGGTCGCCTCCCTATTTATAGTAAGGCATGCCTCAGCAAAAGCCATGATTATCAGGATAACCTTTAAATCTTTAAATATGCTTGGTTTAAACAGTTGGTGGGTTTATTCAGGTTCCATTTCAAAAGATTACATTGTAGAGGTTATTAAAACTACTTACCAAACACAGATCCAGCATGTTTAGGGGCTACATCCTGAGGATTTATGAGTATACCACTATTATGAAGGGCACAACATGCCAGAGAAAATGCCACACATAGTAATGCTCCTTCAAAAACAGTCATATATGCCAGCAATGTTAATCCTACGGCTGTTCCTACTAAAGATAATGTCTGTAATGATAAAAAAGAAATTAATATATACAGCCATCATAAAAAAAATTCCTTGATTCTCATCCAACATTTTTCAAAATTAGACACTTGTTTTGCTTTTCTTTTTGTTTTTGTTTTTTTTTATTTTGTTTTTTGTGCAGTATCATGAATATAAGTCGATTGATCTATATAAAATTTTACAATAAGATTCCAAACCACAAATATAGATTAACACAATTACCAATAAGTTTAAGCAATTAGGAATATTGTATAAAAGCATGGCTGGACCTTGATAACTTAAATTTAAATGCATTTTCTGTTTTAGAATAACTAAAATTCTCAGCTTGATTTTGCTTTGCTTTTATTGTGAATTCTGCAAAGAGTGCCAAAATAAACTAAGTAGAGGAAACCTTTTGAGATGTTCCCCAAATATTAAAGTAAGCTCTTTTCAAATTGAGGGGACCATATCAAATCAAACACAAGTGTTTGTTCTGCAGATTAGAAAACAAGTACTATCTTTAAAAAAAAGATAGCAAACACAGTAAAAAAATTTCGAAACGCTACTGAGTTATCAGTATTTGGCCAATCATCAAACAGAATTACAATCAAGTGACTTGCGTTTCCATAGAAGAGTGTCTACAAGGTCAAATGGTAAAAAGTGAAACTATACAAACTGCATCAGAAAAAATGCAAAGCGAAAGTAAGATCAGTTTTCATTCAATTTTCCATATACCAGGAATTAATGTATCTTCTAGATGCACAGGCTTGTCCATAGTCAGAGGGAAATTTGTATTGAAATGAGCCCATATTTATCAAAAGGCAATGATGAACCTTTAAAAGACCAAATTTTGTGATTTCATGTAATTGTACTTAATTTCAGATTGTGTCTTTTTCCACAAATTTCATGATCTGGCAGTAATTATTTGCAAATATAACATGTAATTCCCAATAAATACCAGTATGTATATCAAGCATTTAGAAACTTTCAAAATTACACTACCTAAAATTCTTATGAAAGTATTTAGAAACCATTAATCATGGAATTTTTTTTTTTTTTTTTTTTTCAGAAGTACCAGTAGATACAAGTATTTTTTAATAACACAGTTCAGTATTACAAATGTACATACATTATTTAAGTTTCTTTTTATTATTATAAAAGGGTCATATTACATGTACACTCTATCTAAAAATGTGTTTTGTACAGTAAAGTGTAAGATAGTTTCACATGTTAAGTCAGTACTGTGCAATTTAGCTTGGCATTCAAAAGTATTAAATTAAAAAAAATATCAACTTCTAACTGGCTATAACCACAGTATGTGTAAAATTTGTATTGCATTGCTCTTTTCTAAATACAAGTGTTTTTTAAGATCAACAATCAAATTTCATTGATTGATTATTGATTAATAATGGTTTAACGTTTCAAGCATTTCAAGATGAAAATGTTTTACCAATCAAACAGACTCTGCATTGTTCTAGTCTGACATGTTGAGCCAGATATTTATTGCGCTAGCTCAGAGAGGCAGCAGCCTAACAGGTATGCATGCCAACCTACTTTTCTGGGTTTCCCAATAAAGTGTGAACAGAAAGGCAGACAAAGTTATAGCCAGACAGGCTGTTAGAGAGATGGACAGACATCAACATACCATAAAATATTTGTCAAACTCAGGTCCTAAAAACTTACCTCAAATGCTTTTCTGACAAAAGTAATATCATATCCTGAAAAATATATATATCAGAATATAACCATCGTAAGAAGTGAATTAACATTGTGGATAGAACATGTAAAAGTTTTCTACATTTTTGGTACAAGATCACTGTAAACCATAAAATTCTCATGGCTGTTTTGTTTTCATTCTTTTGCTGAGAGTTCTTAAACAAAAACATTAAACAGCTGTGAATATTTTCCTCAAAAGAATTTATTACATCAGAGGAATAATCACGATTTCAAAACTGAGGAAAGTAGATTGATGACACAAACCACAGAAAAAAACAGCACAAAAATGTCCATGATTACAATTAAAAAAAAAACAAAATAAAAAAAAATAGACAGGGACAGACAAAACATAAACTCATCTGTGAAATATTTGTACTTTCAATTCAAATATTAACTCAATTTTATGGTGTGTTTGTTGTTTCAGTTCCTGTATGACCTTACATTGAAGGGGGACGGTTAAGGCCTTAAAAAAATAATTTAATCCCAACCCAGTCAGGAGATTTTAGTCATTAATGTGTCTTGGTGTCAATATTTTATTTTCAGTTGGATTTTGAAGTGTTACCATGGATTTTATTACCAGTTGTTTTGTTGTCAGGGCCTTTCAGAGCTTACTTAAAGGTGTGTGATTACACTTGTTGAAGACCTTTTGGTAATCTCTGAAAGTATTTACTATTTTGGATTTAGGTTAAACACAGATGCATTTGTTGTGATTCACCATACCTGTTCTTTTTTTCCATTTAAAGAAAATGTCATAAAAAATACCCTCTATATCAACCAACCTTTTTTAATGAGATGATCAGCAACTTTCCCACCTAGTATACTACTAATTATAGACACAATCCATGGCACAACATTAAACACCCATCCCTACAATTACAAACACATAAATTATTGCAGTACTTTCCTCCGTGCTACTCTAATCTTTTATGGATGTTTTAACCAAGAAAAACATTCCACAGTTATTCTCACTTTATGGTATGATATACAAAGGTACTGTAAATTGAGAAAATTTGTGAATTGTGAACATACTAGTTTTGCAATATTTTAATATTTTTATTTATCTATTTATTTTGGTTTTTTAGGTTTTTTTTGGTCTTTTTGGTATTATGGGGGAAATACTGAATACAGATCTTTTTCTCACTTTCAAAACATTTTGATAAGTATTTTTGCTCAAAACTGTTTTTGATTTTAGAGTATAAAATATATTTAAAAAAAAACAATGATAGAACATAATAATACTGTGTGTTTTATTTCAAAAAGAACCATATTATAGAATAATATCCTTCACTAAAACAATATCAATGGAACAACATCTGATTTTTATGGAGGGAGCTAGTATTTTTAAAAAAATGTCCTAAATTTTCTTTAATTGTAATTTCTGACCCAACTCTTTAATTATTAAATGTCCTCCCCCACCAAAGTATGAAATTTCATACATATAGAAAAAAATTGAATTATTCTAAAATATAACACTACATATACAATGTACCTTAGCTTCTGGGAAATTTTCGTGGAAATAAGTAGGTGCCCATGACAATAAAATGAAGAATGAGTTAGTATGACAAAAATGACCTAAGTATATTGACCTGAAAAGAAAGAAAAGAATTATAAATAAAAATTGAAAATTTAATTATCCTAAAAAAAAAATAACACTACATATACAATATACCTTTGCTTCTGGGAAATTTTCATAGATAATATGTAGGTGCCCATGACATAAAACTTGATACAGTTTAGATTTTTGATTGTGATAAGACATTTGACACATGATAGGAATTTGACCAGAATTAAAGTGGCCCCTTTCAGGCCCCTGATTCCTAAATGGCTCCGATCATAACCTCCAAAATGAACCCCTTTCGTTGGGAGTATGGCACTTTGTAGTAGAATATGGGGAGATCTGTTGATTTTAACTCAAGTTATTGTCTGGACATCAGAAAAAACACTTGTTTCTGTCGCTCATTCCTAAACAGTTTAAGACTGAACACCTAAAATCAGTCCGAGTCTGTTCTTTATGGTATTTGCAGAGCAATACCACAGACATCCATATGGTTTTACTGAAATTATATAGTTAAATTCCATGAAATATTTTGTTTTTGCCCCTTTGTTGCCCCTAATTCAAAAACAGTTGGGATCATAACCCCAAAAATCAATGCAAATCTTCCTTTCAAGGTTTGGGATCTTGTTACAAAATTTTATAAAAGACTAATGTTCATGTTATTGCACAAAAACCAAGTGTCTACAGATAACAACGAACACAGGGACAACAGCATCATACTACATGTATTATACTACAGCATACTACAGCAATATTTTTGCAGTTGTATAAAAAGAGGAAAACCACTAAAACATCAACAAATGTTAGACTCATCTACCAGTAAGTGGTCCCTAAATATTTTTTCTCAAACAACATTTTTTTTTTTAGATAAAACCATTATTTACAAAAGCATTAATTATTAATAATAAATACCAGCTTTTCTTCAAGCAAAGACTGTTATTATTTTTGATTGGTCATATTAATTCTCACTTCCAAAAAAAATGGAATTTGATACAGCCAATACCACCAGACTTTGTACCAATGTTGTCAAACATCGATAATGGATATGTTGTATATGAAGAAAT
Organism: Perna viridis; assembly: GCA_037379345.1. NCBI lineage: Eukaryota > Metazoa > Mollusca > Bivalvia > Mytilida > Mytilidae > Perna > Perna viridis. Next base: position 40,310,499 of record CM074511.1, on the reverse strand, counting down.
TTCATAAGACACCCTAAATACTTATATCAACCATGCTCATAAGATTTAACTGTATATTAATTGTTTACCAAAATCCAGCCTTTTGAAATAGAGTACACCAAGGCACTGGTTCTTTTTCTACTTTAATTGGTTTTTCTAAACTATCTAGTAGAGTTGGGTATTTTTTCCTATAGTTGGCAATTAGAATAAACCTTACGTATAAAACCCATAATACTGAAAAGGCACCTGAAATATAAAAAAAAACAACATTACTATAGACAACCATGGTGAAATTATTTATGTTTGCTAATACTTGTATATTTTTTGAGGGAGTAAAGATCTTAGGTGGACTCAAAACCTTGACTTTAAATAAGGAAGTGAAGGTGGACTAAAACCCTGACTTGTGACACAGGTGCTTGCTCCAACTATCTCATTGACAGCTATACAGACAACAGAAAGTGCAGGAAATTTTTTGCTCCTGGTGTTATTGCAATTCAGTAATTCTCTGTTAAAGAATCAGGAAAAATATGTACAAGTTGTGGCACATGGAAAAAAAATGCAGATATTTCATTGCATTATCCAGGACCTCCAGAAATAATCATCGAAGTGATTTTAACGTTTGCCTTTGTAAGATTTAAGCTGAAATACACTATGGAAAAATGGTTGAAAAGTTTTCCCACACTTTTCCCTATATGCAGTCAAAAAATATCTAAGTCACATATGCTTCATAATTAGATGTATTGAATATATTATAGTTAAAAAAAAACCAAGTTGAGAATAATGATCTTCCATCAATTGCTTGATTCTTACACAGAATGGTACTTAAGCATTTGTCTAACAATGTCAAGGTCACAGTAGTTCCACTTTCAGTCCAAGCAATTGTAGAAATACAGAGTTTGAATGTTCAAATCAATGTGTTGATTTAAATAGAAGTATTTGGTGGTAATACCAGTGTTTATTCATTAGATTTTTCATTTTTCAAGTGATTGCTGAGAGGTAAAAAATTATTTATTCAATTTTAGTCCAAGGACCATATCTTCAATAAAAATCAATCAACCTTAACTAAAGTCGAATTTATTCTATACCTTCTCATAGTAAGACTGCATACAAAATCTAAAATCAGTTGGTAAAAGCATTACAAAAAAAGTGTGGAAAACTGTAAATTCACTGAAATTTTCTAAGTCCAAGGGCCCTAACTTCCGTAAAAATCATTCAACTGTAACCAGAGTCACACTTAATCTGTAACTTCTCTTAGTAAGACTATATACAAAATATAAAATTAATTGGTATAAGCATTACAAAAAAAAGTGAGAAAAACTGTAAATTCAATGAAATTTTCGAAGTCAAAGGGCCCTAACTTCCACAAAAATCATTCAAGCAATACCAAAGTCCAACTTAATCTGTAACTCCTCATAATAAGGCCACATACCAGAAACAAACTCATTTGGTAAAAGCATAACAAAAGAAAAAGCGGAAAACGAGGACGGACCGACGGACAGATGGACGGACAGACACCTGGCATTTCACGGGGACCAACAAAAGATTTTAAAAAATCTGACCTTAGAGAAGACTCAAAACCCTGACTTAGATGTTGTACTTTAAACGGAATCAATTCTTAGTGATTTTTCACAAAATTAAATTCGTTTCTTGTATTGATTTTTTTTAATTCAGCAAAACGATACAGTTGATTCCACTTAACCGTATACCTGTTAATTGCATATTACTGCTAATTGCATAAAAACACAAAGAACAAAAACATTCCCATCTTATCCATGTAAAAAAATTCTTTTTATTTGCACAACATAAGGTCAAAAATGAGAAAATTCCTCTTAAATGCATAAACATTTTTTTCAAAATTTACTAAAAATTGTATCTAAATGGGTATAACAACAATTCATTGTTAATGAAATATCTCAGTTTTCTCAATAAATTTGTTTTTACAACAATATTTTCTCTTTCTTTTGATTAGACTCTAATGCAGGAAACTAATGAGATATGAGGAAAGAATATATTCCACTTAAACATAGAAAATATCAGGTATTTTCCCTTGAAATGACAAATTAAGTTCATTGCATATTCCTGTTAACTGCAAATTTTTTTTCAGAAAAATAGGTTATGCAATTAACAGGAATCCACTGTATTTACATTAAATAAATGTGTCATTGGGGAATGGGGATTTCCTGATTTGAAAAGCATATAAAAAGAAGAAAACTGTTATACAAAATACACAATAATTACTTCATATTGTGTACTCACCAATAAAACGAAAGACAATTTGCCAACCAAATTTCTCTAACAGTATAGAGCCTATACTTCCACTAACTAAAGTTCTGAAAAATATTAGGAAAAGATGAGAAAGATAAAGCATTTCCATATTATTATACCTGAAAATCTAAAAAATTATAATTGAAATTAGTGTGAAAAATTATTAGTTTTTATATGGAAAGTTGAGATTTGCAGCATGTTAATGTTAATTAAAACAATTAAGACCTACATGTAATCTATCTGTTATTCATAAAAACAGGAAGTTTTAAACAAGCATTTGCTCTGACCACAGAGACAAATTGCCATTTGATATGGATGGTTGACTTTATCTTTTAAAAGTCTTAAAAATTACCTATATGTTCACTAACATTATAATTCCTATTTTTTTTTGTGCCTACACTGAAGTTGTTTTGGCCATTTTTTTTACAAGCACCATTAAAGTCTCCAAATACCAACTATAAAAAAAATTGGAAAGAAAAGTTTTGCATACCTACCAACCCTGATTTTTTAAGTACCGGTACTTCTCTGACTAAGAATCAGGCAAAAAATCAAGAAAAATAACCACATAGATTTTATTGCTTTACCCATGTATTTATACCTCGTAACCTCTAGAAATAACTAGCAAGGTGTAAAGATTGCCTTTTTTTCTAAATATCAAATTTAGTTGAAATGCACTATGAAAAAATGGTGGGAAAATTTTCCCACACTTTTTCCCTTTATAAGCAGTCAAAAATATCTACATCACAGATGCTTCAGAATTAATTTAAATAGTTTTTTGGTTGTTTTCTAGATGTATTGAATACATTTGAGGCACAAAAATATCAAATTGAGAAAATGATGTGCCACCAATTCCCTGATTCTTACACAGAATGGTACTTAAAGCATGTTGGAATAAGCACAGGTATTTTTTTCACCAATATACAGTTTAGGTATCTTTTTCTTTGACTAACAGACATTTTGTTCCCTATTTACTTAAGCTTCAAACTATACAAACATACTTTTTCATTCATCATCTCCAATATGTACAGCTAAATAGAAAATCAAAATTACCCTAGTGGAGATCCGGCACAAACAAAACTGTAGGTAGAAGATCTCTCTTTCTCTGAAACCTTTTTGGAAATGAGTGATGTTAAGCTAGGGACATGGAAACCTGTTAAATAACAGGGAGAATTAAGCATAAGACTGTTAAATAGAAAACACAGAAACTCAATGCTAAATTTCACTAAACTTGGATCTTAAAATCATAGGGAAAGGCATCAGCAAGGTCCTACATATATGAAGCCACTCTAAAACATGAATGGCTCAAAATCATTCTGTCTAAAGTGACATTTTTGGCAACTATGTCAAGTGCGGATCCAAGGACTGGTGTACCGGGCTACACAAATGATTAATTTTACACTTCTGACTTATTGTGAAATTAACCACAGGTATAAGAATAAAATGACTGTTTTAATGATAACAAGGTGGCCTAACCTGTTCAATAATGGATGGAACAAACGTGTTGTTTAAATATCAGAACATCTACATACTAAATCAATATACTTTCATGCAAGATAAATACTTTGCCTGACAGAAGTATTACCACAGTAACAAAAATTAACAAGAACTATAAATAAGTGAACAATAAAATGGAACTAAATACAAATAAAATAACAGATAAAACATATAAACATAAAGAAAATGAGGCCTTTTAAACTTTATTTTTTTTACCAAAAACTAACACTTCAATTCTTCGTGTAAAATCCAGTGAAAAGAACTATTATTAGAGTTAAACCAAAAGTTTGTATTCTTAGAACTCTGTCTTCTTTAAAATAAAGTGTAATAAATAATGTAAAGAATATTTCATATTGCATTTTCACTTACTGATTTATCATTCCTACCTTTATTGCCAACTTTGAACAAAAATCGGTGATTTAACAAATGTGTATTGTTTACACAAACAAACCGTGACATGACTATGTAAAATCAACCCAACATTGCAACCTTCAACTGATCATTCCACCTAAACTTGTTCTTCTGATGATGCTTCTTTTTAAAACATACTAAGATTCCTGGAAATCCAGTAGTTTTTATATATATGAATAGTGGTAAATTTGGGCTGGACAAAAAAAGTAGCCTAAAAAATTCCTTTACCTTGAAATCCATCCAGTGGTTTTTATGCACATGCATAGTGTTTGATTTGAGCTGGACAAAAACAAGATGCTTCCAGGAGCCTGAATCACTCGTCTGGTTCAATTTTTTGCCTTTCAAGGGCAATATAACAATGAGTCGTTCGACAATTTTGATCCCTTGTAGACTTTTGGTAGACCTTATAATAAGAATCATTTCAGCAACTGAAAGAATTTGGCTACATCTAACAGTTCTGGAGATATATGATAAAAACTTCTGACTGATCCCTTTATTCTATTTTTAGTAACAATGGCCATGTTTTTCAACAGATGGAAAATCGCCACATCACTTCTATGCAGAATACCCTAAGGAACATTCATACCAAGTTTGGTTCTAACTGGTCAAGTAGTTTCAAAACTGTTAATGATGATGACGACAACATTAGGCTTAAACAATTACCTATGTGTAATAGACACTAAGTGATGGCAATAGCTCAAATGGCCTTCGGCCAGGTGAGCTAAAAAGTAGTCTAAAAAATACCTTTACCTGACCTTCATGTAAAAAGTGCCCACCATATTATCATGATATATCCACATACACACAAGTATGTACAAAATATCAACGGCCTAGGTAAAAAGACAAAACCAATGCCTAAATTATTTTTTATTTGACCTTCACATGAAAGGTCGTGGTCGAAGTTCATAAAAAATGGTACAAACATAAGATCCTATCGCGATATACCCACACACCAAATATTAAAGATCTATGTCAAAAGACAAAAAAAGTATGGTGTAGACAAATTTTGTATAAGAAACAAAAAGAAAAAGAATTCACACTACAAAATATGTCTCCAATCTGGAAAGGGAAGACATAATAATCAAACTTTGATCTCCGTTTCTTACCTTACCTACCTGAAACTTGCAAAAAAATCATATAACTATAAAGAACCACTGACAAAATCTGCCAGTGCAAGCATGGCGAACATCATTATTCTTTAAAAAAAAAAAGAAAAAAAAAGTTTCTTAATAATCTTGTCCACAATAAGCAGAAAGACATACATGTATCAAATATATAAATACCTTGAGCTAATCCTAGAAATACTCTTGATGCTACAATAATATATAGAGTTATATGTTTATCTGGTGAAATGTAAGCTAGTTGTGGAGTGAGGAATATTATCATGGCATAAACAGTTGCAGCAACTGGTAACACAATCTCTCCACCAATTCTGTCACTGAGATAACCACCTAAAACCTGGGTCATCATGTACCCCCAGAAAAAACAACCAAGGACAGTCCCCTGTAAAATAAAATGGAAAATGATAATGACATACATTTGTACATGTATAATTTATGAGACCAGCTATTTGTTTTAATTTTCTAGTAACAAAGTTTAAGGCATCATTGTTTTTAAAGAAAATAAAGAACCAACTTCATACAAAATAAATCTAACATCATTTCCATATATTAAAAAAAAACAAGAAAACAGGTACAGATCTATGTATATGTAGGATTTAGTTTTATAGGGTTCTTCAAAAAACACATAACGCAGAACAAGACATGAATTATGTCGCTAAAAAATCAAGATTCCTTGATAAAGTAGAGCAAAAAGTTTTATAAAGATTTTGAAAAAATAAATTATGTCCATCAAAAAATTAACATAATGCTCATATACTTGTATCATCTTCCTGTAACAACCGATTGTTGTTAATTGTCTTTGAGCCAATAAAATTGCCTATTGTCATAACAATTAATAAAAAGGTCTCTACCATAATTTGCAAATTCACTGCTTTTGTTATAATAAGTGGATTCAAGAAAATTATAAAACTTACTGATTGTGTTTTATTCCATTCAAACTCCTTAGCCATAACAGCCAGACATAGTGGTGCAACTGTTCTACATGAGTACAGAGCCACACAACCAAGGAACATTGCAATAGACCATTGTCTACGTTCAGAGCTAAAGGAAAAAGTAACAGTATACACTACCATTAACACAAAGTTTAATTCTCCACTTGAGATATTACGAGTGGAGTCATGGTGTCTCCAACCCACAGTGGAGTCACAATTACAAAAATTGTCTGAAGTTTACTACTCCTGTCTGTATACCAAGGTATATTTATTAGTTGTAGCACTTTGACAACATTTCTCAGTTTTGGACAGAAAAAAAGATTGAAAAGTACATGTAATTCAATGGAATAATTTTATCTTAGTTTTTACCTTGGTGGAGACACAGTGGAGGACATGAGTGACTTAAAATTTTGGTTGATGATAGTGTATTTATCACGTGTAATCCTTTTTTACTTTAATATGAATTATATGTCATCTGAAAGGATTTTCCAACTTTGTTACTGAGTTTCATGTAGCACTGTGGAATTGAAGACAACCATGATAATTATTGTCATCATGTTATATATTAAGACATCCCATAATACAATCCGACCAAGCAGATCAGAGACTAATTGGGGTATGAACTAATGTTTCATCAAGTGTGTTTCAAATATCACCAGTCTCATGTTAGTGTACAATTTAATGAAAATCAATTCTACAAGTATCATGAAAATGGCCGAGTCCAGAAAGCCATGAGATCTGTTGATATTTTCATTTGTGCTCACTTCTAACCTCTCTTAAATTCTGTCAGAATCTGTCTGGAAAACTGTTCTATTACAGCAGATAGAACAGAAATCCTGACAGATCCTGACAGGGTTTTACAGAGGTTGTCCTGGGTTGTGATAAACTTTGTCTTATTTCCTGAAAGACCCCCTCATGGGTCCTGACAAAGAAATATGATAAGCTGTTCTATACTACCAAACCCCTGGACAGTTCTTTACACTAATCAGAACAAGAAGTCCAATTAAAAATAAAAACTGTTCATAGAAGATTATAGTGCATTTAATCTTTTCTGCTTGACAACTTTTAGTAAAAGCAAGTCCAATTAAAAATACCCATTTTAATATAAAAATGAAAATGAACCACAACAGTTCTAAATGAAGTAGTTCAGAGGAGTAGTACCATAAACTATCAGGAACTGTTCTTGGTAGTAACTCGTCAGAATGACATTAAACAGAATAGTTCTACCTAGAACAGTTCCTGACAGAGAGTGTTAAACCCAAGACAGATAATGACTGAGTTTGTCCAAAACCATAACAGGTTCTGTTAAGATGTACCATGGATCTGGACAGTTTCTGACAGTTTAGAACCTTTCTGGCAGACTTAAAGAGAAGTGATGACAACCACAGGCACTTGGGTACAGGAATGTGTATTTTGTGTAATAAAATTGATTTTTTTTTTATTATTAGATGACATAACTAATACCAAACGGTGCATGTGTCACCCAGTTTTCGGTGTTTATATAATGTTTGATATAACCCCACACTGTTTTACCAATATAGAACAGTGAGGGGAGTGCACAAAATACACATTTCTGTACCCAAGCACCTGTGATCCCAACTAAAAACTGGACTTGAGAATTTTTTAACATGACCTTTATGCCTTACGGAACACGAGCCTAAAAGAATAGTCAACCAATGTGCAACTACTCTGATTATTTGGATTAGTTGAATGGGATAAAAATAAAAAAAAATAAAAATATAACTCCCAAGATGGCAAAATTATTTGGCCTAGATTGGCTAGAAAATCTCAGCTCTGATAAGTGTTATTCGGTAAGTGCAATACCTATTCCAGTAGTTCCCATCAGTCTCTGTCATTGTGTTCAATTCTTTAATCGTTGTGCATTTTTTCATTAAAATTCAATTATAAAGCAGGAATTCAATTCCACTTGGAGTCATTTATTTTCGGTTCACTAATTTTTCAAATGGGTTCATTCGATGCGGGGGAAAACAACATATGAAAAGTGATTTTCAGCGTTACATAGACGCTTTTTTCTTTGATTCTTATTTTCTTAAACGCACAATTGTTTCAGATATGCAATGTTTTAGGAAAACAGGCTCTGAATAAGTTCTTTTCCGGATAGAAAAGGCAACAGATGAAAAGGTCATTTTCACTTTTCATGTTTTACTCTATAAAAATGCATTGTGAAATGTATAGATATTAGCTTCTGTTGTATATCTATATTTCTTTGTGTTTTGGAAATTATATTATCGAGTATAAGTGAGCTCACTCTTTAGCAATTACAGCTGTATTGACACTAGCTGCGAAAAGTAGCTCTATTTTTTGTATTTGTTAACGTTAGATCGCAAAATAAAAAAAAAAGATCAAGAGCTACGATTTCGCTGCTATATTGATCCTTGAATACATGTAAATTATAATAACATTCTTTTTTAGTTTTTCCAGTTATGTTTAGTTCTTATTCAATTTTATTTCGTAAACATATTGCCTTTACATGATATTCTACCAATTCCATGCTCACATAACAAAAATATGGAAATTTGATATTGCTGTAAGGGTTTTATACAACATGTATTTTACCCGACAATGTACATGTATTTTCTATGGAGGTGCACATTTACTTCCAAGACTTGTTATTAATTAAATCATATATTGACAGTCATTTGGTTCATGGAAATACTACAATAATATGCAGTATATTTAATCAGGGTAAAAAAGAAGATAATAATGAAAGTTAAATAGCAGAGACATCAATTGAAAAATAGACCTCAAAATTATAATCAAACATGCAAGAATTACTGTATAACAATGACATATTCAGGTATCTCATTTAATGAAATTAACTTAATTGGTAGGTCATTCTAGGTCATCCTGATATGTGTACAGGTATTCAATGCCCTTATATAATAGAACTCTCAACCTGTTACAGTGGCAGATCCAGAAACTCTGGAAAGGGGGGACTGCTGACTGGCATAAGAGGACAGGGGGCAGCTACTCCACTGGTTTTCTATTTTTGCGATAAGATGGGACAGGTGTAACCTGTAAGAGCACAAGGTTGAATATTTTGATATTTTAAAATAAATCTTGCCATTTACAGTTTTACATCTTTTTTCATAACTTAACAATATAACAGATAAACATTTTTGTTTTTGTTAAGAATTTGAAACTAAAAAATAAGGTATTATTTGACTTCGAAATTATTTTGGATTGGAGAAAATAAGTGAAAAAATTATTCATAGAACTTAATGGGATTAGTCATGTTATCATGATTAAGGGGATTAAGTACGTTTTCCTTGACTAACCTTACCCCTTAGCCATGCCGATATGACTAACCCCCCAAAGTAAGGGTTAATTTTACAAATTATTTTTTTGTAATTTTCCAAATTCCAAAATAATTCCAAATTCAAATAATTCTTGTTTAAAGATCCTTACTTGCAGGATAAATTCCTCTCAGACTGAAATTGTGCTCTCAGTGCTTCTGATGTCAACGGTTAAATTCATACATGTATTGATTATGGTTATGAAGACAAAATTCAGTTTGACAAGAGAGCCCCCTATTTGTAATTTTAGAAGATAATAATACCATGTTTTATGAGGCATTTTTTATTTATCTGACATTTGTAAATTATAGTTTTTTGGTTAACAAGGCAAAATGCATATTTCAAACATGGTATCCAAAAACAAAATCAACAGAAGTAAGAGGTATTTTGTATTCACTGAAAAATAATCAGTCTACTGGTAAAAAGAATATAGATCGTGTAATAAATAGTAGTAAGCCTGCATGTTAATGGTCTGAGAATAAACAAAATAAAGGGTAAAATTTTATGTTACTTAACGGTACAAAGTCTGTAATTCGGCTTCATAATGGACAAAATTGCTTTTATCTTTTAGGCTGATTCAAATGAATGAATGAATTATCATTGCAACACCACAATGCTTCCCAGGAGTCAGTGTCTGCGAGTCTGCTTATCTTGCTGGAGGAATGTCCCTACACAGCTAAATACTTCAACTTTTTCAAGAAATTTGTTGTGCTCTAATAAATGTGGTTTGAGATGGAGTCAAGCTATTTATTCAGCTGCTCTAAGAGACTATTCTAATACAAAACTTGACGAGTTTGATATTTCACAGAATCCTTACTTTGACAAATATAAGCAGAAACTAGCAGAAAAACAGAAGTAAGTTGAGCACTCTAGATCTGGAACTGGTTGCTTATTTTCAGTTGTATCTTTACCTTTCTACAAGCAATTCACAATTGAACTTGAAAGATATTGGAAATATAGATATTTTACAACTCTATGTGAGACATTCCCTCTTTTCTCTTCAACTTGAAGTTGGAAACACATAACTAGGAAATGAAAATAAAATGCCTGCAGTGAAATAATTAATTTGAATATAGTATAGAAATATGAATGCTACATTGTAAATATAAGATGAATTAGCAGAAGGATTGTTACAGTAATATACCTTTATTTTAAGAATACCAGTATGTGTTGCAACTGCAGTAGTTTGACAAATTGAATTTTTTTGCTCTTTACTAAAAAATGATGAAGGGATATATATTGAAACCAGTATGTACATGTGTTATAATTTACTTGTGGGAAATTAAATTTACTATGTGAAATTTGATTAAAGGCTGAAATGTTTTCAATTATACAATTCAAAATTCACCTACATTTGTAATGAACAATGGCTTGGTATAAGCGTACACCTTATTTTTGTATTTTTGTTGTGTTATAGTGAATCTCCTGAGGAGTTTCAGTCACGCTTAGAAAACCTGAAAGAAAAGAAAATAGAAGCTGTTGAACAAAGAAAAAAGGAGATAGAAGATTCTAAGAAAGAAGTTCCAAAGCCCAGTGTGGAGAGTCCAGTAGGTGCTGGCAGTTGGCCACCAAGGGTAATTTGAGTGATATATATTACCTATATGTAATAAGAATAAGAAATTTTAATGCAGTGACTGGTAGTCATTTTCAATATGATGCATGTAGAAACCATGCATGACACGAACTTCTAGAATACACCATATGAAACCACTGAATATTTTTAATTGACAGTTACACTCCTTGAAACGTTTACGTTTCCCATTTTAGCGTTCATGCATCATTTATCATGCGTTTACACATCGTTTTGCATTCGTTTAAACACACAATACGAGCGTTCGTTTAAATGCACGATAGAAATGTTCATTTATTTTTGTACTTTGATTATTTCCTTGATTTAACTGTTAGTTTTATATTTTTTGGTATTATTAATTTATATTATTTCATTAATTCTATTTTTTATTTTATCTCTTGTCATTATTTGTTAATATTCAAATTTTTCACCGTCTATCTTTAGTTTAAACGCACGCTGTAAGCGTTCATCTATCGTGCGTTTAAAGGCACGCTAAGAGCGTTCATTTATCATGCATTTAAACACACATTGGGAGCATTCATTTATCGTGCGATTTAACACACGATAGGAGCGTTCGTTTGTCATGCATTTAGCGTGCTTTAGGTATTGTACGTGTGGGAAACATAAACGTCTCAAGGAGTGTACCAGTAATTTTATTGCAATGGAATAAGAAGTGCAAAAACATGGAGTTGAAAACTCATAAGTTAAAGTGTATGTGACCATTTTATTAGCAAGAAATAATGATATATTACCTCTTTATACCATTTATACTTGTACCTCCACTCAATGTTTGTTTGTGGGGGTTTAACATCTCCACTCAATGAATTGGTGGTATGTTGGAATCACCTTGTCCGTTCATCTGTCATTCTGTCCATATAATTACATTGCAATTATCTCTGCACATAATGGATGGATCAATTTCTTTGGTGTGTGGCTTTACATAGATGATTCATTCATTGTTGTGCTGTCCAATATCGACTTCCTGTTTAAGTGGAGATATACCTCAAACAACAACACGTTATTCTTATCTCTTACCTGTATAATTATTTGATTGAGATCTTTTAACTTTTATGCATTCAATGTTTTTTTTCCAGAGTTTAGATGAACTGTTGAAAGTTGATCTAATCAAAGATAAAACAGCTGATGAAATCCGAAAGGTAAGTCATATTTGATGGTTAAAAAATCTATTTAAACTGCTTTATTAAAATAACTGGATTCCTGAAAAAGTTTTTTAGGCTGCCGAAGGTATCAGCTATGGCATTGAATGATTATATCACCTTATTTATAGTTTATTGTGGAATATTCACCCCCCCCCAAAAAAAAAAAAAAAAAGGACACAACAACAAAAAAACAAAAAACACGGTTTTTTTTTTTGGCTTATTCTTGATTTATACTATTCTGCAGTTTCTATGTTAAATTCAAATTTTAACATGCTTGTTGAAAATGTTCCCTCCTCCATTGGGGAAATGATTTAAACCACTCATTTCAGAAGAATCTATATATAGCATTATTTATTATATATAAAGTCCAAAATAACAAGGACAAAAACCCATGAAAAACTGAATGAAAATAAATCATAAAGCTTTAATTTTTTTGTACATTTTGGAACACAGGCAGGGTATGTTATCACTGGTTTCCTAGACACTGCTACTGATCAAACAAGTTGCTCATGTCTCTAATTGTTTTTGATATACTGTAGATATGGAGTGAATATCACGCACAGAGAGATTGTATTTTTGGAATAGTGGAGGTAAACTGTGCACTGCTAATTTCATTTTTACATGCTGCTATTCTACAAATATTCACAGAACTATTTTTTTTAACTACCATGCACATGGTTAAACCTTGAGATTTAAATACTTCTCCATATAAGAATCAGGCAAAATATGTAAAAGATGTGGCACATGAAGAAAAAAACAGCTATTTTATTGCATTATCCCAATATTTGTATCTCATAACCTTCAGAAATTACAGCCAAAGAATTTGTTAAGTTTGCCTTTTTGTCAAATTTAGTTGAAATGTACTATGGAAAAATGGTGGGAAAAATGTTCCACACATTTTTCCTATATAAGCAGTAAACAATATCTAAGTAACAGATGTTTCAGGAAAAATTTAAATTGCTTTTCAGTTGTTTTCTAGATGTATTGAATATAGGTAAAAAAAGATCAAATTGAGAAAATGATGTGCCACTCATTGCCTGATTCCAACACAGAAAAATACTTAACTACTTTTGCAAGTAGGTTGATTGAAAATAATTTGAAGTTCCTTAAGTTACCATGAAGTTATATAGTGAAATTTGTTGAATATTCTATTGAAAGAATTTTCTGATTTAATTTTGTCTATCCCCTTAAACATACTGTAGCATTGATATCATCATGTTTTAAAATAAAAACTCATTATTTTTTATCCACTTCTACATACAGCCAATCAACTATGAAAGTTTAGTGACCAAAGCAGAGAGTTGTCCATTGGTAAGTCTTGGTGATAACTTGTGTGGTATCAAGATATTTGTTTACTGCTCATCAGTGGTACATAATTCACATTTTTTTTTCCTGTTTTTCAGCATGGTCAGCATTCTGAATAATTTTTTAAATTAAACTTCCTTGAGGTCACATATTGATTATAAAATTTTGTAGGTTTTATCAGACATATTGTTTTTTTTCCCTTAAAATTTAACCTGAACTTTTATTTGACATATTTAACACAATGGTAACATTTTGTAAAATGAAACTCCTCTGGGACTGTTAGATAGTTTGTTATTAAATTTGTAAGATTTTTAAAGATGCTTTTGAAATCTGATTTTACAATCTTGAATAACAAGTTTTTCACAGTCTTGCCAGAAATATGAGTTTATGGCCTATTTTTCAGTTTATTTACCCACTACCTAAAGGAGATGGATATGAATACTATTTCTCACAAATCCATGGAAAAGATGTATACTTTACTCCACTTGGAATGTATCAGGTAGGATATTCTGATATACATAGAGAAATCAGTATGAAGTAAAGTTGTTAGTGTAGTGGAGTGAAGGGAGTATTGTGTAGTGTAGTGTAGTACAGTGTGCAATGGCATGAAGGGAGTGTAATGTAGTGTGGAGTGGAGTGAAGGGAGTGTAGTGTAGTGTAAGTAGTGTGGGGTGGAATGGAATGTAATGTCACATAGTGTAGTGTAGACAAAAGACACTTGACATGTGATATAAAAATAGGAGATATGGTATGATTGGTAGTGAGACAGTCATCCACCAAAAGTCAATCAACAAACAATTCGTCTACAGGTCACCACATGGTCTTCAATGATGGACAAAACCCATACCATAAAGTAAGCCAATGTAAAAAGCCCCAAAATAAATGAAGTGGAACTATTGATAAAAGACAAAAATAAACCTAATCTGTAGAAAAAATGTAGAATGAATCACAATGAACATAAAAAACAAAGATAACCTCTGGCTTGGGACAGGTACATGAAGTATGTGGCGGGGTTAAACATGTTTCAATGGGCTAACCCCCTACTTGATATATGCCCAGTGTTGATACTGCATCCACTGAGGCAGGGGGTACCAAATAAACCACATGAGGTACACACTTTTTGATAATTTAGTTGGTTTACACATTTATTAGTTGTCTGTGTCACTTCATGCCCACACTTTGTGACACATCGGCCCTGCATGGGTCTTTTCTTTGGGTAGGTAATTTTAATAGACTTGCTACAAAAATCTTCACACAATATACAAATATTTGACTTTAGTACTTGACTTGACATTTAATTACGTAACGTGTGTTTTAACATGTCTATTAATTTCAATACTGTAAATAATTTTTGACTCAGCTTATGGTTAAAAATACAGTAATACAGAGACAGTTGATTGTTGCTTTTTTCTTGTTTTGTTTATTTGTTGCTTTTTGGGGGGGTTATTATTTGGGATACACAGAATAATTGCAACATATGTTTTCATATGCATTTGGAAACATGTATAGGACCAGTATGGTCTCACTAACCACTTCCGGGTCAAATGGCCACCCCCCTATGTAGTACCAAAAACACACTGAACCTAGACATATGCATTGTAAGTACATTATTTGTGTGTATTATGATTAAATGTAGTCAAAATGAAGCTAAAAATGTGTACTTTAAAATCATATATGTGATTAACTACAAAAGTGTATGAATATTGTTTACATGTGTGAGTAATTTGCCTCCATGCTGTCAGTTAGCAGAACAGGTAAAAATGTGGATTTTCAGTATTATTTATTCAAGTAAATTTTGTGAAGAATTTCTACTATCATCGTACCATTAGCATAATGATTTTGGAAGCCTTATTTTCCAAGCTTCGCAACGGTATGCAACTTTAAGATGTCATTTGTCTTGGGAATTCACAGTGAGACTTTGAAGATTACTTTTTTAACATGTAAAGTAATGGAAATGTTAAAAGTGGTTAGTGAGACCATAAATTAAATTATGGCATATTTCAGAGAATTGCATAATTTGAGGAAAATTGCCTTTCCTGGTCATTATTTCCATTTTCCCATAAATTCAGTATAGTGATATTGGTAATCTGGCTATATTTTAAGAGGTGCATTGTGCAAGGTATTTTAAAAAACAACATAGCAACAAGATTTTTATCAGTAACAGTGACTCATAACTTGACGTCATCCATGAAATACACAACGTCACTGCTTGGGATATTCAAAGTACTCAAATAATCACACAGCACAGACTTAGAATCACACAGTAATAAAATAGGTATGATATAAATTGTTGAAATCTGTTCTTTTTTCATAATGATAAATGATATTTGCTATTACAACTTCTTGAATTATCATAGGTATCAATTTGGTGTGACAAGTTAGTTAAAATTGTAATTTTTTAGTAATTTAGGGAAAATATCACTGAGGGGCATGATATAAAAATGACCATTTCTTTGTAGTCCTATGTCTGATTTTGATAGTTTTGGTCTTATTAGACTCACAATATCACAAGCTTTCATAAAATGTAAAAAAAGAAAAACATAAAAACTCATAAAATGTTTTTAAGGTCTCACTAACCACTTCTCACATATATGTAATTAACTACAAAAGTGTATGAATATTGTTTACATGTGTGAGTAATTTGCCTCCATGCTGTCAGTTAGCAGAACAGGTAAAAATGTGGATTTTCAGTATTATTTATTCAAGTAAATTTTGTGAAGAATTTCTACTATCATCGTACCATTAGCATAATGATTTTGGAAGCCTTATTTTCCAAGCTTCACAACGGTATGCAACTTTAAGATGTCATTTGTCCTGGGAATTCACAGTGAGACTTTGAAAATTACTTTTTTAACATGTAAAGTAATGGAAATGTTAGAAGTGGTTAGTGAGACCTATGGTAAAAATATGCTTTGGAGATTTTTAAAATACATGAATTCATTTGTTTTGTCTAAAATCCTATTGAATAGTGGAAACATATAAGTACAATATGACTTTTATTAAATTGTTTTCCATGAATTAGTTTGTCAGAAACATGTTTTTCATGGTGGTTCTAAACATATGAAAAACATGTTGCATTGTTTCCTGTGTACAGAGGTTTTTAGTCCATTTACCTGTTTGTGTTGTTATCTGATTGGTTGAAATTTCAGTTTAGGATCCTTTAATTGAGATTCTTGCTTTATTTTATGTACCAGATTATGCATGAGGTTTGTTATATATGCTTTATTGTATTGAACTGTAGTGTGGAATGATTGTAGTCATTGTAAAAGTATATTCTTTTTTTAAGCTCTTGAAAGAAAATGCTCCACCCTGTTTGACAGTGGCACATTTCGCAGAACTTGCAGATAATAAAGGTATATTGTCTTTTAAAAGATTATTACACTGTACTTGACAGTCAAGCAAGTATTACAAGTAAATCGGCTTCATTATAAAATAAAGTTTTTTACATGTATAAAATGCCAATTTACTCTAAAGTTTGACTATATTTCTGAGTATGAAGAGCATAATTTCACTGTTTTAACAACGCCAAATTTAAATGAGACTTAAAATGTAAAATATGTTTTACTTGATCAATATGTGAACACAACAATATAGGTTACCTCAAATTTTATGTACAAAATACAATCAAATTTTGTCTACCCTATTTCCCTTATGTACCATCCCTTTTTCATTTCATCATTATGAATTCATGTTCATTTTATCATCTATTTCATGTTCATCGTCTGAATATAGCTGAAATATTGCTGCTGGGGCGTTAAAGCCCAATAATCAATCAATCAATCAATCAATCAATCAATCAGCTTCTGTATAATATAAAACAGAAATATATTTTCAATTTTTCAGGAATAGTGCTTATGGCTGGACAGTATGATAGTAATATAATTGTAAGTATGAATTATGTAGTATTTATTTGTTACAAATATTAACTTTATTGAAACTATGGAATGTTTATTGATACATTTATATAGTGTCAGATTGCCTCACAAATATTGTGGAGAGATCCAATGAAAATTTCACTATGAGTATGATTCTACCAGTAGATCTCAATTTTTTTTATAACAACCTTTAAACTACATGAACTATGTAATGTTATTGCTATATAGAGATTGCACCACTAATTTCATAAAGGGCTCCAATTAACATTCCCCTATGAACACTATTCTGACAAATAGATCTCAAATTTTATGAAACAATGTTTCTGTAAAGTTTAAGTCTTAAAAACTATCAATGACTAATTTGATATTTAACAGATTTACCCAGCGATCACACTTAAAGATTGACATAAATGCACATACCAGTACATCTTGTGTACTGAAGGCTACATAAATAAGGCCAAATAGTATAATGTATGACACATAAGGCCAAATAGAATTAATTAGTAGATTGTCATCCCCTCCCGCCTTCTAAAAAATTGACAAAAATATTTTTAAAAAATGGGAATTTCATAATCCGGATTAGTTTCGCATCAGTTTCTAGTATTGAGGTTCTATAACACACAAATCTTTCATTTCTTGGTGACTAAAATGATGTTTCTCATTTAATACTGATGGCTATTGCTATAGAATATGTCTATACTTCAAATTTGGCTAGCTGGTATCTCGTTAGAAAGAAAAAAATAAAAAAATAAAATCCTCCCACCCGCCCATATTTTTTTGAAGGTTTGGTGAAAATCTACTATTTAAGTTTACTTGGCCATAACTTGTTCTTTCAGAGTAAACAGGATGCCATAGTTATAGTGAGTCAGATGAGTGCATATTACAATCCTGGTGTAGGGGAGAGATTCAACCTAGTCCGACTATTCAATTTATATCCTGAACAATTTAAACATCTTGACATTATTGATGAATATAAGAAATTGAAACATACTTTACCATCATAATATAAATTTTCCTTTAAATAAATTGTTTATCATTTGAATTATTCTTTTATGTAGCCCAAAAGAAACACCATTATGTTTTTGCATGGTTATTTTGTCTGGTTGAAAGATCTTTTAGATTTTTTTCATTTGTCCCTGATTATAGTTTTCTCAAAGTATATTAACTGGTGAGGAGCTATCAAGTTGATTGTAAGTTATGATATCAAAACAGAAAATAGCATTGTGACGTCATAACTTGCAATCAATTTCACACTTACGGCTCATTGTGAAATTGACTCCAGGTCATAATGATATAATTGATATGTTAAAGTAACTTTATTCAAGCCTCAAAATATTGGAACAAATAATAACATCACATATTATCAAGGTGTATCTATAACTGATCTTTTTACTTAAAGTATGTCAGAAGGAGTACATTTGATCAATATTTAAGCTACTCACGAAATACTCAAAGGTATAAAACACCTGCAAATTATTTGGTCTCTGACCTTTACACAACACGCATGCCAAAGAATATTAAACACAATTGAGCATATCTTTGCCCTCTCTGGAAGATGTAATCCTCTGTCATGATAAAATCAACCAAATTCAAGCTTATATGGCTACTAACACTTCTTTCAAGTTCGAGGGAAAATTGAAGGTGGTAATAATGGTAACTGATGGATCAGTCAAAAACAAAACACCTACCACAACTTAGTTGAATGGGATATTGACTTGATCTTTGGTACTAAAAGGAAAAGTAGTCACACAAGCAGCAGTTTTTGGTGGGATTGGACTTACAGTGTATAATGGTTCAAGGAACTTTCAAGTTAAAGATAAGAATATATGAAGGGCAGTGTTTAAAAATACCGTTTATTTCCAGTAATGATCTTGACTTGTGACCTCGGACTTCAAGATCAATGGTTATCTGTTTATATTGAAACCATCATTGAGAACCCAGGGGTGCCTCCAATGCCTGCTACCCCTATGCCATTTTTAAGCCTGATATTCAGAGCCAATAACCCATCTTAAGTTTATTCTTCTACCATTCAACAGTGAATGTTGGGAATTACATTGAAAGCTATGGTGACATAACAAAATGTGAAATGCCGATTAAATGGTAAGTGTGAAACACATTTATCAATTCAGCTGCTAGGTATACTCTTACTTGTACAAGTTCATATCAGATAGCACCCAAAGTTGCTTACAATGTTTGTCCCATCCAAAAGATGATTGTGACAATATCTGGACCAGGGAAATGAATGAATGGATGATTCCAATATACCACCTACATATAAGTGGGGGTATGAAATGTCTTTTTTTTTCAAAAAGAGTAATAAAATCAATTTACACTCAACCTGACCTCATCTGAAAGTAGTTTTTCATCTTTTACATCAACAATAATTAATAAGTTTGTTTCCTTTAAACACCATAATGGGGTGTCTAAACACCTACATAAAACTTACCTAATCTATGTATTTAGCCAATGGCCTGACAAGTGAAAACTGTTTCATGCAAGTGGAAATCCAGAATTATTCGTTCAATACAAAAATCAAAGTTCTTTTAGCACTGAAGGTTTTAGATTTTGTGAAAATGGTAGCATGAACAAATTTTAAAGATTACATGACATAAAATAAAACTGTAACCATACTTTGTATTTCCAAATATATATAAACAGAATATCAATCATAACTACTGATTTCTGAAGTACAAACTGTCAATGTTTAAAGTGTTTCCAACTCCAGACACATTTACAAATTGTGTTCCATTTCATCTTTTCCCTAATTTTCAAATCTGTCAAAAAGTTAATTTGAGTTTACATTAAAAACCTTTTTAACAGAGTATTCATGCTACATTTTAATTATACTCAATTAAAACAAATTTCAGCTTAAGAAATAATTTCCATGATAAACATAAGATTTTCCAAAACTAGACACTTTATCAATTTGAATGTTCCTGTCAATTTTAAACGGTTAATATCACTGCTCTCCACTTCCTGTTTATTAATCATAAAATATTAATGATAGGATGGAGATTTTGACTAAGTGTGTTAAATGGAAGATGCTTAACACATTAAATGCTTCTTGGCACATTACTGCAAGAACTAAGTTCCCTAAATGCTAATTTATTACTAAACATGATCTTTAAGGACAAAAAGGAGTCCCTCAATTTTCAGTTGATTTGAAAACTGGGTTGGAATTTATTGGTAGAAATAATAGAATATTATTGAGCTGAAAAATTGCCAAAAACGTATTTACTTGTTATAAAAGAGTTCCTGTTCAATTTTTGCGGCAGCTAATTATTGCAGTTTCTGAAAAGTCAGCATGTTCGCGGGTATTAATTTCACGGTTTTCAAGGTTTTTCAATAGTCTCTGCCGTGTGTGATTCCAATTTTAATCAGTTATATTACCGTTAATATTGCAATAAATTAAAATAAAGTAATAGCGCCCATTGATACGACATAAACAAATTGACTACATGTATAGTTTCTTCTGGCCATTTTAATCTTATAGTGTATTCTTATTTTAGACTTAAAAGAACTCCCTTAATTGCCCAAGCCCTAGCTTATTGTAGGGATTAACTTTTTATTGACAGTTAGCGTGTGTATTTAACGGTAATCTTTTATCGGTGATTCCCTGTAGTGTGTGTTTGACACTTACATTTTGTTTTTGTTAATAGAATGTCTGCACAGTATTGATTTCTATTCTTTGATGTGAAGGGTACTCTATGGCCATTGATACAAATCATTATGTAAATAAGATTATGAATTTAGAAATTATTACCCACATGCCTTTACCGTATATGTTTTTATAATAGACTTATAATGTAAATTCATAGCTGATTGCATTGAATGATACAACCCTTACACGAAATGATGCTTCTATTCAAAATTGTGGAAACCATAATACAACGGTCAAAAGACTCAGTAATTTGAATATATTTTCGCTGGTACTAATTTTCGTGCTCTTGAAGCAACTGTTTACTGTATTGAATGATATAAAATGAATTACATTTGGACTATTTTTTTTGGTGTAGTGTTCAGAGATAGTAGAGAAGTTTCTGGCATGAACCAGTGACATAAGGTAATTTGATCCTGAAGGATCAAAAAACCCAAAAATATTTAAGTTCAAAGGTTAAGAACTAGTTGCTGAGTGATTTTTATATACACACTACTTCTTCAAAGCAGACCTTGTACTCAAGACAAAGAAATTTATTTTTAAAGTTGTTTCAACTTTATTTTAAGGACTTCAACACTTGTCATAATAATAATTATTACATTGCAAAATAACAAATATCTGGTATCGTTCAAGTATCCTAGCTTTACAACTGTAAACATATCTCAGAAGCATTAACAGATAAAGAATATTGTAAACAGTGTTTAGTATTAAGTCAAACCCGGTCTTCAAATGTCTGTCTAAAAGATAAAATGCTTAGAAATGATTAACGCATAACGAATAGATTATATCCTAATGTCACCGATGTAGCTTTAATTAATTCTATCAGCTTTGCTGGTCATCATCATCAAAACCTTGGGACAACAAAAAGTTAGCAGCCATTTCTTCATTTTTTTCACATGCAAAATAGGCTTGAATACACATTCCTTCTGGAAATCCTAAAGCTTTTAACTGAAATAAACAAAACATAATGCTAGGTAATATATTTATTTACAGAAAGGATTTAAACTTGATAAAACTCAACATCATAATAACATTAAGAAGTAAAGTTTTAAAATGAAGATAACACTGTGAACTACTAAATAATTATGTATTAGCTTACTTTATCATTAAGGACAGATTCTTCCACCTAAAGCATACATTTTTCTGTGCATTCATGAAAGGCTGGATAATTGCTATCGAGAACTATCACAAACTTTGTGTGAATGCTTATATACTGGATATCAATTTAATTTCACTACTAACACTTTACCACATCCTGTGAAAGTACTTTAATTCACGGATACCAATTTTCATGGATTCTTGAATTCATGGTTTTGAGATTTTTCAGTATACACATCAATGGGAATCTCCTTTTCATTGGAAATAAAAGTTCATGGTCTGGCTCACCTACAAAAACCATGAAAACTGGTATCCCACAAACAACACTACTTCCACAGTACTCTATACTGAGGGGATTTACTCATTGTCGTTTTTTGTTTGTGATTTTTTTTCTTGCTAATGAACATAAACTTGTTTACAGTAGTGGTAACACTTTTACCTACTTAAAGACTCTGTATTTACTTACTCTATCAATGGCTTCTTTTTCTTGAGGTGTAACTTGTATGTAATTAGAACCTTGAGGGGGAGCCAACCCACCAGCACCCTGGGCTGTTGAATCTCCTCCTTCTTCATCTACGGGAGCATTTAACATCTGAATAAATCTTTCTTGATTTTGACTTATGAGCTGAAACAATAAAAAAAATTAAGTTTATGAAGTTACACAATACATACGCATGTTTTTTTTTTTTCTAAAATCATCGTAACATGCAAGCTTTCAGACATCGGACCTATACATAGATGCCAACTCCTTTTTTATACAATCAATAAAAAAATTGTGATTTTGCATTTTTTGTCAGTTAGCAACATAAAAATTGAAATTGACAACTTGAATTGGTTCGGCATGAAAACATGTTTCATTCACTATTCCGAAACAACTAGATTTATCTTAAATGAAATCGAAAACAAAACGCACTGTATGATCAAAATCCATATTGCACTTATTTCAATAGTCTCTGCAAAGCAAATCACGATCAAAATATGTTTTCTAACCCCTGAACAACTCCGACAGGAAACGACTGGAATTCTGTAAATAATAGACTGTTGAATGTAACACCATACATGTATATTCTATCTGAAATTTGTATAAATTACTGACAAATCATTAAGATTAGTTTCTATGCCAGTAATTTGTAAGCTATTTTGAGTTACTTTTTATAGAGTAAATTCCTTATGTGTAATGAACTTAGCATTGTTTTGTACCAATTTGCTCAGAGAGATATGAGGTGTGCAAGCGTACATTGAACTTATACTTGGCCTTTTATTCAATATGATTAGGATCTTGAAAGACTATTCGTGGGTTTTATTTTTCAGTTTTGAAACAGCTTAGACCAGAACCCCACATTTGCAGAGAAATAGCTGTGATTAAGAATTTGAACAAAGTTATGAATTTGGTATTTAATGATACTAGTTATATGAAATTTTACCTGTAATAAAGGTGGATTTGACTGTCCAATCTGTTGCAATAAAGCTGGTAAGACCTGTGGATTTTCTTGTATTAACTGTCTCATTCTTTGAAATTGTGGTTGTGTTCTTAAAAATGCTAAAGGATCTTCACCTAAAAAGTAAACGTTATGATAAAATATATATTTTCTGTTTAATTCACATGTATTTGGCAGAAACTACTTAATATTTCTTAAAGGTTAATTACCAGTAATGCCAAAACTATTTTGCTTACTGTTCAAATACTTTCATTGGTGAGTAAAAAATTCTCAAGACTTGAGAAACTCTTACCACTGCATTAAATTTTGAACTTGTAGATGTCATTTGAACATCACTGACTCCAGGAAAATTTAGATTTACAGTCCGATTTATTAATCATAATCAAAACAATGGGTAGTCCATAAACAATACATGTACTAGTTTCATAAAAGTGACCAAAATATTTAGGTCTCCAGAAAAATCACATGCAATTCTAGATCTTATGCTTTATGCTTCTGGACATTTTCAATTTTTACAGAGGTAATATCCTACTATATTTGAGATCAAACCAAAGAAAAGAAAATAGATTTTAAATCAACTTATTTTTGTATCAATGGTACATGTATATGCATGCATATATATATAAATTTAAATATAAAATCTATTTAAAAAATTACAAGACAAAACAAGAATAAACTTAACTCAAGTCAACCCTACCTTCAATGAAATCATCATCTTCTAAAATGTTTAGTTTAACACAATCTCAATTTTAAAAAAATGATATTGAGATATTTATAAGAGTATGTGATTGATAATATACAAAATACATGTAATAGGTAAAAAAAATTAAGTCTTACAAAGTGCAAAGAAGGATTCAGAAAGATTATGTATGTACAAATGTACATGTATATGTATATGAAGTACAACTGATATAAAGTTTGTCACTCAATACAATTTTTTTAGCAATTAACTAGTTTTGAAAATTTAAAAGTCAATTTTAAACAGCATTTCTGTACCTAAGTTGAAATTAACAAAAAAGAAGTCATAGGTTTCATAATGAGTGTGAAAGTTGAATATTGCAAAATTCAACTTGAGTAGTTATGATCTTGAAATTAAACAACTCAAATTGATATTTTGCGATATCCAAATTTCACAAGTTATTAAACTTTTTTCTCTCTGATTCCTTTGGAATATTCTGGCTGCTTGACATTCTAGATCTGTCATGGCGGAAATTCCAGCGACCGTTATTCTATGACATCACCAGTAGTGTGGGGAGAACAGAGTTATCAACGTCACAACATCGCTTTCGATCAATAGTTTTTAATAGAACATGATACACAATTACACAACAACCAATGGCAACGGCAAATTTTTCACATCACTAGTTCATATCACATTGTCACAAATATTTAACTGTCGAAGAAGTGGATAAAGTGACCAAATCATAAAAGGAAAAAAATTCAACCTAAAACTTCGAACAGAACAAAACATTTTCTTACCATCAGACATATCAATATCCTCTGTAATTTACAAATTAATTTCTACTTAAAAAGGATGTCAATACTGTGGTTGTTTTCTTTTGTTTTCTTTCAAATATTTTGAATATTTGTGGTTATCATTATCATGACGGCACATTTTCCGCAATTGTTATACCATGTTATAAAGACATTGTATGAATGTTCTGCTGAACAAACAATATTTGCATCCTCAAGGGCTAATACTTAAGGAAAATCTGTATATACCAAACTAAAAATCTATAACAGACAACTCGAGGTGCTAAATATCAGGTTAATGCATATTGAACCTATGTTATGTTGGTTTTACTGTAACTGATCAAAATTTTTTTATTTATCCGATTTAAACCACAAATATTATACCAAAAGAAACCAACACATCAAACTTTGCAAGTCTGTATTATATATAAATCAAACCTAATCCACTTTACTATGAACAGACAGACTATCCAAAAAAACTACCATATTTTTCCAGACTAGAAGTCAATATTTTTTCAGCAAAGTGTCAGCCTCGACTTAGCGTCCACTTCGACTTATCTAAGGTTTTTCAAGAAAAATGTTCATCAACAATGCATACCATTAGATTTGTTTAGTTCACTTTTGATTGCTTTAATTCAAAATTTTTGGTAAACTGCAATTAACAAAAGCCGTCACTCAAACAGAACTCGAATATTATTGATCATTGCCACTATCCTTTATGAATGAATACGATGATGTTAATAAAAACTCTAAAACTTTAAATCCGCTAAAATATATAAATAAACTCTAGAAGATACGTTAACAAAACCCTTTTTTTAACTTGGAAAACTTGAGTGTTTTGGAGTTATCGGTTCTTTTATATGCAAATTTATACCCATTTATGGTATGTCGTAACACATTCGCACATGGTTTAAATTATGATTCAATTAAGGTGTTATCTAAATGGCTAATTGCAACCAAATTTGCAGGTAACAATTATTTTTTATTGTATTTCATAATACCAGGTAATAGTGTTTACTAATTACCGCTCATAATTATGACCAATTCATCAAACAAATTTCCCACTTATTTCACACATGGCTGCCCACGTTTGACATGTTTAGGATTTCGTACTCCTGATGATCTATGGCTTCAGAGCCATTGACACGCCATTCAATAAAAATAATTGAACTCACGGACAAAGTACACTTTAACAAAAACAGATATTTATTTAATTCAGAATCTTATACTTAGTAACATTGCACGGCAGTGGAATAATATGCTGTTGAAAACAAACCACTCAACTCGGATATTCGATGACACATATGATATAAATGCACACGCCTGACCCTCAACTTATCTGCCAAATTCCACTTATCTATGTTTTAATCGTCAATTTTGGTCAAAATTAGGCAATTCAACTTCTACTCCACATCGACTTATAGGCCAGAAAATACAGTATACTCCAATGTAAACCAAAAAAAAATATACATTGCAACAAGAAGATTCTACTTCTTTCCTTCATATCATATTTGTGTTGTTTTTGTTTTACATACCAGTTCCAGCAGTGCCTGGGGCTCCAGTAGGAGGTGCACCAGCTGCAGCAGGGGGTGCTCCTAAAGAGGCTGATGGTGCACCGGTAGAGGCAGAGGGTATACCTGTGGAGGCTGGTGGTCCTGCAGAGGCTGGCGGTACCCCAGCAGGGGCTACTGGAGGAGCTGGTTCAGGCATGTCAGGTATTCCCTATAAAAAATACAATAATTCTTGTAATATAATTGGTTACATTTTTTAATCAAAATTGAATGTGACATAAGCTTGTAATGTTTATTATACATGTACTATTATTTTATAAATGACTTGTGTTTTTTTCCCAGACTAAATGAAATCTTTTCTCTCATCATCCCTTTTGACAAGGTCTTGAAATCGTAATTAAACAAATTTTAAACCTAGTTTTAAGTACCAGTCCATTAAAAATTCAAACACTGCCTTTGATAAGGTGATTCATGCTGTAGAAAAAAACTCATAGAACAAACGATGTTTTTTCAGACTACATATGCTGTATTTTTATGTGACAATAGTCCTTTCTGTATTTGTCAGCACTTTTGAGAAAACTACACTTCAATCTCCCACTAAAATAAACCAAATCAAACCAAATCAAGAATGATAACTCTTGCAAAGTGATAATTTCATCTGCAATCTATATAAATTTTATCTCAAATATGCAACATTCAAATGAAAAAGTAAGACTGGTCATGTGGTCTATAGCTGTTTCTGAACATGAAATAAAAGTGAATTTGGTGGGTTTTTGACATGCATGAATCATCTGCTGTCTGATTTTTATAGAGTCAGCTACATAACATGAAAACCTTTCAAAGGTATCCAACAATAATTTTACAACATCTTCATTTGTGTAAATCTACATAAAATGTCTAATCTTCCTATAAAACTACATCAAAAGCCACTGAGTGGTGCAAGATATAGGGAGAGGAATGAACGGACAAATGGTAGGACAGAATGTCATGGAAATGCCTATATAGACTTCATTTGCAAGGGGGATTATTATAGTTTATTATATTGCATTTCCCATATTGGCATGTGTATCAACACAAGATTTCCAAGTCTAAATCATTACAAGAAAACTCTAGATGTCCATTTCCAGTCATATTTGAATACATTTTTTTTGTTATTCATCAACAAATAATTTGATTTGATATCTGCTCACAACTTTTGGCATTATGCAAGGGGCAGTAATTTCCAATTTACTTCCAAATATGCAACAATTATGTTTATTATCATTAGTTTTTTTTAGTAACTAAAATATCATAAATGCATGTATTATTCATGAATATATGTCTTCATATTTCTAAATTTTTATCATATCTGACTTGCCTTAAAGAAATTCCAAGCTTTTTTTATAAATAACAAGATGCAAATTTTCATCATAAATAAAATCGTGTCAATTAGCAGGTTCATTATATTGTTGTCATTTACATATTCCTAATTTGTACATGAGGGGTGGACATTTTATTTCCATA
Source organism: Perna viridis (assembly GCA_037379345.1). Taxonomy (NCBI): domain Eukaryota; kingdom Metazoa; phylum Mollusca; class Bivalvia; order Mytilida; family Mytilidae; genus Perna; species Perna viridis. The sequence goes on along the minus strand of CM074511.1, from coordinate 40,282,388 downwards.
CACCTTAAATACTTAAATGGTCCCTATTTTTATTGTTGATCTGTGTACATACACCTTACCAATTAGTTGTGTAAACTGTAAGCATGTTGTTCATTGATCTTCATCAGTACTACAAAGGATCAGTTTACAAAGGGAACTTTATGAAAATATTTAAAACGTAAACGAGTATCCAAGTACCCAAATTGTTCTTGAGTTCTTGGTTTCCTAAGGAAAACTTGAATACTCAAGTATTCATTACCATCATTAATATTTATAAATAACAAAGCACTTATAATATTGTGAAATGTTTACCCCTAATAAATATTCTACAGCTCTGTCTGGATTATTGAAGCTAGCTCTCAGAGCTCTCAGAACCTGTTCTCTATCAAAACCCATTGTCATCATTTCTGTCACCATGTTTTCATACTGTTGTCCAGTCACTAGCGCACTTTCTGCTGAAGACAGTGATACAGTTTCTGTAGCACTAGGAGCTGTGGTTGTGGTAGTGGGAGGAGCAGCTTCAGGTGCTTTAGGTGCCTCTGCTGTCGTGCTAAAGATAGAAAATTCTGACAATTTTCAAAGCATGTTAATTTAAATACTCAGTATAGATAAAAAAAATCCTTAACTATAAAGTACAAGATTCATGTACATCAATGCATTAATAACAAATACTATTTCAATTACAGCAGAGAGTTTTAACAAGTTTAGAAGTGGTTAAATCTACTACAAACTCAATTCATAAATTGTATATGCAATACATACATGTAAAGTACTTAATGCAATCAACAATTCATAAATCATCAAATGGATGCATTATTTTTTCTAACTAGTGTTTTGACTAGAAGTGATTTATTACCTAGGAGGCGTTTCTTCTTTCTTTTCTTCTGGTTTTGTTTCTGGTTGTGTTGCTGGTGCTGGTGTTGGTGTAGAAGCTGCAGCAGCCTCCACAACAGGGGCAGCAGCAGTTTCTGTGGGTTTTGTAGGAGCTGCTTTTGGCTATAATACACAAAATAATTGTTCAATTCATAGCACTTTTAAACATGAAAATGGTAATAATGACATGTAAAAGCAAAGTGCTCTTTTTATCATTTAGTTGAGAACGCAAAATAAGAGGCAGACAAATCAAAAGTCTGCAAGAAATCCATCAGTTCTTATGTGAATTTAAAAATTTTGTGTATCCTCTGAAGTACATTTTTCCTTGTAGTGATGTGTTATAAAATAAATTTTCATTTGAGCAACAAATGTATTTTTGACATGACTTTGTTTTTAGTCATTGTTCATTGTATGTGTACTGTAAATGTACTTACTTTCGCAGTGGAAAGAAAAGCACACAATAAGTACCTGTGAAATTTATTTGCATCACTAAATAAACTATTCATTTCAAATTAGTACCCGTGAAAATTTATACATGTGAATATGTTGTTCACTTGACAGAATCCCCAAAAAAATATAAGACGTTTACAAGTGTCTTTAGAAAAAAAAAACACATTTAAAACTAATTAACAACAAAGTTATATCTCAACATCTTCTAGTAAAGAAATATAGCTTTTATACTGGTTCTGGATCACTGATATCAGAGATTTTAGTCCTCTATTAAGGAACAACCACCTTAGTGGTCTCAGCTTGATTGTGGGTTTGATCCCAAAGCCAAGTTAAACCAAAGACTTAATAAAATTGGTTGTCACTGCTTCTCCACCAAGCACTCAATATTTAATGAGATAGAGTGACATCTGTTGGCTTGGAGCCAGATTCATTTGTCCGAGTGGGGTGGCATGCCTATCTGCAGCCTATTGTTTTTATGAGCTAGCACATCAAAGATTTGGCTCAGTGTGTCAGACTACTACAAAGCAGAGTCATTTTGATTAGTCAATTGTCCTAGTCCTAAAATGCATGAAATACATGCCATCGGACATTAAACAAAAATGAATCAATCAATCAATCTACTTAGGAATGTGGATGAGAAAGAAAAAAACATACATTATGAGCGCTACAGGAAACCATGTTTACATAAATCTGTTTCTAAGATTGTAATTACCTTTGTTACCATGACAACCACAAAATTTTTCTCTTCAATTTTGTACTCAGAAATCTTTTTTTCATCATCAAGAATTTTTCCTACAATAATGAGAATGTTCATCATATGTATTGTAAAGTAAGCAGTCAGGCCATCAAGTTTGTTGCAAGGTTATATACCAATAAGATACATTTTTACAGTAAAATTTTTAGTATGAAATTTACAAAATAAAACACACTTCAACCATGGTTTGTAATAAAGCAATTGCAATCAGTTTTCTGACTACTTAGTTGACTTGGAGACATCAGGGTTATTTAACCTCAAAGTCCTATTGAAGGGACTGATTGATTACCTCGAGTTATCCGAGATTTCGATTCATCCGAGTTTAAGTCATCCGAGGTAAAATTGTATTGGAGTTTTGTAGGGGAGTTTTGCTGGGACTTTGTAATTAGGTCGAGTTATCTGATATTTCAACTAATCTGAGTTTGACACATCCAGGTTCCACTGTATTAACTATAGAAGGATGATCACAGAATGACACAGATACTAGCTGCTTTTCAAATTTTCTAATTATATATAACAACCAGTAATCAGTCGTCACAACAAACTATCCAGTTCACAGGCCCAAAATACATTTTTCAGAAATTTTTATATAGTGCTGTTGGCCTGTAGTTGTTAATTTTACAGGCCTACCTCCATTTTGACAAGCCTTGGGCCTTGGACTACTGTTTAACTGTGAAGACTGAGTAATTGCAACACATACATGTACTGTGATTGAATACAACTATATTTTGAAGTCTAAAGCATTGTATTAAAGTTTAAAAAGTTGAACAGTTGTTTAAAATATCATCAATAAAACAAAACTGATGGACTGACAATTAGACATGTGATGATCACATACAAAATAAGTACATGTAAAAGTAACTTTAAAAGTGTATTACCAGCATATATTAACTTCTGTCCTGCTGCTGGAAATGTTTCTTTTCCTTTTTCTTCCTCTATCTTCTCTTTTAATTTCTTCACCTATATAAAAAAGTTTAGATGAACATTTTGGCCACTCATCATTTTCACACAACACATGTATACATCATACTTTTCATCTAATAATACTAATGACTGAAATGCATCTTATCTAATGATGTTCATGTTTTTTGTATGAATAAAAATAAATAGTATACCAAAAAGTTTCAGCATGTATGTTTCTGATGAAAAGTTTTGTTATAAAAATGATGTCACAAAGACAGGATTAAGTGACAAAATTAGACCAAGGATTGATCAGGCTAAGACAAATTAGCTCCCTCCAAGGAATCCCCATTCTAAAATTTACTATTACATTAAATAATTTTCTGCATAAGAGTTTTTGAATGCTATCGGTTGGCTGTATGGGTGTAAAAATTCCACTCCATCATGATCAAATCTGTACCACTTCTTTGCAGATTGGACACATTGGTGTTATTTCTGGTGAATTTCTATGAGTTATAAAAAATGCCACTTTGTCACATTAGGATTTATAAACACAAGCCTTTATTCCTCAGTTTCAGTCAATCTGCTGTGTTTTCACTGTAGAATAAAAGGTTTCAAAATGAAAAACAAAATTTATAGCTGGTCACCACTATGTTTTTTACTTCCATTTTAACTAATTGGGGAACGGTTACTATTGATTACTGAATTGTAACTGTAAAGATCTTGTCACTATCCCCTAGTTGGCTGGCAAGCTATTTTCTGACAGTGCAATCTAACCTCAAGCACTTAACATGTTTTAAGTCACTGCAAATAGGCTAATGCTAAACAATTACCTAAATTTAATTCCACAGGGATTGGGATTACTATGTACCATGCACCCTAGTTGCATTTCCTCTTAAAATGGTACACTGAGTGACTAATGAGCCACATCATGTGCATGCACTAAGTTTTCATCATTGATGATGGAGTGTTGTCCACAACTTGTGAGCATGAACATGTCTTTTAACAAGGTTTTTATTAGCTACAGGTCGGCATTTTGATCACCATCTTTTCAAGAGGATTTGAGGACTGGGTAATGAAACGGTACTTTTCCTGATTTGTTGAGATCATAAATTGTTGATCATTTACATATTTAAAAGAAAGAACAACTGACATTGCAATCTTAAAGATTTAAGTAACTCTATAATATCACATAAGTGTGGACTGGTGGTCCCATTTGAACTTGAAAATGCCACCAAAGAATTTTTCAGCTAGACTCAAAACAGAAGCAGTTTGGCTTATAAATGTTTCACTGAAATTTTAATCAGAATTATCGTCTGCTACAGACCCCCTATGTGCACATATAGAACATAGAACTTATGAAATAGAACATACCCAAAAAGCAAACACAAACACGTGAGGATAATAAAGCCATTTAGGAACAAAACATAACAAAGTTTACTATTGTCGAGGACTGGTCGGGGACTATGTAACATGTGACACCGGGCATACTTAAGACTTATACTAAGCATGGGTTTTTCAGTGAATGTTCCTCTCAGAAAATGTCACTATATATCTAATTGAAAAAATGTCAATACACCTTATTTCTTGCATTTTTCAAGGAAAAAATACCAACAACTATTTTCGGTTTGACGTGTACATAAAATGACAAAGTGGTTTTTTTCCTTTATTTGGAAAGTGACGCCGAACCGGGAACAACATGTTTCGTTGAAATTGATATCTTACCGGTTCTTCATCAGGAATTTCCACCTTAAACGTTTGTTGTTGTAATGTCTTTAAAGTGATTATCATTTTCGGTTCATATAAAATATCTAAATTCACTATATTTACAATTTTTAGCTTTTACGAATCGATTTTGCAAGTAACCGGATGTGTAGTCTGAAGTGATCCTAATACTGCAGTTAATGAACACATTAATAAGCATGAACTTCAAATGAAAATAGTAAAATGCCACCCCTTATTGACACGTGAAAAAATGTAGTGTTGAAAAATGAAATTTCAATTCAACAGTTTCTCATGAGTTTGTTTTGTCTGCGATCCTATGTAGGTGTTTGTTTACTTCCGGTTATACTTCCACGTGTTGACATGTCAGGCGACAATCATTGTGCATTTTTTCTTGAAAAGAAGAAACGGTATTGCAGATTTCGACCAAACAAGGACCAAAAATATTGTGCAGAACATATTGGTGTCTTGGGGGTATGCATTCATTATACAATCTGCTTGGTCAGCCTTGGTTTGTATCCTTAAAAAAATATATTCATAATTTGTGTTAGTATAATTGTCAAATGTTACTGTTAGGGACTAACAGATTTTCGAAGTCAATGGTGATATATATATATATATATATATATATATATATATATAGATATATAGATATAGATATAGATATAGATATAGATATAGATAGATATAGATATAGATATAGATATAGATATAGATATATATATATATATATATATATATATATATATATATATCAATGAAATCTGATACCTAATATGGGAAAGAAACCACATTTAATTCCAACAAAGAATTGATTTACTGGTTTAATATAAATAATTTAACATCATCTCTGTCATCTCTGTTGTAGATACCAACTGAAAGGAAGAGAATAGTTTGTCCGTTAGATTCAAAGCAGTAAGTTTTGATTAACGAGGTAGTCCTAGGATAAGGGACATAACTCTTGAAATTAGTTTTTGTGACCTGTTTTTTTAGAATGAATCACTTAATTCAAGTTTTGCATGTTTTTAGGTGGATAGTGTCTTAAAACTATCTTCTGTGCCAAATGATTTTTATACAAATTGTATCTGGTACATTGATGATTTTATGACATGGTTGGAAAATTTAAATTTATTTGCTAAAATTAGTAGGATTGAAATATTTTAAGTGGGTTATTTTCAGCACATCATTATATTCAACTACATTTTGGCATCGTTTAACAAATCACTCCTAAGACTTACTTTCACATAAATCCGTAACAAACCAATGAGACTTATGTGCATGTAAGTCTTACATAAGCTTTTTGAAACAATGCCCTGTACATCTTAAATGCATTTCTAAAGTTAAGTTTATAAGTTTATGTATAATCTTATTTCTATTCCAGTACGTGTTATGAAGACCAATTAGCCAAACATTTAAAGAAATGTAGGAAACAACAAGGTGCTCTGCCTGTAAGGTTTCATTGATAGTACTGACCATTAGTAAACATTTTTCTTTTTTAAGATCCTTATATCATATTAAGGAATTTCATTAGAAGCATTGTGAATAGGCAATTTTCTTCTTACACATGTACCTGTTAAGGCAATCTTTTCCTCATACAAGTACCTGTTACAGGCTGTGTGACCTACTTCAGAAAGTTTTACACATGTACAATATGATTAATCGTCATTGTTAGCGTATATTAACTTCTGGGTTTTTTTACAATTACTTGAGTAAAACTTATCCAATTTTTATGAAATTTAATTTGTCCTGCTAATCTATAGAATGCCTGCTACAGGAAAAGAAATAATGACTTGCTTATTAATGTTGTAGTGTTAAAAATACTGAATTTGTATTTAAGCTATATTCACTAACCAATGAAAAGTTTTGATTCAAGACATCTGACAATTGCTTAATTTTCCAACTATACAACTGAAAGTCATATTACTTTATGTAGAAGTGTCATTATAAGAAATTGGTAGGCAAACTTTTCCTCATACCTTTGTATCCTACTTACAAAAAAAATTATTCAGTATGATATGGAATTTAATACAACAATTGTCCAGTCTTCAGGTCACCAACGCAAATTCTTTAAAGAAGCTCCCTTTTGTATTCATTACTTACTTAGTTTTTTTATTGCGAGTTATTGGATTTTTTAAAATGTTGACAAAAATGACAGCAATTGTTTTTCTACTTTATTTAAATATTGGATTATTTTAGGGATACCATTGCCCTGGAATAAATTCTGGAGAATGTAACAGTGATGAGACAGATGAAAAGGTTGACATATTAAATATATAGTTTTTATTTCTTCAAATGATTAAGATTTCTTTGTTATTGTATAGATAACAGTGATTTATTGAATGTTCTTTGTGTAAAAAAAACCATAGGTAATTCACACTGAAATAAATTTGGTAATTTCATTCTTGGATTTTCTCCTGCCAAAACATCACAATATGAATATCAATACAATGTTCAAAAATTTATGTTGAAAATAGCAATAAATAATGGATAAAATCTATATAATAAATAATCCAATCAATTGGTTGTCATGAATAACCAAAGTATAGTCACTTGTGCTAAGAATGCTTGAAAAATAACACAAGTTTTGCACACTTATTAAATCTAGGCATTCTTTGGCACTCATGAATATATTTAGGTTATTCACTCTTTCCAGTTGATTATTCTATTATGAATGCATTGATTGTGTTTCATGTCTGATTCAATTTGATTGTTTACAAAACTAATACAGACTATCATGGTATGATACAAGCACAATTTACATGTAATGTAATATCTGTATAGGTATACAAAATGTATCTCTTTTTTCCTTGTCTATTAATGTTGAATGTGTTTTAAATGACCAAGTTTGTAGGTGTTTGTTTGACTGAATTGATTACACTGCATCTTAAAAAATCAAAGTGTGATTTTGAAAATTGCAATATGACTATTTCTAAATATGTGGATTTTGTCAAGATAAAGATTTTATTCAGTTAGAAGTGGTAGACCTTTTACAGCATAGTAGTGTTTTCAGCAATTCTCATTGTTCTTATTTCACACTTTTTTTTCACTTTATCCCTTTTTCCAATATCAACTTCATGCAATTCTGAATATTGACATCCCTATTTTAGGTCTAATACACAGTATTAGCATTCTCAAAATTTGCCTTATTATCATGGCTTCTGCAATGCTGGTGATGATTTTGGTATCTATCGTCTTAACAAACATGTTCCATACAAATACATGTATCACCATGTATGAGTAAAACTTCTGATTTTGTATGCTGATGATGATTTTGGTATATAATTTCTAAACTTACATTGATATGTTTATTTTTCCATTCTATGTGACTCGAAATAAAAGTCTTTTTTCTTACAGATAGTATTGAGTGAAGTTTCTACTGAGACACTGAAAAATCTCATCAAGAAAGTCAACACTTTGTATGATGGTACACTGTATTTATATGATTGATTTTTTTTTTTATTTTAACATGTAAATAGTCCTTCCCATACAATTAGTCTAATAAAAAGTCAAGAGATGTTTAGTTTACATATTTTGTATTAATTTTCACTTCAATTGATGCAATATGAAATGTAATTCTAAATAAAAAGCTCCATGTATAAAGTATGGAAAATTCAAAATTATTACATGTACTGGCAGATAAAATACATTATGATCAATATTGTGGGATGTTAGAGGCTAAAAGTAAACAAATCTGCATATATAATACAGTCTATTCAATTAAATGTTGATCTCATTTACTTCATATCGACGAAGCTTAGCATGTAATACAACTAAACATTCTTGATAAAGGAGTAGGTTCGATAAGGCCCTATTTTGGTCCCTGTTTTCAATATTTTTGTAAGATTTGTTTTGGTCTATACTAGTTAGTTTATTTGAAAGGATAATGAATGTAGTAAATACATCTCAGCCGATTTTGGCGATATCATGAATGTTTTTGACCTAATAGCATTCAAAATTTTGTTGCATTTTTGCACATATTTTTCTATGTTTTTTTCCTAAAACGGGGGTGGCCACATCCATGTTTATCCAAAATATTGACATATATGTTGTATCTTACAATACTATACAATATATGTAAAGATCAAGAATGAACATGCATGCGGCCACATTTGTTTTTCACAAAATTCTTCAAAAATATGCTGAAATATTGAGATTTTATGGATTTTTCATCATTAAGGCAATTTTGTTGGTGCTACAATGACCAGACTGTCGAACTAGCTGGTGTAAACACTTATGTGTACAAAAACAATGAAAATCTTTATTTTGAACAATTTCAAATTTTGAGGCTGAACCTTCACCTTTTGCTTGAAATAAACTATCGTTTTAGTAAATAAACTATCATTCAAAAATGACATGTATTTTTAATTTTGTAATGTAGAATTCTTCTAATATTTAACAAAGATATTTATATTTTACAGAATATGTCAAGATACCTTCAGAAATTCTCTCACATAGCTGCCTAAACAAAGAACTCGGTAACCAAGCCTACGGAATTCCAGCAATCAGACATAGGAAACAGCAGGTGTGTTCTGTATAGCCCAGCCCTGGTGTTCAGTAAAATCTCATATTCAGATTTCTTAGCTTGGCCCTGGTGTTCAGTAAAATCTCATATTGAGTATTTCCTAGCTTGGCCTTGGTGTTCAGTAAAATCTCATATTGAGATTTCTTAGCTTGGCCCTGGTGTTCAGTAAGATCTCAAACTGAGTATTTTCTTAAATCCTTTCTCAACTCAAACAAATTTAAGCCAATCAGACAATATGGGGAAAACTCTGAGACTAACAGAAAATTTCAATAAAAAATTATAAAAAGAAAACGATCCAGTAACTCATTATTAGTACACCTGTTTCATGTGTTAGATAGAATATATCAACAAGTTCAGTAAAAAATAATGCTTCTTGTGAAAAGAAAATTGAGATATATACATGTACATTAGTAATTAGACAGTACATGTATACTTTTTTGTGTTTGAAACTGTTGAATTGAATTTGATGAAATGTTCACATATTCTTTATTACATGATGCCATTCTGCACCTCGCCTCCAATTTTGTTTTTTCCATCTGAGTGACTTTTTGGGGTATCCTATATGGTTTCTGTGGAGGGGGAATCAACAAGTGAACTGTACTCTCAGTTCTTCTAGCTCCTTTTAGTAAAATGTGACTTTAGTAAAGAAACTGTTTAAAATAAGTTATAATTAGTCAATCGATAAATTTGGAACTTCAGTAGTTGTGACATATACATTTTGTATCAGCAATTTTAGATGGTAAACGCAAGGCTAAAAGCAAACATTGGTTCACTGTATCTACTCTAGATATGATTTTTGTTTTGATAATCATATAAAATATGAAATCTCTGTAAGGAACTGTCCAAAGTTATCAAGCTTGTCCCAAAATTGCTAAAAATACTCCTTAATGAAAAAAAAAACAATCAGTAGTTGATGGGTAGGATATGGTGTTTCTGTACAAAATAACACTGACTAAATGTTTACATCTTGTCTTTTTCTTGACATCCTCTATAAAATCATTTTTACTACAAATTCAAGGTTTTGTACAGTTATTCCAAAAGTCCCTATTTAAAAAAAAATGAAGTATATCTTCCCGATAATGAGATAGTTTTGAAAAAGATCAACAATTTCACTGCAAATGTGTGTCCCTCTAATGGTTAATATCATTCTTACAGGCATCCCTCATTGGACATTTGGAGAAAATGAATTTGATCAGAGATAACATGACCTATGTAGAATTAGGTGCAGGCAAAGGTAGGAAGTTATATTTTGCAAAGTACATGAACTTCTGTGATAACATGCATGCTTGTTACAATTAGCAATAATTAAACTTTGACAGTTATTTTTATAACTTGTTGAAATTCAATAGAAATAACACCATTGTGATCTATCTGCAAAGATAGCAATATGTATAAGTTTCCTTGCCAAGAATTGTGATATGTATCGGTACCTAGTAAATATACACTTAAATACTGAAAAAAAATACTCTTTTAAAGGTTTTTCTGCATGAAATTCCTGACAGATGCAAAGGTGCAAAAAATTCAAAGTATATTTTTTATGGCTTGTAAATTAGTTTCTATGATTTATTTGTATTTATTTCTACAGGCATGCTTTCACATTGGATACAAAAGGCAGGAGAGAACACTCACAATTGTAATTATGTACTTGTAGACCGAGGTACATGTCGATACAAGGTAAGTTTTGTAGAATCTATGAAAACATGATGGAAGACATCTTATTCCAGTTATACATTTTGGAATTATTTCACATATAAAATAAGTCAATTGAAAGTGATATATGGAAAATCATTTTAACCACATGGAGAATATCCATTTATGAATTTATTTAGAAAAGGAATTTTTTGGGAAGTTAGAAACAGTTTCTGACATTAAGGCACTTTAAAAAAACATCTTCGAATACCTTAATACAGTGTTCAATTACTCAACTAGTTTATCATCTGGTGGACCCCTTGTTTCCTTGACTGCATTGTCCAAGACAGGCTACAGGTGGTGTGTTGAATGAGTTGATCAAATTAAGCCAGGGACTATCTAGTTGCTCTCTCTTTCTCCTTTGCCAACCAGATGCTTCCTTTGCTTACTTCCCCACACTTCCAACCAAACTTAGTATTTATACTATAAGATAGCATTGTTCAAAAGTGATTGAAAAATTATATAAAGACTGCAGTACAATTCAATGATACTTTTCATTACCAGGCAGATAACTTTCACAAGTGGGAAGACAATGGACCTAAATTTGAGAGGATAAGAATTGATATTGAACATCTCAATTTAGGTAATTACAAAATGTACATGTACAGTCAGTATTAAACATGCTAGCCACTGAAGTAGCATAATTCTGAAACCCTATTTAATATGTGAATGATGCAGGGTGAGCTTGTTGCTGCACAGTATTGCTAAAGTTTTTTATGTTGCAGTCTTAATAAGAATCATGCAAAGTCTGTAATATGTGATACTACCCAAAAAGGCTACACATTTTAATTTTTGTTATTAAGTTGCTTTAAAAGTGTATTTGATGAAATGTGTAATTATTCATTCCAATATGTTTGCTCTCAGGAGATAATCAACATTGAAATCCAATAGTTTCTACTGTATTTTAGTGTGATTTACAGAGTTAGTTATCTCCCTTAATTTTGAATTCTACAATACAATGAGTACTTTCTATATAATTTTTATCTCCTATGAACAAGGTTTACAAGAAAAGCCACAAGTTAATTTCTGTTTACCATAACATTTTCAACAATATATCAAAAATAAAAGTATGTGACTTTTCAACCATGAATCACATTTTGCATGATAATTAGCTGGAGTGCTACTTAACATTATCAGAAATATACTAAATATGGTATGAGTTATGACATATCCACAGAAGACAAAATGAGACTGTACTGCAAATTTGGGTTTGCTAATAATAGCAAATTCAAGTTCATAGGACAATCAATCAGTTTTTGTTCTGTTTTAGGTAAAGTAAAGACTATATCAGAGAGCAATAATCCTGTGGTAGCAGTTGGCAAACATCTATGTGGTAGTGCAACAGGTAAAATAACATGCTGATGGTCCTTTTATTTCTGGAGAATCACTTTTCGTAGTTACTCAAAATTCTGTTAGGTTGGCGAGTATTGAAATTGTTAGTTCAGTACTGCCTCTTAAATTTTCAAAGAATATTTCTTTGAATTGGTGACTGAACTATGAAAATGAGAACACAATGTACAATATTTAGTACAAAAATAGGTCTTTCCCAATATATGCTTAAATAGATCATATATATTACCGGTAGTTGACTGATATGTGTACACTTGTAAAATATGTGAGTCAATGAGAGGATATTGTTTTACCCTTGGTCATTGTCAGTATTTTGTCCTGAAATGGTTTTTGTTTTAACATTTAAATATGACTGGTAACAAATAATATTTTTTATCAAGCCAACATGTAAATATGATGTTGCTTTTCACTTGTAATTGATTCCAAAATTTATCACAATACATGTTGGTAACCAATTTGATAAAAATACTCTTCTCTTGAATTTTAATTAATTTTTTAACATTTTAATAGTCTTGAATTTTGTAAAATGTTATGAAAGAATTTCTTCTTTAAGAAATACTATGTATGATTTAAAATGTTGTAAAGCTGCCAAATTATGTAACTTAATATTTGTTCATCTTATGAGGAGTTTGGTAATACATTTATCATGAAAGTAGAATATTCTGATAACTGCATCATCATTTGAAACCCAGAAATAACTAAATGCAAATCAGTGTTTAGTTTTTTAATGTTTTCAACAATAGAAATTCTGGGGAAAAAATCATTTGTGAACAAAACTTACCATTCCTTTTAATGAGGCTAAGATTTCTTTTTATTTGAAGTCTCCTAATTCCTTTTCTATATTGTAGATTTAGCTTTTCGCTGCATTGCACAAACACTGACTGATCATACAGAGTGTAGTGAACCAGAGGAGAAAAAGATGAAAAGAAGTCAATGGTAGACTATGATTTAGATTTTATTATTTCAATAATTCAATTGCTTAATTTAAAACATTCTAAAAAAATATTAATTTTATCTTGCAGAATTTTGTACAAGGAATTTAGATATGGATTTCTGTAGATTGTGTTTCGGGATCTCTTTGATGATATGGTGTACATTTCTTAAATGGAGAAAGATAAATTTGTATGTTATTGATTAACAAGGATTTTGTGAAAGGAATATCCCAAAATATGATCATTTTGTGTTGTACTGTTTTTCACTTTTTTGCAGTTAAAAGATAAGCACAAGAAATAGTTCCTGAAAAATTAATTTTTAACCCTTTGAAATGCTATCATTCTTTAAAACCACAAAAACTGCTACTTTATGATTTGCTTACTTGACTAAATCAGCAAAAAATAACCTGTTTACAGGTTTTCAGTATACATGTGACATCAATTTTTCTCCAACCATTTGCCAATAGAGTAAGAGAAAAATTTCTTGTTCTAATTTCAGAAGTATGTATCTCACCCTTTAAAACAAAGTGTAATTTTTTACTTGATCAGTGTTTTTATATGTTGATGATTCCCAAAATATATTTCTCTGACAAATATAACTGCCTCACTTGTCTTAGGGTAGCATGCTTGCCTCGAGTGTTTGAGGCTGTGGGTTCAATTCCTGGCAGAGTCACACCAAAGACTTTAAAAGTTAATAGTCTCTGCTTCTTAGCCAAGTATGTGGTATTTAAGGGGATAACGTGACCACTGGTTTGCTCTGAATCAGAATAATGTGTTCGAGTTAGATGACATACCAAGGGGCTGTTGCTTCTTAGCTAGCACATAAAGATCTGGCTCACGGTGTCAGACTTGTACAAAGCAGGGTCTGTTCATTTGTTCAGTTGTTCTTGTCTTGAAATGCATGAAATATCTACCATAGAATGCAAAACCATAATCAATCTATCAATCTTTGAAAAATACAATATGAAACATCAAGATAACTTTTATTTCTATTTCCATTTAACAGCAAAAAATTAGGTGGCTTATCTATAGCTTTGTGTTGTCATCATCGTTGTCATTGGAAACCTTACGTTGGAAAACATTTCTTCACAAACAATGGATTTTCAGTCAGAGACTTTAATATTATATGCAAGTTGACCAGTTGGACTGCAGCTACTTGGTCAGGATGGAAATCTGTGCAAGAAATGAAAACTGCATTAGGAGTATCAGAAACTAATTCTGAACAGACATATAACAGCCCTGATTTGGAGGGTTCAAAGGAAACACAGGTGAAAGATGATTCCAGTTTACTTAAAAATAAGGAGAGGATTTCAGCTGATGATATGGATTCATCAGATTCAGAGGCAGACACCAAACGTGATGATGAGAATCATACTTCATTCAAAAGGTTAGTTCAGCTGGTGAGAAAAAAAATTACTTAGAAAACAAATTGAATAATGGCAAGAACAAAAATAAATGAAATGTCAAGTACATGTACAGTAAAACCTGTTAGAACTGATTTGTTAAGTTTTGGTGAAAGTTTGGTTTTATACAACATGTCTAAAATGTATTAGATTGATATAAAGGGACTACAGAAGATTTCTGGTGAAGACATGTTTCTGGTTTATGTAGGGTTGGACTAAACATGTTTACTACATGTATACATAAAAAATAGTGAATTTGTATCAAACAACAGTATTCTCCATCCCCATTTAGATGGTGGTATTGACCAAATATAATTTTAAAACAACCTCCATTAATTATGGATAGCTGGATATCCAATATGAATATTGGTGGACTTTTAATGATTTAAAGAAAATCCTGAAAAAAGGTATGTTTTCTAGTTGGTCACACAAAATATTGAAAATATCTCTCTTTTGTGACGCAACTATGGAGAACATTGCTAATTTGACAGAATCTGCAAACAATCAGCATACGTTTAAAGTTTTGTGGGGATATCATGTTCCTGGACCTTAATTTGCTGAACTAACCTTGTATTTATATATAAGAATTTTAAGGAATGCTTCTAATTTTTGAAAAACCTGGTTTGCAACAGTTTACACTTATGAACCATGAAATGGTTTGAAAAATGTGTGAACTGGCCAAAACCAGGTTATTGAGTATGATGTTAATGATGCATAGTACTAAGCCAGGTTATACATAATAACCTGGTTTGCTCAAAGAGAATCAACCAATCAGAAAGCTTGTTACAAATCAAATTAAATTATTTGACTATAAATTTATTGTACTGATTTTTATCAAGCTTGAATATAGTGATCCAAATTATATTTCTACAAGTGAAAACAAACACTTAATCACTAAATATTTTATAAATGTAAGAAATACAGGTACATTGAAGGAAATAAATAGTATTTTCAGTTATGGCATTAAACCATAGTTAGAAGTGTGTTAAAAAAAACTTAGAACAAAATGTTCATGCAGATTTATCATTCTACATGTATACTTATCAAGTATTTTAATTTTGTGAAATTTTAACTCTATTCACATAATTTCTTTGTAGAGAAGACTTGACTCTGTCATACAAAGAAAGGGAAGAAATAGGAAGAAAATGTAAAAGATTAATTGACTATGGTCGATTGGAGTTCCTCAGAGAACAAGGATTGAACTCTGATATGAAAGTCTACATTGAAGAACAATTAACTCCAGAGAATGTTGCAATATTTGCTACACTTACTGAAGTAGGTCAATAAAAGTTCAAAATGTATTTGTATTATTGTTATTTGCATTTATATTTATTTTTATGAGGAAGACTGGACAGTCCTGTATTTCTGTTTGCATGTACAATATGTTCAGTCTATATAAAACTGTGTATGTCCAGGGCTTTTGGACATTATATTGTTGATGATTTGAATAATCAGTATTAATTTGTAGTAATTTCATAAAATATCATACATGTGCTTGATTTTTCATGATAACTCATTTCTTTTTTTGCATGATTCAAATTTAATTTCTTCCCTTATGCATATATATACTTGCTATAACGCAAATGCTATTGGTATGAAGGTCTGACTAGTATTACCATTACATACCTGCCTACATTTGAAAATGACAATGGGGGTTTTATGCATAAATAGTCTTCAGCACCCTAGAAAACCATTATTTGGGCCATCCAATTCATCTGTCATTTTCTGGCTTTTTTTATGACAAAACAAATCTAATGCACTTCTAATTTGAATGTTTGGTTTAAAATCATGGTCAGTTGTGATTTTTTAAAATTTAAATTGTGCAAGTCATACAGGAAATCCCCCACACTTAACAGGTATGCTGTATTGGGTTGATTTTTGTGAGATTTTAATTTTTATATGACCTAAAAAAAAATTGCAGTTGTATAATGGTATGGCATGCTGTGTTGTCATCAGTGTTTTTTGGTTTTCATGCAATGCTTATTTGAATATTGATTGATGTTTATAAAAATTTACAAGATTAGAAACTCTTAAAGGCATGTTAATATAGATTTTGAGGATTACGTCCCAACTGTTGTGGAAATAAGATCAAAAGGGGCCAAAAACTAGTGTTTCATATAATTTAACTATATAATCCAGTAAAAGCATATGGATGTCTCCTAATACTGCTCCACAATATTCTATACCACAAAAATTAGACAGACTGGGGTTGATTTTCAGGATAATGAATTTTAAATATTAACCATTAAGGACATGTTTAGTGTTCAACCTCTATGGTTGATCCGGTATTTAATGTCTTTCCAACAAAATTTGTTCATATTTGTAACACTATAGTTCTAAATGTGTTTATGCCAGCAACTTGGTCTCCATTTCTATAAACCTTTTTGTTCCCCACATTTCACGAAACCGGGGGAGTATAGAATTCGGCTTTCCATCTGTCCATCCTTCCATCCATTCATCCGTCCTTCCTTCTGTCCATCTGAAATTGGTTACCATAACTTTTGAATGTTTGAATGGAAGTTCACCAAATTCTTACAGATCAAGGCTTATGAGGTAAAGAAGACACCAATTAATTTTGAGGTCTGTAGTTCAAAGGTCAAGGTCACAGACTAAATGAAATAGAATTTTGGACCTGAAAATTGGTTTCAGGAGCGTAACTTGTGAAGGTCTTCATTGATTTTCATTAAACTTGGACAGTCGAAGATTTATGAGTTAAGAAATGTATTGATTTTTAGGTTAGTAGGTCATAGGTCGAGGTCCCAAAGACTTAATGAAATGAAATTTAGGAGCTGAAAATTGGTTTCCAGAGCTTTACTTTTGAATGCTTTTACAACAGTTCACTAAACTTGGACTGTTGAAGGCTTGTGTGGTGAGAAGACACCTACACATTTTTTATCAGAGGGTCTAAGGTTAAGGTCACATAGACTCTATGAAATAGAATTTTGGAATCAAAAATTGGTTTCCAGAGAGTAACTGTTGATTGCTTTCATGGAATTTCACCAAACCTTGGCAGTTAAAGGTTCAGGGGGTAAGAAAGACACAAAATGATTTTTATGTCAGTAGGTCAAAGGTCAAGGTCACACTGACTTAACATCATCTAAATCTTCTTCGATTACTCTTTCCACAATTATTTTCTATGAAATTTTACTTTTGTTGGGAGGGGGTACCTGGAGCACTGCTCATCTCCTTTATGACTTAAACTAATCCAACTTTGAATGAAGCCTAAAAGAAATTTTTGCATGGGAACCATTTTTTGGTTCAACATAGTTAAAAAAGAGCATTCTTTAAATGTGAGGGCCATGTGAACTATTGATATTACTTGGCGTCCGTTGTCATCTTCTTTGTCCATCGTCTTTCATTGTCATCGTAAACAATTTTTCCAAACTCTTCTCCTCTGATACTCCTGGACCAATAAGAACCACACTTGGTATGAATGTTCCATGGGGTATTCTGCATAAAATGAAGTAGGGATGTTTGATAGGTTGACAAACACGGCCACCATTACTAAAATAGAATATAGGGGTCAGAGGGCGGTTTTTCACATAAATCTCCATATCTTTAGGTAAAGCCAAGTTCTGACTGGGTAAAAGTGTTTAGCATGATGAGATCTATCAGTGGTCAAATTTTGGTGAAAATTTGTTCAGCCATGTAGGAGTTATTGACCTTTTTGGAATTTTCTCGTTATTTTTAATTATACATGTATTACTTTCAAAATTCTGAAAACTCTGACACTACTAGACCAAATAGAACTAAGCTTGGTATGAATTTTCCTTAGGGTGTTCTTCAGAGAATTGTTGTGGTGATTTTATATCTGTCAACAAGAGACATGGCTGCTGTTACTAAAACATAGCGGTCGGACAGTTTTTCACATGTATCTCAAAAACAGGTCAAACAAATCTGATGGGGTAAGTTTTTTCAGCATGAGAACTATCTGTGATCAAATTTTCATGTAAATCGGTGAAGCCATCTTGGGGTTATATCCCTTTTTCAACGTTATTTTGCTATTTTTAACATTATTACTTTTAAAAAAATTCTCCTCAGAAACTATAGGACAAAATTCAATGAAAATTGATATGTTCATTCACTAGGTACAAGCATTGGAAATATTTATACAAGAAAAAAGAATGGCTGCTTTTACAAAAATAAAATGTTGCTCATCAAGCCAGGTGAGCAATTCAGGCTCTTTAGAGTTTCTAGCTTTTAAATATTATAGTTTGAATAAATAATACTTTCTAACAACAATGTCTGATCTCTTTTTACCTGTGTTGCTAAAGGTGGAAGCAGGTCTAGGAGTTTGGTCTCTCTGCCATCCGTCTGTTCATAACACTTTAGCTTGTCATCACAACTCCTCTGAAACTGCTCAACAGAAAGTCCAGAAACTTGGTATGTAGCAAGAATACCATATGTTGTTGTGCATATATTGAGAAAATTTTGATTTTTGATTTTTCATGGGAGTTATGACCCCTTTGAACTTAGAAATTTACCATAAATCATCATGTATCAGCTTGTCATCACAACTCCACTGAAACTAATCAACAGAAGTTCATGAAACATGGTACATGTATGTAACAAGAATACCAAATGTAGTTAAAAATATTATCAAGAAATTTTTTTCGATCTTTTTGAAAGTTTTGGCCCTTTGAACTTAGAAATTTACCATAAATCATCATGCATTATCATTTCATCACAACTCCGAAACTATTCAACAGAAATTCCTGAAACTTAGTATGTAGCAAGAACACCATATGTCCTTTTGTCCACCCATTGGTAACACTACGCTTGTCACTGCAACTCCTCTGAATCTACTCAAAAGAAATTCTTTAAACTTGGTATGTAGCAAGAACACCATATGTAGTTGCGCATATGATCAGGACATTTTGATTCTCATATTTTTTATAGGAGTTATGTCCCTTTCAACTATAAAAAAAAAATAAGATATTTACCATAATTCATCATGTATCAGCTTGTCATCACAACTCCCTAAAACTACCCCACACAGTTTCACAAATCCTATTATGTAGCAAGAACACCATATGAAGTTGTGCATATTTTCAGGAAATTTTGATTGGCTATTTTTTATGGGAGTTATGGCACTTTGAACTTAGATATTTACTGAAAATCATCATTTATCAGCTTGTCATTGCAACTCCTTTTAAACTACCCAATAGAATTTCGCAAAATCTGGTATGTAGCAAGAACACCATATTTTGTCGTGCATATTATCAGAAAGTTTTGATTCTTTAATTTTTATTGGAGTTATGTTCCACAGTTCAGTATATCCGTCTATAACACTTCTTTCATGGCATTTTCCACAGCAACTATAAATCACCACTGCAGTGCGGCGCAGGTCCAGACATGGATTGTTCTAGCATTTTTGAATAGTGGGAAGATTGCATTACTCATAAAATATGACTGCGCATAAGACATAACTTCATCAATAAAAACTATACATTTTTGTCTATAAAGCAGTCAATGGTGTTTTAATAAGTCTACTAAAATTCTTTTGTCCTCTTGCTGCAGTTTCAATACTCATTTAAACAGTATATGCTATGGAGTCGAACACAGAACATTAATCTGGAAAATTCAAGTCATTCATGCACCCAGTTTTTGATGAACATGGGATTTGATTCCTTACCAATATTTTAAAAAGTGGTTTGACCAGAATTCAGTTCATTTTAAAATCTTAAAGGCATAGAATCTTTACTTCTTTTGACATTGCATGTTATTCAAATATAGAGTTCTTCAGAATGTAACCTTCCTTGTAGATAGTTAACCTTATTTATACTCAATAAAAGAAATGAATAGGTGCAGGCAGGTTTTTAAACTGTACTTTTTAAATATTGAAATGTTCATTATTATTTACTTATTGTTTTCTGAAGTATATTTGTTATCTTTCTAAGGGTATACTAAAAAAACCTATTTTTGATTTAAAAGACAACATTCTGGTAACATAAGGTGCACCAATATTCTTTTTTCTTCTTTTCATCCCCTTACACAGCCTATTTTAACAGTAGATTTAAACTGGTAGTGTAATTTAAAAAAATATAGTCTTACATAAAATACATTTTACTTCATAGCTCAGTTAAACTAGAACCAAGGTTAACTGAATTATGGCATTTTCTAAGCCTGCATTAGGAGCCCAGGATACAGTTAAGTGTTATTTTTGCGACACTGACCCTAATGGCAGTGCATTCAGTGTGAATTTGTAATGTGTAAGAATCATACTATCGTTCAAGGATCATACTATTATCGATATTAACTTGGAAGCTAGTGGAAGAGACTTCACAAATTTGAAATGTCAGAAACATTCTTTGCAAACTGCATCACTGTTCTGCAAAACATGTTATCAGCCAGTCTGTATTACCTGTCTCAATACAGAACATTCTGGACGTCAGTTCTAGGACATCAAAAATGCTTACCAGGATAGTTTTAATGAAATGATCAATAATCTGAAAGCTGTTTCTATTACCGATGCAGATCAGAAGGAAACAAAGCTGAAATATGAACAAATCATTTCCAAGAACAGTTTAGATGAATACTTGACTAAGATCAGTGTAAGTTTTAATAATTTGAAACTGGAATAGAGATTTGATCAAGTGTGGTTTGTTCTTTGCTTGTTTAAAAGATGTGACAATATTTGCATAGTAAAACTGAAAATTTTTACACCATAATTTTATTACTTAGTCATTATTATATGGGGACTTCTTGCATATTTTCTTATAAATAAATCAATTTCTTTTATTCGGGCAAGGATAAACTTCATCTTGCTATTTGCCAGTACATAAACATTTTAAGCCTTGCTAAGAGCAGTTTAGAATGTATGAATACCATTTCACCTAAACAGCTTGGTAGCTAAATATTTCTATTATTATACACACCAATTCTTAAAGATTAGCTTTTTTATTATTTATAATTACTAGTACATGTATTAAAGACTTGAGTCACCAACTCATGGGTTATAAATGCCTTTATCTCCTAACACTTATATATTTTAAATGCTTTGCAGGATACAGCTTGATAAACTGCAGAGACCCAACTCCGAATAGGTTTGGCAAGCTTGACACACCTCTGAATTAAGATTGTGTTTACCAGTAAATGTTGGACATTAAAATTATAGCCCCCCCCTTAAAATCCTTAAATGGGATTATCACCCTTAGAAAGCTTCTACATATTTACCTTGCCTCATCCTTGTCTCAACTTCCTATAAAGTTTCACCATAGTCAATTGAATGATTTAGGTAGAGTTGCTCTTACAAGTACAAGATACATGGATATCCCCTACCTTTGTTGGTGAGTGTGGGTATAAACATGCATTCTAAGAGTATTGCATGCATGAATTCTCTACTAGCTTGATCTCAATTTTACAAGAATAAAATCCAAATTCTGGAATAATATACTAAATACTATTAAAATCTAAAGGACCAATATATCTTCCACTTCAAACTAAAATATATGAAAAGTTTCTACGAACAAAGTTGCAAGCTCATGCCCTTGAAAGAGTAATCAAGGGGACCAAGTTTCTATTGGTAATTAAAAGAATGTAATCCAGGGACTCAGACCAGATATAGAAAACAGACATACACAACAAAGAACATAAAGTAACTAAAAAAAATACAACAAAACAAAAGAGCAACTCAGACTAAAAATTAGGAGCATGGACCTGGTGCACTGGTAGGGTAAAGACCATGGCCGAAATATCAGTCTAATATACTGAATTTTATTTCTAAGTGGTTCAGTCAAACCACAAATGAAAATTCCAAATGAAATAATGATCCAAAACTAATTTAATGAACTAAAGAATCCACTAACTAAGCTTAAACACTTTAATGTTATGGTGAAAAAATAAACATTCAAGAACAGAATCAGGTGATAAATGGTTTTAATGTTAAAAATCCAATAATTTTAAATTTGGTTCAAATATCAAGGTCATTTAAAGGTTATGAATGTAGCAGTCACATTGTCTTATGGTGAATCACCCACACACCAAAAATGAATAGCCTATTGACAAAAGTTTATGTCCCAGACACATATCCATGTCAAAAAAATCTATAATTACTGATTTGGCAGGTACATGTATTATTTATTGTTTTCAAGTTGCCAACTAAATTATGAGAAATGGATAAGTTGAACAAATAACACACCTAAAAAATCTTGTTCCCTTTTTTTTTTTTGTTTCCTGAAAATGAAAATGTTGCAGTATTACAATTTATATTTTCATTAGATTTGTTTGGTAAACTATAAAATGTGTTACGTTTTTCTTTAGAATTGGGCTAAATCTCAGGATCCATTGCTACATAAAAAAAACATATTTTTTTTGTAAATTTTTACTGTCAGAAAATTTAATAAACCTAGAACATGATATGCAAAATGCTGTTTTTCAGGCATAATGTGTCTTTAGTATATTAACATATATATACGATGAAAACAACATAAAATAAGTACTTGCTTATTAAACCAGTCAGAAAGCAAACAAACATGACAAAATACTGATCCAATATCTGACCTTTTAAAAGCATAATTTAGTCCAACAGCTACATATACTTGAAGTACTATGTTAATATAGATTTCTAGCAATTCTTAAACTCTAGATATACACAGTAAAACTTTTCTTTAACCAAACCTACTAAAAATCTTTTAAATCATTAATGTTTTGAACTATTATCGATAGCATTATCAGCAAGCACTTGTCAACAGTGAGAATATGAACAATATGTCGTATTCTATATTAGAGGTACAGTTGTATATCCACTTAATACAACACTTTTTGGGGCCACACATTAGAAAAGAAATATTGTTTGATAAGAGAACAGTATTCCATGTCCCCCATCACTCAAGTATTTCTATAGTAAAAAGGACATTCATGCCAGACTTTTTTATTGTCTAATAGAACCAACATATACAATGAGAGTGCTGACAAAACAAAAGAATTAGAAGAAATTTCAATCTCCATAGAAGACAAATCATTAATTTTCCACTTATGTCAGATTAAACAGGATTCTAGACTGTTTTGTCTGATTACACAAGTTTTACTGTGTATACAATATTTTTTTCAAGTGATATTACTATAAAAACTCAGTTTTATTCAACAGTGAAAACGTGATTTGAACCATAAATCTACACCGCAGTAACTCCTTTCTTCTTTAAAACTAAAATGACCTTTCAAGAGACAAGCAAGTCTTTAACAAAAAACTGACTGTCAAAGCATAGTATGACATACTTTCAAGTATATATGAGCCATCATTTGGACTAACTGAAGTCACCATAGCCAGGATTTATTGTACAATATACTAAAAAATTAGCTTTATATGTCTATTATAAAGTTGTGCCCCAAACCATGAGGTATGCCAAGTAAATACAGCAACAACAACAAAATAACAACAGATACTTTGTATCATATTGTTACTAACAACAAAAATACATTAAGGAAATCATTGCTATTGGTATGAGGGTTTCTTCCATACCTTGAAGGTACAACTTCATCATTGAACAAAATAATTGATATTGAATTTAACATGTCATTCAACTATTATACCATGTAGAACATTTAACTTCAGGGAATAGAGCTGGCCTTCCCTACATTAAAGTAACTGAGGCAGGAACTGTTTTATTCAATGTAATAAACCATAGCCATTCCCATGTAAAGTTTAAAGGGTTAGTTACTAATGAGAAGACATTGCAATTAAAGTTATCTCCTTAATCAAATCAATGTTTGTCACCCATGACCTTAGCTTTCTGCAACTAAACATATGATAACTTTTATGGATGTAATCAAATCACGAATTCAGTGGTTGGCTATTTTATCACTAGAAGTGCTTTCTTTTAGTTTGATCTGACACAGATCATCTATGTTAACCTTCAGAAAACCCAACATGAATAGAATATAATCAAAAGTTTGAAAAAGTCATCTTATTTCAGTTCAAACTCAATATTAGTTTCAGTGGTTTACTAATAAATGTGATATTAAAAAGAATATTTTAAACAGCATTAAGCAGTAAGTGAATCACTGAATCAATTTCAATCCAGAAAAATATTTCAGTTCAATATCAACATTAAAGAGCATATTTTAGAAATACAAAGTACTTCAAAATGCTTGAGCTGCATGGAACAAAATGCTCATGATAAATCTGTATACAAGTGCGCTGAGATAACTATTAAACGACATTACACATTACAATAACTTAGAACAATCTATTTCAGAAATATGCTGGTTGTAATTCCTAATAATAGAGGGACAATACAGGCTTTACTCACCATATAGAGGTAACAATATCAAGAATCAGTATTATCCCTGTCATTAAAATGGTATAAGAAAAGGATGACTATTAAATTTAAAAGTTCCTATTATTAACCACTCTGCCCAATGGCTGCTCTGACAGACAAACCCCCTATTCTTTCAGAAACTTAACGAAGCAGTAATGTTTCATATAGCTTAAAGATCACATTAGCCAGATTAAAGTTCAGTTATTGTTTCTTTCTGTAATAAAAGTCTTTTTTTTTTGCTGAAGATTTTACAAAATGAAGGGAAACTGAGGAAATTGCAACAACAACAAAATTGAACGTGAAGAGCAATAAATGACTGATAATAAAGCCCTTAAACAACTGAGATCAAGTTAGACCAGTCAATATTTAAAACTTCGTTCACTGACAGGGTTACACCATAACATCGGAAAGCAACATACTTCAGTTAAAAGAAATATATAAAATAAAATGGCATGCTTGTAATATATCATACAAATCATGGAAGGGGCACAATAAATCTAGTGTTTTTTCTTCCTTCTCCTTGTTTTCTTCCCAGAGGCTGAGGATTGTTGACTGGTCTGAGGAGGAGGTTGAGGTGGCTGCCATTGACTGTTACCATCTGTATGCATTGCTTGTTGGAAAAGATTATTGATAAAGTCTTCTAGATCTGCTTCCCTGTTGGAAAAAATGTAAAGTAAGAACTGGTCGCTTTACTCAAAAATGAGACAAAGAAATTAGTCTTTGCATTTAAAACTAGAAACCAAAAATGTCAGGTTTTTTTTTGGTTTTTTTTATATTAAATATGCTTTCAGTTTTTGACAAATTTCACAAGTCTTACCACAAGTTTACTTATTTTGTAACAAATGTAATGTTTGTTGCAATTAATACTGCAACTGAACAGCTGAAGACCATTTTGAGAAAATAGAACTAAATATGAATGCTACTGTCTTTAAAATATATCAAAGTAGATAAATTCTCATAGATATTATTTTATTTATACAAATCTCTTACCCAGTCCTCCCCTGCTGACCTCCACCACCCCTATTCCCTTCAGTAGCTATTCTGTAGAACACATGATGAGCACTGGCCTGCATATGTTTAAAGAAATCTTTCTACAATGGGTAAAAAAAAAATCTATAAAATACCTCCTCCTTTCCAAGTACATACGTTTACTTGTAGCATCAACAGAAAATAGATTTAATATCAACTGACTTTCATTTTCATAATGAAACAATAAACAATACCTGTTCTTTTATGCACTGACATAAATGTAATGCTTTTGGACACATGAAAAATTCAAATTGATCTCAGATTTGGTAAATTAAATTTCTCTAATTTTGCTTCAAATTTCATACCACGACCGGTGTGGAAAAAAATGTTCTCATCACTAGTGACTTTTTTGTTCTTAGAGTTCGATTGGCTTAGAAATCAATTGTCTTGGACTCCATCTTGAATCGCCTCGATTGCCATTGTAGTTATATTTCACTTAAATGAAATAATTTTGGTGTTTTCATACCTTAAATAAGAATTATGAAGGGACTGGGGAAGACTTGAAGTAAAAAAAACTTTGAAATCGTCTTGTTTCTTTTTTTTGGAATGTTTGCATTTGTGTGATATCAACATGTTTCCTACAAATTGGAATAATAATGTTTCGCTTGCTTTTCATTTTTGGGTATTTTTGACGTTTTTAGGGCATTAGAGAAACAGAATCTACACTCAAAGCTTGTTGATTATGAATTTCTCAAATCTCGTGAAATAAATTTTATAGTTAGAATAGCTCTGCAAGCTTTGCATTTAAAACTATAAAATTTATTTCACTCGATGTGAGAAATTCCATAATCAACTCGTTATCATAGTAGATTCTATATTTCTTACATCAATATTATACTGTAGATGATTTCACAAAATTTGTAAGTGTTAAATTAGTCCTTACAAATAATTTTATACGGACAACTTTCAAAAGAAATACAGAATTTTTTTTTTTTTAATATTTCTAACATTATAATTTCCAATTTGCTTCCAAACCTGTAAATTTATCTATACAGGAATAGAGATATGAGTACTTACTTTACAAGCAACCCATTCAGTTATATCATATATCTTGCCTTCCATACATGCATAGTAATGCCATAGGAAACCAAACATTGTAGTCTCAGCCCAAACATCTCCCTACAAAGTATAATTGATAACTAAATGAGCAAGGTGATGGGGAAATTCATGACATCATCATTTTGTGATTTAAATTGTTGCCAAGTTAAATTAAAAGTGAAAATAATAGCAATGCTTAAGGTTCCTGTCTAACCAAAAATACATTTTTAGTAATGATGACCTTAACCTCAACCTCATAAAATTGGTTTATGACTTAAGTGTTCTCCCCAGGCCCTTAAAGCGCTGCGCTTTACAGCACTATCGTTATTAAGCGCTGCACTATCTTGCTACCAGCGCTGTGCTATAAACTTAAATTTGAGGATTAAAAATCAATTACGACAGGAAACGTGTGTGCCCCGAGGTCATTTACGGCATCCTATAAAAATATACAAGGTAATTAGCAGTAAACACGCTATGGTCAGTTGAGCACCGCGTGACCACACAGGTGTCTGAAGCCTATAACAATGCCAAAAAGATTCTTTATCAGTCATCTCACCTGACCATAAATTAATTTTAATGAAGGTGTCCATCAGATATTAATATCTGATACTGTACCAATCAAAACTGACTATGGTAAAAATTCACTCAACCCTACCTAAAAGCATGTGGCTATTTATAAATTCTAAGCTGAATAATTGCACAAGCTTCAATTTTAACTGTATACATGACAATGTCATTAAAGATATAAAAAAAGTTCATGTGCAATCTATAATACCAATTCAACATTTTCTCTTAAGTAAACTAGCCAAAAACTCATAGTCATATTGTAAATGACAGGTAAATTATTGGAGAACGGCCTTCAATTAAACACAACATAAATATACATACCTCTTTAGCTGAATGTCTAACATTACATCGTTTACAAAACCTGGCACTATACCAAGGCCTATCTATATAAACTCTACGATGTTTTCCTCCACAGTTATCACAACGCATCATATTGGCAGCCTACAAAAAAAGCAAAAATTGAAAGAGTAATCAAGGGAACCAAGGTTATAGCGGTAATCAAAAGAATGTAATCCAGGGACAAAGACCAGACATGGAAAAAAGACATACACAACAAAGAACATAAAGTAACTAAAATCATACATACAAAGTAACAAAAGTAAATGAGCAACTCGGACTCCACTAAAAACTGGGAGCATGGACCAGGTGCACCGGTAGGGTAAGCATCCTCTGCTTTTCTAGAAACACCCGCCGAGTTGCTCATAAAAAGTCAAGTCCAGGGTAGACAAAAAAGGAAAGGAAAACTATGACCCGTTGAATAAATCAGTTATAATGGTGTTGATGGATACACCATAACCATGAAGATGATAACAGAAAGTCACTATATGTCTTGCACTACTTTCATCAGTCCATTTCACAGAAGTCATAATTAAACAAGAGGCTCTCGAAAAGCCTGAATCCTTCACCTCACAAATCATGCCCTATTAACTAAGTAAGTAAAGATATCATGTTTTGTTTCCATGTTTGACAAAAAAATTGCTGCAAAAGAGCATACATTGATGAATGCTGTAAGTTCAACTGAGTATCTCTAAGGCACTGTAAAATGTTAGAATTGACTTCTAAGTGTTTCATAACCTCTGGGAAAAATATCGCAAGGGTCCCCCATGCCCTGTTATTCCATCTGGTCTGAGGGGGCATTAGCCCAGTATACATTTGCTGAAAAAGAACATAAAATGAAGTTCAACAATGGCTATACAACATTTTCATCCTCACATTCAACACAGGAGACCATGTCACTATATAAATCAAATATTGTTGAAATCAAAGGAAGTATAAAAATCAGTGGGAAAATGGTCGTCCAGAACAAACTTTCATCATCACCATTCAACTTAGAAGCCAGTGTTGGTTAAAGAATCCAAAAATCATTAGAATCCTACTGGTGAAAAGTCACATTTTGAAAATGGCTGCCTAAGAAAATTTCAATACTACTGGTCAACTGAGAATATCATGTTTATCTTATGATAGCTTTCATCTCCATTATACTTCTATAGTTGACAAAAAAAATAACAAAAAAAAGCACTTTGAAACCTATGTTCTATTTTCAGTAATGACTGCCATGTTTGTTTTACCATGAACAATTTTAAATGAAAAACTTTTATGCCAACTTTCAATAACATTTGTCCCATGGTTCAGATTTTCAAAGTTGCAGACATGAAAAACAACAAAAAATCTGTTTCAGGGGCCATCACTTCTACAACAGGCAAGGAATCATTTCGAAAATTTTAGCATATGTTTGTTTTCTGATGGTTAACAATATTACACTCCATCAGAATTTGGTTAAATCTAACGGTTTAGGAGATGTATACAAAAAACTGCTGTCTGACACATATGTTCTATTTCTAGGAATGTCAGCCATGTTTTACCATGGATCAAAAATCTAAAAAACGGTCATTTTGTGCAGGATACCCTAAGAAGAAACAATCATACCTACTTTTATTGAATTCTGTACAGCAATTTTTCATGATAAGATTTTTGAGAGTAATAACATCAAAAACCGCAAAAAAATGTCAAACTAGAGGCTCAAGAGAGCCTGAATTGCTCACCTGGTTAACCATTTGCTTATTTGAAAAACATGAGGAATGAGACAGGCTAAGTTAAAATCAACTTAATTGTCAAATGCAGGAAATGCTTTTCGTATCATTTTTATGACCTGAACCAGAATTTTCCTAAAGGCAACAATTTTTTAATATTTTTCAAAAACCTGTCTTATGACCCCTAAGTTCCATTTTTAATATAAGCAGCCATATCTATTCATGGATAAAAAATCACAACAGTCATTTTGAGCACAATACACTAAAGAACTATCATGCTTATTTTCATTCAATGATCATAAATGGTTTTAGAGAAGAAGTTGTACATGTGAAAAAAAAACAACAAAAAAACTGTTTCAGGGGTCGTAACTCCTACATTAGTCAATGAATGGTTTTGAAAATTTCGGCATAGGTCCTTCTCATGATGCTTAACAATTTTACCCAAATACCAAAAATTTGGTAAAAGCAACGATTTTTGAGTTACTTGCAAAAAACTGCCTTCTGACCTCTATGTTCTATTTTTAGTAGCGGTGGCAATGTTTTTTCATGAATCAACAATCCCAACAGTCATTTTGTGTGGGATACCCTAAGGAACATAAATGCCAACTTTCATTGAATTCTGTGCAATGGGTTTCGAGAAGATTTTCAAAGTCGCACATGCAAAAAATGCAAAAAAAACTGTTTCAGGGGCCGTCAACTCCTACATCAGATGTCAACTCCTACATCAGATGATCAATCGTTTTGAAAATTTTCGGCATAGGTCCATCTCATGATACTGAACAATTTTACTGGATGCCAGAAATTTGCTAAAGGCAAAGGTTTTTGTGTTGTTTGAAAAAACGGCAATCTGACCCCTATGTTCTATTTTTAGTAACAGCGGCCATGTTTTTTCATGGATCAAAAATCCCAAACAGTCTTTTTGTGCAGAATACCCTAAGGAACAATCATGCAAAGTTTAAAACCTGTCAGTCCAGTAGTTTCAGAGGAGAAGATTTTTAAAAATTTGTCCACAACCACGACAACGGACGCAAAGTGATGGCATAAGCTCACTTGGCTTTTGGCCAGATGAGCTAAAGAGGGCACTAACTCCAATGGGTGAACAGATTTTCACCAAAAAAAGACCGAAGATAGATCTCATCATGCTGAACACTTTCCGCAGTGTCAGAATTTGGTTCAACGTAACATGTTTGGAGATATATAAGAAAAACTGCTGTCTGACCCCCATGTTCTATTGTTAGTAACAGATAAATATGTTTTTTTGACATATCAAAAATCCGAACACTCATTTTGTGCATGATACCCAAAGGAATAAAAATAAAAGTTTCATCTTAATTCATTCAGTAGTTTCAGAGGAGAAGTTGTTTGAAAAGTTGTTAACGACGCAGATGCTAAGTGATGGCAATAGTTCCCATGGCCTATAGCCAGGCGAGATAAAAATTTATTGTATGTAATGCTATTTCCTGTTGTGACATCATTATCAAGGAATAACTTTACACTATCTATTTCAGTGAAACTGATTCCAGATCTGAGAAAATCAAAATTTAAAATTCAGAACCTCCCAGTATTAAAACATACCTCCTGCATTTTTTCTTGTAGTTTCGTCAACAAATCATTGAATTCCTTCTGCAAAAGAATGATAAAATATACATTACTTTACAGAAATATAACAATATCAAGTAAATCATCATCCAAACTTCTACCAATACATTGTTACCCTATTTACATTTACAATGCAACAGTAGACAACACATGACCAAAAATGTTCAGAACATAACCATAAAACTTTTACACATGTTCAAGAAAGTCATTATCATGAAAAGAAAAACAAGATTAAAAACCTCTTACTAAGGGCTATTCCAGAAATAAAGGTGTGGGGGGTTCGGAGACACTTTTTATTTGACCCCACTATCCATACAATTATTTTCATTCATTGTTAAGGCTAACTATCTTATAACTCATTCACCAAATTTTAATAGAGATGCCTCAAGACCCCCTTGACAATGAATTCTAGAATAGCCCACAACTAACATCAGAGCACTGTTATAATTGTATAATCTTACCATAGCAACTTCAGCTTCATCTGCCTGTTTGAATTCAGTGTCATATTTCTGCCTAAGGTCCTGTAAAAGTAAAATATCTTTGTTGTAGGGACCTTGCACTATTAATAAAAAAAATTAATTTGTAACAGGATGAATATCATCTAAACTAATGCTATCATGAGAAAAAACGAGGGTTGTTAGGCTATAATGGATATCAAGAATCTAACACCTGCACAAGATAGGGAAATCTCATAAACCTGAGGGCAGGATTTAATTGTTCTCTTTACAAGGCTCTAGTGAGTTAAGAACTACTATAAATTACTCAAGGGTGTCTGAGATTTTCCAATCTTGCATGAGAAAAGTGGGTGTTTGATTTTTTGTTCCTATTCAAGTCTGTTTCTGATTATTAATAAAATAATGACCCACAAAAAGATTTCTGTTTTTATATTTTTTTTTACTTTCCCAAAGACATAATGAAATTAAGTAGAAAAATGTTACCTATATTGAAATCTCTGATGAAACATGGAAGTTCTATGAGTCATTTTCATTTGAACATTGAATAGTTCCTAAATTTTAAGCAGCATAAGACCTTAGAATAAAATCACCTCAAGGGAAACAACTCCAAAGAATCACACATTACTGTCCATACTCGAGTATAAGTCGATCCACCTATAAGTCGGAACCCCCTGTTTCAGTCAAAAATTTCCGGAACCTACTATAAGTCAGACTGATTTCTGACTGCTGCGTCACTAACATTCCTTAATTACAATTAGTATATCTGTTTGTTTTGATCACTTCAATAAATGTTGAAATAAATAATTACAAGCCAGAGTTATTGTAGTAGTAAGTAATTAAATTCTTGATCGACAAGCCATGTTAATTGTTTTAATACAGCCATTTTCCACTCATTCTAATTTTGGTACAACCAATAACCCAAATTAAAATCATAAATATAGGTCACAACAATAATAAACAGAAAGTTCATGCTACTCTAACAACTCATTATGGAAGATATTTCAATAATTTAAGGGGTTTTATCTTAAGGAAAAAGAAATTCATAAAAAGAATTTTCACAATCAATAAAATATTGATTACATTTGTAACTAATTATAGTACATTATTGGGTCATGTTTCTATTACACCTTTGGGTTTTTGGCTATGTGAGTGTACAAGGGTAAAAATCCAATACACAAAATGGATAGGTGAAACATACGAATAAAATCATATAAGACCAGTGTGGTGAAAAAATAAAGATTAAACAGCAAGTATTCTTTTGCTGCATCATATTTTAGCCATAAAAGGTAGAACATAAAGACAGTCTTTCTAAAACTGATGTTTACAATTTAACATTTGGGTAAATAGCACCAATCTGGCTATTCAATGTTGGTGTCATGCTCATGTCAATTATAAAGCTTCAGACATTTTCAAGCTGAAATATTTGGTTCATAGGCTAGATCTCATCTATAAGTCTGAACCCTTCCAGTAGTTAAATATTTAGTCCCAAAAATCTAACTTATAGGCTAATAAGTACGGTAATGTAATGATGTAGATATAGAGAAATTCAAATTATGTTTTTATTCAACGTCAGGATTTGTTATTTAGGAGCTAGTTTTTAAGTAAGGCTACATTTAGACATATTTCAACAACATCCTGTCTAATGAATTAACTTACTGTGGATCCTATAAGTTTAAAAGCCCTTCCTAAGACCTTGAATGCTTCTTCTGCACCAGGTTGCTTATTCTGAAAATACATGTATATACTGAATATCTTGCAAACACACAGTGTTCTTATCATTACATTTACAGTAATCAAAGTGCTGTTAGAACTGGAGGTATTTGATTCTAGCAAAAATTGTAGCATGAACAAACTTTCAAAGATTACATGATGTAAAATAGAACTGTACCCATACATTCGTGTTTCCCATATTATTTAGAACTATTTTTTCCTATTGTATAGAAACTGAATGTCAATCTCAGTCTTTCCAAAGGTTCATTTTTTTTTTTCAGGACATTCGGTCCTGTGATGACATACTATTTTCAGGTTTTACCGTCCACTTTGACCTGAATCAAGAATGACTAATATCTGAAATTTTCTGGACTATTGATTTCTGAAGTACAAACTGTAAGCAATGGTTAGACAGTAACCAACTTAACACAATTCCATTTCACTTTTTCCCAAATTTGTTATCCTGTTAAAAAGTTAATTTACATTTACATTCATAATTTTTTTAACTGAGTATTTATCCTACACTGTAATTATACTAAAAAAAACCATTTCAGCTTAAAAAAATTATCTCCTTGATTAAGATAAGATTTTCCAAAACTAGACACATTGCTGTAAATCAATTAGATTGTTTCCACCAATTTTACTTATTAAAATCACTCCTCTTCACTTCCTGTATATTAATAATTAAATATCAATGATATAATGAAAATTTTGAGGGATAAGTGTGTTATAAAAAAAAAATGCTTTTTTTTATGTTTTATGTTTATGTTTGTTGATATATTACTGCAAAAATTAAATTCCCTAAATGAATTTTTTATTGCTTAACATCTTTCAAGGTCAAAAAGAGACCCTCAAATCTTCAGTTGATTTGAAAACTTGATCTCAATTTTGCAGAAATAATAGAATATCTTTATATGAATAATTGCAAGTAAAATATGTATAAGGTACTGATTGATAGAAAAAAATTACATTTCGACTATATTTAGGCATGAACTAGTGACATAAGGTATTGTGGTCCTGAAGGATCAAAAACCCAGAGAGTGTTTAGAATGAAAAACAGAAGTGTCTGAATTTTGAACACTGTCCACATTGAGTCTAAAAAATTCATATGAAATAGCACAAAGAAATTGCCTTAATATAAATGTAAAAGAAAAACTATTCAATCAAGAAGGCTATCTTGAACATCCATTAATAACTATATTCCACCATGAAAAATAGTGAAAAATTTGTCAAAGACAGAAATGGCTGAGTTGCCGTAAACAGATACTAGAAGTGGGACAGACCTGAAAATCCATCCAACAATATAGGACATCATAATGAAGCTATAGTTGCTGATAGATATGTTACAAAAACATTTTCCCTACTGCCTGCCTGACATTCACCATTCTATAAACTGATTTGCAAAAGTGCAACCCGTCCAAGAATCAGTTCATTGCAAAATGTTGTGTATATAACATTAAGGCAACAAAGTTCAATTAACCTTACTTTATCAGGATGAACCAGGATGGCCTGTTTTCTGTAATATTTCCGTATATCATCATCAGAACAATCACACCGTAAGCCTAAAATACTGCAATCAAAAAAATAATTGCAAACAATTTAAATAAGAAATATACACATGGAATAAAAAATACTGAAGAAATTGTGATGGGACTGAACCTGCATGGAGGGATAGTACTTAGGCTCAAACTTTGGACTCTCAACCTTCACTCTATGTTAAAATGAACTATAAACTTTTTCTACCATCATACAGATAATGTACCATACTTATCATTCTTTGTTATGTGTAGGATTGTTGTCCATGAAAACATTGTGTTATGTCATTTCCACTGAACTAGTCAACAATTTTTGTAACTTCTAATGAGGATTAAATAATTATGCCCATCTCATGACATTTTCATCCATCCCTTTCTACATGTATATTACCAGAAATTGAAAAAAGGTCAATATGATTTCTGAAATTTAAAGTCTGGAAAATTTTGTAACAAAAAAATCACTTGCAAAGCAAGAGATGTCAATCTATCACATTACCTATAAGGATCTTTCCCTTTACAAGCCAGAAGTCGCTGCATGGCCTCTGAACCTGTAATTAAATGTACATGTTACACTATCATCAATTCATTTAAGTGTGAACATTTTATAAGTCTAAATAAACAAACATTTTTCTTGTCAAATATATTTTCTTAACGATGTTTTCAGACACATTTATTTCACAGCAGCAATCATTGATTTTCAAATTTTGTTTATAGTGTTTATAAAAATTAATTAAAAAACTCTGTACATCCAAGAGAACTAACTTATAGAATGCTAGGTCAGAAGATCAAATATGGTCACTAAATCAAGCAAGCTGTTTACAGGTCATTATTTGTTAATCTTTGTATAAAGGAACAAATTAATCAATCATTACTATTTGTGCTTTTTACTTAAGTCTTTTGGGTGTACATGTATGCACTAAATACATTCGTCTTTTAGGTGTACAGCATGTGCAAAATAGTATAGTGCCTTGACCTCAACATGTTCAATTTTGACACAATACAATGTAAACAATGTAGTTGATAATCTGTATACAAATGCTCAGAAATATTCTCACCTGTTGAAGGTAGAGATATATTTTCTCCTAAACCAAGTTTTATTCTGTCAGTAGCAGAATCTTTAAAAAATCCTTTAAAATATTTTTTCAGTATTCTTGTTTTGACAAAGTGAGAGACCTTTTCCCAACTCCATATCACATAATGCACTGAATTACTGACTCTGAAAATAAATGAAAGTCATGACTACATGTACATGTAAGTATCAAATAAAGCTACATGTACAATCCTAATATTCAATAACTATAAGACAAAGATACATCTGGCAGAGTAATGTGTTCAATATTTGGGTCATTTAACATATACATACACATGTACATGTATATTACTAGGATAATTTCAGCAGATTTTGAAGTCCTTAAATTATCTTTCAGGTATGTAAAGACCATTCAAATTTATGAATATCCAGGGTTAATTGATGTCACAGAGCTGATTATGTTCAGTGTCCTAGCTACAGCAAAATGGAGGGTCGCCGCACCCCGCCCCTATCACGCCCGTACCCCTCTGCCCCTATTGAGTACACGTTTAGTGCCCAATTACAATTATCTGAGTGGCCATTTTCACTCGTTAATAAATTACCCCAAGCCAATTAAGAAGTGTCACCTTCATTAACCACATCCTGTCGTAATTAACCGTCAGGTAAACCTCAGGTAATTATCAGTGAACAATCAGCTGACCAGGGTTATCGGATAATGATTGACAAGTAGAAAATGAATCTTGATTGGATCTATAGCAATTTTATGGACAGCCAATCATTGGTTAATAATTAATTTTTACTGCACAATTAATTTTACAAATATTTTTGCGTTAACAGGTCTAAATTTTGTAGAACTACTGGTGTAAACAATTGCATGTTGCACATGTTTGTTTATTCAAAATGTCAGTTACCTCCCTTTTGATTTCAATATTTTTTAAATTTTCTATATCTGCAACAGTAAAGGACATTTTCCATAAGTTGTAATTACAATAGTTATAGGCAATAATATTCCTTCTACTTACATAAGATTTTGATATTTAATTGGAGCATAGTATGTCATGAATGCCTTTATTACCACTATGAGTTAACATGCTACCTCACTGCAAGAACATCAACCAATCTTGTCCACACAACAATCTGATCATATCAACACTGAACACTTAACTCTTTCCTAGGGATCTTAAGGCTTCAGTAATACATGTTCAGCTTCATCACCTCCATATTTAAGTGTTAAATTTCTAAAAGCATTGGTCATCTGAGAAAGGTCTTTCAATACAATAAGGGTGTCATGCATATATTAATCATGCAGTCAAATTGACTCAGTTTGCAAATTATGATGCGACCTTCATTTTCAAAAGTTGGCAGGTAAGTAATAAGAATACAAATTACTGACTTGACACAAACATACAAAATCAATGTCCCTTTTTTGTTGAAAAAAAAACATGCTACACGTTAAAGTGCCTTCTTCCCTGCGCCCCTCTATTTTCAAATCCTAGCTATAACGCTGTTATTGAATTGCTGACAGGTAGCAAAACTGTAGTGAACAACCATAGGTGGATATAGGGAAGACATTAATGAAATGGATTTTTTTTTAAATGTTACAATTCAATGTTAAGATATCGAAAAACATTTAGTTAGCATTATGAAATATTGAAAACATTCAAAAAGCAATATCAACAAAAGTGAAATAGAGCACATTTTTTCTTCCTCTTTTGGAGAATTTGTGGCAATGAGTTAGCCCACTGTAGATAATACAAATCACGGTTCTATATACCAAATAAAGTTTAACTCATCTGTATTAACTAGATATGGTCTGGTGCAACTATTGAATGGCCTAAGACGAGTCAACCAGTGGCTGGCCGTCAACAGTCAGGTCAATTTACATCAGTTATACTTTAAATTCAATGAAACTGCTCTTAAACCAACAGTGAATCATAGAATTTATTTGCATAAGACATGTGTTATGTATACCAGGTTCAAAAAACATTCAGACTGATATTATCATACATATATATTATAGGGACTTTTAAAAGGTGTCTGGTTCAGACTGGTTATCAGTTTCTAAAGGGAGGCATGTTTAACTGTAGAAACATCATTGAAAACATAAACAGTTTGCAAGTATAAAACTGTATTGGTTACTCTTTTGATATAAAAACATTGACAATGCTCTAACATGATGTACCCCCATGTATTGTTACGCTAGGTACACCCCCATTCATATGGGCAGTTTATATTGGACAGAAACCAAAATTGCTTACAACTTATACCCCATCTATATAAAGCCACTCACTACATTTGAAATAAATCCATCAAATCATAGCCACAATTTTTGTTATGAAAATTTTCTCTATCATCCCATGTAGTGAAAAGTCCTGCAAAACAGAAAGTTAATATCGGACTGCAACCAAAATCCCTTACTGTATATGTCCTGTCTAGATAAAGCCATAAACAAAATTTAAAATAAATCCATACATTGGGAGCTAAGATAATTGCAACCAAATTTGGACAAAATGATTGAAGGACAAGGTGATTCTTAACCAATATGGACATGTATAAGTACATGTACTTAGAAAAAAGTGTTATGTTGTTACTTACAGGTAGGCAATGAGGCCAAACAACAGTAACAACCCAGTAATAAACCCTGACCAAATGAAAGATACAAAAGCTTTGGACTTCTCAAACAGGAAATTTATCCACTCATCTGAAATAGAAATAAGGAAGTAAAACATATTGATTATACTTTTACATGTAATTTTACTGAACATGTACAGCTACAGTATTGATAAATACTTTAACACTGACATCTTGTGTCAAGTATTTAACAGCTTCAACTACCCTTAACATTACTTTATGTGTATTTTATAACAAGTAATATGATAATTGTCCCCATTCACAACAATACATGTTTAAAGTAGATATATGTTGTAAAAAAACTGCATTATATTCACTTATATAATTTACACGTAAGTCGTTCTACTGTAACTAATACCATATGTGTGAACTATATTAATGTCATAAATAATTTACAATGTACCATTGATTCGAAATAAGTTTCTAATAAATGTATTATAAATACTTTTATAGTTTAAATAAAACCAAAATAGAATGTACAATACAGCACGAATTTTTAGAAGTGCAAATCTGATGTAGCAGTACATTCACTAGCATACAAATAATTAAGGAATGCAGCAATGCTCATGTTCTTTGTCAACAAAGTAATTTTTTTTTATTCTTACCAATATACTCTTGATCAAATGGAGACTGTAAAGGCAAATGTCTTTTATTATCTTTCCTCCTTCCACTACCACTATCATCAGCTGATGATTTCACTTTTTTCTCTACTTTGCCATTTTGTACACAATTGTCATGTTTTCTACTTTCACTTTCTTTCCGTTGAGAATTGCTTCTTTTATTTGAATCACTCAAATCATTGTTTATATAGATATTATCTGTAGATTTCTTTTGTGCTGAGGATGAGGTCTTGGAACCAACTTTGCCATTGTTGAGGACAGTTGTGTTGTCTTGCGGTGGCTTAGATGAAGATGATTTTTTGGAATTTTTGGATTGAAATATTCTCCTGGCATCAAAGAAGGGTTTGCTGGGCTGGGTAGGTTCAGATGTCTTACCTGAAAGCTTAATGTCATCCATGGCATCTGCTTTCATTGAGTAACTATTGGAGGCAGGTTTGGTGAGATGAATTTCTTCGATCCCACTAGTTCCACTGCTAACACTGCTGGTGCTGCCTTTCCTACTCAATACTTTAGGAATACTTTCAGTGCTGTTGCTCCTCTGTTCTTGGCTGACAGCAAATTCATCAAATTGGTCCAAACCATACTTTGAATTTGGTGTCACATTGGATTCCATGTCATCATGATGTCTGTTCAGATGACCTTTTGAACCCTGTCTTGTGAAATAGGGCTTTCTAACAATAGGCTTAAAAGGTTTTGGAGCTGGAAATGATCCTGGAGCTTTCTTCTTGGCTGCTTCAGCATCTTCCTTTTCTTTAGTTGGTTGCATTGGCTTCCTTTGTAATGTTTTAGCAACATCTGAATATGACATTTTGTTATTGTTAATAGGCTGTGAGTCTGTACTACTAGGGCTAGTGGTATCCGGGCTGTCATTATTAGCCCTTGTTATAACAGATGTAGAATCAAAGGGATCAAAGTGTTGTGAAAAAGAGTTCCAACTACTAAAGGTGTCTGAGTAAATATCTCTCCCTTCAAGGCTAGCATCAGACATACTTAAATTTCCATTTTGTGAAACCTCAGGCAATCTCACATCAGGCTGAAATGGGGTAGGATTAGCATTTACAGACAACAAATTTTGAATATTGGTAAGGAAATCTTTGTTCATTTGTGTACTGTCAATAGCTGGATCATATGTTGATGGACTGCTGGGTGGAGTCAAAGCATCCCAGTTGAAGACACCAGATTGTTCCTGTGCATTTTGATGATGCATTGGCATACCACTGAACTGTGTCCATGGACTAAAATTAGGCAAGGTCTGATGGCTAAGATCAAATCCAGCTGATGTTGGTGGTAAGTCTTCAGACTTGACTTTCCTGGCCTCTGCCATCTCCTGCAAATAGGTTTAACAGAAAATAATCAAAAGAAAAATCTCATCACATAATAGTATTTCCATGTTCTTTGGTAAACATGTACATAAAAATCACCATGTTGAATAGAAATATAATGAGGTTGCTCGAAAGCATTAAAATCGGAAGACCTCAATAGTAAAATGCAGTCATTTTTATACAAAAAAAAACCTAGACACCCAAGTAGATATGAGATTGTGTTTTTGACAATTTAACCAATCCAAATCCTAACCATGAACTAGTGTTTTGGGTCCTCTTCCATATCATGGTTCAATAACAGCAACTACATGTATTTCAGGAAGTGAAATTATTAAAAAATTAGTAGTAATACCTGAAACTTTTCTCTATTCATGCTTTTGAAATTTACTGTTAGTGGCATATTTTCATTCAAATAAAACAGTTTTGAAATCATAGTAAAGTATATACAGTTTAACTTTAATGTGTCAATTTCACAAGTCAAAATCTTGGACAACTCCAAAAATTATGAGAGTCTAATCAAAACTGTGAAGTACAACATAATATCTGATGACTTGAATTGTTACTCTTAAGCTTTATTTCTAAAATGATTCACCCTCATTCAACCATTGTTATACTAAATGCTAAAAGGACAGCAAAAATTGTAGTACATGGAGAGTGATGCACATGGCCTGCGGATATTCTCCATTATCCGTTAAATGAGGCTTTGCATAATGTTAACACTAGGGGTGAAATGATACTCCCAAGTACTGAAAAACAACAGTATTTTTGTCATATTTGGTGTATAGTACAACTAACCAACCTGTTATTTCCCAGATTATAGTTAATAAAATATAATTATGAGTACAGATAACAGCAGAAACCAGTAATTACCTGATTATTACATTACAAAAGGAAAACTAATTAGTCAATCTAAGTAATAAAAGGTTATTGCTTTCCATTTTCTTGTTTTGAATCAAGATTTTTGTGAACGTATACATGTGTAAATGAAACAGCATGTAAACCGTGTCTTTATATCTGAATAAATATACAAAACCTAATAATTTCTTCAATTTAGATACTTACCTTGAAAGTGTCATAAATTATGTCCACATAAATTTATATAATAATATAATTATTAGAGGGGACAGATCAACTTGGGGACAGAAAAACCATGGGTGTGATCGACCTGCTACCGATTTATCCACTTGAATCAGAAATTTCTTCTGTCTTAAGTAATCTTTTTCAGCTTGAAATTGTAATGAAGCACTTCAACTACTAACAAAACAAAGTGATCACAAACCTGTGATAAAGACTTTCATAATAATAGAGGGGGAGGTACATGTATGTCATGAGAAGGTATCACAGTAGAATTAGTTAAAGTTGAAATACATTCTATTGTTAAACATAAAGTATGTCGGGTGAAATAATACCCCTGCAAATCTGCTTTGATAAAAATTTGTCCAGTGTGATAGACGCATTTTTCAATAAATGGTCAGTATTCCAATGGGAACAAATTGTGCTCCTCTACTTGCTGACATATTTCTCACTCTTATAACTTTGTAGTTTATCTGATACAAAAGAAGGAACATCGTTTAGCAAGAACCTTTAATCTCAGTTTTCGCTATATAGATGACATATTATCGTTAAACAATCCTAGTTTCAGGGATTTGATAGATCTCATCTACCCAAAAGAAATTGAGATAACAGATCCTACAGAC
Organism: Perna viridis; assembly: GCA_037379345.1. NCBI lineage: Eukaryota > Metazoa > Mollusca > Bivalvia > Mytilida > Mytilidae > Perna > Perna viridis. Next base: position 40,240,292 of record CM074511.1, on the reverse strand, counting down.
ACTGTGAAGTAAGTCTCATATCTTGAGCTACACTTAGAGATCGATTGCAAAGAAAAATTATTGACCAAACTATACGACAAACGTAATGAATTTTCATTCCGTAATGTCAATTTTCCTTCCATCTGTGGCAACACCCCTTCAGCACCTGCGTATGGTGTTTTCATATCACAGCTCATACGTTATGCCAGAGCTTGCCGTAACTACGCAGACTTTTTGTATCGCTAGACTTCTTATAATAAGCTCTGGAACAAGATTATGCATGGTGCTACAAGACTGTAGTCATCACTTGGCGGGTGTTTAGTTTTTAGTGGAATCCGAGTTGCTAGTTTACCTTTGTTAATGAAAACACCCAAAATCCTTTGAGAAAACACTTTGTCCAAGTAAAACACCGTTAAGAGAATAACGGCGACAAATTTTTAAGTCAACAAATTTCTGAGATTTGTTAATTTTAGACAATTTATTTTTTTCGGAAACGGTATAAGAAAATTTTTGACTCCTAGAATTTGCATGGAAGACAATATTTGGAGATAAGTAATCTTTTTCAGCTTGAAATTGTAATGAAGCATTTCAACTACTAACAAAACAAAGTGATCACAAACCTGTGATAAAGACTTTCATATTAATAGAGGGGGAGGTACATGTATGTCATGAGAAGGTATCACAGTAGAATTGGATTTAAGTTGAAATACATTCTATTGCTAAACATAAAGTATGTCGGGTGAAATAATACCCCTGCAAATCTGCTTTGATAAAAATTTGCGAGGGAGATCCCTCCCTTTGGAGATTTCGAAGGTTAACACCTATGAACTGCATCTACTCAGAAATTTAGCATGAGAGGGACTATTCAACTGGTTACAGCCCTGAGGATATCAACAGCTACAACCTTATGTATTTTCACAATATTCTTACTAACCCCTGATGTAAACTACCAATACTATAGTATGGCAATGGACCTTTAACGTAATGGACACTAAAGGGGACAATGATGCTTTATAGTAGATGGCGAACAGCAGCCTAAATTCTATTAAGTTTAAAAATATAATAAATTATGACATGGTTCAATTTATTCAGTAAGAAAGTATGCAAAAGTAATTAACATTTCTATACAAATGTTTTAGCAAGGAGTAAGTATATATTTACAGAAGTTTTATATTTCCTTACTGTCATGATAGAGAAGACAACAACTGGGTACAGATTATACAGTATCAAGCTCCGGGGTGGGGGGAGGAGGGGGGGGGGGTCGGGTGGAACACTCACAGTCGCACTGATATTTATTGATGTTATTTTGTAGATTATTGAAACCAGCTGGACTGCAGGGCAATACAAGAAAACCGTCAGCTTTGAAGGTGACAACGACAAGGTTTAAATGATTTAACTGAGTGGTTTGCACAAAAAAAAACAAACGAAATTCAGATCAAAATGCTTTACATTTTTCCGCGAAATCAGTTCCTTGAGAAGATCTGTCAAAATATGTTTTCCTTATATTGATTACTATTTTGACCGAACACGGTAGCCCTGTCAATTAACACAGTCGTTTCTATAGATAGTTCAGGCTATATTTTTTCAATGGAAAATCTCATATCAGAAAATTAAGCATCATCTTCAGTACCCTCCGTTAAAATAAATCGGATGTTTTCCTTCTTTCTTCGTCCATCGGCATGGAGTTAATCTCGTTGAAGTCACGTGACCAATATATTGATGGAACAAGTGCGAGAAAACATGAGATCTGCATTTTTATAAAAGTTCGAGGCAAAGGTTCGAGGTTGCTATAAACAAATATACTCGTACCGATTGATGAAGCGTCGATATAAAAAGACTTTCAAGTGAAATGATGATCGAAAACCCACATGCACTTTAAATGTTAATGGATTCAAACGCGGAAAAGAACGTCCTCTAAAAAACGTGTAAGCTAAGGCAGACCATTTTCTTCTGAGTGGGAGTTTTCAGCAACAGCTGGAGCTAAAAAAAATTAAGTAATGTGAAGAATATTCACTCACACATTTTTTTTCAGCCCATGGCTGAGTAAAAAAAATGCTCAAATTTAGAATAACTTTTTTTTTAATCACAGTCCCCAGTATAAAAATGGTTGGTGCCTAAGCAGGGAGTGTATATATTAAGAGTACTTCATCCACTGTTTGTATCACTCTTCACGTTGACGTACTCCTAAACAGAGTGGGGAAAAGCTCTCGGACCAACGTGGGGTCTGGGAGTATGCCAGAGCGTCAACAGAGCACACCCCTGCCGCTAGTAGGACATACTCTGACTGAGTTCCCGAAGGCTGGGCTTCGCCACCTCCAACTACTAACAGACATCTACTACATGTAACACAATCCCTGTAAGGGGCGGTCGTGCGAGATCCGTAAGGACAGTCAAGACCTTAAAAACCACCAATCGGGACTGTTTGTATCCGTCCGTGGGAGACCTGACAGGGTAGTCAAGGACGTTAAAAACCCCCTTAGCAGTACCACTGTTTGTGAACACTCTACACGTTGACGTACTCCCAAACAGTTGGTGTGGTATCGCCTCGGAAACACGTGGGGTCTGGTAGTCCGAATTTCCTCTGACTCTGCAACCCTCTTCTTTTTTATTTGAAACCCGACATATCAATATCCAAATTAAAAAGAAAAGGGTTGCAGATCAGAGGAAATTCGGACTAGGGGTCTGGGAGTAGGCCAAAGCGTCAACAGAGAAACCCAGTCACTAGTAGGACATCCTCAGACCGAGTTCTTCGGTCAGGTTTCCCAGAGGCTGGGCTCCAACTACTAACAGACATCTACCAACACAATGCCTGCAAGGGGCGATTGTGCGAGATAAGTAAGGATAGTAAAGACCGTAAAACCCCCAATTATCACTGCTTGTAATAAAATATTCAATAGTTCATTATTGTCAATTTTATTTTATTTATTTTATTTTATTTTTTAATTATTATTTTTATTTTACTAAATTCTAACTATTTATTATTTAATTTGTTTTTTCTTCTTCTATTTTTAACTTACAACTATTATAAATATTTTGGCTCGTAACAAAGACGACTTAAATATTTATACTAAATATATATATCATGCAGAACTTTCTTTGAATAAAGCAAATATTGATGATAAAGAATGAGTGTTCCTTGATCTTAGTTTTCATATCAATAATGGTAAACTTAATACTAAAATTTAATGATGAAAGGGATGATTGAACCTTTTTAGATGGTGACGTCCCTTGTCACCATCATATGTTGTTTACATGATTTGCTCGTATTTGTAACAATGTTTCCGATTTTAACGAAACAAATCTAAATATATAACCGAGAAATTACTACATAAAGGTTTTCGATATCACAAGCTCGTAAAAGCATTCGCAAAATACAAGGAAATCATTCTCAAGTACATGATGTACTTGTAAACAATTAATACGTGCGGGTGCTCCCACCAAAAATTTCTGGTAATATTCTTCACAGAGCACGGAAAGCTCAATAGTCACTCAATAAGTATTGAATAGGCTATTTCGTGGGGGATATAGTTATGATTTTTTTGGTATTTAGGTTTAAACTGGTCTGGAGCTGGTATGTCAGTTAACTGCTAATTGTTCTTTTTTAGTGCATCTGTGTTACTTACAATCAGTTTCTTTATTTCTATTTTAAGAAGAGACTCAGACCTTTTTAAACTGATTTTTATGTGAGTTGAATTGTGTAACATTTTTTTTTCCATAGCGACCAGATCTAAAAATGGGGAGGGTTGTGATCACGCCAAAGTACTTTGACCCCGCCGCATTTTTGTGCCTGTCCCAAGTCAGGAATTTCTGGCTTGTGTACATGTATTGTTTGGTTTTCAATATTAGTTTACTTTTATGTTACTGAAGTATATTGGGGCAATTATTTCACTGTACTTGTGTTTCTGCTTCTATTTGATTTTCGTGGTTTTTTTTTTTTTTCAGCTACATTATATTTTTGGCATTTAAACTTTTTTTTATTTTTTTTTTAATTTCGAAACGATAACGATAACGATCTTCAGACCAAAAAGAACAAAAGTAAGGTCGATATTTATTTTTTTTTATTTTACGGCCACAAAGAGTTATGCGTAAATTTCGCCTCTACTATCGACAGTTAAATTGTTCGTTTCTACTTTTTACAAACGATGTATATTGTTTTATTTTACTAGATTTAGCAAGTCATTGTAATCAAGCATTTGTAGAAACACAAGTTCTGATATGTAAAATTAAAGCATTTTCATTGTTGAATTCGCTTTTGCTATTTTATTGTTGTAAGTGTTCAATGTGAAGAGTACACTACATGTAAAAAATGCATAATTCTTAATAGGGGTTACATAAATTCATAGGCTTCCCAGATAATATAAAGATAAGTATAAAACTATACTTTACACGGCTGTATATAACCACGCAGGCCTCCTTAAATCTCCAAGTTTTGTTTCTGGTGATCCAAATTACTCTTGGGGTATGAGGCATTGAGTTCGATTACTCGGTTTTCAAAAAAAAACTTGTAGTGACAGAATTGGCGAATCCAGCTATGTGAAAGGGCATATAAGAAGGCGGGCAGTGGAATTTCCAGTTATTTTTTCCAAGACAATATTGAATTCTATTCACTTGTGTTCACTTAATAATATTTTTAAGAAAGTTTTATGATGCAGTTAATTCCAAGATGGATATATAAGGAGTCACGACCATCGCCACTATACATCACCTAAGATGCATGATGTCTCCATAGATGGTGTTACTTTCATACAAATACCTCTTGGACTTCGTCACATTCGAACTAAACTCTATTCTGAGCTTCTCGCTGCACTACACTCCCTTTAGAAAACAAGTCTTGATACTCCTGTTTATGTACCTACCTCATCATTATACAGACTTGTGGCCATCATTTTGGATATTGTGTAAAAGGTGAAGCTGAAGAAAAACGATCATTTCTATCACCACCGTTTATTGTCAACAAAGATATAGATGCAATTAATTAGGCTAACGTCTTCAAACACCCCGATGTAGCAAAAACATTGTCTACAATATATGACAAATACGTTGTACCAGCAGACAGAGCCCAAAACAACATTTTTTTCTCTGCGAAACGTATTACATTCAATGTTTATTAACAGAGGTACACGCAGAAAACTAACGCAGTGATAAGACCTATACTGCTACCACAGTCTCGAAAGAAGAGATAGTCGAAAACCATAAATCTCTGCTATCCTCTTTTGGTGTCTTTACCAAAGACGATGATTGTGATCTACCGTCTATGTACTGGATTCCTTAACTCCACAAGAATCCATACAAACAACACTACATGGCTGGATCTACAAAGTGTACCACCATTTTTTTTCTAAAACTTTTAACGTCTATACTCACAGCTGCCAAAGAGGGTCTCCTGTCCTACCACGACACCTGTTACTCCCGTAGTGGTATTTTATTCAATGTGGTTCCTGCAAAATTCGAAAAATCTACTAGTGACTCTCAATTCAAGATTATTATAAGAATACAACAGCATTAAAACTTATGATTTTCAAACTCTTTATACTTCTATTCCCCATACTAAGTTAAAATCCCAACTCAAAAACACTATATATCGTAGTTTTTCAACAACAAAAAAGACGGTACACCTTGATACAAATATGTAGTTTTTGGTAGATATTCCTCATACTTTGTAAAAATAATTCCAAATCATTTTCCAAATACACCGAAAATGATGTTTTCAAAATGCTAGAATTTTTTATCGCCAACATATTTGTCCAGTGTGATAGACGCGTTTTTCAATAAACGGTCAGTATTCCAATGGGAACAAATTGTGCTCCTCTACTTGCTGACATATTTCTCACTCTTATAACTTTGTAGTTTATCTGATACAAAAGAAGGAACATCGTTTAGCAAGAACCTTTAATCTCAGTTTCCGCTATATAGATGACGTATTATCGTTAAACAATCCTAGTTTCAGGGATTTGATAGATCTCATCTACCCGAAAGAAATTGAGATAACAGATCCTACAGACACTGTGAAGTAAGTCTCATATCTTGAGCTACACTCAGAGATCGATTGCAAAGAAAAATTATTGAACAAACTATGCGACAAACGCAATGAATTTTCATTCCGTAATGTCAATTTTCCTTCCATCTGTGGCAACACCCCTTCAGCAACTGCGTATGGTGTTTTCATATCACAGCTCATACGTTATGCCAGAGCTTGCCGTAACTACGCAGACTTTTTGTATCGCTAGACTTCTTATAATAAGCTCTGGAACAAGATTATGCATGGTGCTACAAGACTGTAGTCATCACTTGGCGGGTGTTTAGTTTTTAGTGGAATCCGAGTTGCTAGTTTACCTTTGTTAATGAAAACACCCAAAATCCTTTGAGAAAACACTGTGTCCAAGTAAAACACCGTTAAGAGAATAACGGCGACGAATTTTTAAGTCAACAAATTTCTGAGATTTGTTAATTTTAGACAATTTATTTTTTTCGGAAACGGTATAAGAAAATTTTCGACTCATAGAATTTGCATGGAAGACAATATTTGGAGATAAAGTTCGCAATAACCTTTAGCGTTCGTTTTAGTTCCCTTTTCCTTCCGTGTATTTGATCCGTTTGTTCTTTATTCATGCTTAGTGGATGACCATTTGATTCTGAAAAGGGAGTGGTGTTGGTGGCTAGCACTTTTTGGAAATATTAGAACTTCCACACCTAGAAAATAAATAAACTTTCTGACCTCAGTCCACATACGTCATATAGTGAAATGGAAATAAATAATATTGTTGTTGAAAATAAATTTTCTGACCTGCAAAATTTAAAAAAAATGAATATTCTAATCCCACAAAATTTGCCAGCCACCAACCCCATCAGATTCAACTGTAATTGTACCCTTAGCACGCCCACTCCTCTAACATTTTTCCGTATATGCTTTATTTTGTTGCAGTGAGTGTCACAATATATAGAAAGGCTTTCAGTCCCCGTTCGTTTACAGTCCGTTTGGTCAACAAGTCGTACTTTAAGTCAATTGAATGTTAAGTAGCTGTCTTTGTAAGAATCATGCAAAATCTGAAAAATACGATACACCCCAAAAAAGGCTACATATTTTTATTTTTGTAATTAAGTTGTTTTATGGGTTTATACTATGAAATGTGTAATTATTCATTCAAATCTGCCTGCTCTTAGGAGATGATCCACATTGAAAATCCAGTAGATTCTATTGTATTTGTGCGCCATTTACAGAGTTATCTCCCTTAATTTTGAAATCTACAGTGCATTCTATATAATCTTTATCTCCTAACACAACGGGTTATATGAAAAAACACATGTTAATTTCTGTTTACGACGACGTTTCAGAAAAAATATCAAAAATAAAAATATGTAGGCGTTTTACCCATGAATCACATTTTGCATGATCCTTAGCAGAAGTGCTACTTAATTAAATTAAACAGTTCATATACCGCTATACCACAGTTTTTTTGTGTGTAAAACTGTGGTAGAAGAAAATAATTCAACAACACAAGACTAAAGAAGCATATATATATATATATATATACAAAGCGGGCTGGACTTCGTGCAGGCGGTGTTGCCATATATGTTTACATTATCTTCCCTGTATCCATTTGATCCGATGGAGCAGTATAGCGAATAGAGTTGTCACATTCTGAGACGTTTCAGTTAATTGTCATTTCCTGAGAAAATAAGTGAGTAGTCTTGGAAAGTTGACAATCTCGTTAATCTATATAGCGATATGAGCGATATGCTAAAAGCAGTTGTCTGTATTTAGAGGTATAAGTGTACCGTTTTCTCAATCATTCGTGAAGAAATGTAAACAAAGCGAATTTTGTCTCGATTTTCGCTTTTTTTTTTTTTTTTTTTTTTTACATCAAAACGGTCTGTCGTTACCCTTATATGAGTATCAGACATTTCTATTGCTATCATTTATTTAGTCAGCAGAATTCTAAAATTTCCCACAAATGCTTTCGTTTAAAAAAAAAACACAGAATATTGGTTATATCTCACCAAGGACTTTCATATCAATTTTTACAAAAAATCCCCAAAAGACTTGAGTCATTTTTACCCTACCATCTCTGTTGGTGCATACTCTCTCTTTTTGATGCCTACCTGGTTTTAAGAAATACTAGATATTCAAAATCTTGATTGATTTACATGTTTTTGTCCCCTTTCGGCAAATGCCGAAGGGGACTTAGGTTTGCACTCCATCCGTCCGTCTGTCTGTCAGTCTGTCAGTCGGTCAGTTACATTTGGTTTTCCGGGCTATTTTTGTAATGCCTCATCCAATTGATTTCATATTTGGGATATAGTCTTATCATGACAAGTTACGAGTTAAGTTCGAATGACGTTACGGTTGAACGATTTTTACAGAAGTTATGGCCCTTGGACATAGAAAATTTCATGAAATTTTATGTTTTCCGGACTTTTTTTTGTAATGCTTCATCCAATTGATTTCATATTTGGGATATAGTCTTATCATAACAAGTTACAAGTTAAGTTTGAATGACCTTACGATTGAATGCTTTTTACGGAAGTTATGGCCCTTGGACATAGAAAATTTCATGAAATTTTATGTTTTATGGACTTTTATTGTAATGCCTCATCCAATTGATTTCATATTTGGTATATAGTCTTATCATGACAAGTTACAAGTTAAGCTCAAATGATGTTACGGTTGAATGATTTTTACAGAAGCTGTGTTCCTTGGACATAGAAAATTTCATAAAATTTTATGTTTTCCAGACTTTTCTTTGTAATGCCTCATCCAATTGATTTCATATGTGTTAGCTAGTCTTATCATGACAAGTTACGAATTAAATTTAAATATTATTGCGACAAAATGGTTTATATGGAACTTATGGCCCTTTGACATAGAAAATTACATAAAATTTTATGTTGCATCATTTTGATGCAAATTGCTGCTGTCATTCTAGAGTTATTTGCCCTGAAGTTTTTTTCAACTTTCCAGGTGATAGAAAGAGAATGTCTTTATGCAGCCTTCTGTAATGCAAAAAATGTTATTATCTACTGTAAATTGAAGCTCAGCCTTGATTTTGATGGAATTTGCTTTTGCTGTTCAAGAGTTATTTTCTTTTGATTGTTAAAAAATAAACCATCCATTGTTAGTTCACATATATAAAAAAAATCTCATAACGGCAATGAGTTCAAAGGCCGAAAGGGGACACTGTATTGCATCAGCAATACTGTCAGAATGCTTGTTCAATATCAATTTATTCATAGAAAATATTTCTTGATAATTATACACAAAATAGAGCTACAAAAAACAAACAAATAAAACCGAAATTTCTGCAATTTTAGAATTTCCTTAATGAGCCATTAAATACCCTAACCCCTGAGCAGAGGCCTAGGGTATATTTATATCTCAAAGCTTTACAGCTCTGCCACACCCTGTGCTTAACCTTTTCCTTCATGCAAGTACAAGGAAAATACCTTCACATTTGTAATGATTAGTGCTCATGCCCTATGAATTGTTTCACATCCTGTATTGAAGAGCCTATAAACTAGCAGAGTGATATGAAGTAAATCAGGAATATTAGTCTATTATGGAGGAGGTAGATCTAGGGTAAGGGGCACAACACTTACAATTCAATCATAGGTTTGCATAAACCATTTTAGATGAATGTTATTTAAGCATCAAAGTAACTTAGATTTATTTTATTCTGTTTCAATTAAATGCTTGATGGGCTTTGGATTGATTGATTGATTGTCAGGGTTTAATGCCAGAGCAGCAATATTTCAGCTATATTCAGGCAATGAACAAGAAAATGACGATAACATGGACATGAAATGACGATGATATGAAAAAGGGATGGGACACAAGGGCAATTAATTACAATGCAAACATATCACTGATTTCAAGAGCTATTTCCCTTACCCTAGGTCTACCTCCTTAAATACTTTTCTAAGAAGTTAGCATACTAGGCATGGTACTGTTTTACAAGGTCTTGGATAACAGCCATAATCATGCTATTCATTTCAGATGTTCAATTTCAACTTCAAGCCATTCTTTCAAACAAGAAAATAACACAAGTTCCAAGAACAAATTATTTTCATTAATTGATCATGAACAAAAAAAGTTACACAATACTTCCTCTTTTGTATAATTCCAGCAAAACAGAAGTGATGATATCAGTGTGCAAGATTCTAAAAAGGAAATCTGCTTCCAGTTTATACAAATTGAGAAATAACCCTAGAAAGATTTCTCAGTAAAGCTGATTATTCTTAAACAATTTAATCCTATACCTTTAACCTGTCCATGTAAAAATCGGGCAGATCCTATAATATTGATGGCACAGGGTAAATTTTATCCCAATGAATTTTTCGTTCCAATGTCATGTATATATCATATGCATGCAAAATAGTATAAAGTTTGTTTTAAATAGACAATGTTTTGCTAGAATTAAAACAGTAACCTCCCCTTTTTCAATGAATTTCAGTGCTTTCTATGTAATTTATTTCTCTTAAATTGTTGAAGTTAATCAAAAACCAACCTTCAACTTAGGGAAAGGATGCATTTGCGATATCAAATGGTGAACATTTGTTGAAAACAAAATTTGTCATGTGCCACCCACTGCCTGATTATTGCATGGCCTCCCTCTTATTAGTATGAATTATCAAATTGGTATTTTAGGAATACAAATATTGTCAAATATTAATTAGTTCTGAAAACAAGACATGCAATCATCACTCATATTTATGAGTATTTATACAACAAAACTACTGAATTTTTAGAAAAGCAGATTTTATGATGAATTGTATTTATTTCAGAACAAAACATAAATAACAAGAACAGTACAGGACAATAACTATTTTATCGCAGATAAATGGCAACTTAAAATTATGGTAAAGATTTTAATCATTTACCATACACCTCTATAAGAAAACATTCTGGTAATACCATACGGCTAAGATCTAACTAACTACCAGGGTACCCTTTATAGACAACATTTACACCAGGATCTACAAATATCACAAAATACAGTGAAACCTGGATAAAAAAAAACATTTGTGATTTGTATTTAGTGTTCTGTCAATGATTTTGAAATAGAAAAGTACCAAATAAACAACCACAGTTCTTAAGTGTCAGTCTCTATAAGAATCAGGCAATGGGTGAAACATGGTATGAAAAAAGCCCATCATTTTGATAGCGTAATTTGACTATCAGAATCAGAGAAAAGGGACAGTATTTTCCATATCATGTCGGTACACTGAAATATAATTTTATTAAAATGCACTGAAAATGAGTGTTTCAAAGGTAGATATCTCTGTTAAAAACATCATATTTCTAACATTCTATTGAAAAATTTCTTAGCAAAGCCAGTGATGCAGAGATCAAATAATGGTCTTTTCAAATAAAAAAAGTATCCTTGAGTGATATCACATTGTCAGATCAGTGGGTTTTTTTTGCATGTTTCTGATTTTTCCCATGTTGCCTGATTCTTACAAACATTTACACTTAAAGGCCTAAAATAAAAGTAGCTAAGTGTTTACAGCACTTAGAAGCACAATGCTGTGCATTATTGGTCTGGATAGAACCATCACAATTTGAATGCAAAACATGACTACTGGAATGAAGAGACTCCAGGGCATTGTGGTTTTAACCAAGTTTGTGGTAAATAAAACGTCAAAATCTAATTTTTTATCAACTAAACTTTTTTTTGTTTTTTTTCCACATTCATGTATGAGTAACAAATAAAACTGATCCATTGAGTATACTTTCCAAGAAAAATAAACTGAAGTTAACAGATGCCAGCAACAAAAAAGACAGGATGATACCATTATACAACTGAAAAACATTTTTTGCAGTCATATAAAAATAAGACTAATATAAAATTAAAGGTGTTCAGCACCCTCCTGTAAACCATATATGCAACCTTTTGTTACTCATTTCATATGGTGGCTATTAGTTATAATCAATATTTGTTTTAAACAGGTTTCACTGCATTTAAGTAACAGTCTTAATCATGTGAGAATCATGCCAATTCTATAAAATGTAATACACCTGAAAAAAAAGGCTACATATTTTTATTTTTGTTATTCAGTTGCATTGTAGGTCTATATGATGAAATGTATAATTATTCATTCCAATCTGTCTGCTCTTAGGAGATAATCAACATCAAAAATCCAGTGGTTTCTATTGTTTTTTAGTGTCATTCTACAGCAAATCCTATATAATTTTTATCTCCTATCAACAAAGGTTATATGAAAAGCCACATGTTACTTCCTGTTAACTATGATACTTTAAACAAAATATCAAAAATAAAATATATAGGCTTTCCAACCATGAATCACATTTTGCATGATTCTTATCTGGAGTGCTACTTAACAATAATAAAAACAATTAAATACAAAGTATGTATAATAAAAATAAAATATGTATACATCATGTAAAATTTTGGCATCTACTGACAAAAGGACAGAATACATTTTATAAAACCGCTGCATTTTAAACTAATAATCACAATAAAGGAAAAATAGATTATAAAATTACATGTCAATACTGTCCAATAGTTCTGTGAGTTCCTAAACAGCCTAAGACAAAAAAAACAAAAAAAAAAACATGACATGAAAAGTAGATGACAATGATTAATATAATAATATTTCATTCTTCTGTAAAATGCAACAGAGCACAATTATAGCAAGGAATTACAGAGAAACTGCCTTTTTCCCAATAAAACCAGGACCTAGTTTCATAAAAAAGGCATAAAATTCATTCTCAACTTATCCATTTAAACTGCTTGAAATTGAAATTTCAAAAATATTGAAACACTTAATGTTTTGAGGAATATCTCAATTCATTTGAAGAAACCAAAGACCAAAGGTAATACATGTACTTACTTTAAAAACAAAGAAAGAACATTTCTAACTTTGAAGATCTGGCACATAGAATGTCAGTCACTTAATGAAAGAACTTATACAAACATACTTGGAAATGGTATGATTCAGTTTGAAATGCAAAGTACATATACTTTTTGTCAAAATATCGTTTTGACTCTTTGTCTAACAAAATCAATGGCAACTGGAATGTATATCATATTTACCAAAAAATTTATGAAATACAATGTATTTAATTAGAAACAAAAAACCAAATCAAGGACTTTCTGGTATGTCAATTATGGGATATCTAAATAGTGACATTTGCTTGTGGTACACAGTGGAAGTCAGCTTAAATCATGAATTTCATAATATAACAAAACTAACTTGATTAGGTAATTTATAGGGTGAGAGTTTTGAGGAATTACATGGCTATTAATTAATATAATAGTGACTATAACCAAATCTTGTTACAAAAATCCTATTTTGGCTCAAAAGACTCAAACTAACCATTATAAAGGTGCAAAATGACACATGTGACACATATGCAACATACAAGAAAAACATGGAAAATGGGAGATCTTTCAAAAAATCTAGCACATTTATTGAATTTATTGAATTGAAATGTCACAACATCTAAAAATAGTAATGTAAACATATCACAGTCAATAACCTCAACTTAATCATGAAAAAAAAAACCAATAGATTTCATGTATCACAGATATTGTATTAAACAACAAAGTCATGTTTAATCTAAATTTTAAATTTAAACAATTTTAACAAGATTCTCTATAAAAATTACTAAAAACAATTATAAAATTTAAACATTTATTGACAATCATGATCACTAACTACTATAAAATAGAATAGCAAACATCCTGAAATTGTATACTGGTAGACCCAAAAGTAGCCCAGATATATTGTAATCAAATCCTGTTAAATATATGCTACCATATGGCTATATGTGAAGTTTCCGACCATAGAATAAAATTTCAATACCAAACATGGCTGCAGTTCTTGTACTGAAGTTAAAACAAACAACAAAAAAAAAACACTGTTTTGTTGAATTTTTACTGTTTGACAAAGTACAGTAAAATAAAAATGCTGACATCACACAAAGAGTTTATGGTAAATTAGTCGCATATTTCTTACAGAAATAAAAATAGAATTCTTGACAAATTTTCAATGTAAAGTGAACACACAATGAACTGTCTGGCTTGTAAATGCAGTCTGTCTGATCCTACTTCAGTGAATCTGGTAATGAGAATCTCTACTGGGCTTCAAACTCTTCACATGGTGTGGGACTCGTTGAGCAAAACTCTGAATCCTCAGTCTCAATAATACAATCTAAGTGAAGAACTTTTATTGGGCTACTGGCACGAGGACTACATGGGGGAGTGCTGTAAAATATAAACAAATGTAGTTTGGTTGTTCCAGTTACAGATATAGTTCAGTTGTTATAATTTTAGATGAAGTTTGGTTGTTTTAATTACCAAGTACACCTTAAGATCAAGATATCTTAAAAGTACTTTATCTAATTTAGAAAATTGCTCTACAAACATTTTTGTAGCAGTGATCAGTATTGGAGATAATATTTTCATTTTAAATGTTGTCTTATCAACTTACTTCTGATAAAGAAAAAGTATTGATTTTTTTTATATTAATAAGTAAAAAAAGCACAGAATATTTAAGGTGAGAGATGGAAGACACCAATATATTTTACTGTTTTTGCTTAATTCATGTTTTCAAGCAACATTTGTGCATGTTTCAAGGCAAAATTCTAAAAAAAAAAAATAACAGTCATTTTTAGGAATTTTAAGGACTTTTTTGATGAATGAAAAGGGCTTATATCTATTGATCAAAATAAAATTAAACAGTGTGTACGCACCTCTACAGGTGCAAATCCATGAGGTCAGGATAGGAAAGGTGGAGGGAAGCAAGGCACGAAAATTTGTGGGTGAAATTTTATTGAAAATCAAGATTTCATAAGGCCAAGGGGCGAACCCTCAAGCTACCTATATAAATCCACAGCTCTTTAAAAATTTGAAAATTGAAGGATTTTCACCAATAATTACAACTTTTTAAAAGGATTTTGAGGCTTTCATAATAAAATAAGGGCTGCTGTAAAACAAGTAATATCTTTAAAAAAGATAGCTGACACAGATTCTCGCTTTGTTAATACCCAAACTGATTAGATTTTATTTGGTGAACTGAGTGATCACTTAGTTATGTTTCGTATTTCAAATATTTTATTGATTCAAAAAGTTAACTATTTCCAATTATACAATATATATAAAAGGTTACTCAATAAATAAAAGTGATTGAAAATATTCCGGACACCAATGCCCCCAATGGTGCCTTAAATTTCATGGGTGCTACCACAGTCATCCAATGACATGCGAGATTGTAAGCTACATCGGTTAGGTTGCCATGTTATGCATCATAGATGTCATGTGATGTCAAAGCAAACTCATTACCAACTGTCTCAAAAAATAAGGATAATAGGAGTTTGCTTGACAGCCAGTTAATTTAAAAAAAGGAAAGGGCATATACTGCCTCCACCATTATAATTACACATCTTCTTGTTCATTTAATAATTTATGTTGCCCATATTCAGTATAACTTTATGGGTAGGTAGTTTTTATAGGGGTTGATAAGTTTAATAGTGTTGTAATTTATAGTGAAGGCTTATCCATGCCCTCTTATTTTTAATTTGTATATGACTATTTGAGTGGTGGTCTCATTGATGTTTCTCCCACAATGTTGAATCACAATTTGTATTAATATTTCAATTGTAAGTTCTTCATTTTATGTAATGAATAATATTTGAATTACAAAAAATTAAAATATCAATTGTAAAGCTTGCTAGGTGCACAGTAGCCTTCCAATAGCAAATGCAAATTTTCTATCTATAGGCAAAATACCGATTTTACTAGCAATACTTGCTTAGCAAAGGTTTGAAAAGGAAAGAACTACTTCTAGCCAACCACTAAAGTCTAAAAGCAAATCAAATTCTTGCCAAGATATTGACAATCATAGAAAATCATAATTCTGCTTTGCTTTTTACCTAACCTTAGTTGATACTAATTTTAGGAATTCCAATACTTTTATTTAAATTGATCTGGTAATTTCCAGTGAAAAAAAGCAAAATAGATAAAATATCATTACCACACCCATAACAAAATTTAAAACAGTTTTATATCAAAATAGGTAGTTTTTATAAAAGAGAAATAGTCCCAAATATCTTATTTATGTAAAGTCATGTTCTGTACTTTGGGTTTCCCTCATTTTATTCTTTCTAATATCATGAAAATTAATTCTTAAAGCACATTTTATATCAAATATGTGGATTTTACAACATTTGTTACCACCTAAGTTGTAAGTATCAATAGTCCTTTTCTATATTACCAACTTCGGCTTCATTTTTTACAATTTTAACTAAAGGGGAGTAACTTTCTACAAATTTGTCTTTGGACAGACTGGTTTTATATCAAATTGGAGCAATGGACAGCAGTAGACTTCAAATTCAAATATTCAATTTATTACAGACTTGGTAATTTTATAAGTACTTAGGTACATTTAAATAACTTATTTCAAACCATTCAGGTGAAAATAGTTTAAGTTTCCAAAAAAAATGTTTACTGGTTTCCCTTTTCCCTTGAGACTGCCAACCAGGATGTCGGGTGTTGGTGGGTCACATCCCTTTGAAAAACCTGCTAAAATGGCTTGCATTATGTAAATATGAAAAATGACTATTGGTAATTTACAGATTTTGATCAAATATAATTTAATTTTAGATAAAACAATGATTTTTCTCACCACTATCAACTTAGAATATCAGAGAATCTACATTAGCTTACCATGTATATGAAATTATCTAACTACTGTATCAGATGATGGTGTGCATGAACAAAGGCACAGCACTCTCGTGAAATTGCAGTTCCCATCACCAAAGTATTACAGCAAGGCTAAGACACACTCATTACAAGTTATCATTGAATATAGGTTGAGCTAGATAGAACATTATGATGCATGTACATGTGTTTTTGTGTGGTTTTGTGAAAATTTAAATACATCAGTATTTGAAAAAAAGATCTGCCTTTATAAATTTTTACTGACTATGAATTTGATTTCAAAGTATTTTTTTTCATAATAATTAAATTCCATTCCTAAAAAAAAAAAAGTTATTTTTTTAAATAGTTCTTGACTTGATAATCATAAGAGACTGCCTACTATAAGAAAATAAAATAATGAACATGCAATGATACTGAATAAATGATGATTTTGGAGCAATTTGGCGACTAGAAAAGTTCTCATATATATTAATATCACTCAAATGCTAAGATTTGTTAAAAAAACTGTAATTATTTGCAATAATACTAAAAATAAATACATATTAGAATTTTCAAAGTTCGAAACTAAATGCACCATAGTTGTGGCTAGCTCTACCTATAAACCATATCTTGTGATGGCATGTTGTAAAAGTTCGAAGTGCCTGTCTGTTGAGGTGAACCAAGTTTCCGTAAGAAGTGTTGATTATTAGCATGATAATAGTCAGAAAGGTCAGTTAGTTCAGGTAAGGAACCTGCAGGGGAGTAGTAACCTGTAGGAAGGAAACAACAAAAGTTAAATTTATTAAAAAAGTGCAGGTTTAATAATAAGTGAAAGTTGAAAATTAAACAGAAAATAAAATGCATCTGAGTTGGAAAGTTAATATTTGATACATCCATCACTTCAAAAATTTTGTCAGCAACACAAACTAATTTAGATCAAAAGTACTAAAGCTATATGCATCTGCATTTACCCCAAGACATTGACCTTTGGAAAATTAAAGCCTCACAAATAATTCCTCTCCAGACAGAAGACCCAGTTGTAGATATCACTGAAAACATTAGCTAACCTTGACACCACCTATTTTTATCAAAAACCAGACTGAACCCTTTCAAATAGTGCATGTATACCACATACAGTACCCACTTTGTGGTGCATGATGATAAATCATATATAAACTTACTGGTGAAAATTTTCACTTTTCTGAAATTTAGGATATAAACTGCTATAGATTTGTATAAACAGTAAACAAAGGTCAGGCCTATTCATTACAGAAGTGTAAGTTAAAGTTATGGTAACTGACAATAACAACCCATTTAAGCTTGTGTTTTACCCAAAAGGATCATTGGCATCTCATTGATTCATAGTTTTATGCTGAAGTTAAACAGCCTAAACAGAAATTTTAACTTGATATTCCAGTATATAAATATTACCACTTGTGAAATAAAGAAGACGAAAATTACTAATTCTATAAAAGTTCCTTTCTTCTAAGCTTTTAAGTACTATTCTGTGTAATAATCTGGCAATGAGTGTCACATCATTTTTCTCAATTCTCTTTTTTTGCCTCAAATATATTCAAATACATCTAGAAAACAACTGAGAAGCTATTTAAATTTATCCTGAAGCATTGATGACATAAATATTTTTTGACTGCTTATACAAGAAAAAACTTCAGGATAATTTTTCCTGCCAATTTTCCACAGTGCATTTCACCTAAATTTGAACTATCAATGTCTTAAAAAGGCAAACTGCATTTTGACAGTAATTTCTTGAGATTATGATGTATAAATACTTGGATAATGCAGTAAGATCTGTGTATTTTTACTTCATGTGCCACACCTTATACACATTTTTGCCTGATTCTTAGACGGAGAAGTACTTAACACAGATATGTCCTCTAAACAACTTATGGAAAAAAAGCCACAGTTTATTCAGAATATTGGAATGTATAAACCCAGACTACCACATGTATTGACATTATGGCACAAGTCCTCATTTACAATTCAGTGCAGAACCGAGTAAAAACAAACACAAGAACAGCTTTAAACTACAACTAATATAGCCTACTGTACTACTGGGCCACCTAATTCCCTCACAAACTTAATACCTTCCATTCATATTTATGCTTTGAAGCTGTAATTGGCTGAAATAATGGAAATCCAATTTCAAAATTCTCTCTTATGTTCATTCCCCAAAAGATAGGTATACAAATAAATAAATACCGGTATATCAGTTTTAATAATACCAGTACTTTTAACTATGGCAATCAACACTTCAACTGTATGGTAAAAAACTCATGATGACTTAAAACTATAAAGTGATAAAACGCTTCAAATGTAAAAATCTAGCAAATACAGTGTTTTAAAATCTAAAAGTTTTCTATCTACAAATCATTAGAATTCTATCTACTATAGAAGTGAAGACAATGTGCAGTCAAGTGGGAATTCGATGTATACTTCAGCTTTCACATATGTAAGAAATTGGTGCGGCTTTCACTGCAAACTATTGCATAGTTTATATAAAATTCATGTGAATCATGTTGTTACCTGAATAAAAAAAAATCATAGGATATAAAATTTAGGTGAATAAAGTTGTCACATAAATTCACCACATAACAATCATATGATAAAAAATTCATGTGAATAAAGCTGTCACATGAAAATCGTATGATTAATAATTCATGTGAATATAATTGTCATATGAATTTCTCACGTGAGAATTATATGAAGTGGACATACTTATTTTGAGTGAAATTTAGATATAGTTTATCCTTGCATGAATTTCATGAAAACTTTTGTCTTAGTAACATCCTTGAATTCAAAACCTACATACTAAATCAATAACATCTAATAACGAAGTCTGGTAACTTTATAATACCTTAGACTGATACATCAAAGGTTATATTCAATTGAAGATATGAAAACACTCCAGGGACAGCAAGTCAGTCAATAAAATCTGTCTCTGTTGTGATGTTTGGCATCTTTTAATGAATACTGTCATAAAATTTATTTAAAAGAGTAATCAAGGGAACCAAGGTCAAAGTGGTAATCCAGGGACAAAGGAAAACAGACATACACAACAAAGAACATAAAGTAACTAAAATCATACATACAAAGTAACAAAAGCAAATGAGCAACTCAGACTCCACTAAAAACTGGGAGCATGGACAAGGTGCACTGGTAGGGTAAAAGCTCTACAAAAGCTTCATTTTGGACGTAAAGCTATGAAATGAAGACTATGAAAAAGCATTACAGTTATCCTTATTTTGAATTCTAAATTCAACCTTAGTTTTGCAAATCTATGAAAGCTGATATGTATATACAAATAAGTATGTATTATTGTGAATTATATTGAGACAGATTGTTTGGTGGTTGTTAAAGATTTTTGATAAAAAGATAAAAAGGCCAACAAAACTAATTATCTGGTTCTTTAGTTAATGATTTTAAAAAAAATTAACCTTAAGCATGAGATCAATTTGTTACAGCTTGTTAAGAATTGAAATTGAAAAAAAACATTACTATCAAACCATACCAAGATCAAGAACCTTAGTAATAAATTTCCTCAGCCTTATGATTATCAATGATTAAAAGAAACCTTTGCTCTTTAATAGTAAGAACCAAGTAATTAGTTATGAATGGCCTTTGAAAGGGAGCAACAGTACTTACAATGTTCACAGACTAAAAAAATACAGCATAAACTTTGTTTTAAATAGTGAATCTACTATATTGGTGCAAATCAATGGTGCTATTCCCGTTAAGGTGCATGTATATCAAAACCACTGAACTAAAAGAAGCTTAACTAAATGCTACAGTGCTACACCCATGAAGAGAGAAAAGAGAATAAAAATAATTTATATTCTCAGGCATTTAAAAATAATATTATAAAACCAACAATTCTTAGCAAATAGAAATATTGCGATCATATAGATGTTCACTGTTCATGATGAACCAATTTTTATAAGTTATTCAAATAAAATGACAAAATTGAATTACAAAACAATATAATCTGACATTTTATAGCAAACCCAAAGAAGTTCATGAGTTACCACAAAAATTGGTAAAATGAATTACATTACTTTTGCAGAAAGAAAGTTCTCCCAATCTTAGAGAAAGTTATTATTTTCTTTACAAAAATACAGATCATCCAAAATGCATTAGATAAATTTACCATCAATTGAATTAAGCTATGGATAGAACAGAAATATCAATACAAGAAAATTCGCTATAAATAAAACATGAAAACTAAAGCACCAATACTCTACACCGTGTGTTCAGTCAAATAAGGTTGACATGTAATAACCCTACAAAAACACAACTACATTGCATCCTACAATGGCAAACCCAAAAGCCAATGTTGTTCATACCAAAGAATTAATTTTCATGTCCTCCTCAACCTCAACTTGTTGGTCAGCTAATACAACACAAATATCATCAATTAAATCTATTTTGCAAATATAATGCATTTTTCATGATTTTTGAGAAGGAAAAAAAATTAAAAATGTATTTTCTACAGAACTGGTTTCCATGTTTAATACCTTCTAAATTTTCTCATTCAGTAAAAACTTTTTCTAGAGAGACCTGCTTGGTAGTTTTAAGTAGCAGTCTTTGTAAGAATCATGCGAAATCTGTAAAATGTAATACACCCCAAAAAAATTTTTTTTATTTTTTTTATTAAGTTGCTTTGTAGGTCTATATGATGAAGTGTATAATTATTCATTCCAATCAGTCTGCTCTTCAGAGATAGTTCACATTGAGAATCCAAGTTTCTATAGTGTTTAAGTGTCATTTACAGAATTATCTCCCTTAATTTAGAATTCTACAGTATTTATCTCATAAGAACAGGGTTTATATGAAAAGCCACATGTTAATTTCTGTTTCATTATAACATTTTAAACAAAATATCAAAAACAAAAATATGTAGGCTTTCCAACCATGAATCACATTTTCCATGATTCTTATCTGGAGTGCTATTTAATAATGTAAAACTTAGTTCTTTGAACTACTGTACATAATAAAAGATTAAAGAAAAGAAAATCAAATAATGCGAATCTGAAGCAGTAAAAAAATGTCCACAAGAATCCTTATGTGTAACATAGATACATGCATTATAAAGCAATTAGCTTCACTTTCCTCAAGGGACAATTTTTAATATAGTAATAAAATCAAATATAATACTTGCTAAACTCACCATGAACCATGTTTTCATAAGCTAATGATGATGGTGTAACAGGAGTTGAAGCTCTGGATCTCTTACTGTAAAATTGTGCAAATATTGTCATTTTATCTCTATTACAATGTTAGTGAAACCAATTCAGGGGCGGATCCAGACACTTTGAAAAGGAGGAATGCCAGCCGGGGTTCCTCAGAAAAAGTGGGGTAGGACTTTATATTTGCCATTTTTTGTCAATTTTACACATGAAAATGACAATTTTTACAATAAAAAGGTGGGTGTCAACCCCCTGCGCTTTTCTGGATCCACCACTGCATTTGCATGTATATCAGTAAGTAATGGCAAATCATACAAACATTATGGTTGTGTTAGAAATAGCCAAAAATAAAAGCAATTGTGCAACCCTTAACCATTGAAGAATGGAAATGATGATTAAACTATTAAATTCACTAAAAGCATATGGTTTAAAATCTCCTTTTCATTAAATAAAGCAAGGTAAAAGGATTTAATCTACATCATATGGTAAAGAAAAATTGAGTTACCTCCCTTTGAACAATATACTAATTTTCATGCATGTAAAATAAATTTTAAGATAATCAGGTACTGTATATCTGATCATCACAATCTGCAGTCTTCATGAATTATATACTACTAGTAACATACTATGTCCTGTTTGGAGCAGCTGACTTTGGTCTGTGCAAGCTTTCAGGTGCACCTTCTTTCCACCCAGGGATGTGGGCATTTCTGGGTCGTTGTGACATCTTTTCCCAATGAAGATCTCTCCCACCAGCTAACCAATCATTACCAGCTGTCATCTGAAGAACAGCACTGCGAGGTCTGTGATGAGGAGGTACACGACTAGCTGGTGATGATGGCCTTTGAGGTGGAGGTGACCTCCTTCTACCTGTAAATCGAATACACAATCTTAACTTTCTGTTAGTAGAGCAAAAAGATTTTTTTTACAAGTAGCTGATTACAATTTCTGAGAATTGTAGAATCAAGAAATTTGATGTTGAAAATTCCAAGCTTCTGGTCAAAAGTAATTCTACTGGTAGTGTTTAAGACAGTAGAAATCATAAGCATTGAACAAAAAAACCATGGTGCTAGTAAGACAATAGAAATGCAATACATACTATATAAATCTGATGTGTTGTACATATAGTGGAAGAAAAGAGAGAATAAAATGAAAACAAAATGATTAATAGAAAACCTGTAAATCTCTATATGTTTTGTTTTATGATACTCATCCAATTATATGGTAGCAAACTTTTAGTGCCTTCCAATATGTATTGAACCCAAGTAAGTTTCCATTTTTGTTAATGATCAAAAGAAAAGACAAATGAAAAAATGCAATGAAAAAGTACTTCATTTTTAGCAAAACTAATAGATGATACAGCTTATTTCATTCCAGATCGTGTTAACAAAATACTGATGAATCACTCTGACAATGTGCTAAATGGTTCAAAAGACAATACCCAAACCTCCCACACATTAGGAAGATGAGAACAAAATTGACAAAGAAATAGCTTAATCATTTTCAAGTACAAGTACAAAACCACTGACAAAGCCAATCTGCCTCTTTAATGTGCGACATACAAACTTTAATACCAAACATGTGACAGTCATCATTAATAGGGAGGGAAACACTCTTGAAAATAACCATTGATGTGTACACCCCTCAAAAAAACGTGTAATCACTCGTCTTACCACTATGTCCTCGAAAACCTTGGACTGGCATTATCACTATGGTAATATCATAAAATACATTCACATATTGTTGTAAAGCTTGTTATTTTCATAATGATTCATATATCTTTCTAACAGTTTTTTTTTAAATATGTTATCTGACATGATAAGAAAAAAAACAAAAAAAACAAGAAAGTTTAATATAGAGCTCTTGTGCAATTTCTCTACATATATTTCATACTGTAGCAGAAGCTTTTAAAACTATTTCTTAAAATTTCCAGAAAAATATTTTTCAGACATAAAATCATGCAATGGTAAATTATGAAGCATGGTAATCAGGATATTTCAATGAGTTAGACCTAGGGTAAGGGACACGACTCTTACAAACAACTAGAACGTTTGTATTTAGCATTTAACATCAATCTCATGTAAGCATAAAAGTAACTTGGCCTGATTTCATTCTGCTTCAAATGAAAGCTTGATAGGCTTTGGTGAAATTGACTATGATACAAACATATCACTGATTTCAAGAGTTATGTCCCTTATCATACATCTACCTCCTTAAACAAGCTAGTAGAAACTCATGGTGCTGATTGTATTTCAATTGATGTTTGTTGATACAACCTGAGATTATATGTGACAAATACTATTAGATAATACTGTCAAATTCAAATTGGAACCAGTTGAAAATAAAAGGGCTTGGAATGGTTAAGTTTCAATCTTCACCATGGTCACATACTTGGCACATTTCAATTGTACACCTTGATAAACCATTGCAAAGTCATCATACTCATGCCAGTTATATATTTAATAGCATAATTGTCCTTTTTTTTAGGATGGTGTTTTTATCCTCTGCACCTAGTACACATACTAAGACTACAGATTACATACATGTGAAAAATTTTGTCTTCATGATATTCAAATAAGTTAGCAGTAAACTGTCTATTATACACATTCATATTTATACTTTGCTAGAATGACGCTCTCCTTAAGGATATACATATTCATGTTTTTGCATGAACTCTGCAAAAATATTTTATATCTGATGAAAATAATTTCATGATAAATGGGTAAAAAATGCCATAATAAATTTATTTATTGCTTTATAATGAAGTGCTTTTGGATTATGTGACATAATTTACCGGTAAACATTACATCTTTGGCATTAAGAGATTTGTTCAGAGAAAAATAAAAACATTTAAAAAACTAAATATCTAGTACCCAGAGTTTATTGCTTTGTGTTCAGTAAAAAATTACAACACCATACAGAATATGAACAACTCACAGAAAGTAAAACATCAAAAAATGTGCATAATGTTAGACATTGACCTATTAACTTGTGCTCATATCTATTTACAAAACTGAACAAAGGATTCTACCAACATACAACTCACCACTAGGGGCTGGTGTAGCCACAATACTCAGTAAACCTTCTACATAGAATACAAATACATTAACTGATACCTTTAGTTTTTAAATTCTTAAAACCTTACAGTATGAAGCTTTCAACTCTTAAAACTAATTTAAAATATTGCAAAAATATTCTTGCATTAAAAGGAAAAAATCTTAAAAGGACACTTACCAAATCTGAAAAAAAAATCATCCTGAATGCCACTTTTAAGTCTGAGATCACTTTTAACTTCCAAAGTAACTCAAATCAAATTCTTTTAACCTGGCGATTTTACAAAAAGATAAGAATATTCTCAGACTTACTTAGTAATTGTGCCAGGGCATGTTCTCCAATTTTTAAACCATACAATACCTGTATTAGGGACTGTGGCATTTTGTCTTGGTGTAGAGACATTTTGTTTCCAAACTTCAGTTCTTTGTTGTTGGTAAGATGTGGAGTAACTATTGTCAATATTACCAGTAGACTGACGGATAGGATGAGCAACAATATACTTGTAGGCATCCACAGCAGAAAATGGCCGTGTTCCTGTGACAGGTTTAGAACTACAATGTACAATGTCAATATATAAATAAAATTTTAAATTATTTAAAAAAAAGAAAGAAAAAACTTATTGAGATAATATTTTCTTCACGACAAAATGATTTTGCCTGAAGTATGATCCTGTAGGTGTCATTGTGTACTGTTTATGTGCTGAACAATTATTATTAATTTGATAAGGAATGAAAATGCAGGCTATCAGATGTTACTTTACCAGTGGTTTTCTTTTCCTTCTTTCTTGCTTTTTTTTTGTTTTTTTGTTTTTAATTTGTTACTTGTTCTAAGTGTATTTTTGTTTATCAGTATTATTTTGGTGGTCAATATTCAAAATTTCAAAATAACATAAAATAGAGATTCTGACATTCAAGGATTAAATCTGACAAATCCTGACAATATCTGAGCAAGTAGACTAAAAATATGATTTTTTATTGTGAATGAATCTGGTAATATTGATTAACAAGATGATGAAACATTATGACATCCTCTAACAGAATTTGTTATCAAATACTCAGCATGCATGATGTTAATTTTCTAGAAGTTTGCTTTTAATGGGAATCATCAATAAACACTGAAGCCTAAATACAGTAATAAAGATATGATTTGTCATGTAATTGCTTACTAAAAAGTCATAAATCACACACAATTCAATTTGATTTTAAAAGAGACTATCCATGAGGGTAAAATATCCCAATACTACTAACAATTTGCCTAACCATGCAGCAAACTGGTCAGACAAAACAATATTGGATAAATTCCTTAATAAATCTGTTTTACCCAGAAATCATCAGTGCTGATTTTCCTTTTGTTGGAGTTCCTTCCCCTGATGCCCTAACACTTTCTCTGACATGACCATTTGTTTGCCTGGTGCTAGTTATCTCCCTTGATCCATTTCTAAGCTCTTCTCTTGCTTTTGGTTGGGTCTCCTCCTTGATTTCTCCAGAAGAGGGGATCTGAATGGCTACTGGTAATCTTGGAGTTTCTTCAGAAGCCACATTTTCATCACATTTAGTACTTGGTTTTGTCTTTTCTTTTGGAACTTCACTAACATCTTTTGATGTTGGTTTTTCATATTGTGTTTCTTGTTTGGAATTGTCAGAGGAGGAAGGTTTTTCTTTGTCACTGAAATCAAAATGGTCAAGGATATCTAAACCTATACATGTATAATTTACATTTTTATGCTAATAAAAACTATTTTCAAGATCATTTGATGATGAAAATATTTTAAATTATCAAAAACTATCATGATTTCTATATGTTTAATTTTTTAATGTAGAATTAGCAGGTGCTATTTAGCAAGTTACTATCTCAAAATTAATGTTAAATTTAGCAGTTATTTCTTTTTTAGAAGAGAATTAACTAAATAGAATCAAGAAAGATTTTTACAAATATTTCTGGTGGAATAAAATAGCAAAAATTAGGAGCTATATACATGTAGTATGGTAACATAAATTTTTTTATAAGATGGTGTAAATTTTCAAAGTGAATTTCTTCCAAATTGCATGGTCAGAGTTGCTGTAATTGAATAACCCCTTAGTTACTTTAGATTTAAAAGAAATTTCTATTGTAAAATATACTTGTAGTAAAAAAAAACTAGAATACTGTGTGCACAGCTCACTAAAGAATACCCTTGCTACCTGTCCTACTATCCATATGGTCAAAAAATAATTGAAGTTATCAAACAGTCAGTTGATGTCACTACAATCTCACAATATCTATATAAAGCCCTTGTCAAAATATTAAGAGGCTGTGATGAGCAGTTACAGAAAAAAAAACTGTAACAAAAAAGTTGTGGATGGACAGACAGACACCATCATCTCTATGTACCTACCACAAAACAGGGGGTATAGAAATTATTCAAGACATCCTATTATCTAGCAAAGGAAGTGAACATATTATGAACATTTATTATCTATTTTTATCATATAAGTTTACTGCACTAGTTTTCCTATATCTAGGCCTTTATAATAAATGGCAATATCTTTATAATTCAACCAAGTTTTATTGAGATAATTTACACATCAAAAGAAAAGACAATTTAAAAATAACTTTGCACAGCAGGTAGACACCTACACCAACTTAGAAAAAAATAAATTGAAAATATTTCAAAATTAATGAAGGATATTAGAGAAATGAATGTACATATCTCTTTTTTTCAATTAGAGTTTTAAGTACTCCTCTGCCTAAGAATCAGGCATAATGTGCATAAGGTGTGGCACATGAAAAAATAAGACCAAATTGAGAATTATGATGTACCACCCACTGCCTGATTCTTACACAGAATGGTGCTATTTTCTTTGTATGAAGTACTTTTATTTGTGGTAATCAATTTTTTTAGCAAACTGAAGCTGGTACAAAGTATTTTGAATTTAACCTAACCACCAATATTTTAACAGAAACTTTACAATTTATTAGTAATTCAAATAAATAGATTAATCCACCAACATTGGTTAACCTCAGTGGTTCTATTTTTAAACTTGATACATGTACTTAGTCAATCAAAAATAGTACATATATTTTAAACATAAGGGCCCAGTTGTTCAAAACATCATTCAGCTAACATGGCATTGAATTTGTCACTAAAATTGTTGTTAAAAATAATGTGTTTGTTAAGTATTGTTCGAATCTTTTAACAAGGGCCTGGCTGCCAATACTACTGAAAATTCTATCAAAAAAAGGTTACAATTAATTAGAAAAATAAAGAAAGACAATAAATGTAGTAGGGTTGAGTTCAACAAATATTGAAAATCAATAAAATATATTTGGATCCTTAAAATACAATGAAACCTGTCTAAAGCAAAACCCTGTAGAATTATAAAATTGGTTCAGTTTAGACAGGTTTTCTTGTTATCAAGGTCTGAAATATATTTGATTGATTGATTGATTGTTGGGGTTTAACTTCCAAGCAGCAATATTTCAGCTATATTCAGATGATGAACATGAAATGGATGATAAAATGAACATGAAGTGATGATGAAATGAAAAATGGGATGGGACACACGGATAATAGGGTCGACAAAGTTTGATTGCCATAAGAAAAAGAGAGAGATGGGTAAGGTCGGGCAATTTAGCATCCTGTGGTGGAGCCCTATGGTTCCTACTCTGGGAGAATACCACAGTAGGGTTCTTTAACGTGCGAGTAACGTGGCCTCTTTCCCAACACGGTGGACCACTATGGTTTGCGGTCAGGTTTTCTATATTATAGCCTGACAACCCCAGCATGTAACACGCCAGGGGTACCCCATTCCACCACCTGGGGCACACAACCCAGTTGCTCTGTGGGCAGAGCACCCTAGCCCCCGGCTAGGGTTCTGAGCACTATTTAGTCACCTTTTACGACAAGCTTAGTGCTGCTGCAGGCCTATTCTTTTGACACCTGGACCTGCACGGGGCGAAATATATTTGAAAAAAGGGATTTAAAACAGTGTATGGTTTAGACAAGTTTTCAAATTATTCAGGATTTAGTTTAGACAGGATCACTGTATCAACACTTTCTGGGCCTGAATCCACAATGATTTATAATCCTATAACTTAACAACTTAGCCAAAAAAGTTATACTTTTTTTCAGACAATACCTTTTTTCCTCCTTATCTCCATGTTTATGACTTGCATGGTTAGTGTGCTGTTCTGAGGAGGTCTTCTGAAACAATAACAACAAAAAAACCCATCAATTTTACAAAAAAAAACCACATATCCAGAAGGAATCATAACTCATATCCCATTACATCCATACCAGTGCACCTGGTCCATGCTCCCAGTTTTTAGTGGAGTCTAATTTGCTCATTTACTTTTGTTGCTTTGTATGTACCAGTATTATTTGTGTTTATTGTATGTATTTTGTTGTGTGTGTCTTTTTCCCCTGTCAGGTCTTTGTCCCAGGATTACATTCTTTTGATTTCTACAATAATCTTGGTTCCCTTGATTGCTCGTACATAACCCCTCAAGTAGGACATGTATTGACATAACCCCTCAGGTAGGACGTGCATTGACATAACCCCTCAGGTAGGACATGCATTGACATAACCCCTCAGGTAGGATGTGTATTGACATACTTGTATTATGATGTACAACAACAATACCGTCAAAGTACTTTAATTTGTGGATACCAATTTTCGAGGATAAGGGAAGAAACACAAGTTTGTAGAGTCTTCAATTCGGGGTTATGAAGTTTTCAGTATACACATCATAAGAAATCTCCTTTCCGTTGGTAACCAAATTTTGTGGTTTGGCCTTCATACGAAAACCATGAAATTTGGTAACCCACGAACAATAGTACTTTCACAGTAAGATATTTTATAAAAGGAACTCCATTCATTTTCTAATTTAATAACATAATTTTACTTCAGATACATATTTTTTGTGTTCAAATCGTGACTAAGCCACAATATACGATACACAGTTAAATGGTGTGGTACCTCAAAATTATAATTTGTGAATGGAAAATTTTTGAATAAAGCAAATTATAAGTAAATATTTATTTACACTTCTTATTTATATTCAAACCAATAAATATTAGTTAACAATCAATGTAGAATTTTTTATGGCCCATCCTTAGTGATTTACTTAGTTGTAAGGATTCTGTGCACTTAAGTAACACACAACCAAAGAATCAGGTAAAATAAGAAAAAAAGCCACAAAATAAATATTTCTTTTATAATGTAGTTTAAGAAACTGTAAATTTTTAAATGGTTATGTTTTTTACTGTCATAAACCAAACATGAGCAATATCACAATTCCTTTACAGCATCCTGATTTATTATGTACTGATCATTCTGCTACACAGTATGTGAAAAAATTCACAAGACATGAGCACTACTCATTACAAATATATGATGTTGTCCAGGTGTCTTGTACTAATTTGCATAAAGAGGTGGGGTTTAGTACTGAGTGTGGCAGGGGTGGAAAAATCTTTGAAAGCAAACATACCCTCCAACTTGGAGATTAACCAAAACTTGTAACTTGTAGTATTAACTATCAAGGATATGGTTTATTTTCAAATTTGCAAAACTACTGTCACAGCAAGTTACAAAATCACAGAACTTTTAGCTGTGGAGCATAAAAGTATAGAAATTGCCCTAAAGATT
Organism: Perna viridis; assembly: GCA_037379345.1. Taxonomy (NCBI): domain Eukaryota; kingdom Metazoa; phylum Mollusca; class Bivalvia; order Mytilida; family Mytilidae; genus Perna; species Perna viridis. The sequence continues at coordinate 40,209,773 of CM074511.1, read as the reverse complement.
TCATTCTAAAGTAAAATAAAGATAATTAATGAAACTTATGATTTCTTTTCATTTTATGTCAAAGTTGTATATTTGCACAAATTGCAAGATGGTTTTTTTCTTATTCTAAGGCTTTAATTTCAACAAATATTACTGTATACAAAATACACCTGGCTCTAAGTATTGAGCGGTACTTTTTAAAGAAATATACGAAAACAAGAACAGTTAAAACCACTTCAGTACTGAACAGCTTTCGGTCTTAATTTTATTCAAGGTCTTAAGAAACCATTCTGATCCTTTAAATCAGATTTCAGGTGTAATTTTAGTGGGGATATTTGGATCATGACTTTTACAGTAATTGTTCAAAACTATTTAGGTAATTTCTAAACATTTTAAAGTGATTTTTGAAGCTTCAGTTCTTGTTTTTAGAAAATGATTTTAAATATTGGTTGAATATGGAGTATTTTCACAGTTCAAAGACACTAAGACCATAAATATTTTATATAATATCTCATTTTGGAATTTCATTTATATCAAGATAAATAGAATTCAGCCACGCATAAACTGAAATCTGAGGATACAAAAATCTATTAGCAAAATACAAAAGCATGAAATGAAATTTTAATTACAACTAATACAAGGTTTTCAAAAGATGTTCAATACACTTGAATATTTATCAAATTTTTAATTAATGCAAAATGCACTACATGTATCACCAGACAACAAACAAAATATACTGATGTATATATAATCCATCTGTCAAAAAAGTGATATAGTTAAGACTATTTAAATACCTGAAAAAAGCGACTCGCGTTAATATAACTAATATGTGTCATTAACTTGATAGGGAGATCAAATATGACTAGATATAGCTCTTGCACATGGAAGGTTAGGGAAACGGATAATGACTCCACATATTGTATTACTTTTAAATATCTACAAGGTATAGGGGTAAAGACATGATAGTCCAAGTCCGTAACTAGGGAAAGCTTGGCTTCATTCATGCTCAAGATCACAATCAATTTCAATTCAATATCTTTATTTACGGGATAAATATACATACAGTTCGATGATAAAAGAACTTATTGATTTTAATAATATATATTACACCTATCATGACGATAGAAATAAATTAATCCTCATTATTCTATTTAATAAACTTTAAACAGATTCACAGAATGTCGCTATTCAATGCAGAACTAAGGGACAAGACAGAAATAGAAGATTGGATTGGATAACAAAACACAATTTGAAATTGACGAAAAAAGGAAAACCAAAAAGACTAATGGACATATATTATGAACTCATATTGACTGTTAACGGAATGAGTTAATCTTACCTATATGGATGAATATGAATTGAAAGGGAATTTTATTTCAGCTTTAGTATTTAAATGGACAAATATTTATAAACTGTGCAATAAATTCTGGCTGTCGTTATTGGAAAACTATAAAAGTACAATTAAGGAGATTAAACATTGCTACTCAATACGAAGAGATGTTGATTATGCAGGAGAACACTATACCTTGTTTACTTACTGAGAATGTGACATCTACTTTATTTATTTACAATTCTGCTTGTATCCCTCACTGAGAGTTCTCACCACCATTTGTCAATTGGAAATTTTTTAGAGGATTTGAAAGTGATTGTTAGTACACTGGATTATTTAAAGGGATTGCTTTGTATAAAATAAGACATTAAACTATATTTGATTGTGTTTGAATAACATGTTAAGTAACTAATTCATATAAAGTAAAAGCTTTAAAAACAAGAGCATTGATACCATCAATTTCAGAAAGGTTCACGATGACGAACTATGAGGTTCTCGATAAAGAAACAGATATATTAATGCATGCAGTTTTGTATGGTGAAGCCATGGATGTTGTTAGAGTTTTACAGAGAAATAAAGATGTTTGTAATGATTTGTGTACAAATATTAACAATGAAGGAACTACAATTCTTCATGCAATGGCTCAAAGATTCCGACCAAATGTCGTGAAAATTCTTATCGATTTCAACATTGATATAGACTGTCGAGATGCAGAAGGTGGTACACCACTTTATAATGCCCTTTGTCATAACAACTTATATGGCGCGAAAATTCTCATCGATCATGGTGCAGATGTGAATCGGACATTAAACACAAGATCTGGAGTAACAATTCTCCATAAAATAGTGAAAAGTGATAAAATTCGAGCAGCAAAACTTCTCTTGGATGAAGGAGCAAATGTGAATATAAGAGATAAGTCAAAAAGAACTCCACTTCATTTCTCTCTGTTGAAGAACAATACTAGAATGGCAACTCTTTTGTTAGATAAGGGTGCTGATGTTAATTCAAGTGATGAAACTGGAAAAACCCCATTACATCTTTCCATTATCTACCAGCATCCAGATTTGACCAAATTACTCATTCAAAATGGAGCAGATGTCTGGGGCAAAGATGAGGTTGGTATGACTCCATTACATCTTGCAGTAGCTGCAGGATATACAGACATTTCTAAACTAATACTCAAAAAGAGCAATATGAGTATAAACCTTAAGGAGAAGAGAATGGGAAGAACTGCATTACATCTATCATGTGCAAAAAATCACTTTCCAATAGCAAAAGCTCTCATTGAAAATGGTGCTGATGTAAATTTGACAACGAAATTCAAGAAATCACCTCTTCATATAGCTGCAGGTCATAATGCTCCAGAAATATGTTCGCTTTTACTCAAACATAATGCTAATGTGAATATGATCAGTACAAGTAACAAGACAGCTCTTCATTTTGCTGTTGAAGGTGATCAAGATCAACTCACAAAAGATCTTATTCAGTATGGTGCAAATATTAATTTACGAGATTTACATGGTGGAAGTCCACTCCATTATGCCGCATCCTCAGGAAATAATAAACTTGTAGGTTTACTCATTCAAGGGGGAGCTAATATCAATAGTATAAATGGTAAAAGACAGACACCTTTACATGTAGCGGTAGACACAAGTCACCTCAACACTGCCATTTTTCTTATGCGAAGTGGTGCAAATTTCACATATCTGGACGAGGATGGGAGAACAGCATTGCAGTATGATAAGACAGGACAACTCACTGCCATTTCTAAAACCTTACTTAAAGATAGTTAGCTTAGCTTATAATTAGATTAAATTTTACTCTTTTACTCATGTTTCAAATCATTTCATTGCCTTTAACTCATCAGATTTGAATGATCAATATGAGCAGAAGCATGGAACAAAATTGAAATATTTAACCGTCTGTCATCTAAAGAAACCAACCGATTTCATAATTTAAAGTAACCTTCAGGAATTTCATTGGAAAAGATTTTTATAACTTTTTACTCAACAACAATATAAAACAAAGTTTGGTTCTTTTGAATTTCAAGTCTTTAATCTGTGCGTAACATTTCCATGTGGCTACTCTACAAGTTGACGACAACCTCACTTTCCTTAAAAAAACATATTTTGGGGTCAAGGCATTAAATATAGTAATCTCTTTATCGTCTTAACTTAGTAGTATATGGATCAAGTAATCTGACTTTCCATGCATTCAGATTTTTAATAGGATAAACAGATTATATTTTGCCTATTAATATTTAATTATGATGGATTCTGGTTTGTTACACATTAACAGCTCATTGAGGAAGCTACCTGTCTCTCATGTTACTTTCCAATCTATAAAAACAACATCTCACAGGTCACAAAGTTCATTTCTTTAGGGTAGTAAAAAATTCAACATTCATTTGCCGATCTGAACAGAGAATTAACTTACTATCTACACAAAGGTTTATGATATTTACTTACAGACATTGTTTTTCTGGATACAATGGTTTAATGAAACCTGGTTACGATGATAAATTAAATTGTCTTACTCATTTATAACTTTCTTTTCTTCATTATAAGGTTTTTACACAACCAAAAAAAACCAGCTTTCTTTTCTTCATTATTAGAAATTCACATAACCAAAAAAATTCAGCTTTCAAATTACATTCATTTCAAAGACTAATGTATCTCATTGTTTCATGTAATTTCCGTCTCAGATTTTTCACAGACATTTATAAGGATTAAAAGTGAGATTAAATATTTGCCTAGATATGTTTCACTTTTTGACCACTCCGTCAAAATATTTTCACAATAGTTTCAAATAAGGCAATGACATTTTAATAATGACAGCTGAACAATTCTGAAATCAAATCAAATAGCACATGTACATGTAATAAAATTAATACAGTTTATGTGAAGTACATGTACGTTTCAAAACCCTGCTTACATTTCTGTTTTATGTAATCTACGGTGAAAGAATCATTGTTTGTGGTGTACCAATTTTCATTTTTTTTCTTTAACCAGTCAATAATGAATTCAAATTCCAAATTAACAGTAAAACTTCAGTTGAAATCTTAGAGGCTCTACACAAGTGCATGATGTCAATACCTCATGAACTAATGAATTTTCAAACAATAAAATTTAATCATAGAAAAACCATATATATCTGATTAAATAAAAAATAACCAATAAAGACAAAAAATCTAATTTGGGCTAGCAGCAGATATAAAAACCAAAAGGTTAGACACCACTGTGGTTTAAAGCCTATCATTTAAAATTATGGTTGCTAAGGAAACTATCATAGTTGTGAGGTTTCCCATTTTTTTTTCAAAGATCAAATTTAAGACTTTTTCACGAACCATAACAGTGAGTGGAGTTCGAATTGACAAATTAAGATCGCACTACCTACTACATATCTCTTTGTACATAGTTTTCATGTCCAGGTGTGAATATCTAAAAATTACATAGATGACAAAGGAGAACTTCTATATCACAAATGACTTAGTCATGCCAGGAGACCTGAAGTTTGGTGTTTGCACATTTAAGTCAGATCTAAAAACTTGAGCAGAATATATCATATTACATTTAGATGAAGCTTAAGTGCTCTTCAGATTTCCCATGGCCTATCTAAGGCCTAAAACTTAAAGTAAATACAAAATGACTTCAAGATGTACCAAATAAGAAATTTTACGACTTTGAGTCTATCTTAAATTTATATTGGATATACATTCTGTAAGTAGTCATGTTCAAACATATTTCACAGTCATTATACACCAAAATCAAAGGGAGATAAAAGTGCAAAGTAATGAATATTAAATGAGCATCAATATAATGGACAACTGTTGCTAAGAGTCAGGCAGACATTCATGTAATGTATCTTCATGAATTGACCAGTCACTTGGGAAGCCATCTTATTTATTTTTTAATCTATTCAGTACTTGCTCCAAAAAGCTCTTTTTTGGTATAAATTGTGACATGTGGTGTTTGTTTTTAAGTTTATAAAGGCAAGAAATTCACAATTACTAGTACTTAAAAGTCAATGGAGTCTAATTTATGTTTGTGTATGGTCTTTAATACAAATACTTCTTCATTTTATGTAATAATAGGTTAGGAAAGTACCTATCAACCAAGAATGAAATAACATGAGTAAGCTTTCAAAGGCAATAACCATTGAAAATATATCTTTCAAAAGCAACCTGTATTCACCAATTAAACCTCTTTTACTTAAACACAAATACTACAAATAAATCCTCATCCTTAAACATCCAAAAAGACTTAAACTATCAGGGTAATTCACACAGTGTTTCATATTCAGCAAAAGGTAAATATGGCTACATAGTATCACATCAAATGACACCACAAAAAGTTGTTCAAATGTTCTGTATGGCATGAAAAGCACACGTTTGGGGCCATAGCGAAATTTGGTAATAGCACATATTCAATTGCCTGCCATGCCCACGATTATAGTAGCCATTAAAATCGTAATGGCAGGGTATCGTCTTGATGACACTTTGTATGTATACATATATGATATTGAATTTTATTTAAAAATGAATTTGATTTTATGGTCTGAGTTGGTCAATACTGTAGCAGACAACATAATACAATGGAAACTAGGAATAGTTTGTAAACAGACAATAAAACACAAGAACTGAATTTGAGATCAATATTAAGAAGCAAATTAATTTCATCAAAATCTGCCTGAATCTGTAAAAGGCTTGTAGACCTTAATATCCAGAATCCTTGCATGTTACAACAGGCGATGAAATGCCTCAACAAACAATATCTTTGTGACATGCAGCAAAATTAGTTACTGTAGTAAAAATGTTTTGTGGTTGTGTGAAGTAGACCTGAGAGTAAATAAAGAAATTGATGTGATGGTTAACTTCTCTTCATTACAAAATGAGACCTAATCAATCATCAAAATGTGAAATCAAGAAATCATTAATACAGAGACTGTATTTTACTGGTAGGTAGGAGAAAGAACATATGGTCCTCCATTAGAATGAAAGCAATGAATTGTCTCTTTGTTTAAAAAAAACACCAGGGATTAAACTAATTTTTCTCTCTCTGACACCATATATGATTATTATTTTCTTTCTTTCTAGAGAAGAGACTATGTTCTTTCAAGATGATCTATGGTTACACCATATTTTACATGCCAGTAGCTTCAATGCAATAAATGTTTCAGTGTTAAGATAGAAAATATTATTATATAGATAGCAATGTTTATCCAATGTTCCAAAGGTAATAAATTTCGTTAATTCACACTGTGAAATAAATTCGATAATTTCACTTTCAGACTTCCTCTTGCCAAAGTGTCACTACTTTGATATCAATCGGCCAATCACAGAATTTTGAAATTCATGTTGATAATATTGATAAATTATGATAAATGCTAGAAAAATACAAGTAAAATGGTTATTCACAAGTAAAGCAAGTGAAAATCCTCCTTGGAAGAGATAATTTCCTTGTGATCACTCACATCTTTAGATGATACAACATTTGATTCAAAACCTATCAGAATATGCTGGGGAAAGATGTATTTTACAATTATACATTTTTTATGGAAAGCAAAAATTTCAAAAAGCCAAAAATTCTGTGTTCAGGAGTTTGAACTATAACCAAAACTACTTCAACTTTGTAACAATCACATTTATTGCAACAAATAAATAGTGAATTCTTTGCTCAAATTTATACACATGTATTTATCACCAAAAAAATAAATAAATAGTATATAGCAATTTAAAGTTCAATAAGATATCTCTGTACCTAATTCCATGTAAAGGGTAGGTTTCAATCTAAATATCAACCACAATTTAGTGGCTGCAGAAGAATTTTACTACAAAATTTTTCATTATGACTGTCGCGACTACCTTGTAACAATTTCCTATAGCACAATGGTAATATGAGATAAAGTATCAGATATCAAACCCAATAAATATTGATCACGCCCTAAGAAACATTTAAGCCAAGATTAAATGTCTATTGTGTCAGAATCAAATATCACTTTTCCTCTTTTATCTGACTGTATCAAATGCTTAATTTTCTTCAAGATATTGCTTTAATAAATTTTGTTCCTTTATTATAATGTGAAGTTTCAGTTGAAATTATTTAAACAAAGTACAGTTATGTATTGTACCAAAGTTCTTTAAAATATGCCTTGAAAAAAAATTTGTTGTTGTTGAAAAAAACAAGACAAAAGAGAGGAAAAAGATAATCTTAGTCACACTGAACCAACAGATGAACACGATGTTGATGTGCCCTGGGCACCCTCCCCTTTTACCACATTTTGGCATATAGCATTTAATATGGTTCTGCCTAAAAACCAGGCAGGAGTAATTCATCATATCTCAAGATAATCAATTAAACTGTTCAAATACATTGTTACGTCCTGAAAATAGCTCTTTCTGTGTTCATTTCCTTGGATCTGCTACATATCAAAAAATATTTTTTGACTGGTTATCATATAAAAATTCTGGTGGGAAATTTTCCCGTACTTTTCTGTAGTAGAATGTAACCAAATTTGAAGAGTTACCGGTAATTCTCAAGTGGGCAACATTCATATGCACTTTTATTTTCGAATACAGTTTCTAAGAAGCATTATGTAACTGAAGAATTTCCGATAAAAAAATATTTAAGATTAAGAATGCATGAATCACTAATCAAAGCTTCCGTCAGGTACTGAACCCCTTTTGGACTTTAAAATTTGGCCTGTTAAGAAAAGTGTATTGTTTGCCAAGGTGTAAAACACATTTTTTTCATATAGAGAGACTTCAAAAAGTTTCTGATTTACACAGATTTTGTTCAGGGTTGTAAAGGTTGAGAGAAAATGGCAAAAATCATCATAATTCAACAAGTCATTGATGACAAAAATATCCAATATGAATAGCAGAATGGTTAAAAATGAAATGTCAGAACATAATCAAGCAGGTTAAATCCTGATACTTTATGACCATAATTTCCTAACAGAAAAAAAAGCAAGGTAAATGTCTTTAAGTTATCAATAATTTACATGATCAATAATAATTTTACAAATTTTCTGGCATATTCTTGACTTTAAGAACCTCAGTAATCTGATATTTTTAGTTATATTTTTCTCCTAATGGAATTCATTGATTTTGATCTACATTAAACTTTGTTGCCTTGGAAACCAAACATAAAACAGAATTGTCATGCAATACTTTTTTTAGATATCCATTGAATAGCCAGAACTTTGATAGACTACTTGGATATTGGCATATGTGCAAAATAATTCTGCAACTTCAGAAAATTGCTCCTAGAATCTGATTTTTTCTCTCCAAGAATATCATTGATAGCAAATTTATTGAGAACTTCCAATTATGTGTACGTATCTTAAAATCTAGGACTTTTAAGAGATATTATATATAGATATTGCAAATTGACCCTTAAGTCAACCTATATGAGAGCTACCAAATATTAAAACAAAAATATCTTCTTTAAAATTACAAAGCAAAGACCTTCAGAATCTCTTTTTATTTTAAAGCCGGTAATTAATATTGTCCTTAACAACCTTATAAGCTGTGTGCAATAGAATAATGTTTTTTTTTTCTCTCTAAAAATCACAAATTTACTAACATGATATTAAATCACTCATGGTATGTTTACATTCATTAGCTTTTGTGTTGTAACAACTAACAACAAATCATGTCGAGGTTTCCCACAATGTAATCTCTATGTAAGGAAAAATTAACAAAGAAAACTGCAATCAAGTTAGATTTATCGATTTTTACATCTTTCATCTATCTTTATGAAGATGTTTAAAAACCAATAAAACTGAACTTATTGAAATCTGAACCTTTTCCAATACTCAATTAAAAGGTATTTCTAAGGCATCACCATTAAATTTCCATCACAAAGTATATCTTCCATATAACTGTTCCTGTTATAAAAATGATAATTTCCTGTTTTTTACCTCAGGCATCCATATTTAATATTGATTATAAAACTATTAATGAATGCTAAAAAGCATTATTAAAGTAGAGAAGAATGAACAATAAAGTACTGTCATAGAATGATAATATAGGTAACTTCTAGGTATAGCAAGAAAACAAGAAGTTACACACTTTGTCAGTACCATGTAAATTGTTCCATACACTAGAAACCAAGAAATTTTCATGCCGTCTTTTTTTCGCAGTTTCAGCTATAAATCTGCTTTTGCGCAGTTGTAAATTTGCAATTGTTCATCAAATTGTATTGTAATGTTCTTTGAAGAAAATATTCCCAACAGTTTAATTTTCGCATTAGGGATCTTGGAAACTTCGAAATCTTATCACGGAAATAGAGAAAATAATACTGCTGAGAAAATTTTACAGTTTACATAAATGAGAAATTGGAAAGTCCAAAGAAGCTGATAGCAGATTGCAACCAAAATGTCTTATAAAATATTTCCCTTCTAAATATAGCCACAAACCATCCATACTTTATGAGTTGAGACAATTACAACAAAACTCAGAAGGACAAAATGACAGATGAATAGAATGACGGATATAGAGACAAGGCAATTCTAATTTATAAAAAAACTGGCTGAGTGGGGGAATGTATGTGAAACTACATAAGCCAAGTCAACATCACATCTTCCAGCCTTGACTATAAAACTCTTAGGAGTATATCTTTAAAAATCAAGTATCAAGACCACAACTAGTTTTCAAGTGCATTTCAAAATCAACATTTGAACAATTTCTTTTTAAATTCCATCACTTTTAACTGAATATCATTTCTTTGGTAAATAGACATCTTGAAGTGAGGTTTTTATCCATAGTTGTAGAAAAGGTAAACAACTTTTTTAAAATATAGAGAATAGGAAGACAAAAGTTTTTTTCGCCAGACACCACTTTCAGTAAGTCACAACTGATTTCCATTGTACACATATAGCCTCAAAATTTCAAGATGAAATCACTAACAATATTTATTTTTGTTGAAATCCCCACACATAATAAAATTTTCTTACACACAAATATCTCATAAAAAACAATGTTTTTTTCAACCATTTTGTTATACATTTAAAGGAGAAGGGGTGTTAAAGGCTTGTATTGGCCTGAAATACTACTGAAAATTAATCTTGGGAGTGTTAAAAGCATAAATTGTGCATTTGAAGACTTGAATCCAAACAACCAAGAAAACATAGGTACTTCTTATAATTCTTGCATTAAAAAGAACAAAAGAATTGCTCAAAGTTCACCCAAAATTCAGACATTCTGTTCATTTTGCAATATTTGGCACTTTCCTTTTATATTTCTAGCAAAGAAATTGTATTCACACCCAAGAAGCAATTCTACATTTAGTTAAAACATTTATTATTACAAATATTTTAACATGTGAAAATATAAAGATGTTTCTTGGGTGTGGACACAGTTTTCTGCAAGTAAATATGTCCTAAAAAACTATGATTCTCAGTAGTTTTTGCTACCAGTAAATGACGTATAATTGTGACACCATTGTGACATTATTACAATGAACTGAAGTCACAAAACATTTCTTTTTTTTTATATATTTATTTATTTTCCTATGTTTTGAATAATTTTTATATTACATGTATTACAACAAAGCTGAAATTTGAGGGCCATATTCATAGCCTTAATGCCCTTACACCTTTTACTTAATTATCTTTTCTTGGTACCCATGACACATATGCATGAACTGCAATAAAACTTTATTATCGCTATTTTGTTTAAAATCCTTTAGATCTTGCTATACAATAATTTTCAATCTCATGCCAGCCAAGTGAGAATGAAAATTATTGCTAGTGTCTATGTCCCGTGTGACATACAATTAACAGCGTAGGAATATTTGACAACCCAAATAACTGTCTGTTTGTTTACTGCGTATGAAATAATGGCTAATTTGAGGCAATATTTTTACTAGTCTACAATGGAAAATGATTTAATACAGTAACTTACCCGATTAGAATGAATAAATCCCAAAATTATTCCACAAAATTTAAAAGTGACCGATTTTTTTTTTTAAATGAGTATCACAGCTGCACAACATACATGATATCACATAGCATGTCGCTGAAAAATAGTCCCGAAAGGAAATTTTGCAGCGCCTATAAAACTTACATATATAGGTCAAGAAAACTAATACTTTACAATTCAGCAAACAGCGATATAAAGATTATTAAATATTTTTTTCAGCTCACGGGAGTTTCTCATGCTCAACTTGTTAAAAAAATATTAAATAATCAAATATTATCAGTGAAGGAATAATTAGGTCAACCAAGATTCTAGCCAAAATAACAAAAGAATGTGAGCAAGGAAAAAGACCAGATATGGAAAACAGACATGCACAACAAAAAAACATAAAATAACAAAAATAATAAACACAAAGTAACAAAAGTAAATGAGCAAATTGTAATCCACTAAAAACTGGGAGCATGGATCAGGTGCACCGTTAGGGGGTAAGTGTACTTTGCTTTTCTAGAAACATCTGCTGAGTTGCTCATAAAAATTAAAGTCCAGGGTAGGCAAAATAGGAAAGGAAAACTATGACATGTTGAACAAATCAGTTTTCATGGTGCAGAAGGATACACTGTTACGATCCATGAGTTCATGACGTTGACCATATAACTTCTGTAGAGAAGACTTCAATCTTGCAGCAATATAATCCTGTTCCAAAAGCCTAAATTGTAAGAACACTACCGTGATACAAAAAGTCTGCATAGGTTACAGCAAGCTCTGGCATAATGTATGAGTTGTGATATGAAAGCTCCATAAGCAGGTGCTGAAGGGATGTTGCCACAGAGGAAAGGAAAGTTGACAATACAGAATAAAAAGGTATCACGTTTGTTTGGTCAATAGTTTTCCATTACCATCGATCTCTAAGTGTAGGTCAAGATATGAGGCCGACTTCACAGTGTCTGTAGTATCCTTTATCTCAAGTTCTATGGGGTAGATCATTGATAAGATGTATCAAATCCCGGAAACTGGGACTGTTTAACAATAGCACGTCATCTATAAAGCGGAAACTGAGATTAAAGGATCTTGTTTAACGATATTCCTTCTTTTGGATCAGATCTACCATCAAGTCAGCCTCATAAGTGTGAAGGAATAGGTCAACAAGTAGGCACACATTCAACTAGTGAATTTTGAACTTTCTTATTTATTCCAAGTACATGTATTCCATACACCTTTTTATATTATACATGTATAGAGAAACCTGCCTTAACCACCACTTGTATTCACCAAAAACCTGTCTAAAAAGACAGATTAAAATATCCCTATTTAGTGCATTCTGTGTAAAATTAACATTTATATAAAGACCACCTGTCTTATGTGACCATGCTCTTCCTTGGAACAGGTCAGTTTGACAGGTTTTACAATACCAGTAATTGCAACTGATTTGGATTATAGCAACATTAAATCAATTTAGTCCAATTAACTGCCATGTCATACTTATAATGCAAAATAGGAAAGGTAAACCTATTCAAGCTCATTTAACCAAAATACTGGTATGTATGACAAATGGTTCACTTTTAATTATTTATTCCTGTTAGTATACTTTTCAGCTATATACAAAAGCCTCATACATAAATTATTCTACCATTCTAACATGCTTTATTCTTTAAATCTTTTTTTTTTTTCGGCGTACAGAATCATCTCAATTCTAAAACAACAAATAACATCCTTGATGACGACTTGCAGATAATAAGTTTACACTGCAGAAAACAGACAACACATTTCAATAACAAAGTGCAAAAAGTGAAATTATTTAAAATTTAAAACATATTTAAAATAATGTAAAACCATTTCAACTTGAGAACTCATTCATGGATAAAAGAAAGTTTTGTTTGGTTCAAATTTTCAAAACAATGTGGGCTTTTAACCCTCATGGTCACTTCAAACAGTTTTGTTCAAACATTAGTGGTGTATATTTACACACTTAACATGTCCAAAGAGGAAAAGGACACCATTTAAAACTAAGTATACTAATCAATAAATTTTATCAAATGAAATGGATTTTTGACATGACAATATTCATTGATTGACAAGTTACATTTGTGGGGTTTGTTTAAAATTGTTTCAAATTAATAGGGCCAGTTATCTCTATGTATACTCTACGGCAGATTAAGAAAACATGACCGCATCACTACTCAAAGAAATATTTGTTTGGAAAGGGAATTAATTCATGTAACTTTGACAAAGTTAAATACCTATCTATTCACGACCGCAAGGTGTCATTAAAATTACAGTGAAATTTAAGTCAACAATGACTGATTATCACCCGAGATTTAAATAACAGTCTTTGTAAGAATCATGCAACACTGTGACATGTTATGCACCCCAAAAAAGGCTACACATTTTCAGTTTTGTCATTTAAGTTGCTTAATATGTCTTTTTGAAGAAATGTGTAATTATTCCTTCTAATCTGTCTGCACTTAGGAGATAATCCATATTGAAAATCCAACAGTTTCTATTGTATTTTAATGCCATTTACAGAGTTATCTCCCTTAATTTTGAATTCTACAGTGCATTCTATATAATTTTTATTTCCTATGAACAAGGGTTATATGAAAAGCCACATGTTACTTTCTGTTTGCTTTGACATTTAAAACAAAATATCAAAAATAAAAATATGTAGGCTTTCCAACCATGAATCAGATATTGCATGATTCTTATGCTGAGTGCTACTTAAATACAAATTTGAGAACTATAAAAATGCAGTAAAAGACCATTTACCTCCAATATCAATGATTTATGAGAATGCATATCACCAACAGTGAATGCCTTTATTGAGTAACCGTTTTTTTCTCATGAAATTATTGTGTAAAACAGCAAAATCATGTTTACTTTATCAATGATGTTTATGGTATTAATACAATGTAATACAATACCTTGTATGTAAGAATAAATATTGTAATCTTTTTTGTTAGTTGTACGTAAACTGGACTGAGAACCTCTATTTCTCTCTTATTATTGATACTGTATAAGTGTTGTTGTTGTTTGGTTTTTTTTTGCAGGTTGACAAATTTCGTGTTTGTTGCAAAAATTACGATTTTATTCTTGAGAAATGTAATTTTAGAATTCTGAAATTCATAATATGTATGCAAAGGAATTACTCTGAATTTTTTTAGATGATAATCACATTTTTATGATGGACAGTGGAACTGACAAGAAAGACAAACTATAAAAAGGGGAGTATAAGTATGACAATGATTTTTCGTTATTGGCAAAAAACTTGGTTCGGTAAGGGCAAAATTTAGCCCCAAAAACAAAGTTTACAAGAAGAAACTTTTAAGTAGTTTCTCCAGCTCTTTAATGTGTTTTATAGTTGATTTGATTGGTTTATGGTAATAATTTTAAACATATACGGTCACATATGCCCTTCAAACTTCACCGAAATTGGGAAAATTTGTTACAAAGGCTGGAAAACACTTAAGTTTGTGTAGTTTTTTACTCTTTTAACAATGGCCACATGGTTGTTGACTCTTTTGCTTCATATATTTTGTGTATAATTGTCAGTTACAACTCCTGTAAAAATATATTGAGTCAACATCTGTGTGGCCTCTGTTTCACACAGAAGCCACCTTAAAAATTGCAGAAAAGTTAAAATTTAAAGTTTGTAAAAGTGTCATAAATGCATACCGTTATTTCTGGAATAACGTCAAAAATCTTGTCAAAAGCATCTTATATTCAGTGTTTGCAACCATTTTACTATACTACTACTACCTAGAAATCAGCTTTAATAAAATTTCATGCCCAAATTATGAGGCCTCAAGGGGTCCTTACCTAACTTTCTTCTTTCCAGTAAGATTTTAAATGGGGTTGATGAAAAACTATGCAATAATTAAGCTTTAAAAGAACAAATAAAATCAAGTTTAAATGAATAACACAAGAACTTTCCCAAATTCATGACACTCTTACATATCATACCCACACTGCCTACAAAGTTTCATTAAATTCGGTTCAGCAGGTAAAGAGGAGTTTCACTGACAAGATGCTTCATTTGTACCTTTCGAGAATTTCTTATGATTTAAATGGGGCATAATTCCAACAAAACTTTTCCTTTAATAGGCACAAATAAATATGGTGTATTTTTATTGACCATGTCTCATGACTTAAAAGATACAAATTGCTTAAGAAGTACATTTTTGGAAATTTCTAAGTTAAAGGAGGTTAACTCAAACAAAATTTAAGTGATCATTATTCCCTGGTTATATGCACAAATATGTCAGTTGTTCTAACTACCCACCAAGTTTTGTAAAATTCTTTTCAGTAGTTCCCAGTATTTGACAATAACACTGGTTCTGTAGTCCTGTGCCTACCTAATTTGAGAAAGGACTACTTTGAATCCTTTGAGCCATCTAAATTAAAATCTTTAAATTTAATTGTCCTAAAAACTGGACTGGAAAATAATTTTGAGGACTACCTAATTTATCAATTAATATAGTTCTGTGGGATACCTAGCCATAAAAGTTAGTGTCAAACCTTGGTTCCTTGGTTCCTGAGGAGTTGGGCTTACAATACATGTAATGAACAGACGGATGGACAGGAGGAAAACCATATGTCTCTCCACCAAATTGGGAAGAGGATACATAAAAATGTGGTTAAATATTTACAGCCACCAAAGATGGGAAGAAAACAAGCTGGTGACATGTAGATATATAATGAGCAATAAAACTTATGTATGAATTCTTACCTCCCTTTCCTCTGTTGTCATGGCAGCCTCTAAAGCACATTGATAACATTCTGCAGATTCTTCTACTTCTTCACTCTGTAATCAAATATATTTGTATTAGGTATGCTATTGTAAATACAGTACCAAACTCTTTGATAACTGATTGCAAAGTGGCAAAATTTATGTCAGTCAATATCGTGGATTAATAGGTTACTTGTTCATGTTTTTAAAAAGCTTTAACTTTGAAAACATAAAATGTTTCATTTGTACTATCTAGAGGACATGCTAGAATATCTATAACATTACAGTTCTAGAAAAGCTTAACTGATTATTTGTCGTAATTATTTTTAAATGTATCAAAAAGTTCAGATCACAAGCAGTTATGAAATTTTGATAGACATTTTTTCACATTGTGAAAATTTGAATTCAGAATAAAAAACATTGATAATATTGGCACTCAGTTTATTTTGCAAGTAATGGATTAATTTTATGAATCCTATTAGATAATTCATTAAATTAGTACAATCTGAAAAAAAAACATTGCATGCAGTATTCCATTATTCAGAATTTTTTAAGTTACTAGAGAAAAGGTGCAATAGTGCTGGGATACAAATATTTGAGCTGCTTTTGTGGCCTGTCAAAATATAGATGCCAAACAACTTCACTTGCTGAACCACTAGTTTAACTAGATAACATTGAGATGCAAACCATCTCTAAGGATGCTGTGGTAGCTTAATTAAAAGTGATTCATGGAGGATTTCAAAATTAGAGAAACACATCAAGCTGATCCACCTTCATGCCAAATACCAAATGCTTACATAAAAAGACAACAAAGTTACAGTCAAGAAATGAATCTGTATTGCAAAATCCATTATTTGACAGTGAGGTCAAAGTTCAAGGTCTTCAACTATGGTATGCCACACTTTATCTTGAGTTGATCTTCTATCATGCCAAATACCAAAAGGCTACACCAATAGATAACAAAGTTACAGCTGGGGCACAAAACTGTAGTGCAAAATCCTTAATTAAAACCTTGAGGTCAAATGTCTTCAACCATGGTACAATATAACATACAACATCTTCAGCTGATCTACTCTCATGCCAAATATCAAAATCGTACAACAAATGTTTCAACAGGGACAGGAATCTGTATTGCAAAATCATTAATTTGACCTTGAGGTCAAAGTTAAAGGTAAAAGTTCATCAATAATAGTATGTGACACATCATCTTTGAGCTGATCTACCATCATGCCAAATATCAAAAACCTACACCAAAAGACAAAAAGCCTGGACACAATTTGTTATGGATGGATTGAAAAACTGGATAGAAAAACTGATTACAATGTACTATATGACATCAGCCACATAGTGGCAGGGCCCTAATAAACACACAATGATAATGAATAATGAAATTTTGTATTGAAATGAAATAAAATGATGCACTGATATAAACCGTATACTACTCCACTTTCCAATATTTATTAGACTAAGTACTTACAGCTGGAGAACCTGGTTTTGTAATATTTTCACTGCTTTTTCTTGACTCCAGAAAACCTGCTGCTGATTCTGTTCTCCGACTAAAATCTAATTTGAGATCAAGTTTTTCTTTCAGTAATGATGACATAGGTCTTGGGGGTCCATGACTTGACTACAAATAATGAACATCTAGCTAATGTAAACAGCAAAAGGTATGTTTTGAAAATATATTGTTGACACAAATAATTCATTATTTCTCTTGATTTTTGTCACTCCTGATTTTTAACATATTGAAATTAAGAAGGGCCGTTATTTAGGTCTTTTGGAACGGTCAAAAAAAATTTTTAAAAACTTTTCATAATTACAAGAATAAGACTAATATACAATGTTGACTTTTCATTACTAAGTCATTCCTATTGGGGTTTATTTTATTTTATTTTTTTTTTGGAGGGGGGGAAGAGATGGTCAGTTAAAAAAAAAAAAAACTTTTTTTGTGACAAAAAGATATAAAAAGAAATAATGTTGACTATCCAAACCTTTTTAATAAATTTTTTTTCTGCAAGTAATATTCACAACACTAGACTAGCAAAAAATTCTAATGAATACAAAAGAAACACTTTGCAAGTAGAGGTTATAATTAAATGATTTGCAGGGTGCAGCTTGATATGACTGCAGTGGTAGAACCCTGAACAGTTGGGCTAATACTGACACACAATTCAACCTGCTACAGCTTTGAATTTGATAGTGATAAAATATTAACACATGATAAGAATTTTACCAATATTGAAGAGGACACTTTTTAAAGCCTAATTCCCAAATGGTTCCAGTCGCAACCTCCAAAATCAACCCAAACCTTTCTTTGTATGCATGGCACATTGAGGCACAATTTCAAAGAAATACATCTATTGTACCTAAGTTATCATCCAGATATCAGGAAATTCTTGTTTCTGGCCCCTTTAAGCCCCTTATTCCTAATTGGATAACAACATCCAAACTTCCTTTGGTAGTATATGTCTGATATATTGTTGTACAATTTTAAGTTATTGCCCAGACATCATGAAAATGCTTACTTCTGAGCCCTGTCTGGGGAGACAGGGATGAGGTCAGCACCATACCATTATATGACCACAATTTTTTGTTTTTTTTTTTTGTGGGGGGGGAGATCCATAAAAAATCAAACACAAGCCATTCAATTACTAACTATGATGATCTTTTTTGTATCATAATTTAAAAAAATTCTGCTTTTACCATTTACTTTTACAAATTAATAAACCGTAACATCTATTTAGCACACAATCAACATAAATGTATGCTTGTATATAACATCAAAAATAAACATCAATCCTCCAAAATTTGTTTCAAATAATCCAACAAATCCTCAAGTGTTTTAAGAAGCAGTTTACATTAATACAGACATATCTAAAAGTCTGGAAAAAATAATTCACATAAGACTGACCTGAAAAAAAAAGGTAAATCCAAGCCTACATAAATCATCATATACTTCATCTAGCTATAGTCCAAAATCTGGTTTTAACTCACCACACAATAATGTTGGAATAATCTATCCGGTAGTATCCCCATAATCAACTGCTGTGTGAGTACACAAAAGTTTTACTCAAAGTAGTCACTAATATATGAGTTTGTAAGTTGTATTTTAAAACATTCAACAAATTAAAATACACTCAAAGCATTAACTCATGTATGAGTACAGTAAAAATATACTCAAAGCATACACCTAAGTATGTATACACATGTCATATTCAATTTTAAAGTACTGAATGAGTACACAGTTTAATGTAGGGTAAATATCTATACAAAAAAGACTTTTCAGTCATCCTTCAATTATAAAACTACAATTGTAATAATGCTATACATGTAATGCTATTCCTATATATAATGGGTCAAAAAGGAAATTCAAAGATAAAAAAAGTTGAAAACGATACTGAGAATTTTTACCATATAGCAAGTAATTTCCATGGGTGGATAATTTTAATGCATTTTAGCAGTTTGTCTGAAAATGCCAAAATAAATTCTGAAAAATATTTACTATGGGCTTCAGTACTCAGTGCATACATTAGCATCCACCAAAATTATAAATGTCAAAATTATTTGCACATTTTTTCGCCTCGATGTCACCAAATTTCACACCTATAAAAAAAATCTGCCATAAATGGGAAGTTTATGGAGGGGATGGGGTGTCTACAGGTGTGTATAAAAGAGAAAGTATTTTTATCCTACCTTAGGTCTTGGAGGTGCAGTTGATGGAGGAGGGTGTCTGGGGGAATATATAAGGGGCTCTGTTCCAGACTGCCAATCAGGAGAATTAGGTCTTGGTTGCTTGTCTGCCATGTTGGCCTTCCGTTCAAGTTCCTTCTGTAAATCTTCTACAGTGTGAATGGTCAATCTGTAAAATGACAGCATATAAATCATAATTGTGATTAAGATTATATTTATACATTTTTTGTATTTTTTTTCCAAATCATCATGCTATTAATATAAGGGTAATATGTCTAAGATATCCATATACATGCCTGTAAATATATTGAATTTCAACTTTTCAACTTCAATTTATTCTGAGATAAAAACTGGTTCAATTAGTGTGTGAAGAATGAGTTTAATTTTCCACAAATATAGCAATTCCATTACAAATTAAAATTAACTTTCTGCATCGTTGAAATAGAAAACAAAGGTTCCATGCAGAATGAAAGTTTAATTAAAAATTAATAACAGAGTACAGATATTATATGATTTGAATTATAATGTTAGTCATAATGTAACAGAAATAAGAATTATTAACGTAATTTATCATGTATTATACAATTTTCAACAAATTACAATGAAAAGAACATTTCCGTTATGTCTCACGATGGAGGTATAATATCTAGACAAATTAAACTGCCACTGTCTCACTAATATCAATACTTATCTTAAAAACAGTAAAAAGGAAAAAAAACAACAAATATTTTATGGGCATAATATTCATTAACACATAAGTTTCATAACTAACCAACAAAAGGTAAAGGAAGAAATGCAAAAGGTTTTTGAGACAGATTTTCACCCAGAGATACATGTATGCCAGCCCAGGATGCCAGCTGGGTTGGTTGGGGAGATGCACAATACAAATCATGATGAAAAATGATGGGAAAGGTGACATGCATAGCACATGGAACCCAAGATGCATGTCAGAAAGCTATCAGGTGTTTCACAACAAGAATCATTGATGTAGGAGGGAGTTATCTGGGGGTTAACCCCCTCCCCCTTTTGTTGGAAAATTTTGTGAATTTGTAGACTAATTGGTCAAAAAATAACTTATAATAGCTTGGAATCTCCAAAGCCTCCTAAAAAATCTTTGCACATAAAAGTGTTCACCTTTATAGACAACAATCAAAATGCTTAATAGTTTTTACTGTAGGAGCAATTTATTTTATAAATAAAATAATTTAGTAGGAGGTCAGTTTGTAAATATACACAAAAAGAAAGAAGGAAGAACAAATAAAAAAAATGATTGATTATTTCATTCAATTCAAGATGAAAGATAAGAAAAGTTTTATATGAAATTGAGATCATATATAAATATTAAAACAGTAATATAACATAATTAATACATGCACATGATTGTTTTGTTTATATTTATTATTAAAATATCACCTGAAAAGGCATGCAAATCTAATTCCTAAAATATAATAAGTATGTAAACTATAGGAACTAAATTTACATACAAGAAATAATAATAAACTAAGTTGTGGTAATTAAGCAGAAATATATGGTCTAAGGGAGATAATTTGGAACATGCTGAAGAATTCTTTACCAATTATTTTTATTGTTAAGTGAACTACCTATCATCTTTGTCTTTCTTCTACATGTACTTGTATTGTTATATCAACAGCAAAATTATTAAGTGCAAAACTAGATCAGTGCTCCATGTGCCTACATGCAATGACAATTTCAATTTAAATGGCTGAAAGAGTTAAATTTTCTATCATCAATATTTTAAAGAAAAATTACATTTTTGCAATCTCAAAGCTGAAAAATCTTCAAATTTGAACACAATGGAAATACTTGACTTCATATGGTGAAGAATTCTTCAAAGGGAGCTAACCAAATGACAACAGTGATTCTCAATACCTTGTGGGTGATCTAAAGTTGGTTAAATACTCCAATAATATACTGAAAACACAAATCAATTTTAGTTATGACAAGCAATAAACACATCTACAAACACAAAGACAATGTTCTTGTTTATACTGCAGTTGTGTGGGGTTTTCAAGCTAACTATCATTCATGCAGAAATTAAGGAACATGAAATTTGCCACCCATTTTACCTTAACCTTTGATATAAGACCATGAAAAGCTTTTAATATATTCATATATATCATTGATAAGTGGCTGAAATTTGTTGAATCAAATTAACTTTTTAGTACCAACAAGGTTTTACAACAGTTACTGTAAATGTATTACTTTTCGCAGTTGTTAATTTAAATTTTCAGGGATTCTGTCAAGTGAATATGTTCGCAGGTATCAATTTTCAATTATCAAAAATGATTGTATTATACAGTTTCAACAATCAATTTCATAAGTACTTCTTTTTTTCGCACCACAAAAATTAATACACTTACAGTAGTAGGTAACATAACAATATCCTTTGCAACTTCAAGAGAATAAACAATGAAAAGTTAAAAGTATTTCTAAAGTTCTA
The DNA here is from genome assembly GCA_037379345.1 of Perna viridis. Taxonomy (NCBI): domain Eukaryota; kingdom Metazoa; phylum Mollusca; class Bivalvia; order Mytilida; family Mytilidae; genus Perna; species Perna viridis. The sequence goes on along the minus strand of CM074511.1, from coordinate 40,187,668 downwards.
ATTGTCCATGTATATTCTAAACAAATTGGAGAGATACAGAAAAATCCAATACAGTGAAACCTGTCTAACCAAACCCTAAATTGAATGAAAACCTGCTTAAATCAGACAAGATTTGAAGTCCCATTGTGTCAGTTTAAATGTATTTTGAACCTGGATAAATCGTTCACCTGTCCAAACCAACCAAATTCTACAGTCCGAAAGGGGTTCTGTTTATAGAGGTTTTACTGTACCAAAAATTATATTAAACATTTTCTCTAATGTGAACTGAAGTATAAACAGTAGACATATGTGTAGTACATAAAGGCTTCAATCTGTTAACACTTATAAACAGTAGACACATGTGTAGTACATAAAGGCTTCAATCTGTTAACACTTATAAACAGTAGACACATGTGTAGTACATAAAGGCTTCAATCTGTTAACACTTAACATCACATAATTTTACTCAGTTATAATGAAACATGTACACTTAACATCAGTATTTTAAGGATCACATACAAACAAGAGACTTAAATCTGGTTAATGTTGGTCAATAGCTACAGATCTTCTGATGATACTTCTTCATTTGTTGTTTCTAAATACATACAGGAATATCAAAGTAGTAATTGAACTATTAGTTTGTTAAATTTGATAGTTGGAACAAAATTCCTGAGGTTTGAGATTGATTCGTTGTTTGTGGTTTAATGTCATATAGTACCATAGATGTTTGATGCATTTCAGGACAAGAACTTTTGTCCAATCAAAATGACCATACTTTGTACTTGTAAAACATGCCGAGCCTGATTTTTATTGTCCAACCACACAGAAGCAACAGCCCTCAGATAGGCATATCACCCCACTTAAATACATTATTCTGACTCCTAGCCAAACAATTGTCAGTCCATCCCATAAAAACTGTCTGCTTTGATGTGGTTTATGAGAACTTGCTAAAGTAGTGAGAACTTTTACTCTATGATTTTTTAAATCAAAGAACCACATGCATATTAAATAGTGAAATCAACCCTGCGGTTCTTTCAACTGAGACAACTTAGCACAATTCAACCTCAGGTACATTTTAATGGCATCAAACAAATCTGTAGCTATAAGCAATTGTTACTTTTATAAAACATGAAATCAGTATTAGAGCAATCGACTTGGCTAAAGTATTGGTTAAATTTGATTTAGGTCCACATTGTACACATAACTGAATTTAGCTTTTATCTAAAATTTTGCGATTATTTGGTTAAAATCGGTTAAATATTACAGCTTTTTTATTTGCTGTTTGATACAATCTAGGTGATTTACTACAGTTGGAACAACTTGTAATGGTTTCAGAATGAATAAAATATTGAAAATTCCATGTCAAATCATTTCCAATGTATGAATCATGAAGTCATGTCAGGACTGTTGCTAATGAAAACAATTTGTTTTAACATAAATATTTTTTATGGTTTGCACTTTTAGAAATGTTAAAATTTTAGATAAACTTATTACATATATTTAAGTGAAGGAACAACTACTCCTTAAACATCTTGATACATGTACTGTGAAAGTATTATTATCTGTGGGTACCAATTTTCATGGTTTTCTTGGGTTTGGTAAACTATGAAACTTTTTTCCTAACGAAAAGGAAATTTCCAATTCATTTGCATGATAGAATTGTCAAAACCATGAATTTAAGAATCTATGAACTGAAGATTTTTACCTGGACTACAAAATTGGTACCCACGAATAAAAGTACTTTCACAGTAGTTGCATACACCTCTATCACTAATTAAGACAAAAAACCTTGTAGTGATATGGGATACACAACTGCCATGACGTGAAAAAAGTAAGTTTACCTACACATAAAGTATGTACAATGTAACATGTATTCAATACTGACATGATATATACAGTAAATTGGTAGTAGGTAGGTCTATTTGGGCACATCTTCCACTTGTTAAAGGTACAATATATATATATATGAGACTTTCACTTTTACCTTGAAGTGTTTATTTCATTCAAAGTGTAAAATACGCTGTAAAATTCATTGAAATTAATTAACAGAAATTAATGTTGCTTCTTATCATGTTAATATGTGTAATATACAAATTTAAATTAAAAGAATTTTCCATTGGTTGTCAATCAGTTATGTAAAAGATGTTCTATTTGGATGACATTGTTTTATATCTTATACATCAAATTGCAAAATTAATCATGTGGGCCACTTCAATTTATTTTGCTTTCCATTTTATACAATACAGGTATACTTGGAAAATATTGTAAATTTGATTTTTATTTTTTTTCATACCTAAAGGTTTAATTTTCTAAGTATTTGGATTGATGCATCTACATGAAATGCCAATACATCTAAAACTAGCAAGTCACAAATTTACCAGGAAAAAATCATAAGTCAAAGCTTAATACAATTATCTTAAAAAACTGTCTGCATAAGTCTAAAAAAAAGATAATGTTTTCTAGGCCAAATATCATAAAATCCAAAGTCTCTACGAAATTTAACGAAGTCAGCATACAATCAAAAACCCAAATGGCCTACAGAAGCAATAATATGTAACTATATAATGTAATTACCTATCACCAATGGCCCCTTTAGGTTTCCAGAACTTAAGACCTTGGTCCCACATCAGTTGGTCCATGTTGATATAGGTATAATGGTCCTCACTACTCTTCAATTTACTTTGCATAGCACCATTAGCAGCTGTTTAAGAAAAATAAACATGAAGTTGCACGTGTTGTGCTACGGATACCCCCATCCCCTCGTAAGTAGGAAGTAAATATAAGACAGCATCCCAAATTGCTAACAATGTATGCCCCATCTAGATAAAGCCACACAAAATTTTAAATCAATCCATCAATTGGAAGCAGAGATAATTGCAATGATAGTTGGACAGACGATCAAGGCGTTTCCAATATACCACTACTTGTGGATCGGGGGTATAAAAAATGAATGTTCATAAGTGATGAGGCCAACCCCATTAATACACCAAAATAATAGTTGTGTACAATGTGTCTTACAGTCACGCATTGTTGTTAACCTTACCTGGAACTGAGTCCATAGAAACCAAAGCAACAAAGGGCTGAGGTAAGGAAACTATTTTACCCATTGTCTGTAATTGAAAGCAACTTAATAGCAAGGATACAAATTATGTACTTATTCCTAAGAAAGGGGTTTAATGTATTATTCCATGACTACATACTTTTGTAGAACTGAGATAAAACTATCATTTTACCATTAGCAAATAGAATAGTCTAAAGATATATTAATTTCAAATATTATAGATACAAGTATGTACAAAATGCAGCCAAATCATGAAAAAAATACAACAAAATAAATAATATTTTAAAGTAACAGTGGAATTATTATGCTAAAAAGATGACTTTATGACAGTAAACAGATACAAAAATTACATTCCAGAAAAATAATAAAAAGAAATTTACATTATCACTTTTTGAAAAAAAAAGAGGTGCAAATATATAAATAAGTTACCTGAGGTCCCAACAACAAGGAATCTCCTAATCCTAAAAGAAAATGTGTCATTAATAAGCATCCCAAAGTTCACAAACAAGTTCAAAATGTAAGTCTTTATTCTGATATCAAGGGTACATTTATTTTTTTAACCTTTTAAAGAGTTATCTTTCTTGAGTAGGACTATTTGTTAAATAAAACTATTTAACTAGTGTTGACATAATTCCCTAAAATAACTCTTTGACAAGTCTGAGTTAGTGAGGGTTATTCTCTAAGATTTATTACCCCACAGACTGGCTAGTCAGTTCAAGTGTTCCAGAAAACCCAAGTTTATTTACATTGATTACGTAGGAGAAATTTTTGGTATTTTGAATTGTGTTTGAGATATCCTTGGTGTTTGAGCCATCCGAGTTTGAGCAAGTGAAGTTCTACTGTATACATGTAACAGTGAGATCTTTATCTGAATTACTACATCCAGACAAGGACTAATAACAGTTTTATATGTTGGTAAAGGATTTAACTTGAAAACAGAAGTTATTTTGTTACAGATTTATCAGACAACCACAATAAACGACCTTTAAAGCAAATTAAACCTTCATGGTGTGAAAGAGAATTTTTCACTATTGATTGAGATAGTTCAAACAGTAGAATGTTGTAAATCGCTTTTATTCAATAACATTTTAGGTCACACTTGTAATCTTCATTCCTCTATACTTCTATTTTATCATTCAACTTTCCAAATTGTATCTACTTACTCGGAAATCTATCAGCAGTTTTTCTAGCACTCATAACTCTTGGTGGATCTTTCTCAGGACTAGTTATACCTTTCATGTGGAAGTCAGCAACATCTACAGGGTTTATAGATTTCACAGAAGACAGCTTTGTATGCTGTGATAGATAAAAAAAAACATTAATAAAACAAAAAATGAGCCCACTGTAGATAAAAGCTTTCTATAAATTCAAGTACTAACAGTGAGTGTAAAGGGCTAGACCATTTTTATACCTTGTGAAGGTAAAGACGTGTAAAATGCATGCTTTAAGATATCCGGAAACATTCAGGTCCTCACCGGATTGGGTTCTCTTCCCGCACCAACTGGCTGTTTTTTCAAAAAATGCAAAATTTCGTACAAACTTTAAGAATTAAAATCATGAACAAATGAGCAGAAAAAGGTACACTTTTCATCTGCTTTTTTACAAAAATACTATGCAAACTTTGTTTTTCTGGCAGTTCTTAAGTGCCTTATATTTTAGAAAACCTGTTTTTTGACAATGGCTTTTGGGAAGACACCCAAACTTTGTTATGAAAACTGATGTATAATTTCATTATGTTACCATGGCTACAGATTTTCATAAAAAAATACAAAATAATTTCTATCTTTTTCTCAAGGATCTCCATAATGTAAGGTTTTGAAAAATATATACTTTTTACCGGGAAAAAATGTTGGATTTGCTTAAGTGTCTTAATATAGCTTTATTTCCACAAATGTCATAAAGTTATCTGCAGTGGCCTATCTATATAGTGGAACCTAATGTTACCTAAAGATATAGCATCTGAAGACTGAAAAAAAAAACATTGTTTGGTGGATTTTTCTACATCAGAATCACCTGTACCATAATCAGTGTCTGAATTTTATATGGACTGATACTTAAAAACATATTAATGCTGTATTCATGATAAGATGTTCTTATTATTTGTAAATAAAAAATATCAGAAAATATTGCAGTGTTTTTTATTTTCACAAAAATCTGATTTATATAAATATTTATAATATTGATGCAGTACAGTATTTTTCTCATAACCACAAAAATAAAGTAGCATTTTCTGGCAAAACTTACAAATCACAATAATCAATGCACCTGATAATTTCTAAATTTACAGTATTACATAATTTTGATATAAAATGGCCCATTTTAGTTACCATAATCAAAATATCAACTACTTACATTTAGGACTTCATCAGTTGATGCCATTCTCGGTGCTTTATTACTTATATTTCTTGACTGCTCCTGGACCTTCTGTAGCAGAAGGGCAGATAACTCTTCATATAGTCTGTTCACATCACCCTACAATAACAGCACAAATTGCACTATTCTGAAATGTCCTATATAGAAAAACATTAAACAGGAAATATGTGAGGGATGGCTCAGTAGTGAAAATTCACATTTTTTTGGCAAACAGAAAGTTGATATATGAATATGAAAACACATCCCACAATACAACATTACTATAGAAAGCTCAATACAATATATCATTAACCTGTGATTAGTAGTAGGCAAGAAAAATTTGATAAAAATTTTGAATATTACCACTGTATAAGGAAAATTTAGGTCTTTTCAGCACATAGTTGATGTCATGCAAGTAAGACAATGCATTCCATGATTCAGTATACCCATATGAAGCTTTTTATAAAATTTTACAGAACAATGTGAATTTTGTTATGAAAAATGTGTTATGGAATGACAGAATGACACACACAGACAAAACAGTATACCCCTTCTCCTACAGAACTGGGGGATAAAAATGTCATTCAAAGGCTACTTTTTTCAGATTAGGTAACAAATAACTACATTATCTTGTGACATTGAATTTGTTCTTGACAACGAAAATATATTTTTGAAAGCATAACTTTATTTTCATAATCAAGAACAAATTTGTCAATACTTTTAATCCCTTACCAATAAAGGTTACACAATGCACATAAAATGTAAGTTTCGAAAATTTGTGTTTCATTCAATTCTTACATCATGCTTGACAATTTTATACATAGAAACAATTTTTTTCAAATTATTTTGTCTAGGATGACAACTACAACATGACCTTACCCCTTCCTCTGTGACAGCCACTGATAATTTATTTATTTTATCTGTTACATCTTTGTCACCAGTAGCAGTTATAACTAAATTCATTATACCTGAAAGTGTAAATGATCAAAGGTATATAGGATAGATTCTTCACTAACACAACTAAAAAGAAGACTTACAGAAAAGTATGAACTCGAAATCAGCGTTATTAAAGTATTTGAGAGATGGAAAATTGTAAACTACTCCTCTAATATATCTGAGATTTTGCTTTGATTGACTCAAAAAAGTTTAATCAATTAACCTACTACTAAGGGGATTTTTAACGTTCTTGACTACTCTTATGGGTCTCGCATGGACACCCAATTATGACTGCTTTATTATAAAGTTATTTTTAAATTTATTTATAATAATCAATTAGTCCAGTGGGTTATTATTTTTATAGTTTAAAATACATTTTAACTTATATTGATTAAAATGCACACTGCAACATGAAAGAAAATGATGAAGAGGACACAAACAGGACTTGACCTACATTTTCCTTTAAGTATATTGGTAATGGGAATAAATTGTACAATTATCCATACACAAAAATTACTCAATTTTAGATACTGTAAAATCAGAATTTTAAATGGCAATAACAAAAACTTCCATTGACATTAATGATGCAGTCGTAAGGGTAAAATATCACAAAAAAATGTATTTTTTCAACATTAAGCTTTTCATGGTTCATAAATAATATGTCACAAAAGTAAGTAATGACACTAAAATGAGATTTTCTATCATGACTTAAAAGTATATCTGCAAAATCAACAATAAAATTTTTCTCAAAATTAAAATTTCAACTAGAATGAAAACAGCAATAATATTAATGCACACAATATTTTCTGAATTAAGTAGCACTCTAGCTAAGAATCATGCAAAATGTGATACATGGTTGGAAAGCCTACATATTTTTATTTTTGACATTTTGTTTAAAATGCTTTGGTAAACAGAAATTAACATTTGGTTTTTCATATAACCCATGCTCATAGGAGATAAATATTGTATAGAATGCACTGTACAATTCGAAAGTACGGGAGATAACTCTGTAAATGACACTCAAATACAATAGAATCTATTGGATTTTCAATGTTGATTATCTTCTTAGAGCAGGCAGATTTGAATGAATAATTACACATTTCATAATATAGACCCATAAAACAACTTAATTACAAAAATAAAAATATGTAGCCTTTTTTTGGGGTGTATCACATTTTTCAGATTTTGCATGATTCTAACAAAGACAGCTACTTAACAACTTACCCATATCTTTGGTTATATACTCAAAGAAGGAGGGAACAATACACAATAACTGTACAACTTCTGAGGCAAGTAAACACTTGTAATCCCTGTATCTATAAATAGAAAAAAAATCTAGGAGATTTCAACCTAAGTGGAACTATCTTCCTTTAAATAAAGGAATATATCACAATAATATCTCACACAGATATCAAAATCATGTCCTAATATTCAATTAAAACAATTTATCAATTGCTGTTGAATGTCCAATGGCAGATCTTTCATGCATTTCTGAATAAGAATACTTGATTGATTGAACAGACCCTGCTTTAGACTAGTTCAACAGACTAAGATTATTAATGTGCTAGCTCACAGAAGCAACAGCTCAGAAAAAGGGATGTCATTAAGGTGCATTATACAGACTCCAACCCTACCAGTTGTCAGTCTATACCAATATGCCACATGCTTGGTGAAGAATGAGTGAATTCCAATTTTAATGTCTTTGGTTTAAATCAGCTGGAAATCAACCCACAACGTCACGTACTCCAGTCAAACCTGCTACTACAAGACCATGGAGAAAGTTTATTAGTAACATTCTTTAATTGGGGTGTCAATGCACAACTTACATCACTGTATACTTACAATGTGTTGAGTTTAGATTTTATGGCACATTCTTTCTTGTCTAAGGCATGACTTAATTTGGTAAGCTCTGATATTGTGTAAAACAGACACAGATATAACTTATCATACAGACCACCATCCTAAAAAGATAAAAATATGTTTCTGTACTAAAATACTAATCTAAACAAGAAATACATAATTAAAGGCTGTGAGAAATTATTTAAAAGTTGTAAAATATTTTTGACTTTAACTTCAGGATGATCAAGCTTAGTTAGATCTAACCTTAAGCATTAGTTACCAAAACTAACAATTACTATGATATAATATTTTATAATGGTTACAGAACATGTTCAGACCACTCTATATATTTTAAAATACTCAATTCTATACATAAGCTTTTACAGTGTACATGAACTGCCACATTATCATTCTGTACATCATTTCCGAACTTATTACACTAACAAATTACCTCCTTATCATCTTTATCAACTTTAACAGCACCTAACAATATTGACACAATAGAACATCGTATATCCCTGGGTAGTAAAAATAGGTCCATTGTAAATACGTTTCTGTAATGTAAAAACAGAATCATTAAATTTGTATTTGCAAAATATATTTTAAAACTTTGAAATTAATTGTATGCATGCATCATGGAAGGGTTTTAACAGTTTGAATACAGTTTATTTTCATCCTACAGATATCATATAATCTATCAAAATAGTTTCTAAAAATATGCTTCTATCTTAATTTCATTCTCTCAAGGGGGTATTTTGAGAAAGTCTGAAAAATTTAGCAGTTCAACCATGAAGAAATTCTCTTTGTCTGATATTTCAATAAGAATATATTCTCTAACTCTACAGAGTCTACATATCACTAACATATACAGACATACCCAATTTTACTAAGTTTCGTTGTTTCTAGAGTATCTTTCATCAGGTGAGTTGGCATGACAAATTCTAAGGAAGCCTGTAAGAGAAATGATAAATGACATATATAAAATGCTTAGATTGAATTATCTCCCTTTGCCTGCATAAGACAATAATTATCTCTATCATTCCTATAAGTTTTCATTAAATCCATTAGGTGGTTAAGAAGAATTTGTGTGTACAACATACATGTATATACACAGAGAAACAGACAAAGTTATTTCTATAAACCAACTAAGCATTTTTGTGCCACGGGTATAATTAAGTTCAATGATCACAACTTTCAAGAATTGATCATTTGTGTAAAGGTTAAACACTGGTGCATTTATTGCATTTCCCCATACCTATTCTTATTTTAGCATGCTGTACCTGTAACATTTAAAAAATGATATGTGACTTATCTAATAAACACTGATTTCAACACAATTGTAACTGGTGCTGAAAGAAATTAAAATTTCATCCAGTTGGAAGTATTGAATTAGAATGAAATTAATTTCTACTGGGTATTTGCATCATTTGTGTGGGGTGGTTGTTACAGTTCCACCCGTTCTTATATTTTCCCACTCAAAATATTTCAGGTTTTTGGTGGGCTTTTGTTTATATTATTCATTCAGCATGACAACATACTACTGATCGGTTCGGTTAAGTTTTATGTTTCTTTTACTGTATGTGGTTAAGTGTTTCATTTGGAATATATTATGTATTATATGTTATAATAAATTACACTTTATTCCCTTTACAGAGTTTAGGTTAGTCGGTGTTTGTTCTTAAAGCATTTTGTGTGCCCATTGTCTGTGTAATTCACAATGATGAGGGGTTGTTACCAGGAGAAAGGTCATTTACACTATTTAAAAAGTCATTTGAGCAGAAGAAATGAATTACTGGTATGACATATATGTTGAAGCCCACAAACTTCAAGATCAATTTGGAAACTTGAAACTGAATTTAATAATAATTCAGCTCTAACATACCATTGAAAAACAAGATGTCACACATTATGTAATGAAATAATTAGTTTTTTTATCAATTGTTAACCGAAAGTGGAATAAATGGACAGACACTCCCCTGACTCATTAAGACAGTTTATTAAAATAATTTTTGAGAGGACTAACAAATAGACAAACACACAAAAAGAGTGGAGTCACTCCATTTTAAAACTCCAATGTATACCACATACATACCACAAGTAACATTAATAACATGTTACATCTTTCTCTGTCTTGTGGACGTACTGTCAAAATGTCTTCCAAAAATGTCTTGTGGTATTTCAATACTTGGTAATCACTAAAATAAATAGAACTCTAGGCTAGTTAAATACAATTTTCTTGGTAATCAGGCCCTCGTTCATATCCTTTATAGAGGTTGAAAATAAAATAAAAGCAAAAGCTAAACAGTATCTCCCTTATATTTTTTCTGGTTGTGATCAATGTAAAAAAAACCTGATGTTTTATTTGACGATAAAATGGTAAGAGAAAATGCATCTCAATCTCATTGTTTCTTATGAAAATTATCCTAAGAACTAAGAAATCAACTTGGAATGGCCTTATTACAGGTGTTCGAAAATCCTGTAAAATCTGACAAGTTTTTGTAGGTCTTGAAATTAAAAAATATATTGTATCAAATCTGTGTTTTTTAACAATCTGCTTCTTCTTTCACTATTATCTGATATGTGATACCACAAAATTGTCAGAAAATAGGATATGTGGTATGACTGCCAATGAGACAGTCCTCCACCAAATTCCAAGCAACAATCAATTAAAATGTCTACAGGTCACCACACGGTGTTCAGTGATAGACAAGACCCATACCATAAAGCAAGCTGTAAAAAGCCCCAAAATAATTGATGTGAAACTGTTCATAAAAGACAAAAATGGACCTAATCAATAGAAAAAATGTAAAACATATAATAATGAACATAAAAAAAAACGACAACCACAGGACTACAAGTTCACCCAAATATGGCAGTATGACAAAGACTACGTAATTTACTTTTTACTGATATTATACTTTCAGTAATTATAGAGAAGATTTAATGTTATTTCAATTTCCATCAAATCCTAGCTTAAGTATACACTTTAAACGTTCTTTTTATAAAATGCAAGGAAATATTATTTACAATACTTTGACATCCATCCCAGTACAAATACATATTAAAGCCTTACATGTGAGCATATTTCTTTTCTGTTAACATATCTTCTTGTAAACTGTAAGACAGGTATTTCAATCTTCTTCTATCAGTTTCTAAAGAAAACAAATTTAAAGTCAGCAAATGAGCAGCTTCTTTATAGGTTAATATCTAGCGTAAGCATTTTATCTGAGAGTTTTTAGAATTACACTTACATAAATTGAAGTCAATTATGAAGTTATTTTATGAAATAAAAAACACTATAAACAGAGGTATTTTATCAAAAGATGTAATTGGGTTACCACAAGTTTTTTGGTAGGAGTCTATTGTTAGCTGCAATAAGAATAAATAGCAACAAGGAGAAACCCTCAGATGAGACAATACTTGTAAACGATAGATAAAAAAAAATACATTTTGATATGACTATCTTTTGTAGGTTTTACATACCAACATTATGCATGCCATTCACAGGGAATCTTGTCATCACATGTGTGGCCTGCAAAAAAAAACATTAAAAATAACTTAGCAAAGTAAAATCAAAAGAAACAATGTTAAGAAGGGTACCAGTAATCAAACTTTTCAAATCCAGTGACAAACTACAAACGAAATTCCAAAATGAAAACGAACAGGAAAGAAAAACAAAATTCTCTGACCTGTCAAATACTAGATCAATAACAAAGCAAGCACCCTGTCCTTATCTTTAATTCTAAAATTTAGTACTAGTACATGTATTTAGTAACAGTATAACTATGTGTACGTTAGGCCAAGAATAATATGTCTGTTTAAGGTGACCCTAACTACCTTTTTTCTGCCTTCCCTAAGACATTTTAATGTATTTTTTGTTGAAATGCTGCTAAACTATCATTTTTTAGTCAAGCACTATCAAAGTCATGAAATCCTCCCATAAGTGTCTATATAAAATAATTTATAAAAATAAAATGATTTTACCTACCTACCCTATTTTTCATCCAATGTAACTTTAAACCGATTTATATATATTTTTTGCCTTACTGGACTGTTTTAATATACATAATGTAAGTTTTGTTCATTAAATACACATTTATTTTTTGTACCACCATAACTTTATAAATTAACAAAGTATACATATTGACTTACCCTATCACCATAGACACCTGTGACTTCTATCCTTTTCATAGCAGTAGGAATGAACCAGTCTTTTGACAACTTATGTCTCTGCAAGATAAGTAACATGTACATGAAGTAGCTAAAGCTAGCCTAAAATGGGGAGGGTGCTATGGTACTTAGTCATGTAAAGCTCTGTGCTGACTTTCAAAGATACGAAATTTATGAAATTTAACTTCAGTAATAACTGCCTCTAACAGATATAGCATACTTAAGTGAACCACCCTCTTTTCCACACCTGTATCACTCTGTCCTAAATTTACAAATAAATATGTGCCTTATTAGTTTGTTCAGAAAAAGCTAAAAGTTATTAATTAAATTCAATAACAATTCATTAACAAATTAAAAGATTCAAATGTCATGCATCCTTTAAACAACAAAATGTAAGATACCAGAAAAAAATATAATTACTATGAACATTGTATCAAAATTGGCCAAAACCTTAAAGGAATAAAAATGTTCCTTACTTTTGACTCTAAAAACATGAAGTTTCATGCATTGTATACTGTGAAAGAACTTAAATTCGTGGATTCCAATTTTCGTGTATCAATGAAGAATTCTTGAATTTGTAGTTTTAAGGTCTTTAGTATACACATCAATGGAAATCTCCTTTTCGTTGGTAACCAAATTTTGTGGTTTGGCCTACCCATGCAAACCACAATGATTGGTACAATAATACTTTCACATACCCCATTTGTCCCAAATATCTAGTGAAAAATGGGAAAGTCCCACGAAACAGGAAGTTGGTACAAAAAATCGCTTAAAATGTATGCACCATATAAAGCTACATACTGAATTTGAAAACAATCTGTCCAATGAAAGTTGAAATAATTTGGATGGAGAGAATGACCTACACAAAAGGGAATTCAAATATACAACCCAGTCATAACACTTGAGTATACATGTAATAATAATAGGATAATTAATTGGAAAGAGTGAATAACCAAAATATGAATACCCTCACCCCCCCTCCCCAAAAAGCATTTATTCAACCTTCATGCATGTAATAATGGGACTAATTTCTTTTCTTAATTCATTTGAAAATACCAAATTAATACATGTTACCAGTTTACTTACAATTGGATGTTCAGTCAGTGCTGATTCGTGGAAGAAATTCTTTACCTGTAGTCTTTCTCCAGCTGAAAAAGAGAAAAGTTTATCAATCATAAACAAATAACATTAGTATTATATGGTTTAAGCTTAGAAAACAGGGATCATTCTGGATTCATAATAACAATGGCAGATCTAGAGGGGATGCAGGAGGTTGGCACTCCCTTTTTAATTAGAAAATTTGTCATTTTCATATGTAAAATTGACAAAAAATAGCAAATAATGTCCCACCACCCCCTTTTTCTGAGGAATCCTGGCTGATACACCTCCTTTTCAAAGTATCTGGATCTGACCCTTGATAACATGGGTTAATGTCATCAGAGAGTCCAGGGGGAAATAATGTGAAAAGGGGCATTCAAACTGCATTGTTCACTACAGATTTGAATGTGTCACTTCTAATATTTGGAGCCATGCTGACTCTTCCTTTTCAATTTTATGGTCATTTCTAATTTTGAAGGGGGATTTTACACAAGACCAACACGATATGATTCTCTGACAATGATATGATCAACTCATCCTTTAAGACATAATAAGACAGACAAAGGACAAATAAGGTGGTCAGACTGAAACCAACATGCATGCGCCAAAGTTCAATTAAGCATAGTGTTCCATGTAGCTTTTAAAAAGGGCAATGGTAATCCAGATCAAAAAGGGCATTCTAGCATGTTAGAGGCAAATTTGTAAGAACACCATACAAGCATTGACTTCTATTTAGGGAAAATTGACAGAAAAGAGCAGGGTGCAATTCAAACTGATTAAAAAGTGCAAAGCACTCATGCCCTCCCTAAACTGTCTGTAGAGATCACTAGGCATGTAACTTGAGGACAAAAGCATTTATGTCTATACCAAACGTGACAGCTTCAAACAATTGCACCAGCAAGATATTATCTTTAGAAAAGGCCTCTGTAAGACAATGAACAAACATATTTAGAGTTAAGATTACTTTTTTAATTGTGGTTCACATTCCTTAAGGCACAGGAAAGAGTTTATCTTTATTTACAAACCAGCAAACAATTCTTGCCCAATCTATTTTTGAACCATTTAATAAACTGTTATTTTATCTAAACTTTTACTAATATATTGAACTCGAGTCAATTTAAATGCAGATTCATATGGTTTATCCAAATAAAACTCTTAAATAGTTTTGTTTTACTTTTCAAATACCATGGACACCTGAGAAAAAGGTCAAACCAATTTACACTGTAGTCAGACTAATAATACCTGTTGTATACACATGTTTTTAGCCTATTTGAACAACCTTAATCCATGTACATTCATATACGTATTGAATCATACAATTTTCTGAAGATTTTCTCATAGAAGTAGTTTGAGCACTTTTCCATATGTGTATAATCAAATTTCGTTATGAAATATGACAATTCAATCTTTAAAACACTGACAACCTCTTGTTAAACCTCTTTTCAAACTTTAATCATAGGGTCGTCAATGTTTTGTGCTCAAAATGCATTTAGTTGACTAGGGCTTTCAGTCACTAAAGATTTAAATGCAAGAAAAAAATAATACTAAGACATACACAGTGAAACCTGTTTAAACTGAGCCTTGAATAACTAGGTACCTGTTTAAATCAGACATGATACCTGTTTAAGAAGGTAGACCTAGGGTAAGGGACACAACTCTTAAAAATCATTTAAACATTTGTATTCAGGCTTTTTTATCAATCTCATGAAAGCATCAAAGCAACTTGGATGGATTTCATTCTGTTTCAAATGAAAGCTTGAAAGGTTTTGGTGAAATTGAATATGATACAAAAATATCACTGATTTTGATATTATGTCCCTTAACCTAGGTCTACTTCCTTAAACCAGACATCTATTGGAGTTTCATGTCAATTTCATTGAATTTTGCACCTGTGTAAACCAAACTCCTCTCTTAACTGAACAAAAACTTACAGTCCAATAGGTGTCTGAGTTAGATAGGTTTCACTGTAAGATACATTTCATATCAATGTACAATGGGAATGTACAATGGGAATATCCAGGGACAGATCCAGATACTTTGAAAAGGAGAGGTGCCAGTCAGGGTTCCTTACAAAAGGGGATGCTCGGACATTATTTACCATTTTTTGTCAATTTTTACACATGAAAATGACAAATTTTCCAATAAAAAAGAGGGGTACTAACCCCCTGCATCCCCCTGGATCTGCCACTGATATCACTGAAGTAAGTAAATTAATGCATACATGAAAGAACAATGTTTCATTCTTGAACAGTTTAATTGTAACATTAATGTTTAGTCTAGGTTGTTGTCCTATGGGCAGCTATCCAGAATTTCTATTTTACTACAGAATGTTGCTTTAGTTCTGTAGTCTATATAAATGTTATTGGCACTGAGTTCCTTATTAATTGCCAGTTATGAGAACATAAAATGCAACTTAAAGTCAAATGTATTGTCATTAGTTGGGACTACACACATAGAATATTGAACTTGTTTTATTCAAAGGCATTCAGAGACAAAAATAAGATGAAATATATTGTAAAAAATGATCAGACAGAATGACATAAGCAGTTGAATAATATACTAGTAAACCTATGTAAACATGATAAATGCCTCTTTACACGAACAAGATTTTTCAAATGTGTAACTGTGACAAACTCTGACAGACTTTGATGGAAAAGAACTCATCTAACTTTTTAATTCGCTGTGAAAGACTTCGATGAAATTTGCCATAAAATACAAATACATGTAGCAAGTACATGATTTTTAAGTTTTCATCCAATAATTGGAAAATAAATTTGATGACAAACTTAATCATGTAAAAGGGCCTTAAACCAGTATCTGTCTAAAACTATTATCATGCTTAATTGAAATTGATGAAGCCCAAATAACTTTACATTTGTAAAATTTTACTATGCAAAGAATCAGACCAAGCCATTTCTTGGGAAAACAAGATAATGAGTTGGATGTACATGGCATTATACAGTCCTCCACCAGCTGCAAAATCTAATTAAAAGTGCATTTACATTTTAACTTTTGTCTTTAAAAGGGAGAAGTTTTTATAATAAATTACATAGGCAAAATCAATAGTGTTATTTTTCAAATAGAATTTACTGAAACTTCTCGTTGCTATTAATGTCTAGATTAGGCCCTGATAAATGCATAAAAATAATATTTGTAATCTATCATGATATACCAAAAAACAAAAAAAAAATTTGAAGGGAGATGTTTCTATCATTAAAGAATTCCAAGTTTCTACTTGAATTATCATTGTGACACAACTTCTGGTATGTGTAGTTACAGTCAAACCTGACTTATTAATCTAGGGGGCCTACCAAGGGAGATCAAAACTATGGTCTCATCACCTGAATACCATACATGTTAATTTTATTAAGAATACAGAACACATAAGGATACTTTTAAGACAGGTTATTATGGAAGCCAGTTAGGGCCACTTGAAAAAAAATATAAAAGCCTAAGGCCATACTTAAAATAATATTTGTTTCCCTATACCCAACCCTTGCATCTGGCTTTGGGTAGGTAGGTAGGTAGGTAGGGAAAATATTTTCTCCCAAAGTTCATATAATTCTGTAAAAAGCATGATCAAAGAAGTGAAAAATGTTGCTTTGAAAATTAAAAAAAAATTGTCAGAGAATGGCAATAAAAATTATTTGGGTAGGACCAATTTTTATGGGTAGGTAAGGTAAACAGTAAAGGGAAACAAACTTAATTTTAATTTTGACTTAATTATGACATTCTATGTCAAAATCAGGATATAGAAATGTCATCATTATGACATACAACATACTATGTCATAATTATAAAATACTACATGTAAATTGTAATTTCAACATGACTACATGTATATATTATATTTTCAACATAGCAATATTGTAATTACAATAGTTTTTTTAAGTGACCCTATCTAGCTTCCACATGTTATTGTTCAATACTGGTGGTTGCTAAGACAGGGTTGATTACATATTAATTGCAAGTTTTATTTTTAATACTATTTCCGATGTTTAACTAATAACCTGTGATGTGAAATTGAAGTATGACATCATGAAATCAATTGTATAAATACAAGAAAAGATTATATAATGTTTGAGGAGTAAATCTTCTTTCCCCAGCGAAAATGAACAAATTAAGTGTAAGTGTTTGTAAGAATCAGGCACAATGGGAAAAATCAGAAACATGCATGTCAAAACCCCACCGATCTGACAATAAAACATCACTCAAGGACACAGTCTCTATTTGAAAAGATCATTATTTGATTTCTGCATCATTGCCTCAGAATTTTTTTAACAGAATGTTAGAAAAATGAGGTTATTGACAGAGTTATCTGCCCTTGTTCATTTTCAGTGCATTTCAATGAAATTGTAACTCAATGGGCCAGCATGATATGGAGAATCTTGTCTGTTTTCCTTCATTCTGATGGTGAGAAAAGACAAATTAAACTACCACAATGGTGGGTTTTTCATACCATGTTTCACCCACTGCCTGATTCTTACAAATACTGACACTTAATGATCAAAATTCAATTTCCTTTGTGAAATCTTTTAAAAGGTTTCCCATCACAGCATGAGAGAAACACTGATAAGTCATTTAAAATGCTAATGACCCCTTACAAAGTTGAATTATCTGGTTTGAATGCATTGATTTTAGGACTTTGGAACTATGGAACTTTCATCTAAAAGGTTTTCAATGGAAAAATCTGCAATATTAAAGAAAGTGGTACAGTGAAACCTCTCTAAACCAAACCCCAGACAAATTCTGAAAACCTGTCTAAACCAGACACTTTTTTAAGTCTCTTTACATTAGTTTAAATGTATTTTGAACCTTGGTAAACCAAACACCTGTCTAAACCAAACCAATTTTAAAATTCAAAAGTGGTTCAGTTTAGACAGGTTTCACTGTATATATTTAAGTATGAGTGCAATTTGAATAACATTTTTTAACATTAGAATTCAAAGACTTCTCATTTTCTAAAGTAAAAGAGCAAAAAGAATAGGAAAGGTCAGTAAAAACAAAATTTAAATTATACAACAGTGTTTTAAACCTAAAGCAATGGAGCATGGCTTAAAAAGGTTTCATAAAGAATCCCAAATTGAGATTTTCATCAAATTTACACCAATCATATCAAATTGCAATTGAAGATTTGAGGAAAACTCAAGGATATGAGGTTAATCTGAATTTGAGATTTTTTCTGAAACCTAGGCCTGGACCTTCAATCTCTTACACTGCAATTATATTGAGGACCCTTCATCTTCCACAAGTGGATCTGTGATTTGAATTAGAAAAAGCCCTAAACCTATCACTCTTGAAAGCTATTTTGAGCCATGCCATGTATATTTTGTTCCTGAACATACAGGTCCCAGCTGAACAGAAACTTAAAAAAAACACCAAAAAAAACAAAAAAAAACAGCCCTTGCTCATATACTAACAATGTGTCCTTTTAAAAATTCAAGATACATACATAACACTATTCAAATCAACACTGAGGGGTGATCAATAAACAAATAATTATGAACCAATCAGAATCATGTTTTTTTACAAAATTGGAATTTTAAAAATAATATTTCAGTCGCATTTTTAGTTATCTAGATTCTATTGATATTGCAGTCATTTAATCCAACACAAAAGGGGGTAATCTAAATATACCAATTCTATAGGTTTCAATATAAACGATGGATTATCAACGGATTTGTTTGTTTGTACGTTATCACATGATAAATTGGACAGTATCCAATACACATGGCCCTTTTAATTAAACTATTGTATCTTGGTATCTCTTTTGAACAAAATAATCTTATTTAATTGCAATGTTGTGTCAACATTGACGCATGACGGATCAAGTGACAACAAAATATGATACCAGGCAGTACTCTCTTCATATAAGGACTATTAGATACAGCTATCCAACAGATCATTGTACTAAATATTCCTTCAGTCTTTAAGCCTTGTCTTAATGTCATATAATTTTTCAAATTTTAAAGTTAAAATTGTCAAGGCTTGCAAGCAAACCACTCAATCCTAACTCAGTGTCTGTAAGACTATTTAAAGTTTGTAAACAATGCTTAATTTGTTACCTGTATGAAATGACTGTCTGACATTTTTGTTATAAAAATGTTTTATATCTTATGACTCAAGAAATTGGAATGGTTTTTTTGCATGTTTGTCAAATTATGACATCTAAGAAAATTTCTTAATGAATAGAACTACCAGTATTTCCTTCAGAACTTGATATTTTCATCAAAACTGAAAAAATAAACTGACTTCCATTCAAGATATATGAAAGTTCACAACTTTTCATCCTTTCTTTATTCACAGTAGTAATACCAGTATCTGATAATTAAAATTAAAGCTTCAATATCATTCTCCCATATATACTTGCTGTAGGTGACATGGCGGAGTGGGGTGATAAACATTTAAAAATTCATTAAGCTTTCTCTAGGACCTATTTCACAATTTACAAACAATTGCATGCATAATGGTATTAAAGGCTCTCTTCTACCCAATCTGTCAATAAAGTTAACAGTCAAATTTTTACAGGGTGCAAAATTGTTTACTTAAGGTCTGGTAAATATTATAATATAAATTGTGTTAATTAATTATCAATTAAGGTCTAAAAGTGAATGAATAATAGAATAATTAATTGGAAAGAGTGAACAACAAAAATATTATCACGAGTGCCAAAGAACACTCAGATTTAACAAGTGTGCCAAACTTGTGTGTTCTTGGCACAAGTGATCATATTTTGGCTATACAAGATCAGTCTTCATGGTGAAGCAGTAGTGCGAGGTCCAAGACTTGTCAAAATAGAGGTGGGCCTGAAAAATTAACTACTACTGGCCAACAATCACTACTGGTATATAAAAATTTCTGAAAAATGTATTTCAGGATTGTGAACTGGAAAGTTAGTTATGAAGACTGCACGATAACCAACTGATTATCCTATTTGTTATGTAGATATTTTCAACATGAATTTTAAATACTGTAACTGACGGTTTGATATCAAAGTTGTGAAGTTTTGGTGGGAGAAAGTCTAAGAGTGAAATTACCAAATTTATTTCACAGTGTGAACTATCGAAATTTATTACACAGGGAACATTCAATTAAACAACGCTATTTATATAATAACCATTTTTATATGTGTACACTGCATCACATGAAAAATCTACTAATTTTGGCATATATTAAAAATGTACAAGAAAAATCTAAAATGTGTATACCCAGGAATAATCGAAATTATCCTGAATGATAAAAAAAGTTGTCATACATCTCTTAAGATTCTATATATATAAATATAAAATTACTTAATTTGGATCATTATAAATAAGGAAAATATATAATAAATAAAAAAAAACAACCAAACAAACAAATAAAAACAAATCCAAAAGCAATTATAACGATTATAACATTTTTTCTTAAATATTAGATGTACCATTCCTCACCTAATATTAATTTTTCTTGAAAATAAATAATGTCTACTTCAACCACTTAAATCAAATATTTCTAATTGAGAGGGAAATAAAGAGAACAAAAATTTGAATGGTAATAAAAAGGAACATAAAACAAGAAAAATAGACACAATGAAGAATGTGGACAACCAAAATAATATATACAAAGAAACAAAAGTATGAGCAAACCAGACTCCACTAAAAACTGGGAATGTAGACCAGGTGCACCGGTAGGGTAAGTGTCATCTGCTTTTCTAGAAACACCAACAGAATTGCTCAATAATGTTATATCCTGGGTACACAAAATAGGAAAGGAAAACTGTGTACCACAGTGAACAAATCAGTTCTCATGGTGCAGATGGATACACTATAAGGTATCACAAGTTCATGATGACCACCATAAAACTTTTGTAGCGAGGACTTTAATCACATAGCAACATAACCCTGTTCCAGAAGCCAAATTGTAAGAAATCTAGCATAGTACAAAAATTTCACATAGGGATGGAACCATATATACAAAAAATGAAAAAGATTCATGAAAAAAATGCCAATTTTTGTGCTTTCTGCTTTTTTCATACTCTAATTTGTTTTCTACTCATACATAATATCCAATGACAGAAAATAATCTATTTTACAGAATATTTGAAAATTCTCATTTTTCATGGTCAGTTCTCATAGTTCTTGAGGATGGATTGTATACTTCAATATTAGTACCCACCGTGGACAACAGAAAATGAAATCACATGACAAGCAGACCTTCTTTAATTACAACCCCACTTCCACAGTTGGGGTATATAGTGAAGGTTGGGGTTTTAGTTCCAACTTGCCCAGCTATGGAAGGAAAATATAATGAAAAACAAATCAATAATGACCCCTACAAAGATGAACATTTAAGAAAAATTCATAAAAATTTCTCAGAACATTTTCTGAATTATTGTATAATGAATAGAGGAATGGGTGGACAGGCAGACAGACAAACTCATGGATGGACAGTGTTATACCATAATACAGCTGTAATTAAGTAGCACCCCAGCTAAGAATCTTGCAAAATGTGATTCATAGGTAAAAAGCCTACATATTTTTATTTTTGACATTTTGTTTGAATTGCCATATTAAACAGAAATTAACATTCAGTTTTTCATATAACCTGTGTTCTTAGGAGATAAAAATGATATAGAATGCACTGTAGATTTCAAAATTAAGGTAGTAACTCTGTAAATGACACTCAAATACAATAGAATCTATTGGATTTTCAATGTTGATTATCTTCTAAGAGCAGGCAGATTTGAATGAATAACTGCACATTTCATAGCTTAGACCCATAAAACAATTTTATTACAAAAATAAAAATATGTAGCCTTTTTTGGGGTGTATCACATTTTTCAGATTTTGCATGATTCTTACAAACACAGCTACTTAAAAGCTACATTTAAAGAGACTGTCAAGGTTGGAATCAGACAGATCCTATACTACCAGCAACACAGGGTACAATTTTATCTAACATATTTTGTTGTTCCAATTTAATGTTATACTCATTATGTCAGAAAGAACAGGGATTTTCTGTATCAAAAGTGGCCGACTCAGAATATATGTTCACAATTCCCAAACGAATCAACTAAATTATTAACAGATAAAAGAGTTATTTCCCTTTATTTCAAATTTTTGTAGTGTTTTCTATGTAATTTATTTCATAGATTCTTATCATTTTAGTAAATTACAAACCAACATTCAATTTTAGAAAACATTTGTGTTCTCTAATGGATGAAAATCTTTCCTGAACACCCTCCTAAAACTTACTTGAAAATTACAAACTTACACGTAACAAGTCTTCCATCCAACATCCAAACATTTGGCAGGCAATCAACAACATGAACACGATCTACAAAATAAATGTACATTAATGGAATAGGAAACAATGTTAAAATGTTAAAGTTTGTTAAGTGGATGTACATGTAAATTTATTCAGCTTTATTCAGTGACTTCTTCTACAAAACTCAGATTGAAGTACACTTGTATATTTTTCAAATGGCCCACAAAATAGAAGAGGTAATTAGTCCTATTTTTACCTTCCTTTTTGGGGGAAATGCAAAGCAGAATAATAGGTAAGAAGTCCTTTTGAAATAAAATAGAGTGTATCATTTAATAATTTTTTTCACACAAAAACACATGGAAAAGAACAGACAACATACAATGTACATGTAGTTCATTAATTACGAAAAAAAAAAGTATCTGGAAAATAATGAATTAAAGAGAAATCAACCTCAAATACAAAGTCAATATTTTCAGGACTACAATAAAGAGTGAAATGCAAATCTGTGTTAAGGAGGTAGACCTAGGGTAAGGGACATAAATCATGAAATCAGCAATATGTTTGTATTCAATTTCACCAAAGCCTATCAAGCTTTCATTTGACACAGAATGAAATAAATCCAAGTTTCTTTGATGTAAAATGCTAAATACAAACGTTCCAATGACTTGTAAGAGTTGTGTCCCTTACTGTAGGACTACCTCCTTAAGTTGTACTTACAGTAAGGATCTTTTTCAAGTTGGCGGTTTCCATGGAAACTGAGATTAAGAATATGGAGATGACGGATTTTTCCTAATTCATGCCAGGTCAAGTCGTTGTTAGATAAATTCAAATTACCAAGGGCAACAAATTTGGACAATCCATCTAAGCTCTTCAACTGCAAAAATAAATACAAACATGTACATGAAAAAGCATTGCAGACCATAAGAATGAAAATGAAAACAATGTACACGCAATAATACTGCTGACCACAAGAATGAAAATGAAAACACTGTACACGCAATAACATTGCAGACCATAAGAATGAAAATGAAAACACTGTACATGCAATAACATTGCAGACCATAAGAATGAAAATGAAAACAGTGTATATATGCAATAACAATACAGTCCATTAGAATGTAGCATGTAGGCTTTCTCTGTAAACCATTGGACTCATTGAAATTTGTTATGAAAGAATCAAACATAGCTACACATGTCATTATGGCACATCATAGGATAACAGAAATCCATATAATTTAATTCCTTTATGTATCAAATAACAATTTGCTTTCATTCATAGGGACAGAACATCAGCGACGTCCTACTTATGTAGACCATCTGTCAAAACATGAATGACTTAAAATATTTATGTTGCAAGTGATGTATGCTGTTGGGATGTGGTTGTTTGAACTTTAAACACAGGCACACATGATGATAAGTCTCATATATTTCTGTTGGTTGCGACATCAGTTAAATAACAGCATAACAGTACATTAACAATAAAGTTAAATGTGATTTTACTTTTTTGAGTGCAAATAGCTGTCCCTCAAAGGCAAAGCTTAAAATCAAATTAGTTTAATTTACATCCATGTAAAATCACTAAAAACTTGGTTAACAATAAACAACTGTGCCATGATCATTTGATGCACCCATCCCCATGTAGGGAAAGAAATGAAGATTTATATCCAATATCTTATGTTATTCATGCTTAAGTTTTCCTTTACATTAAAGAGACTTTTGTACAATAACAATGACTGCTACTTATAAATGAGATTTGGAGTAGCAAGACAGCATTTTTTTTCTACTATGTTAGATTCCTAACAAAGTTTGAAGTTTGTTATACATAAGGTTATCAAATCACTTTGCAACATGTGAAAAAATTCTATATAAATATCTTAAAAGTCCAATAAACACCATTAGACTATTATAAGAAGTAATTGTGTAAAGTTTGAAGATAACACGTAGTCAATCAAGGAGTTCTCAAACTCCAAAAAGAAATATAGTATATGTATGACATAATACAAGTAAACATGGAAGTAAACATGTGACCAACAGTCCATTTCACCTTATATTTTGTATTACATGTAGAAATTTTCAAAACTCAAAATCGTAAGAGCCAGACAATTTCTTTGATTTGTGTAGAAATACACTTATCAATTGAATTCATCTATACTTACCTCATTATTACTTAGATCAATATTCCACAATTGTTGACAAGATTCTAAATTTGCTACTTCATAGAGGGCATTTCCACGGAGATCTATTGATTGAAGCTTTGAACATGCATGAAGCTTTTCAACAGTCACTGTAAAAGAAAAGATAAACCTTCATTACTAAATGATACAGGTCTTAAAATAAGAGAAGTCTAAGGTCCAAGGTCTACATACTACATTGTATCTTTTTCTGAAAGAGACCTCCATGAAATACATTCCAATGTAGGATTTTTCATCATTTACATCACAAAGAACACTTTAGTTTTCCTAATATAGAGTATAGACCTTTGACTTTACATCCTAAAATTTGAACTCCAGTTCTATAAAGAAAACTTTAAAGTACATGTGTACAACCATAAATATTTTTAAGGACCAAAATGAGAAAAAAATAAATTTACAGAACTGGGTGAAGTACAATTTGTACATGTAAATGTACATTGTACCTATCATACAACAAATAGGTACTTACGAGATTTGACAATGCTGGATGTTTATAACAGAATTAAAATATAGTGTAATTGTTTTTTTTAAACACATTCATAAAAGGTTATTGATAATTTAGTAAATGTGTAAACTGTCGAGAGATTATTAGTTCGCAACAAATATAGGCAAATATTGTGATGAATTTTTAGACATTTTAACTTTTAAATTACCTACAAAAACTAAATTCTCAACAACAAAAAAAGGAAGGGAACATCTCATACAATGAAATTCATTTTTTTTTCAAATTTTTTATTAACGCTGAATCCCTACTCTTCATTTACATTTTCACACTAAACCTATGTTGTGGTATTCTGTGGATAGAATTTGATTATTGAATGAATTTTATGGTGCGTTTGTATGTTGTTTCAGTTCTTTTTTACCTTACATTAAAGAGGGATGGTTAAGGCCCTATAAAACTAATTTAACCCCATCACATATTTCATGCGCCTGTCAACAGTCAGATATTGGTCATTAATGCGTATATCACATTTTAATTAGATTCTGAAGAATCTTTCAGTTACAGTGGATCTTATTACTATGCTGTTAGGCTTTCCAGAACTTACAATTGTTTAAGACCTATTGATGATCTCTGAAAGTATTTACTAATTTGCATTTAGGTTATCCTGTTATACTGTATATACGCTGGTGCAATTTTAACTTTCACCATCTTCGTTTTGTTTTATACTTGTTTTTTGGGTTTTTTTTCTACAGAACTCTAATGTTGGAATTATATTAAACATACCAAGTCCAAGGTTAGACAAATCTAGAAACTCGACTGACTGGAGTGGCCCCTTGGCCCTCGAGCGAATCATCTGCAAATATATTCAAAATTACCAACGTGAACTGAAGTCATATGACATTATTTACAATTGAATATTTAATAAATAGCTTTATTTTGGAATAGAAAGTACCTTTTTTTATTTGGATTCCTTTAAATCGACTTCTTACCTGTGTATTGAGTCTCATCGTCTGTTCTTCCGAACCCTCCCCATGTTTCAGAAGTTTTAGTTCTTGTGCTTTTTTACCCTCGTTGTAAATAATACGCGTAAGAATATGATCCATAATAGTATAACCATTACTTTTATATACATTCAAAAAGTCTTCATTTTGGTGTCATTTTCTTCTAAAATAATGCATAAGTTTCAGCAAATAAATAGTTTGATATTGTAAAAGTTTAATATGTCAACAGTATGCATCGGCGAATAAATAAGAGTTTACCGAAAGAACTTCCGGGTCATTTTGCAGAAGGGCAAAGTTGCTAATGTACACAATCAAATAACACGTGCGTGTGTAGAAAAAAGTCATATTTTGTGTACTAAGTTTTTGCATGAAACAAATAAAACAAAACACATCCATACATTTTACTGAAACGTTTTCAAACTCGTCTGGCTTTTTTTAGAATCTCAACAAATACAAACCCTTGTTAAAGTATTGTATGCAATCTAAGACTAAGAGGGATAACTCAATTTATTTACTTTGCCTCAAAGAGTGGTTTGAAAGAGTAATCAAGGGAACTAAGGTTACAATGTTAATCAAAAGAATGTAATCCGGGGACAAAGACCAGACATGGAAAACAGACATACATAACAAAGGACATAAAATAACTAAAATCATACGTACAAAGTAACAAAAGCAAATGAGCAACTCGGACTCCACTAAAAACTAGGAGCATGGACCAGGTGCACCGGTAGGGTAAGCGACCTCTGCTTTTCAAGAAATACCCACCGAGTTGCTCATAAAAAGTCAAGTCCGGGGTAGACGAACGAGGAAAGGAAAACTATGACCCGTTTAATAAATCAGTTTTCATGATGCAGATGGATACACCATAACGATCCACGAGTTCATGATGACGACCATGAAACTTCTGTAGTGATGACTTCAATCTTGTAGCAACATAACCCTGTTCCAAAAGCCTATTTGTTAGAGTTTTAGCGCGATACAAAAAGTCAGCGTAGTTTCGGCAAGTTCTGGCATAACATATGAGTTGTGATATGAAGACTCCATACACAGGCGCTGAAGGGATGTTGCCACAAATGAAAGGAAAGTTGACAATTCTGAATGAAAAGTCATCATGTTTGTCGTAAAGTTTGATCAATAGTTTCCCTTTACCATCGATTTCTAAGTGTGGGTCAAGATGTGTATTTTGCTATTATTTTGTATCGTTCTGGAATGTCAAGCTCTGGGACAACGACCCGTCTTCCTACGCAAGACCTACGTAGTGAGGTCGCGAATGCGTCTACCGCTGTTTCATAAACCTGAAATTATCTTTTTTGGGTCACGGGCTGTTTGAAACTTGCTGTAATGTGCGTGTTTGTAGTTTTTGGTTTGGTTTTATTTATTTTGCTTTGTTTTTTTCTTGTTTTTGTTATTGTTTTTGTTGGATTTTTTTGGATCGCCCTCTATTCCTTTTTACTACCAATGCCGACAAGATTGTGTTTAAGAGTGGCAGCTTAGATTAAAGCCTTACAAAGGTTGAAATAATACTGTTTTTAAATATCTATCTTTACCAAATTCAGCACTTTAGAAATTTAGTATAATCTATGTTACATGGAAATAATATATTTACATTTAAATTCAAATTCGAATACGTTTATTTCCTAGTTGTGATGGGCTCAATATACCATACAACATTGACCAAATAAATATCCACACAAAAAACTGAAAGTGAGCCATGAACTTTGAGTTAGAGGATCCATCTTAATTCATTTAGCTTACATGTTGTTTGTATCAAGGTCTCTAACTTCAAATAGAGTATATTTATAAGTTGTCTTTTCAAATTAAAGGTAAATCTTATTAGTCTCAGAAAAGTCAATTAAAACAAAAACAAGGGCATCCTGGAATGCCCAGCTTTCTAAACTCCAACTTTAGTGTGGATCCAAGGAGTCCGGAGGGTGGACCCCCCCCTTTTTGGAAGATTCTGTGGAAAAAAAATTAGCGAAATCGACCAATTAATACCCTAGGATCTCTCTTCAAAATATGCTGTTTTGATCGATCCGAACGAGAGTTTTGCGTTCAGTTCGAGTTTTTCTCTCTGTTAAATGCGATACGATACCCTCTCGTTATTTCATTGGTTGGATGTCTAACTCCGTAGAATGTAGGAAACATTTCCCTCAACTTCTTTTTCACGAGTAATAGGTCAAGAGGATACCGACGATCAGTTGTTTAATTTAGTGGTATTTAAAACCCATTATGTCTTGTAACTATAATTCTGAAAATATCTGGAGCCACATTCCGAGAATATTTGTAGGAAGGGTTAAAGTAAGACATGAATATTGAGATAATAGATTAATCTTTTATAAACATTGTTTGAAATGTGGATCCCTGTCTTTTCGTTGTATGAGATTTGACTTCAATACTTGTAAAACAAAGAAGATTCAAAAGAAGTCTATAATGTTTCGTGATCCGGGCATCCACGTCCCTCATGCACGTATTATAATTATAGTGGAAGATGCCAGTCTACTACCGCTCCCATCTGCTCTTAATTTGAAAACATGTTTTTTTTTGTTTGTTTGTTTTGCATAAATTTTGTTTTTGTTTTCTACTATTTTGTCTCCGAAATTGGATATATGGTTTGGCGAAACATTTCTCTACTTTTGGCCGGAAAAACATATAAGTATTAGTAATAACCAAGATTCGTCACGTAAAAAGCTCGAAAATCACTGCCCAAACTTTTTAAAAATTATCTTAGTCGACAATCTAAAACTACCACACATATCTATTACACAGTGGTAAGATACATTTTCAAAATTACCTACACGGTATGGTGTATATGTCAGAGACAAAAACCCCACCGTGATAAAAAAATATATAATATATGTACATGTACATCAAACAGATATGGGCATATTACATGTGAATCAACAAAAAGGTCTGGTTCAACTCACGTGATCTGACTTGCTTAAAAATATTAATGAGTAATACAGATATTATGTCACACTAAAATCTGTAGTTACTTTTTTAACATAGAAACATCAAATACATGATTCAGATAGAATAGATAACTAATTGTCGCGTCGATTAGATTTCCTATTTTATACGAGTTCGTGTTTCTATGTACAAAATCATTTTGAGTGTATGACCATAAATAGAAAAATGTAAAATCAAAACAAAACAAAAAAAGTTAAAATGGAATTTTAGTACAGTTTTATTGTCTTTACCGTGTGAATACCATTCCAAAATTCTGTATTTCACCCGCCAGAAAGTTTAATGCCGAGCTTTCGTCGGCATCCGTACGAGAATAGTGCTAAATATATTGTCATAATGATGTGGTTATATGTGAGATTCTGCCGGATTCTATATAGGTAATCGTGATGCTGAACTAATCAAAATTGATAATTCTAACGGGAAATACTTACATCATGAGCTATGTACAAATGACAAATGGTTTATGACGTAGCCTTTTTTATGAATTTTGTGTCATATTAATTTAATTGACTTCTACATCCTGAAGTAACAGAACAAAAAAATCAAGATAGATAGCATAGCTTTACCTTAAAGGGTAATGTGTATAACTTGTAAGTTTGAAGCTCACTGTTTTCCCAGAACTGTTTTTGATGCTCCCGAAATTCCATTTCTTTCCCCCACAAAGTTAATTCTGCGATTTTCCTTTCAAAAGCTAGATGATTTGACTTGCTAAATGCATATATGTCGCACTTTTTTCGAAAAGAAATTTAGATTCTATAGTACTCATTTTGTTCGAAAAAAGCTATATGTTGATGATAAAGAACAACTCAGTGGGTGTTTCTGGAAAAGCAGAAGACGCTTAACCTACCGGTGCACCTGGTCCGTGCTCCCAGTTTTTAGTGGAGTCCGAGTTGCTCATTTACATTTGTATCTTTGTACGTGTAATTTCTCTCCGTTGTGTTTGTCTGATATCCACAAGAATCTTGGTTCCCTTATTATAATCTTTCATAACTTTCTGATTTTCTTTTTCGGAGTTACGGGACTTATCACAGTAATTGCAAATAATTATTTTAGGGTCTCATTTTCGTGTAAAACTCACCAAAAGCATGATTGTGATATAGATCTTTAGGGAATCGATGATCATGTATACATACCCAATATCTTGAACCGATAACCTATAACTTTATTATCTCTATCCGTTTGGATTTTGCACCCGCTCCAAGCTTACCTCTTGTGAAGCTTACATACATTATACTTTTGGTTAAACTAACCTATGTACAATGTATCGAAACACCATACCGACGTATAAAATAACTGCATATTAGTTTCTCAGACCTTTACCATTTAACTTGGTGCAAGTAAAAATAGTTTTTTTTAATATTAAAAACTCGTAGACGTTAATTTGCATTCTAATTAAAATTAGACACGGGGCTTGTGTGCCATTTGACAAAAGCTAGGGACAAATTTTAACTAGTCTGGTTATGCAAGTGACTCCAGGTGTAGGCTTGACTAATTTTCTTCTCACAGACCATAGTAAATATACATTTACCTATAGGCTGTTGTCATAGTATGCATAACACCGAAATAGTTTTCATACATTTTTCACCTGAATGAAAATTTTGGATGTTAACATTAGTCAGCCCACGTGACGCGAAAGCCTACCTGTTTAAGCTATATCCTGTAGTATATACATCATTATTACTCTAACCACTGCGACGGAGTTCAAGACAGTCTGATCATACCAAAATGCCGGTAAGACATTTTTTTTTTTAAATTTTATTTCTTTTTCATTTACCATTTTGTGATGAAATAAAAGTACTGGCATATTGATAATATTTTTAAACCATAACATACCCGGCTTGCGTTTTCATGTACTTTATGTATGAAAAAATACTGGTCAAAGGGCGTCTCCCGGTAGCAGAAATGTCAGAATTTATATAATTTACGATCAGTCACTTCAAGTTTAAAGAATATTTTCATTGTGAATTTGATAAAGGTCTACTATGTAATGCATGTTTTCTTCGCTATAGTTGTGTTACAGACGAAAAGCTTGTAAAATCGACAATGTACATGTATACAGAACTAACTCCGTATCAATTTTCTGGCATGTTTCCCCTTTTCTACCGAATTAAAATTTGTAACATGACGGGGCGCTTTATAGTTTTCATTTATTTTCCAAGATTATTTGATGCATGTGGGCATTCAGAGTTTCTGAACGATTCCAGTGCTCTGAAAAGCACCTCCCCTTTTCCACTCTCGGTAGTAAGAGCAAGATTATACTGCGAGAACCATACTACGAAGTAAGAAAATTGGAGCACTTCTATACTTAATAACTTTCAGCGTTTGTTGAGGGAATGGACCGTAACGTATAACATATGTATAATAAATATTATTGTGGGAAACTTATTCGTTATTCATAACAGCTTTATTGACGCAATTTACTCTGAGGTATAGAACATGAATTAAGCCATGTATACATAACGTGTTGTGAAACGTACAGAACTGGGTAGTCTCGATCGATAGGGGCGAATTTCAAGTTTCGTTTCAGATAACAGAAATTATGAATGTGAATCAATATTTACTAAGAGTGGGCGTTAGATATTTCAAGTATGATAAATGAGTGACACCTACATAGTTGTAGGGATAAAGCAGTTTACACCAGTACATGCCTGTCATTATGTTTTTTTTTCTGCCCACTCGCCCTACACCCTTGCTAGACATGCTTGTAAAATATGTGTTTGGTCTTCCATGTGGAATCGTGACCCCTTTTTAATAGTTTTGTTTCTCGACAATTATACACAAGCACCCCATTTTTCATTCAATTTAGATGTTATTATTAAGAAAGGAGAGGTTGGTTGAAGCGAAACATGAACGTGGGTGCTTAGCATTTAATGTTTGACCAAATGGTTTACAAAAAAATTATAAAATAATCCAGAATTTGCTCTTACACACTCTCGTTACACCGTCATGGAAGATAAATGTTTGTGGACTTACAGTAAAAGAAGTTTTTTATTAGCACTGTAGCTTGATCGTGAACTGAGCGACTTAAAAGAATCGTACTTTTTAGTTACTTTTTTACTGCAAGTTTTAGAAACAAACCAAGGACTTCTGTCAAAATGATTTCCATGATATGTTGCTCTTCGCATTTTCTTAATAAATGATGTATCAAATAAAAAAAAACGTTTTACTATAAATCCTTTGCAAATGGTATTAAATCATTTGGACAGACATCCTTGATTAGATTAGTTAGCAACAGTAACAAAATGTTTATTCACGGTCTTAACATCCTCTGTTCACAGTCCAGCTGCAATTTCGATCTGTTCACGATCATTTCTATCGCACGACAGTGCATGTAGCGGAGATGAAGGGGCACATGGGACAAGAAAGCACTGTCAATTTTGTTTGTTTGTTGGGGATTAACGCCCGAGCAGCAATATTTCAGCTATATTCAGGCGATGAACATGAAGCGGATGATAAATGAACATGAAATGATGATGAAATGAAAAAATGGGATGGGACACAAGGATAATGGGGTCGACAACTTTTGATTGCCACTGGAAATAGGGAAAGGTGGATAGGGTCGGGCAATTTAGCCTCCTGTGGCGGAGCCCTATGGTTCCTACTCCGGGAGAATACCACAGTAGGGTTCTTTAACGTGCGAGGAACGTGGCACCTTTCCCAACACGGTGCACTACTATGTATAGCGGTCAGGTTTTCCGTATTATAGCCTGACAACCCCAGCATTTAACACACCAGGGGTATCCCATTCCACCACCTGGGGCACACAACCCAGTTGCTTTGTGGGCAGAGCTCCTAGCCCCCGGCTAGGTTTCTGAGCACTATTTAGTCGCCTTTTACGACAAGCTTAGCTCTGCTGCAGGCCTATTCTTCTGACAACCGAACCTGCACGGGACGAAAGAACTGTCAAAAATCCATGAACAGAATTTGGTCCCATTACAAAAGAATGCTAACCCCAAAGCAAGCAAGGGGATGCTTCACATCAATGAAGTACAAGAAACTTCTTCACGAAATGTCGACCTCCCCACTCCACCCCAAACCAAGCACACAAACAGTTGGGGAAGTGGTGTCAGTGGACTTTATTTCGCTCGTGACTGAAATTGTCAATAGAAACGTACCAAACAAAACATCTCCTTTTATCGATAGGGCTTGTTTTTGATATATTTGGTACACTCTGTCAATGCTTGTACGGGAATACAAATGAAAAGAAGCTTAGATTCCCAGTGCATTGATTTTAAACTCGATCCGTTATACCATACCGTGCAATGGAAGTTTGACTTTCATATTTCATATTATGATTAAGTTGTTTCTGGACCGATCTTGCATCTTCCTATACATTGTCCAAAAAATATATGTAGCTAATTTCATTCTCTTTCATCGGTCTTTCACTGTGCTGCACTGGTCTACTTATATTATAAAAATTGTATATTATAGGCTCCAACAATCGTCAGAAACTGGAACTTTGACGAAGCCGTAGCATCCGAGGCGGCTGAAAAACTCAGAGGTGCTATGCAAGGTTTTGGTAAGTAAAATACATAACACGTATCATCTGATGTTGCTGAGTTACTGATACATAGAATCAAGCTGGTATAAAAAAAAGGCATTATATTACATGTAAGATACCGAAAATACCACGTTTTACGAAGGGCTCTGCTTTCGGGCTCGGTGGGCTAATAGCGAATCATGCATTCTTTGACTATTGAAATCTTAATTTTAGATGACCAAACAAAAAGTTCATTTACACTTAAATAATTTTAAAGAATTAAAACTGGATAAAAATACTAGTGTTATATTAAAACTACGTAAAAATTTAAACGAACTTGATGCTTCAATGGAATTCGTTTGAATATTAACACAAATCTTTCACACGAATCTACATTTACGTCCAGCTAAGCTAGGTTGAGTTTTTCACAAATAACTGAGGATTTCATCTGATTATTGATTTCCAACAATCTGGTGAAAAAAAGTAATGGATAGATGTAAGAATATCAGCCCCGATGATACCAGACCTACATCCCTACACATAACATTGTTGGTAAAATATCTTAAGTCTTCGACCCAAAGGTGGCTCGTAAACAACTAGTCAAAATTTCCTCTGACCTTTCAACCCCTTTTTTATTTGGATACCCAACCCGACATATCAATATCCAAATAAAAAGAAGAGGATTGCAGAGTCAGAGGAAATTCAGACTAGTACAAAAAATTCAGTAATTAATAGTAAAGAGTATATGGGATTCAATATGAAATAACTTGTTTGTTTGTGTCTCCGTCTGTCCGCATGTCAATCTCAAATTTGACCTGAACTTAAAATCCTAGCTTTATTGCTGTTTATTGTTTTAAAAATATACTAAATTCCGATACGATAAATTCTACACAAAAAAAAAACATTAGTCTTTAGCGTTACATGTAGCAACAGGAACTAATGAACCGGGGGAGGCCTATGACCTCGCAATTTATATCCACTCCTCGAAGAAATTGTAGCTCATACTCAGAGGATAAAAGTAATCTCTGTACATTTTCTTCATTCTTTTAGGCACAAATGAGGAGGAAATAATTGAATGTCTGATGAAGTATGATGTATGCCAGCGATGTGAGATTGCCGAAACCTTCAAAGTAGCTTATGGAAAAGTAGGTAACTAAAGAATTGATAACAAACTGACCCTTAAAGCATAGGGAACATCCTTAGTTTCAAACCATCTTTCTTGTAAAAATTGGCCTTTGTCGGGTTTCCACGTGCATGCTTGTATCTTAACCATGCTCAAGATAGCAAACAATAAGCACATCAGGCTAACAAACAATAAGAAAGAGCGGGAAACATCTGATGGGGTAGCAGCAACAGTTTGAAAGGTTGACCACATTCCGTGCACATAATAAAACATAAGGTATATATAGTATAAACGGTTCAATAATTAAATATATGAGAAAGATGCAAGCTTTAAATGACTTGCATGCACGGTTTGCACTCGCAGATTTTAATAAAACATAAGCAATTTCAGAAAACTGTATCTATTTAAGACACTTTAATACTTAAAAAAAATAGATAACTTAATGACTGTCTGAATGTGTACGTGTATGCATATTAATTTGTTTAGTATAGCTCTTATAATGATTTCAGGATCTGATCGATGATCTTAAAAGTGAACTAGGCGGAGACTTTGAGGACACTTGTGTAGCTTTAATGACCCCATTGAGACTACTTGATGCCAAGGAGCTTCATAATGCAATAAGTGTAGGTATATGCAGTAAGGAACTCAATTGCACTGTTCAATTTATTTAAAACAGCCTGTCACTTGTTTCTGGATCCTTCATAATTATGTATTTGTTATTTATAATGTTAAATACATCCGGAAACAGATCTATGTGTTAGTGTCTTGAGATAAATTAAAATCTTAGTCAGTGTAGGATCCAGATATTATAAAAGGGGAGGATTCGGGTCCAAAAAAGGGATATCCAGGCTATCATTCTTTTCTGCCCAAAATGTCCATGTCAAAAAGTTTAAAAATCCAACAGAGGGGGTTTCACCCACCCCCATCCCAACGTTGACCCCACTGGATCTAACACTATTAATTAGACAGTACAAACCTGCACAACCGATTTACTACTGTAACACTATATTTTTTTCATTATTTATTGAGTTAGTTGTGACTCTTGACTATTTCTCGGTCGCGGATATAAAATGAAAAGCTAGTGTCACGCTTTTTTTTAATTGCAGGGAGTAGGGACTGACGAGTCAACACTGGTCGAAATCATGTGCTCTAGAACAAATGAGGAACTTGAGGCCATCAAGGAAAAATACCAGGAAGGTACAATAACTAGTCGGTTCATGTCGTACTTCTGATCCGTTCAGTACCTGTTTTTTGTATTGAGTTTTCATCATTCGCCATCTCAAAGTCCTTTTGTATTCTAAAAGGTAAGTGCCAACCAATGCAGAGTGTATGCAAGTCGTTGAAAACGTGTACCCTTCCCTTAATTTTCGCAGTTTAGACTGTTGCGGTCATGTTGAAATTAACATATTAGTCAATTAATTACAGAGTATAAGACCAGTTTAGAGGAAGACTTGATGAGTGACACCAGTGGGTACTTTGGAAGACTAATGGTAGCTTTAGTTCAGGCTGGTCGGGATACAGACGATGTTGACTATACAAGAGTAGAGGAAGACGCCCAGAAAATATTTGACGTAAATATCCTATCTAAACTGAATTAACACAAGTAGAGGAAACATATAACTCCTCTTTAAAGGTTGTTTTAAATGCATTATTAACGTTTTACTGTAGTAAGGCCCTGCATGATCGTCGCTTTATGTCACTCGAACATGTCATATCGAAACTACGTGTATACTAGTAGTCGTTGGTCTTGGTCTTTACAATCGGCATACAAAAGCTTTTTTTCCTTTACAGTTAGTTGAAATAGACCAGTTCCAATTTCATTACAAATTTAGGTAGGCTAGTGTAATTTAAATAGCTCTCTAAGTAGAAATCTGCCCTACATTTTACCATTATGTCCTATTCAACTACCACAGAACACCTGTATGATCTTTTGGACACTATCTTTTAATTTTGAATAGCTGTTAATTATGATGATCTTAACTTTTAAATTTACCATCCACCATCATAACAAATTTTAACTAGCTGTAATTTTAACTTTTAGGTTTAGAGCAATTTGTACAACCCTTGTTTTTTTTTCTGTTCTAGGCTGGTGCTGGCCAACTCGGTACTGAAGAGGCAGAAATCAACGCTATTCTCTGTGTTAGGAGCTACGATCACTTAAATGCTGTGTTTGATAAGTACGAAGAACTTGCGGAAGGAACATCTATTGAAGAAGCCATTGAGAGTGAATGCAGTTCGGACTTAAAAGATGGATTTTTATCAATAAGTGTGTTTTTAACCTTTTAGAACACTGGTAATTTAATGGTACAATTTGTTTTGTATTATGCCACATCAATAACATAATTTGTCATAATTTTCACATTTGTTCTAAACAAGGTAATTATACATATTTATTTGAAAAATCCAATGTAAATTGATAATAAAAAATAATACAGAAATATTATCACTCAGTTCTAGTGATGTGGAAGTGTCCATAATATACTCATTTCACTTATTCCTTTACAGTTCAATGTGCAAGAAACAAGCCAAAGTATTTTGCTACCAGACTGAACAAAGCTATGGCAGGACTGGGAACAAATGACTCCGATTTGATCCGTATTTTAGTATCTAGAAGCGAGGTAAATTTAGACTGTCAAAAAAAAACCGATTGATTAATTGATTGTTGGGGTTTAACGCCCGAGCAGCAATATTTCAGCTATATTCAGGCGATAAGATAAAATGGATGATAAAATGAACATGAAAGCCAATACATGTATCATCTTTCAATACAATTACTAGCATAGAATGTCGTTTGTTTTTTTAAATAGTATGGTTGGAAGGAAGAAACGAAATACACATTTTATATTTCAACATTTACACGAGAAATATATGTACGCAAACGCATTAGAGCGCTCACTCCTTGGCAATGCGTGCATGCCTCTAACATTGAC
The DNA here is from genome assembly GCA_037379345.1 of Perna viridis. Classification (NCBI taxonomy): domain Eukaryota; kingdom Metazoa; phylum Mollusca; class Bivalvia; order Mytilida; family Mytilidae; genus Perna; species Perna viridis. Next base: position 40,149,855 of record CM074511.1, on the reverse strand, counting down.
AACCTTCCAGTCAATTGTTAGTGATAGAGTGGCAATGAGATACAAATGTTGGGCTCTCTAATTTTTTTCAAAATTTATGTTGCTTTAAATTGTTTTACCATAATTTTGACTTATAATCAAATGGGCAATTGGCGCAAGCCCGGCACATCGGTCCTAAATCCGCCCTTGATGTTATGATACCGTCCGTCCTTAATACATTTGAACTTGCCGCATACTTTGTCCTTGTACATACATAGATGCCCTTTATTTTTCGAGGAAATAGATGAAAGGGCTAGGTCACATCTAATTTTTTTTACACTGCGGCTGATTGTGTTTTAAAATGGAAATGTTAACCACTTGAGTTGAAATGATGAAAACGTACTGATTTATTATCCATGACTAAAATTTGATGTTTAAGAAGAAAAACACAGCCCAAACGTTTGACAGGTAATCGGTTACTGAAAATCTCAATTAATTTATTCATTGTTAAACAATGTAACTAAAAATCAGTTGCTGTTTCAAATCTTTTTTTTTATGAAATACCTTATTTCAGGATGATTTGGCGGATATTAAGGATGAATACCAACAGCTGTATGAGAGATCACTAGAGGAGGCCGTTGAGAGTGAATGTGGTGGGGACTATAAGAGATTACTACTTGCAATTATTAAAGGAAACTGTTGATGGATTAGTGCAGTAGATTTTTACAATAGTTATCTTGCATTAATTTACAATCTTACCATGGTTTAAGCCTTTTTAGCTCACCAGGCCGAAGGCCAAGTGAGCTTATGCCATCACTTGGCGTCCGTCGTCGTCGTCGCCGTCGTGGACAAATTTTCAAAATATTCTCCTCTGCAAAATACTAGACGGACAGGTTTTAAACTTGGCAGGATTGTTCCCTAGGGTGTTTTGCACAAAATGACCGTTGGAATTTTTGATCCATAAAAGAACATGGCCGCCGTTACTAAAAATAGAACATAGGGGTCAGATGGCAGTTATTTGCAAATAACTCAAAAAACCGTTGCCTTTAGCAAATTTCTGACATATGGTAATATTGTTCAGCATTATGAGACGGACCTATGCCAAAATTTTCAAAACGATTGGTCAACTGATGTAGGAGTTACGGCCCATGGAACAGTTTTTTTTGCATTTTTCGCATGTGCAACTTTGAGAATCTCAAAATCCATTGCACAGAATTCAATGAAAGTTGGCATATATGTTCCTTAGTGTATCCCACACAAAACGTTTTTTGTTGTTTTTTTTTCACATGTACAACTTTGAAAATCTTCTTCTCTAAAACCATTTAAGATCATTGAATGAAAATAAGCATAATAGTTCTTTAGTGTTATGTGCTCAAAATGACTGTTGTGATTTTTAATCCGTGAATAGATATGGCTGCCTATACTAAAAATGGAACTTAGGGGTCATAAGACAGGCTTTTGAAAAAAAAAATTCAAAAACTGTTGCCTTAAGCAAAATTCTGGTTCAGGTCATGAAAATACTATGAAAAGCATTTCTTGCATTTGATAATTTAGTTGATTTTAACTTAGCCTGTCTCATTCCTCAAGTTTTTCAAATAAGCAAATGGTTAACAAGGTGAGCGATTCAGGCTCTCTTAAGCCTCTAGTATGTTGTTGTTTTGGGGATATTTATATAGACATTACTGCTACACGTGATAAGTTATACAATGTTTCTCGATAATAAAAACTAATTTGAAAAACGTGTCTTGATTTGTTGCCGATAGTATGTAGTGCGTGGGCTGAGAAAACCCCGTGCACGCCACTTATCAACCAAAATATGATTTTCAGGTACCTTTATACCTCGTATGTGAATCTGTCTGTCGCGAAATCAAAACTGAAGCATTTTCGTATTTTTTGCCACCTTTTGTACCTCGTTGAGGCAAAAATCCATTTCTTGTTTTTTTTTGTTCTAACTTCTTTACACTACAAAACGAGGAAAATTGACATACGTTGGTATAATCAGAAATCAATGTATTTCAGTTTTCCCATCGTACCAGAAAGTTGCGGTAACACTTAGGAGTAGAGTACTTATGAAAAATTTGTACCCCTTATCCCCACCGAAAAATCGCTTAAATTGACATATTTTTCAATGTCATAACCATTACAATATTTATGATTCAGTAAAAATGGCTTATTTGGTATTTTATGTTTAGTACTATCACCTCCGATATTTCTAGGGTTTTTGATGACTTGTGCCGAATTACATAGTCAGAATTTTTTTTTAAATAATACCCCTACCTCTAGAAAACTGGTCTCTGTATGAAACAAAATTTTCATTCACTGCATACCGACACTGTAAAACTGTAGGCATTCCTAATTAAGATAAGTGGTGTATTCAACATATCTGATAAATTCAGGTGCTTAGATTTTCCTTTTGGGCTTACAATTATAAAATGTTAAAAAGGGAAATTTTCAGTATTTCATATTTCCGTCTATATCACCCGTTGTCATTTTTCCTTAATACTGTAGTTCAAACAAGCCTTTGTATGATACAATACATTTATTTATTGATGTAGTATTTAAGCTAGTATTATATATCAGAACTTTTTCAAGTCCAGACAGGTGAAAAATTGCCATCCCTACCTCGGAAAAGAAAAATACCTTAACATGAACAAAAATGTTAATATTTTGCATATAAACGACGGAAAACATATTGGGAACTATTGATTTAATTATCTATGTATTCAAAAAATCTGCTCATTTCAGACGCTAATTTCTCGGGTCTCAAGGTGACAATAATGACCTTTTAAATTGGGGAATTTTTGGAAATTCATATTTTCTTCCCATGTCAACTGTAATAGGCAAATGTTTTCAAATACCGTACTTCAAACTAGCAACAGATGTCATGAGTGGCGCACAATTTGTTCCAATGGGTATTGCTTTGTCTTCGTAATTTTTCCCCAAACCTTCTATTAATCGATTATTACCTATTACAATTTCCGCGGAACCTGAACACTGCTCTTTAATGACACGGATGTTGATTTTTTCTTACGTCCTTGAGCGTAAAATACTACAGATTCTGGTTCTTTGTTATCTCAAATCATTAGACACCAAAGTTCATTCTAACTGCAAAATTCTGTTTTGGAAAAAAAAATGATGCTGACAGCTGTAGACTGGCATGTTCACAAGGATGTTAAAGAACAACTGTTCAAATTAAAATGGTTCTGTATATTTGTATTTGTTAAGCACTATGTACTCCCATCTTCCTGTGATGCACTGAACGTTGTTTGCAAGTGGTACACACGTGTGTGGATTCCATTCAATACCCCTTAGCAATTATTCCTCAATAAAAACGTATTTCAAACAAGGATTAGTGTTGGCTTAAAGGCCTCATTGTTAATTTCCTCGAGACAGTTTTCTGTCCAAGTGAATAAAACGTTTGTTCCATTGCCATCTTAAAAGTGATCTACTCCTTATCAATAATTTTAAATATGACCGAATCTTTTCAAGGACGTAACTACTACAAATTCATGCATCCCCTTTCTTCAAACTTAAAAGGAACTATGATGAGTTTTTATGTACTATCAAAGGTCTATGGTATTCTAAAACCATGATATTATTGATGGGGCAGGCAGACCATGAAAAAGTTCAAAAAAAATGTTCAGTTCTACACCTCCTTACAGTGAAGTGGCAATAAATACCATCCCCCCAATGTATTGAAAACAAACTTTCCCAGCATTATCTGGACAAAGATCTCCAAAAGAGGGAATCTCTAATGAAAAATAGGTAAGTCGCACATACCAGGAAGTTGATATCAGACAGGAATCAAAATTGCTTACAATGTATGCTCTTACTATATAAAGCCATATACCAAATTTTAAATCAATTAGCCCAGTTCGAGTCGAGATATCAATGAAATTAGTACACATAAAATAACAGAACAGAAGGACGAAGTGATTCCAACTAGTTGAATGGTCAGTATAATTTACCATGAAACACTCATGAGTGGACAAGACTGATTGATTGGTTGTTGAGGTTTAACGCCCAAGCAGCAATATTTCAACTATATTCAGGCGATGAACATGAAATACATGGTCGACAATAGGTTTAATTTAATATTCCTGATCTACAGTACTATGTACCAGGTATTTATACAAGGAAGAGTCAAGTACACCTGTAAGTTAAAGGTAGAATGATTTCTTTCTGAATTTAAAATAGTTGTTATCTTTACCAAAATAATGCACAGAAAAACATAGTAAATTTCATGTTTATTTTTCTTTCTAACAAAAAGATTATTAATCAACAAAGTCAACAAATTTGTCACATCTCTCCAATATATAAAACAATTAGTTAAAACAGATTTAACATAAAATCTGGCAGACAAAAAAAGGCAATATGCAAAGTTGGAAGATCATACTAATTCCTCTTAAATTCTATCCACAGATTTTGTTTTTTGTTTTTTATACATTAAAGTAAAACGAAGGCCAAGTCAATATTTACACTGTAATATCAACCAGAAGAGCAACCTAATCTCTGAAAAATGTTTCTCGTAGATACAAGTATTCAAAAGATAATGAAACATTAAGAACACAATACTAGTAATAAATGAAACTTCAGTGAAACTAAGACCACATTTGCTAGTCACAATTTTTAAATAGTTTTTTTTTGGTGAAAATATTGTACTAGACAAATAATCAAGGGCACATTTCTTTCACATTATTCCTAAACATGTTCCCACATCATTTTAGTGTTTCTATCTTCAATCTTAGCAAGAACAGGGACAATATAATACTATTACTATAAATTCCCTGACAAGTTGAAAAATAAACAAAATTTTCTAAATACTGGTAACTTCATTTTAAACTTTTTGTCATCAAAGAATTTAAAAGGCAGGGCTCATGCTACTGGGCGATTTGGGGAAATACATGTAGTTGCCCTGAAGTCACTCACTTTGCCTTCAGACGACACCGAAAGCAAAGTGAAATGGCACTCTCATTTGCTGCTCGGGCATTAAACCCCACCAATCAATCAATCATTTTCTGACATCGCCCATGATTGGGACTGTACTCCGCCTTTTAGCTGTATTTTGACCAGAGTTATCTCTCTACCGATTACAATTCAGGTACAAGGACACAATTAATTTCATAGTGCATTTCAACAGACCCATCTTGACATATAAAAAAAATTCCACCGCTTCAAGCTCATTCAAACTTCACCAATATGAAAACATATATGTATAAAAGCAGATTTCTATAAGAGTGCCAGAAAAATTCACCATTTTTTTTTTTTTTTAGCAACTTTGCATCGGAGACCCGTAGACATCAAAAGTGACCACTGCCAAATGTCCTTAATTTTGACCTTCTTTCATAGGACCAAATCACAACTTCAATTTAATTGTGATCTCGTACCTTCAAACAAAAATGGCAGCTATTTGAGAAAATAAATTTTAGAATTTTTCAAAATCTATCGAATAATCGGTTTCAAAGGACAAGTGTTACTGAGAAAACGAAATATATATTAGTATAATTTGTGTTCACTTGATATTGTCACATCAAATACAAATATAAACAGATTAGTCATAACCCCCTTATTTTGGGTAATTTGTATTTTTCCTGTAAAATGTGGGCAAAAATATGCAAATAATAGTCTGGAATTCTTCCCTATTACAAATTTCTGGATTCACACCCAACCATAGACCAGAATATGAAAACCGAAGGACTGAGGCAAAAAAAAAAAAAAATATGCGTGTTTACATTCACGTGCTGAAAAAAAAGAAAAGAAAAGGGTTGGTAGGTCGATTTTTATATTTTTTTTACAAAGGGAGATGGGTGCTGGCAATGGTAGCTGCTGTTATTGTTTACTCCAACAAATACTGGTACTGGTGACGGAAATGGCGGAATTTCCGCAAAATTGCCGATAGAAAAAGTAATAGGTTTGTGGCGATAAAATGAGGATCGGTCGGGTGACTGTAAACATACATATTTTTTTGGCCTGAGTGATATCATACTGGTGTAAAACAGATAAAATAGCACATAGCTGATATAAAATCAGTTTGTGTTATCTGAAGCAAAATCTGATGTCAAGACCTGTAATACAATGTACATTTGTACAATGAATTGTACTACGAAATCGTACTTACAAACTGTCAGCTTGTCAACAAATACTTCATAATATCAAATAACAATGAAAAAATATCATTACATAAATGTAAACAAATTAGCGATTCCTCAAATATTGGAGAAAGAAAACAAATTCTTGCTTCACAAGGAAAGTATGCTATAAAGAAAGTTGGTTGAAAAGTACAACATTTTTAAAAAGTTATAATAAAGAATCTAAAAAAAAATTAACATCTAACAAGTAATTGTACACAAAACCATGTAGAATATAGTCACCACATTTCATTCATACATAGCGATGGGTTAAACAACAGCATAAATAGCTGACCCACGGTAAACAAGGATAAAAAATGTAGTTTCCATAACTTATTTCAATTCTGATTTTGCTAGTTTCTTCATGTTTTTGAATAGGCACAGCCTATAAGCTGCACAAAAATGGTGAATGTTTTGGAGTAAAATTCTGTTGTGACATCTGTAAAATTTGGGTAAATTTTATCTATGGCTACACAATAAAGACCGACATACAACCATGACGTTGGTTTTTATTTATCACTTAAAAGCATGTCATATTAGATTGCAGTTCAATTTATGCAGTTAAAATTTCATAAAGAGAAAAAAAAATAAGACAAAGCATACCTAACTTATCAGGACATACAATCTGACACTATGATTTTTTATTTTTTTTTTTAGACTGAACCTAAAAATGTCCAATGAAAATGGTTTTGGACAATTGTATTAGACAAGGTGAATACTATGATGTCTCTTACAAATTTTGGGAGGGTTTACATGAAAAATATTTATAGTTTAAAACGCATATGTATTATTGATGATTTCTAATTCTAGTTCTTTTTTGTCCAATTCATCTACTCTACGAAATGAAGTCACATATCAAAGGATTATTCCACAATTTGGATTTTTCTCTGCAGTGCTAGTATTAAAAAAGTAAAAATACTGTTAACAAACCCACTATGAAAATACCTCTAGCTCCAAATGGAGTTAAATTTAAGAGGCCTCACTAACCAAGTCTAACATTTCCATTATTTTACAAGTTAAAAAATATTTTCATAACTTTACTGTGAATTCAAGGACAAATGATGATTTAAAAGTGCATACCATAGAAGTCAAGAACTAAGCTGAAATTAGTAAAATTTGAAGTAAATATATGGTAAAAAAATAAATGTGGCTGTAAATTCAAGATTTGAAAAAGTAGAAAAAAATCATGCCTGATACATTTGCAAAGCTGGGAAAATAAGACTTTCACTTATAGAAATGTTTCACAAATTGACTTGAATGAATGATACTGAAAATCTTTTCTACTACCTGACAGCATGTTAACAATATTCATATACTTATTAGGATTTTACGAAGTATAAATTCTAAATATTTTGACTACTTCTGATCAACATGTACATAAGACTATGCACTTGCAGTGCATAGATCTAGGTTCAGTGTGTTTTTGTCATTACATAGAGGGGTTGCCATTTGAAACTATCAAAATTGAGACACAGGACTACAATGAAATGGCCCGTGTCTTGCTTTTGATTCTTAGTGCATTGTGCAATATAGAAAAAAAAACATAGCAACAAAGTTTTTGTGAATAAAACGGACTAAAAACTCATTTAGCATTTTTAGGGAAAATATCACTGAGGGCACAATGCACTTAGAATTAGCCATATTCACATTACAGTTCTAAATACACTGATTTTATAAGACAATGGAATTTTCACAAAGAAAGGCCTTTTTCAATATAATATGAACTTCTATTAAACATGTCATAATATAGCTTACAGTCTCATTCACCATGTCTCACATTGCTATTACTTGTTAAAAATAATTTATAGGACATAAAAATAAGATCTATGTACATTGGTGATTTCATTTCATCCTTTTATGCTTCTTACATTCCTAGATTCACAATCACATGAACAAAAGCATCTACACTGCAGACATAATAACAATCCCAAATCATTCATTACTGCTACTTTTCTTCTTCCCTTTTTTCTCAGCCTTTTTTGGGGGAATGTCGTTTGGGAAGAACTCTTTCATCAACTGAATCAACTTCCTTTTGCTCTTGTACTGATGTCTAATCTTTGACACAACGACAGTATCAAATTCCTTTTCACCATGTGGGACATAGAGAGCACAATTTTGTCGAGAGGTTTTCATCTCCTCAAGTATATGAATGTAATAAGTATGGTTGCAGTTTCCAACTCCCCACTTAAATTTATTATAGTAACAATGAACAAGTTGATTCCCTAACAATGATTTGGTCTCCTTCAGTGCTAGATCAGAAACAGTCATTGCACTGTAAAAATCCAGCATGACTGTTACATCTTTTTTCAACACTTCTTTTAAAATTGCCATCAACTTAGTGAACTGGCTGTTGTTTTTTATATTTTCCCTGGTCACTGACTTTGCAAGTTTATCAAAGTACCATTTCATATACTTAGTTTCCTTTGTATTTAGACGCAAACCAATAGACCCTGAGTATCCAGATGAATCTCTTTCTAGTAAAGGTTTCAAACCAAGCATGAAAAAACTGTACACATGCTTGTTGAATATTGTCATGTTAGGATCGGCTACAGATCCAAGCTTAAATTCCATCACACCTATTCTCAAAAGAGCTGCAATTGTGTAATTTCCAGCATTGCTAGATATCTTTTTGTAGATCTGTTGACGTTTTGAATTGTCAGGAAAGAATATTTTCAGTAAGCTACAGCATTCTCTATCATGCATTAAAGATGATAAAAAGTACTTCTGAAGTGTTTGGGCCATGTCTTCAATCAAGTAAGGGTTCTGATCTACAGAGGCCCTGATAACCTCAAGCATAGCTTTCAAGTGAATCTTTTGAAAATACCTACACATTTCTGACCACAAAGGTAGAACTTGCTTTGGAAACTCCTGACAAAGAGATTTACTAAGAAATATCAGAGTTTCTTTGACACTAGAAGTGTAACTAGCCAGTCCATTTCTGCCACTGTTAACTACACAATCCCTAATACACTCAAGCAATACCTTTAAAAGAACAACTTGATCTTCCTTCTCAGTGATGCTCTCAAGATAAATTTTGACACAATTATATACAGCAACAACATACTCTCCATCAATGACGTTTACAAGGTGCAATAAAACCTACAACAGAAATAATGAAAATAGAAATCTGTGAGTGATGGCTTACTAGTACTTTCAATCATGATATAATGAAAATGAAGTTCTCAGTAAACTGGAGGATGTTGTCAATTTTTCCAAAAATAGATCCCACTATATGGCATACTTACAGGAAGAATGTTTTAAAATTTTCAGCGGCTGTGATGAGTAATTGCTGAAAGTAGGACAAGAATTTCAACTTGCAAAAATGTAAATTAAAAAAATAAACTAAGTCCTTGGTAAACAGTAAGTTGTTCATAATTTTTTTTCAAAAATAAATCCCACCATATGCACCTACAAGAGGGATGTGTTAAAATTTTGTGATGAGTTGAGTAGTTGCTGAGAAAAGTGTAATGAAAATTTCAAAATATAAAATCAAAACTAAACTAAGTCCTTAGTAACCAGGAAGTTGTCGTCACCCCAAAATTTCTGAAAATGAATCCACCATATGGCATACCTACAGGAAGAATGTGTTCAAATTTTAAGCCATAAAAATATTCAAATATAAAATCAATTTGCAATTAATGGGTGTAGTTTTCAAATATCATCATTCACCTTCTTTATTCATTGCCTAATGCAAATCCTGATTTTGCAGAGAACTGAAAATGGCCTAGTTACTATTAACAAAGTTCTTAATTATAACACAACAATCACACGACCCAAGTCATTTTAGTCAAAATTTGCTGCCTATTTCAATAATAATATTTAAAATAAGCAGGGTTTAATACACATATTTTCATAACCACCCAAATTCATATTTACATACTGCTCCTGCAAATTTATTTCTATATCATATGGTATATACTTCCCTATGTAGTGGTAGACAAAACAAAACGTGGTAAATTTACAAAATAAATTGACCGAAATGTACTTGCTTAACATAATGAGGGCCAGATAATTAAGTTGAATACAGTCAAACCTAGGTAGCTCAAACTCCTAGGGACCATTGCAATGTGTTTGAGTTACCTGGAGTTCGAGAAATAGAAGTTCGTATATTTCCGGATTTCTTCTGTTGCCGATCCGAGTTCAACTTTATTGTTAGAAATTGCATACTTCCAACAAAGTTTTGTTAGTTCGTGGATCTTTTTCATTAGTTTTCGGAAGATGATTTGGTTTATGATCATTAAAAATGCTGTGTTTGCTTTTAAAAACTTTCAGAGTTCCTAGTTCCTTGGTCAATAATTTGTTTTCATCCGATTTCTCGAACTGCAATCAGTACTATGTAAAGATCATAACTGCCTAATTAGTGATGACTTAAATATTACCTGTAATTAAGTAAAATGACACTGATTAATTATAGGGTTTCAGTTTTTTCACACCATTTGTTACCCAGGCTGACAAAATGGCTGACGAGTTGGAGTCAGCAGAGGGTTATTCTCCAAGATTTATTACTGAACAGACCGACTAGTCAGTTCGAGTGTTCAATAAATCGAAGTTTGAGGAATTCAAGGTTATTTATATTGATTATATAGGAGAAAATTTTGATACTTTGAATTGTGTTTGAAAAATCCTGGGTGTTCCAGCCATCCGAGTTCGAGCGCTTGAAGTTCGACTGTATTTTGAACTGCCACTAAAATTCTAATAACCTGCTTTCAAAAAATGTTTTAAATACCTTCCTGGCTGCTGAGGAATGTGAATGGCTCTTCCCATTGAAAACTACATGTAACAAAGTTTTGTAGATCTTCAAAACTGCATTTTGAACACTACTTCTGTCAGATCCACTACTGTAATCTGTGAAATTATCAGAATAAATTGATTTTTTTAAAATGGGGAAGTGTATATCAAAAAGATAATGTAACAACAGTGTATGTGAAATTGATTTAAAGATTACCAGACCGAATATCATATTCAGAACTTTTCTTCTATTTGGGCAACTAAAAAAACAATATTTTTTACAGGACCAAAGGCATTTTTACCAGACATGTCTGTCTTGCAGCATTTTGTTTCCACTGTATTAGTCAACTGTACTGATGTTCTGCTTGCACGCAATTGAATATACTTATTTTTAATTTGTACTGAATATGTGTGCCTCGTTTTATAATGGTACCAGACCTATTTTTATCAGAAAAAAAAAAAAAATGACGACCAAACATTTTCTCCAGTAAATAAAAATCATGATACATGCCAGATGATCATTTAGAGCATAACACCAGTATATAAACTGCATTGAACAAGGAGAGATAATCGTCCTCATATACATAGAATCACAGATTTTTTTTTTGCCCTTCAAATTACCAGTTTTTATTAGATAGCAGTGTTTTATTGAGTGTATTGAATTTAGATATTCAAACTATGCAATGACTCTCAGACTTAACACACATCAATTTTGGCTATGTAAATTTAATTTTCAAGCCTATCAAACTAAATTTAGAACCAAATTAAAAACAAAATATTGAATTAACTTTTTAACGGCCATATCAAATTGCTCTCTATCTGCATTTAAATTTTTAATTTGTCACAAATAGGCCAAGTAAACATAAATGGTAGATATTCATCCAAACTTCACAAAAAATATGGTGCGGGTGGGAGGATTTTATTTTCTGATTTTTTTTTATTTCTTACAAGATATTTGCTATTTGAAGTATAGCAGAGTACGCAAAAATTGTCGGTCCTGCCAGTCCTGATTGTCCAATGTTTTTATCATGAGCGACGGTCCAAGGACCACCGGTAAAAAAAATGGCCCTCACAGTGGTTTGTTGGTTTGATTATTTGTTTGGATATTAGATGTTGATTGGTTATCGTAATTCCATTTCCTATTTAACATCGAGTCCCTGATTGTTGAAATCGTGCTAATGTGGTCTATTCAACACTTTACCAGTGCCGTTCCTGGCATACGGCCAAGCAACTGCCATATGTTCAGACTAATAATACAACGCCTATAAAAGATGATGATAATCATGGGGAAATAGCTGTGATTTTAATGTTAGATCACAAAAACAAAAAAATCAAGAGCTAGGATTTAGCAGCAAATGGGGAAATGGACAGTGGTGATGAGTTTGACTTTGAGCAGACTGAAGCGGAAAACTTTTCATGGATTATAAAATATGCTGTTGAAGAATGATTATGATAAAATAAAATTATTGATATTCAGATAATTATTCTGAAACAAACAAAAGTTATTAAACTAATCACATGCAAAATGGGAAATAAATAAACCTGTATTAATAGCCATTTGTGAAAACAGATTGAGAAAAAAACTCCTCAACCAAGTCAATACAACAAAATGAAAAGCATACCATAAAGACATTAAAGAATTTTAATTCGCTTACAGTAAATTTACGAAAATGAGTGGGACTGACTGACAATATAATTAGCCAGTCCCATGACTGACAGGGCAAAACAAGTTTTTGCAGACTCTGGTATAGATATGTTCTAAATCCATAGCTACATCAGTTTCAGAGAAGAAACATCGTAGGGGTGAGATGGAATGAGAATCTCCTAATTAATTTTATTTGGCCTTGTGTGTAATAATTTTCTTACCATTTGCTATGTTGGAGAACTGGAATTTATAAACTGGAGTATTAGAATAACATAAAACTTCAACAACTAAATTAAGCTCATCTTCTTTAGGGATACTGCCATTGACTACCATTAGATCTATTAATGGTAGGGGTAAATAGTCTCTATAGAAGTTCAGCTTGCTTTGATTTATAGCTTTGCAATACTTTTTACATCTTTCCTTGAAAGAGTCATTAACTGTGAAAGGTTTGATGTATGCATTTATTCTATCCAGCAGAGATTCCCACCAAGCTGCTTCCTTCACATACAACTCTGTACAATACCTAAACCTAGACAACTCGAACACTCTAAATGTGGAATCTAATAAGATATTTTTCACTTCAGCATGTAGATTTGGGTAACGTCCAGTGTTCCACATTTTGAAGCAAATGTACAGCATGCTGTAGCAAAGTTGTCCCTGCAGAGAGAAAGCAGTAATGATTACTTCTTGATGCAATATAAAGAAGTTTTAATACCTATAAAAACTACAAAAAATTTCAACACTCCATCATAGTCAAATGTACTGCAGCAATTTTCTAGACTAGCACTTCAAAATTGTTCTTCTAGTTTAAATCAAACTTATAAATTCAGCCACAACACCATTAGTAGCATTATTGCATTTTCAGAATAAAATCTTACATGCATGGGGACCTGAAATTTTTGCCATCATTTACATTGCATGAAAATTCTGCTAAAAGTTGACATCTAACAGCAACCAAAATAGCTTTAATATAATATATGCCCCATTACTATAACGCTAAATAGCAAATTTGAAATAAACTCAACAAAATGTAGCCGAGATATTTGAGAAGAGATATAGACAATAACACCATTGAACAGATGAATTAAATAACCATCAAGGTGATTTCAATACATCACCTCCTTGTTGAGCAAGGTATAAATTTTAAAATTTAATTTTTCTTGTTAACATTATATAAACTGTACCAGTACATGTAATTAACTAAACCTGAGATAATCCTTCAAAGGATGCATCCGTAGAGGCTCTTTCCATCCCCTCTCTTATTTTCTTTTCAATTTCATCAATTTCACTGATAGAGTTTCTCCTTCCCTTAGATATTTTCCTTTGCCTAGTGGTTTCTCTTCTTGTTCTTTGAACAGGTGTTGCCTCATTGCTTTTAGGCTTTTTTGGAGGAGTATGATCAATGCGATCATCATCTGGATAAAGAAATAGATCATAAATATTCAACTATGTGAATATTTAGTAGCACTCCACAAATCATGCAAAATGCAATTCATGGTTTGATAATTTGTTTAAAATGTTACTGTAAGCAGAAAGTAACATGTAGCTGTTCATATAACCCTTGTTCATAGGAGATAAAAAATTATACAGTAAATAACACTATAACACAATAAAAACTAGTAGCTTTTTGATGTGGATTATCTCCAAAGAGCAGACACTCTGGAATGAAAAATTATACATTTCATCATGAAGCACCTTAATACCAAAAATAAAAACACGTAGCCTTTTTTTTAGGGGTCTCACATTTTAAAGAATTTGCATGATTGTTACAAAGATTGCTACTTAACAATTCAAGAATATTCTAATTACATGCAGATTATTTCAGTAACCTTTATGTTAATTAAGATAAATTAAGTATAAATTTGATTTTGTAGTGGTATCTATCACCATGACTCAGTATGGTTTGTCAGTCATACCAAGTAAACCTTGCGAGATACATTTTAATATGAATGAAGTGAAGAAAAATAACAAAACACTGATGTACTAATACACATAAGTACAAGACCATAGGTATCATAAAATAACTAAAATATCATAAACAGTGCCAAAAACATCTGAAGATTTAATTCTTGCATTTTTTCTGCACTCACCATAATTTTTTGGCTATTCACTATTTCCAATTTATTATCCTATTACAACTGCAAGAATTTTTAAGACAAGTCAATTTCTGTGGTAGTTAAGCAGGACACTTTTTTTAACTTCATAATTTTAAAGTCAAATATATGGAAACAAATACACTATCAAATCAGGTCTCGCACTTACAAATTAACACTACATCTAAAGTGCACTGACTATATATCAGATCCAGAGAATAATTACCCATTGGTTCATTAATTTTCATTTTTCCATTCAATTCAGCAAAGGCTTTTGTCCTTTTTTCATCAAATGCAAGGATGGAAAACTACAAAGAAATATTTCAAAAGTTCAGATCTGTGAAGTTCAAAGCTATTAATTGGAATGTAATAATCTGCCTATATGCATACAGCAACTATAAATTTACATAAAAAATTATTGATTCTTCTTCAAAAGTTGTCTCTCTATTATTTCTATTCTGGTTTGATTCTTACTTGATTTCAGGTTCATATGAGTATAGAAAGCTTTCAAATAATATGATAATACTAAATAGGTGAAACAGGGATAATGAACAAAATGGAAGTGAAAGTTTTTTTACCTACAAAAACATAGGTCACCCCATTCCGAATTCGAAAAGGTAAACCCCACAAAAACTCAATTGATAAATTCCTGGTAATATGCATAACTTAATACCATTCCTTACTACCTACAAAGTTTCATTAAATTGGTGCCATAAGGTCAGGTCTCCCCACCAAAGTGGACATAACTATACAGTAAATTTTAAAACAATGTTGTGGTAATATCTGGATTTTTTAAAGTAATAATTTGTGAGTCTGCAGAAAAATTACATGTCAAGCAAAATTTAAATGGAAATTTTGATTATGAATTCAAAAGAACACAACAACACAGCAATTTAATGTGTGGGGTCAATTTGTCTGCATTCTGAGCAAAAAATGTAATATTTCTTTATATTTATGATTTCTTTTTTTTATCCATATTTTCAGCATAAATATAAAAGTCCAAAATGGCCAACATAAACAATTGTGTATATCATAAGCAGATGATGACTGGGCATGAGACTGGTCTAAAGAAAAAAATATAAAAAATGTCATTTCGCTCCACAAAAATTCAAATCTAGTTCACACAAAAATAAAATGTTTCACTGGGGCCTAAATTGATATGACTGCAAAGATCCATCTATAAACAAATGGCCATGGGGCAAGTATTGACACACCATTCAAGCTTGATACAGCTCTGAATTATTATTCCTATTAAATATTTGACACAGAATAACAATTTGACCAGAATCAAAGAGGCCAAGTGGTATAATTTCATAAAGATCATTCCATTTATATTGATGTTACTGCCAGGAAACTAAATTGTTTTTGGACCCCTGAAGACAACAAAACAATACCATTATACAACTCTCAATATTTTTGCGGTTGTATAATAAATGTATGTTTTATATATTTTTTAACAAACTTGGAAAATACATGCAAAACCTGTGTTAAGGATTTTAAAAATAACTTTTAACAAAACTTCTGTACTTAATGGCTATATCACAAATTCACACAGAAAACAAACACTGCAGTATATTTCCCATATGATCTTAGCAAAACATATTTTTATGTACATTTACATGCACTGAATCATAAAGATATATTTTCATATCACTGAAATATATCACTTATGAGTTATATCACAATTTTTCCTATGCAATTAATACACTAACATACATTATCAGACATTGATAAGAGTTTCTTGAGTATGACAGCTCCAAGTGCACATATCTTGTATCTAAAGCTTGGATCATCCGTCCATTCATAATACTGTATCAGGCATTCAAATCTGAACATCATCACATCAATTGGTTCATCATAGACCCTGAAAGAGATGAATTCACAAGAACATTAATCAAATCTTAACAATATCAGCTTTTAATTCCCACCTATGAAATGTATATCAGGGAAGTATAGAGAGTTTGTTTCCTTTATGAATAGGAATTTTATATTCCCCTAATTAAGGATACTCACTGCTCATGTTCAGCCATTTCGATCAGATTTTCGGACTCATTTGGTTTTATCCATTTCATAGCATTAATATTTTTGTCGATTAATCCCCACTTTTCTTTTCATAATTTCATTAAACACACCTTAAATTGTTTTTTGGGAAGTTTTCATGAGATCGTTGTTATTTCTTCAGTGTTTTTATTCGATAAAACCTACTATGACAAAACCTATGGAAAATCAAGAGAAATTCTTTTCCACTGCCAAAATTTTAAATGATTATTTTCAAATATGAATTGAATTGTTCTAGCACGAAATACTTTAAAAGATTTCACAACCTTTTGAAATTCTTAATATTCTTTAACAGAGCAGCCAATCCAAAACAACAAGTTTTCATAAGAATCAGGCAAGATTTTTACTCAATGCCTTCTCTATTTACTATTTGATATTTGCATTGATTGTTTTGATTTTGGTATAACATCCTTTTGAAGACCATTCATGCACTTTAGGGTGAAAATGATTTACAAATCAAACAGACCCTGTCTTGCACTAGTCACACACTGACAAGATTTTTGTTGTGCTAGCTCACAGAAGCAACAGCCCCCAGGTAGGCATACATTCCACTCAGACACATTATTCAGACTCAGAGCCAACCAGTTGTCACCAGCTATTCAAAATTAAAGGACAATGTTCAAAAGATCACACAGGTGTTCTGTGGTAGTTAAGTAGGACACATTGGAATAATGTAAGGCAGATTACTAACTAGAGAGTTATTTAAATTACTTGCTAGCTTAGCTAGATTTGTATTGAAATTGGAACTGGTCTATTTTAACTATACTCGACGTCACATACAACACATTTTCGAATTGAAGCTCTACTTTTTAAACCGTCGGGACTTATTGCTAGAGTTGTCTCTCTTTTATTTAATCTGAAGATAGTTCGCATATATGCATGACAAGTTAGTACCAAAGAGTCGCTTATTAGTTTAAATCATGCGTAACAAATCCTTACTAATATCCGCCATGTTAGTTTCTACGGGACGATTTGTTTACAAACAAAGTTCGTAAGTTTCCGTCGAACTCCGGTGACAATCGTCTGCTTGATCAACTTCTCGGTATTGTACGTTGTGCGCGCAAAATAAATCTGAGATATCCGAAATAACGCCGAAATGCATTCTGGGTTCTTCGGTTTTTGGACAAACCATTTAAATGTAAACAACATCTCCTAGCAACCCTATCACTGTAAATGTAAATATTGGCACTGAGAATTAAAATGTGACCGGAATTTAACAATTCAACGTTTAGGGAGAAGCCGTTTGGCTAAACGAATGAGCAAGTCATTTAAGACAATTTAAATGACGGTAGGTGTCAATAAAGTCGTAGAAAATATTTTTATTCAAAGTTTAACAGTATCTTATTTATGTGACGCTGAGTATAGCAGTAAAACCTTTCTGTGAAATTAATGAAACGTACATATCAGATATTTGTTCATCTTCACATGATAATTCTCTATCTAGGCCAACAGGATCCTCACTAAGATAGCTTGCAACAAGTGGTTCATAAAATGGATAATTTTCGCTAACATCACATGCCATAATTGATGCTATGTTATCACTACCAATATTCTTTAGTTTTATTGACATCATCTCTGACCAATGTTGTGGAACAAGGAAAGTAGGCTTGTTGTGGTCCAATTTGATTTTTCTACAATATAAGCCGTTATTCAAGTATATACAGTGAAATCTATCTAAACCAAATCCGGAATAAACAAAAAAACAAAAAACTGTCTTAATAAAACCATGAATAAAACCAAAACCTGCCTAAACCAGACACCTTTGAAGTTCTTTCTATCTAAATGTCTTTGAACTTGAGTAAACCAAACAACCCCCTAAAAAAACAAATTCTACAGCCCAGAATGGGTTTGGTTTACACAGATTTCACTGTAATATTACTAATTACTTTCCCCTGGCCTGTCAACCCAACTGCAAGAAAGCAAATTCCACAGATCATGTGGTGTCATAAGTTAACTGTTGGTAATGAAAGTCAACACGAATAGAAAATCATTTTTCCAGATCCTTTCTTATAAAAGTATGCCAATTTAAAATTTCAATTAGTTTGCTCGACAACTATTAAGAAAGAGGCACAACTCTAATTTATAAATTATAACTTATCCCAACTTAAAGTATATTTTCAAAATGTAAAATTCTAATTTTCCAGTGTGTGGAAACCCTGTACAAAACAGAAAATGACCATATATGCTCTTTAGTATCACCTATTATATGATTACCTATTCAATTTCTGTGCAACTTCAATCATACTTTGCCTGATTTCTACAGTAAAGCAGGCAATAAAGATGCTGAACATTCTTTCAATATCAAGGAAGACACGCTTCGAAGTAGAAGACCAACGAAGATTTGCCACTGAAATAATTTAAATTGGTTAACTAAATGAACAACAGAGATATCTTTTTTTACTAACATTTACTTTGCAACAAAGTGACAAAATACAAAAATGTGCCATTGACTGCCCTCAAAATTGGTATTGGTGTTATTTTACGAGGTCATCAAACAAAACGTTACCGGGTAAAATTGAAAATAAATAAACTGTAAAAAAAAGAACCGTAACAGGAAAATCTGGATTTCAATTAGCGGAATTCAGTGAAAAAAATCATCCCTGGTTATTAAAGAGGCTTTAACTTCTGTGTAGGTACTTTCATCTATGGGTAGTGCCCTAGGATTCCACTTCCCCATCATCCAGGGCAAGTGAAATATTGGTGGGGGGATGTCATATTTCACTTTCCCATGTAGAAAACTTGAAATTGTGAAAGGATTTGTTAAGTTCAGGAAGTTAATCTTAAATGTTGGAAAGTTAATCTTCATTGAGAGTTTCCCCATGGAAACCTAAAATTTTGGAAAAATCCTAGAATACTGATGGGCACCAAATTTTCGTTGTTTCGTGAAAGTGAGTTGGTTTGTGGATTTCCTGCTTTGAAAAATAATTGAAAAATATTACTTTACGCTCTTTGGGAATTGACTGAACCCAAATCTGCACCGCAATATGAAATGTTCATCTACAATACAATTTTGTGATCACTGCTTAAAAATGTGATAATAAAACAGCAATTACAATTAACTCTAATTAAAACAAATGATTTTCTTCAAGATATTTCAGTTACTTTTAATAATTGCAATAATCAACACTCATTGAATATAAACAATTTATGATTACAACTGGTTTTAATTAGGCCTCCAACAAAGAAAATCTGACTAGCTAACCAAACTCTTCTAAAACAGCAACCTAAGACTTTAGTCAAAAATCTTTTGGAGTTACTCAGAAGTACATGTAACCAAAGGCCTTTAAATAGAGGCCAGACTTCACTACAAACTGAGAGGACATATTGAAACCTATAATTCAATTGGCATAAAATAAACTTGGTTTCTCACACCAGAGTTGGTTGTACATTACAAATGATATTATGCAGCTGACTTACACAAATAAAAATAGAAATTCTAATACAAATATGTTTTTAAAGAATATATATCAATCTGAGGTATGCATGGTCATGCCAATATAGCTTCAACAAGTTGGTAAAAACATCCTTTAGAAGTATGCATGTCACAAGAGCAAGTCAACAATGATGAAAATTCTTAAATTTGCGGACTAGCCCACCAAGGAAAACTTCAAAAATTGGTACCCCATGAACATTAATACTTTCACAGTAATTACAGACCTAAATCAAAAGCCAGTAAAATCCTAGAAAGATGGATTAGGTACAAAAGGTATAGTTCAAAACGCATTTTGTAATCAATGAAACTATTTATATTTTCACCAAAATTTTAAGTCCACTGTAAAAAGTACCACCAGAAATTTGGTGCTGAAGACTGTACAGATTTCTTTAATCTTTATCTTACAACCTGTAAAAATTATGTGTTACTGTTGCATTGTTACATGAAGTGACGTGGCATCTGACATCATACCTCACGATGAATGGAGCCATCCAAAGATTATTAGTTACACATCACAAACATGCACAAAGAATACAATCAAAGTTTGGGTGTGTCCTATGTCAGTCTGGACAGTCAGTCAGTTGGTTAACATCCAATCAGATTACACAGTTTAAACACATTAACAGTTCAAAGCATTAATGAGCTATATGGTAAATATAATATAAACATAACTGTAAACAAATGACAAAATGTATATTAGGGTAGGGAAATCTATTTCAAGGCAGCTATCAAAACATGCATGCCATGAATTTTTCTGATGTTTAAGTATAATACACAATCGTTCGTGGAAGGATTATTGAATGAAGTAACTCCTCAATAAATTTACTTTATTGAATAAAAAGTCAATTATATTAAGTAATTGAAAATGTAAATTTTTCAGAAAAGGAAAAAAAAATCGGTTTGTAACATCAGCTTAAATGTACATTTTTATTTTTTACATTGATCCTAAAGGTGTAACATTTCACTTTGATAAAGAAACATTAGTGTATGGTCTAAAAATTGGGACTGCTTAGTGACAGTAAACTCTAATATTTTTTGTTAGGCCTCAGTAAAAAAAATAATTGAATAATACAAATTGAAAATTCATTTATTTGTAGATAAATCAGTTTCAAAATGCCTCTGCAAGAAGCTGGAAAATTTTATAAATCATTGCACCAAACTAAATACTGTGGTGGATCCAGAGATTTTGAAGGGAGTTACTGGGTGAAAGCCACTTCAAACTTACAAATGCATGCACACAAACACTACAGGCACAATCAGATTTGAGTAAGATGCATGTGAAAGTTTAAAGACTGATTGAAAACCCTAACACAACTATAAATTTAATGGTACTGATAAATACAATTCATCACTTCAACTTTGTATACATGCATCAGACAAGGACACATTTATTTAAAAATTTCTGTAACATGTATGAGACTGCAAACAGTATCTGGAAATGGGTATTTTTTCCAGAGCTGGAACCAGGGGATCTTGTTATTGATGATAACAGATGGGTACTGGCTACATTTTTTACCATGCTTCAGGCTTAGCTGAACACTGCTGAAAACAGAGCGATTTTTTTCCCCTTACAACCTCGAAAGTGATGCAACTGTAAAATTCAAGGCTACATTGGGGCCATTTTTGTCCGGAATATTTTCAATCACTTCCATATACTGAATACGATTGTAAATAGCTTACTTGTGCATTCGATTAAATTATTTATTGAAATTCTAAAAATAGCACGCAATTCACCGAATAAAATCTAAATGGGATTTAGTATTTTTTCATGACAAAGTGAGAAAATGTGTCAGCTATCTTTCAGTTCAAAGATAGTACTAGTTTTATATTTGTAGATTTTACAAATCACGTTTGTGACTAACTTTGACTTATTCTACTTCAGCCATAGGGTGACCACATTTCCTGTCTATTGCTGTGCATTTCTTTTCCTTCAAGGTCTGATCTGTTTCATTTGTTTCTGAGTCATCCATGCCAGGTGTTTTTGGTCTACCCTTTTTTCCCCATTTATCACTGATTTTTTCCAAAAAAATATTATCTTTTTATATAACAATTTTTTCCCATACCATTGTGTAGTTAAAGAATCTGTAGGTTGTTGATTTTTTAAATGGGATGTATATGGTCAGATTGTGTAAAAACAGTCAACTTCCCTACCCTAAATATATTTTGTCACTGTGTACATTTGTAGATTATAATTAGCTCACTGACATAGTGTAACGATGTCAGATACCAAGTCTGTGCAGTTCACTTCACCCAACAATGCAACATTAACACATAATTTTTACAGGTGGTACATAAAATTTTTGCCATCTATAATTTCCCCTACTATCCTTATTTTGAGGTACAGATGAGAAGTTGAAAGAAAAGTTAATTGAAATTTGCTTTTTCATTTAGGTTTTAGTCAAAGTTTTCCAGCTGAAGCATAAAACTTAAGTTTTTACCATCCATAGTAGTTTCTGCTATAGTGATAAGAACTCTACCAGCAGCATCATATTCCTTTTTGCTAATTAAGTCTCCAACTCTACGAAAGTACTTGTCATAGAAATTAGTCTTTACTTTCATAATTACATCACATGTGACACCATAGGAGTTGCTCCTAGAAATAAATGGAGAATACAGATGTGAAAGTAAGTTTTGCTATTAACTCATCAACAGTAAAAGATGCATCATCTACTACTCTGATAAAAATCAAATACACATACTTAAAGGAGAAGACCATGTTATTGTGCAAGTCATAAATATCGAAACTAATCTGTTAAATATTCATGAAAATTAAATTGAAACGAATTAATTTCCTGAGACTATAGGCGCCACCATGACCAGTTGAACTGTGACGTCATGAAGTCGGTTTGTAAAGTGAAAGTAAATAGATAATTGATTACTAAGTCCGAAGAAATCGCAAATTTGGGACTTTTCCCCTATAATTTCAGCCCAAAATAAATTGAAGAAGAGATTGAGGCACAACATGTATAAGCAAATGTCAGACATCATTGACGAACAACGGGATTTGCAGCCAGATAACTAGTATTTGTCTAAGGAAAATCTTATGGCTACTTCCGAAGAATGTTCGTGTTGCTGGTAAAAAAAAACTTTTAGAACATTTCTCTTTTATCATTTGTGCAATCACAAGCTTGACAAGTCATCGTGTTT
Organism: Perna viridis; assembly: GCA_037379345.1. Taxonomy (NCBI): domain Eukaryota; kingdom Metazoa; phylum Mollusca; class Bivalvia; order Mytilida; family Mytilidae; genus Perna; species Perna viridis. The sequence goes on along the minus strand of CM074511.1, from coordinate 40,126,665 downwards.
TGGTGATTAGATAAACATGATCGTAGAAATATTTACGGAATATTCTTTGTTTACATATTATTTGCAGTATTTGTATCAGTAACAAACCGACTTAATGACATCACGAGCCAATCGGTAAAAATCAATAAAATCTGGCTATGATCTTCCTTCTGATAGGAGAGTTCTGCAAGATGGCTATCCCCTTACATTTCAAGGATTTCAAACTTTGCATAGCCTTGAGCATTTTATAAAAGCGCATTTTGGATTAAAGGTTATTTATTTTTGTATATGTGGGTATGATTTATCATAAGAGTCCAACTTAATGCAAAGGTGGTCTTTCCCTTTAAAACTCCCTAAAATGATTTTATTTTTCTTCAATTCAAGCAAATTCTCAAAAATCTTGAAATTATCTCTATTTTAGTTCCCATTTTCTGTATTTCAACAATTAGCAAAGGAAAAATAACACTTAAAAATTCTAAAAATCACCGATATCTTTAAGGTCCAAGTACCTTGATTTCCAATATCACTTTAACCATGAAGTTGCACACAATGTCTTGCTCGGTGTAACCAAATATGTATGGTATCTCACAAAACAGGAAGTTAATATTCATGATAGTTATGTGTTGAACTTTATATACTTTACAACAGTATTAACATTTAGTGAACCTTGTTCTATCAAGCATGTTATTGATGAAAATTCTACTTGGAAAATTGAAAACTAGGCTGTCCATAAGCTAATGTTAATTGAAAAATACATAAAATTGGGTTGTCCATCGGAAAAGTAAACTTCAATTTTGCTTGTTGGAACTGTAATTTTAGTTGTACTGGGCAATAGAATAACCTTTAACACCAGTCTCTATTTAGTTAATCTCTCACCCATCTGACAAATCAGAGGTCAATTTCTTCTTCATCTTTTCAAGAGACAAGTCTAGTGTAGATTTTTCGTCAGAAAACATTCCAAATGTTGGATCAGGAGCACCAGCTAATAGATTCACTTCTGAATTAGGGTTTCTAATTTCATCTTAAAAATACAAAGAATTAGACAATATACAATAATGGTTGGAAACAGGGTGCAAGATACCTTTGAAAGTACTAACATGGTCTTACTAAATATAATTTTCAAAACAATTAGGCTAAACCAGAGAGAGAGACACTAGCACTGTACAATGTCTTGGCATTCATGACAATCAAGTCTATATAAGAACTCCCCACATTTTCATTTTTTTTTACCAACCAAAATTGTTTAGTAACAGTAAGTTGTAGGTTTTAATTCAAATTTAATAAGCCTTTATATCCCAAGCAGATCTGTACATAACAAGTTAGAAATAAGATTTCAAGTACACAAGATTTTTTGGGGGGTATTAATAAGTACATGAACATTACATGCATTTTCAGTTTTTTTTTACATACTTACCTATATGCTGAAAGACTCGGCCAAGTACACCACTTGGATCCTCATTGATAGCATACTGAAGAAGCTTTTGTAACTGATCACGAGACAATGTTGAGAGTGTTTCTGTCACAGGGGCATGTATAGGGACCTAGTAATACAATAAAATGTATAAAATAAACATGTTTAAAACTTCATCACAGCCTACTTTAAAATTGTAATTAGACAGGCTTAAAATCCAAAATCTCAAACTTCCTGTAACACTTACATTATGTGTATTCAGAGCAATGATACATGAGACATAGAATCTGCAACACTCCTTCATGCATTTAACCAATTATTTCTGTTACATGTAAAGTAAGTCTCATCACAAAACCATTTAATCCAGAAAGTGGAAAGTAAGCTAGAATGTGTATTCTAATCATGGTATTACGGTATATTCTCTTATACAGTGCACTTTTTCGATGAATATCGTGTTTATTACCAGATCAGCCTTTCTTATTCTCTCAATTATAACAGCAAGGATATGAGAACAGAACACAGAATCTGTACAAGCTGAGCAATAGGTTGAAGTCAAATGCTGTTTTTCAAATGTCATTGAAACTCTTGCTTCTTCTGTATTTCTTGTTTCCACAAAGGCAGTCACCATAAAACCTTAAAATCATTAACAAATGTAAGCTTAAAAAACCATACAAGAAATGTTGTGATCAAGCTCACAAAATGGATACCCTATTTCATTTGGATATCATACTTTAAATTTTTTAAAGATTAAGATGACTTTCAGAGTTCCTTGCAAAAATCTCACAATTATTACTTTCTTAATGCACTTCTACAAAGGTTGCCTATCATGCTTATGAAATTTCATCAAAACCCATTGAACAGATAAGAAAGAGTTGTGTACATGTAAACATTTAAGGCAAGTTAGACTTTCTTAAACTTATTTGCAACTTATTCTTTGTATGTACATATATTGTAGTTAATGAAAATTTGACAACTTTTTAAATCTCTAGTGACTTCAGGCTATTTCTGATCAAAGCAATCATTCATCCTGCTACTTATTCTTCCATATTTTCAGAACTTTTTCCTAGTGTAAAAAGATTATAAAAACACCGAATGACTGAAGCTTCATTTGCTTGAACTACAAATACTAACCGATTTGTCTTAGTTTCTTGATCATTCCATCATTAACCTTACTCTCTGCAGAATTCCATTCATACAATCTTGGAAGAGTTAATTTTGCTAATACTTTGATTAGATTTTCATCTTGAGGAAAAGCCCAAAAAGCAATCTACAATAGATATTTAATTAGTACATGTATATTAATAATGAAAGAACTTAGTGAACCAGTTTCAAGGCTGGAGACAGTCAAACATTGTTAATGCACAGAGCAAACATTAATTAGTTTGGACACCTTTGACTGTAGTTTTATTTTTTGGTTAGGGTGTTGTCTTTTTGATACATTACACTCTCCATTTCAATACTTATTTGAACAGAATAACAAGAAGTCTGGTATAAACATGAACCATCAGCGATTTTGTTACCCTTTTATTGAAACCGCATATCAGCCATTTCCCCTGGAGACTGTTCCCAAAATGTTGAAAAATATTTTTCCCAAAGGTAAGAAAATTCCCAATTGTCAGGCATAACTTTTTGAAAACCAGGTAAAGAAGTCAGTGAAATGTTGCTTGAGACATGATTTCCTGGCCTGGTACTTTGTTCACTTCTGGGGAATGTTTTTTTGGCAAGTTTGAACCTAATGAATATTGGGAGTACATATTTGTCAGTCTTGTATCAGTTTTCAGTTCTGAATAGGCATATGACATGTTTCTGTCCCCCGTAAAATATTATCCATATGCGTCAAAAATACGATGAAAATTTTTCCAAAATAAAGGGTTGGGACAGCTTTTAAAACAAGGAACAAAATCACGGACCATGTGCAAGGTCAATTCACACGTATCTGACTGGAATATACAAATTTAACATTAGATTTTTTTCTTTTTTTTTTTTATAATAACTCAAGTCTTCACAAAAGTTGAAAATTCTTGCAGGACATTCAGTCTGGCACTTAAAAAACTTGTGACAAACCGAACACATTTATGCCAGACCAAACTTTTGGGGGAAAAATTAACAAATGCCAGATGAGGCAATGGGTGATACCTTTTGAGTAGAATTTCTATTATATTTTGTTGGTGTTTTCATTTGTTCTTGTCATTACTCGTTTGGTACATGTATGTGTTTATTTTCATTGAGTTGAGGGCAGTGCCAGCAGGGGAACTAATTTTCTCCTTTCTTGTCACAGACTTGGAAAACAAAGCCTTTTTAGTTTTGTTGTGTGGTTTTGAATATGAATGGTCACCTAATCCTGATGTTCTGAAATTTGTAGATCCCTTTATAAATGGGTGTTTGTTTTTAGCTGCTGTCCCATAATAAGTTGTACACCATTTGCAATTCATGGCATTAACGTTGACGTTGTAATCGAGCCATAGCCTTTCTGACTCCCAATCACTGTCATATCCTCTTATTTTTCTTCTTTTTTTTCTTTTGGCCGGATCAGAGACATTATTCCTTTTTTCCCAGACTGGGCATCATCATGATATTTCAAATTATCAAAAAGACATGGCTTGTTTACATTTTCATGTGGTAGTTCCCTATATATTTCACATGACATCGCCATGTATATTGACTTATATTGCATGATTTCATTAGATGATATTACCGAGCGACCAATCAAATTTGCATCAAATAGGAAAATCATTCCAGTATCGTTTCAAATAATTGCCAGACATTCAGTCCAATGGTAAGAACTGAACTATCAGATGGATGCAAATATTACCGGACTGGTCCAGTACTCTGGCACTTTCATGAAGACTGATAGCTGCATATATGAACAGTGTTTAGTCTAGGGTTATAAATTTTGTCAATAAAGGAACCAATGGTATGAGTTTATAAATGCAGAACTTGACAGAAATGCTTTTAATGAGCGGACAATTGGTTCCTTTCAAATACTGAATACAATATTTATGGACGCCCTTTTTTTATCCAATAGGGCAACCATCTTTTTAAAAGCAATTCTGTGTATGATTTTGACAAAGGACAACTTTAGTAAACGCAGTAGATTTCTATAATTGACCAATCTAAACACACATCAGGCACTAAATTTCCCATTGTATATATGTATTTATAGAAAAGAACGAAAAATACTTGGAACTTTGTTGAATAGTAACCTTTTTCAATGTTCCCTCATCTAAAGGGGGGTTATGTTGTTCCAATTCTTCACATGCTATATGTTTTGCAACAACTTTGGTGGCCAAGTCAGTTAGAGAAGAAACTTGCTCTGGAACATTACTTTCTTCATTAAGGGTTGAAGATATAGACTTTTGGCTCAGCGATCCTGAATTCAAACTGCAATCATCCATATCATCTATATACCGATCATGACCATCTACATCTAGAAATTCTAGGAAACCTGCAATGAAATATCTGGTATTTGCACCTTTCATTGTTATGATATCAAAGACAAGTTATTTAACAAAAGTGAAATGTTGCAAACATGATGTGAAGCATACTGGAAGTCCAAAAGATAAATTTGAGAAAGGACTTAGGGGCTTCAAGCCCATATATCTGACCTCGGGACAAGGTAAACAAGGTAAATATTGAATGATTGATCAAAGTGAAAGTTATTCATTGTTAATATTGAGGTGACTTCATAACATCATAAAACATTCTTATATATCCATTAAGGACATATGCACCACTGGATTGAAATAGAAAAAAATATTACCTGGTTTTACGATTTGCTGACGAATACTGAAATAGCACAGACTCAATTAGACACTGGTAAGTAAATAATAACGATGACGTTTTTTTTTTGGAAACAAGACGACCGGAAGTCGCGTTAAAAGTGAAATAAAAATAAATATACGGAGTACAAAAATTACCATCGTCACTGCTATCATAACTGTCAGATTCCCAGTAACTTCTTCGCCGCTTTCGTCTCCTAAATATCCCAAGAATGTCCATGTTGTTTTTGAAGATTCGTCTTCTTTCCCTACAACGGTTTTGAAGCTATATACAAGCTCTATTAAGCACTGCCTAAATTCTGACTAAACACGTAATTTCTATGTCTATATTAATATCTTCGCAAGAAACTGAAAATATAAACTTCTTGGGTTAAGCAGATACATTAGATCAGCAGAAGATCGGTGGAATGTGGCGGGAAACTATGTATGATATTTGTGTTCTGGTTCCCTGGTCCTCCCATAAAGAGTCCGAAGGAGTCCATCGACGCAGTTGCTGGCGGTGTGAGTTCAAATTTAATTAAACTCATTAAGGGGCTTTCCTTACCAAGGAAAGACCTTATTGTTTTTCTAATTAAGGGCTTTTTCTACCAGGGAAAGACCTCATTGTTTTTCTAATGTTTTTTTTTATTATTCTTCCGTCATTTGCAAAATTTTCTTTCACATGGTATCCCCTATTCATCTTTCAAGATATCATTACCAAATTTGGACCATCGATAGAGCTCATTAAGGACTTTTACCAGATGACCCTGTGAAGAATTCCATTATCCATTGTAGAAGTTATCTCCCTTTTATTGGCTTTTTTTCAACATGGTCCCCGAACTCATTAGTCAAGATATCATGACCATATTTGGTGAACATGTAAATGTCATCATGTTCTATTAGGAAATGACCCTGCTAAGGATTTCATTGCCATCTTTAAGAGTTATGTCTCTTTAAAACAGTTTCTTTTAATCGCTCATATCTTAAAAAAACATAAGAGATAGAATAATTCTAGAAACGGTTTCATGCACATAAGCAGACGACCTAATTAATAAACATAAATCAAACCATACGGGAGTTATATCCCTTGAAATATCATACTTAAGTTTTAAAAATTTATATTTCGAGAACCGGAAGTTGTAGACACGTGGGACCTTGCATCAATGATCTTTGGTCCATGTGACCTTTCATTTGCACCTAAGGTCAAAGGTCACAGTGCTAGTTTTTTCCCCTTTCAATATTTAATTTGGCACGGCCCTGTTGCGTCATCTTTCAAGATATTACTTTTGTTTGTTGGGGTTTAAGGCTAAAAACCACTAATTCCACTTCCCATAGGCTTCTATGCTAATTTCACAATATTCAATGGCTTCTCTGGACTTTACCTTAACTTTAACCTGCAGAGGACTATATATCAGCATGATTTTACATATGTCAGCTCACAATCCTCAGAATGGCATGTGGGGTTAGCAGACTTGCAGTGCAGTACTGGTCACCGGAAGTGAAGTGTCTATAAATAGCATGGGAAATCCCAGTGTTTTCACAAGATAGGGGTATATTTAGAAATAATTATGGAGATTAGGCTTCCCATCACAAGAAGCAAAATGCACCTATAAAATGTACAGAAATGTTTTTCCTTTCAGAAACTGTTCAAATTTTTTAAATGAGATGAGAACTTTTTTCACAGCACTACGAGGAACAGGGGTAATTTCTGCGTAGGACTATTTTTGCGTACGTTCCAAATGCTCATTGGTTGAATTGGTGGTCTGTAACCTTAACGTCCGAGCAGCAATATTTCAGCTATATTCAGACGATGAACATGAAACTGATGACAAAATGAACATGAAATAATGATGAAATGAAAAAGGGATGGGACACAAGGGCAATGGGGTCGACAAATTTTGATTGCCACTGGAAATAGGGAGAGGTGGGTAGGGTCGGGCAATTTAGCCTCCTGTGGCGGAGCCCTGTGGTTCCTACTCCGGGAGAATACCACAGTAGGGTTCTTTAACGTGGGAGGAACGTGGCATCTTTCCCAACACGGTGCACCACTATGGATTGCGGTCAGGTTTTCCGTATTATAGCCTGACAACCCCAGCATGTAACACGCCAGGGGTACCCCATTCCACCATCTGGGGCACACATCCCAGTTGCTCTGTGGGCAGAGCTCCTAGCCCCCGACTAGGGTTCTGAGCACTATTTAGTCGCCTTTTATGACAAGCTTAGCGCTGCTGCAGGCCTATTCGTTTGACACCCGGACCTGCACGGGGCTCAAGATATTACAAAATTTGGACCATCGATAGACCTTTCTTAGGACTTTAACAGGATAATCCCATGAAGAATTTCATTATCAATTGTAGAAGTTATCTCCCGTTTATTAGCGTCTTATCAAAATGGTTAATAGGTCATTTTTCAGGATATCATTATCATACTTCGTGAACATGTAGATGTCATCATGTTCTATTAGAAAATGACCCTACTAAGGATTTCATTATCATTTTTAAGAGTTATGTCCCCTTAAAACAGTTTATTTCAATTCCTCGTATCTTGAAAATCATAATAGATAGAATCAATCTAAAAACTGTTTCATGTACACAAGATGAATACCTAATGAATAAACATAAACATGTATTTTATTATCAAACCATACAGGAGTTATATCCCTTGAAATATCATACTTAAGTTTTCCAAATTTATATTTCGAGAACCAGAAGTTGTAGAAACATGGAACCTTCATCAATGATCTTTGGTCCATGTGACCTTTCATTTGCATCCAAGGTCAAAGTACATAGAGTGCTAGAAAGCCTTCTCACTGCAAACTATAGGGCTTGATATTGAGAAAACAATAAGAGATAAGTCCATACATACAGCGTATGAAATGACCCTCTCGATAGGCCCTACATTTTGAGACAAAATTTACAACTGTCAGACCGTCTGTGTAAAAGTTATGAAAATTTAAATGTTTTGCAGAATCCGGTTTGTGACCTTGACATAAACGTATGACCCTGACCATGTAAGTTTTTTTCAAGGTCAGGTAATCCTAAGATGTATGGTGGTAGTTTCATGTCTCTACGACTTCCGGTTCTGGAATTTGTTATTGCATCATATTTTAATAATCATTGGGCTCAAAATGAGCTCCAAAATTGCCCAAATTATTTTGTAATTTTGTTGTATATGTTCCGCAAATTATCATACAGTTTTCAGATTTGACATATCTTGTCTAGTTTTGGATCTATTGAAATTTTAAGTTTTGAGAGCGGGGGTTTATATTCTAAAATCTACAGCAGACACACAGAATGAAAGATCTGCACAAGTACAACTGTTTCACAAAATACCAAGAACCAATATAAAAAAACCATGATACTACAACAACTTTTTCGCCTGAATATAGCTTAAATATTGCTGCTCGGGCGTTAAACCCCAACAAACAAACAAACAAAGAACAACTTTTCATATTTTCCAATGGTTTGATGTATTTCATCAATACCTATTTATAGATTTGATATTGCATCATTTTTTCAACTTTGTCCAAGGGGGTCATGTGATATATCATTTTGAAGGTCTAAATGAGCACATTTCAAAAATCAGTTTCAACCATGATAAGTAATACATGTTCAAATAGTAGGGTCATTAAGTGCAAAAATTTAAAGTTCTTAGAGGGTAAGGTTGTTGCAAATCAAATGAAAGGTCTTAAAGCGTACATGCGAAATATCGATGTTTTGTCCCGAAATAAATGACTTGGGTGAGATCAATGAGTGCAAAATTTAAGTTGTTTATATAGTTAGGTTGTCGCATATCAAATTAAAGGTCATAATGTGTACATCTCAAATTTCAATTTATTCATATAGAAAAAGAACCCAGTTAGGGTTGACAAGTGCAAAATTCTACAGTCCACAGAAAGTAGGGTTGTTGTATATCTAACGAAAGGTCGTCGAGTTGACATCACAAAAGTCATGATGGGAACATCGACAATTGAGTATGACAAGGTCGTCAAGTGCAAAAAGTCAGACTGTTGTAGATGTTTTAATGTGTATATTACAAAGAGAAAGCTTTCAAGGGAAATACCTTTCCACTGCTTAACAAACAATTGACATACTAGTTTTAATTGTTCTACCACCGACAAGTCTCCCTAAAAACACTAACCAGCATCAAAATTTAAGTTGCCTCACCCGGGGCAAAGTAAAAGTATAGTACATACATTGGCACACTCTTTAGAACCATGAACAAAAAAAACAACACTAAACAAACACTTTATTTTTATTATTGTTATTTTATTTTATTATAAGCCTATGGGAAGTGGAATTAGTGGTTTTTAGCCTTTAATCAAGTTCCTTCACTCAGAGACTAATTAAGTGTCAAGTTTTCTATAAAAAAATAACAATAAATAAATGAGTAAATTAAATTTTATTTTAAAAATCGTCAATAATACTATAAATACAATTTTGTATAGTTTACAAAATGCGTTGTAGATATATTAAACCAGGCGTTATCATGGTGAAGTGCAATATGTGAAGCACGTTATATTTTAGAGTGCCAATATTCGATTGCTTAACTAAGAAAAATCAAAATTTCACCAAACATTTATACAGACCTTCAAACTATTTTAACGCACAACTGTGAAAAGTTTGCAAGAGTATATCCTGACATGTAAAATCTTTACCCTTCCGTTTCTTTATAAACATCCAATTGAAAATCGAATTTTCTCAACAACAAAGTAAATCGATCATAAGCCCTTATAAGGTTAAAAAGTATACTGAACAAGACGTTCTTACGGAGCAAAACGTATACGACAGGTAGACGGACATTTGAATAAAAGAGGCCTTCAATCTTCTATTTCCCGGTCATGTTCCCTACCAATTGAGGCAGAGAGATGGCAAGGTATTCCCAGACAAGATCGTTTTTGTACATTATGTACTTCCAGTGGCGGATCCAGGATTTTAGATTGGTGGGGCGCACAGTTAAAGTTCGCCGAGCGGAGCATTTTTTCAGGATAATTTTTTGAAATATTCTTCTAGAGTGGGTGCAAAGTAGATATATTTTGTGGTAAATTTAGCGAGAAATTAAAGTTTCAACCAAAAACCGCTTAAACCTACCCCTGACAAGCCATGCTTTGTAAATTTTAGGGGGGGGGCGCACGCCCGCCACGCCCCGCCTGAATCCTTTCTTGACCTCACGATATTGGTGATGAGTACCATTATGTTGTGATATGTAAATTTTTCGAAAAAGATAGAAAACAATTCTTACCTGTTTATTGCCATTCAAAGGCAAATACTTTGAAATTTTCAAAACTTTTTTCCTCACAGGATATTGATAAACTAAGAAATATAGCTAAATTTGTGAACATAATTTTAACGAAGGTCGTATCCAGGTTAAATTCAGTACATGTACAATTGTTTACACATGCACTTTGCGTATCGATATCAATGTTTGTATATTTTCTATGTAACTGTTTATAGTTTATGAGAATAATGTCAAGTCAAGTCAAAAATAAAATCTCTATATATTTGACAATCCCTACAATCTCCATGCATATTGGGGTTTAAGAAAATCGACTGACATATTTTTGAAAGCCGATGCACCCCTGTATATTAATTTGATTTCCAGTACAAATGATAACTTAATTATTTGTTTTTTTTAAACTTATTATTTTTGTTTTTGTTTTGTTTATATAATTAGTATCACAATTGATTCTTTAAAAGTAAGATGAACCGTTAAAGTATAAGTTTATATGTTACCTTATCTTGTTGCCATGTCGTTTAGATCTTCTTAGACATCCCCTCGGATCCATTTCGATGTTATTTTTTCCAATACCTACTTCCAGTCCATAGAAATCGGGCTTACATTTTAATATTGGATTGTTTTTCCAATGTAATTAATGAACTCTTTAAAATGTTAATATGTTTGTGGCTTCCACAACTGATTCACTCAGGCAGTGAATTTTATAAATCTTATACTTACGACCTCTAGTGTTTGAGTCTCTTATTGGAAAAATATTATCACATTTCACTCAGTCAATTCCATTAATAATTGTGTATGTCTCAACTATGTCTGACCTAGCCCTTCTGTATTATAATGATGGTAAACCTAGATAGATCAGCCTCTCTCCGTGGCTCATGTGTTGGATGACTTTTAATTGCCCTTCTTTGCACATTTTCAGTTAGGATTGCTTCCTTTTTATTCAGAACAGACCATACTGAACTAACATACTCCAGATGTGGACGTACTAGACTTTTATATAGTGCGAGGAACATTTCTTTGTCTAAATATTTGAGGGTTCTGTTTGTCAAACCTAATTTTTGATTTGATTTACTGACTTGGATATTGATCATGTTCCTGAAATCCAGTTTGCTATCTATGGTGGTTCCGCGATCTTTTTGTTATTATCTTATTATTCATTGTATATTTAGCACCTGTTTCTTGGTCTATGTATTATGCTGTGAACTAGTCTTTTCATGGGATGCAACTGATTTTGTTCGTGTTTAATTTTTTTCTATGTTATCTCATTTTTGTGTGAAAACTCGCTTGATTTTAATTGTGCGATTTCTACGGGACTTGGCGAACACATATCTTAGCGGGGTCTTAAAATAGACAAGGTTCAAGCCATACACATTATATTTCCACATATTCAAGTCGAATTCAAGTAATTTCCAAAATATATAAATACAAAATAAGACATCAATTTAGCTTTTCCCTTTAACTTTAATACAAAAAAAATAAAATGTACAAGTAGACAGAACTTTCGTGTTGTTTATTAAACATATTACAAAGACCTAAATTCAATATGATAATTTCCAACTTCAAATATAAAATATGGAAGTTTTATCTCAAAACTTGAAAGAAAAATACTTTAAACAAAAATGTATTACAATCAAAATCAGTCACAATTTTATAAACTTAAAATAGATGAGGTTCAACCTATATACATTTTATTTCCTCATATAGTCGAGAGAGGAAAGTAAAATATGTACGGGTTATAAGGGAACCACATCAGGCTTGACACTTTTACAGCTAACTGAAAGTGACCAGTTCCAGTTTCAATACTACTATATGTAGGCTAGTGGGTAATTTAAATAGCTCTCTAGATAGAATCTGCCCTACATTAGACTAATGTGTCCTACCTAACTACTTCAGCACACTAATTTTCCTTCAAAGGAGTACCCAAGCTCGGATGCGGGATAAGTAATCTTTTATTTGACTTTGGCGACTAATTAAACTTGGAACTTTTACCTGCCAAAGAACACTACTCGAAACAAATATGCCATATATACAAATTAACACAATTAACTTATTTACACCTTAAATTCATGAAAATATCATTTCTCTAAAAACAGTTTTGAGTAAAGCTTTAAGAGTTAGTTAAATAATGAAAATACGAAAATAAAAATAAAGACAATTCTTCTACTGAAAATACTAACTCTTCAAAAATATATTTTAGGCAATTTTTTTGCCCACTTTTACAGCGTTATATATGTGCAATTGTTTACATTTGGTTTTATTAAATTTTAGTAACCAATCATCAGTGACCAGTTCATTAGAGCATCTATGTCCCTTTGTAGACTATTAGTTTTTTCTTCAGTGTTTACAGTGGCGTAGACTTTTGTGTCGTCTGCAAATCGTTTGACCAGATTTTCAATAGCATCAGGGAGGTCATTTATAAAGATTGTGAAGAGTATACGACCACGAACACTGCCTTGAGGAATTCCAATGGTGACACCGGATCGATTTGAGTGGTCTCCTTTTAGCACAACTCTTTGTTTTCTATTGTTGAGGAAATCTTTAATCCAATTGAGTATGCTACCGTCTATTCCTTACCCTTTTGAGTTTGTGTATTAGTCTTTATTGCGGCACTGTATCAAAAGCTTTCTGGAAGTCGAGATAAATACAGCCTATGGACTTTTTATTATGTAGGTCATCTGTCCGTTTTCCCATTACTTCTATTAGTTGGGTAATGCAGGATCTTCTTTTTCTAAAGACATGTTGATGATTTGTGAATAATTTGCTTTTTTTATGTGTTCCATAATTTTGTCCCTGATTGTTCTTTCCATTGTTTTACATATAGTAGAGATGAGACTGAAAGGCCTATAATTGGATACTGCATATTTTGATCCTTTTTCATGAATATCAACCCAAATATTTTTGTGAGTATTTTTTGTTTTGTTTTGTGCCTGTGTATGTGTGTTTTCCCCCTGTTATTATATTGAAAAGCATATTTGTATAAGGAAAGAAATAAAACTGATTCGTTGTGTATTTTCCGAGAAAGGGCTATCATTGTGCAACGTCCAGTATTTCTGTTACAATTTTTAATATAGTTTTGTTGAGACATTTCTTTTAGAAAATAAGAAACCAAGCGTGGATCATTTGGGCTGACCTGGCATACACCCCCGTAAAAAATGATAAAGATTTTTTGCAAGAAATCTCGATTTTTCACTAATTTTACCCCGTCCCCCTAAATTTTCTTATTTTGCATCGGTCGGCCTTTAGTTCTGATTACGTCCCTAACCTAAAATACTGTATCAACCTTTGGTTATTGAAAATTTGTTTACCATTCCCTCGTATAAGGAGTAAATGTACAAATACTCTCGAGGCAACAGGAAATGGTTGTCATATGTAACACTGGTGATTTTTCCCAAGCTCTGTGGTAATTTTAAATTACACCAGCGAAAGGTTGGGATCATCATGGAAAATAATTGACGTATATATTAAAAAAGAATAATAAAATTCACTTACAAGCTGGTATGGAAACGGAACGATCGGAAGGTGAAAATTATATAAGCAATTATGCGAGCTCATTCAGAAACACGAAAAGACTTTGGAGTGGTACTACTATCATTGAACAATTCTCACTGCTGATATACTCTTATATACAACGTAAGAGGTTGGAATTACGTTCCTCCATACTCTATCTTTAGGATGGCACCATGTCAGAAAACAGCTTGCCAGGCAACATCTAGCATTGTTGGAGTAACTGCTAATACGTGCTAATGGTTGCTTAACATTGCTTCGGGAAAATAGACAACACTAATTATTAAGTTTTCCATATTTGCCTAATTATATTGGTCCGAAGCTAACCATGTTGGACTAAGGCGTAGGACCAATAACTCAGCCAATATGGAAAACCATACGCAATTATACCTTTACTGACTAATGTTCGAATATTGGCCTTAATGTTATCAAAACTGTCAATACAATACAAAAAACAAAAAAAACAAAAGTGCACCAATACGGGATAGAGAATCTATGTCAACCCGTACCTTCGGCAACTCGTACCCAACAAACTCGTACCTTTTCCAACCTTTCTATATATTTATAACAAAATAGATAATGCGTGTAAAATATACATTTTAGGAAATAAAATATACATTTTGGGAAATGAAATAAACATTTTGAGAATTAATACATAGTCTATATTTTTATAATATATATGGCACGTGTTTGTGTGCAAAAATTAGACGCACATTTTGAGAATTAAGATATACATTTTGATTGGGATAAAAATAAAATTTTGAAAAAGAAATAAGACGTTTGTTTGATTGATAGTAAATTAATAAAATTTTAAATAGTAAATTATCCTTCAGATTAACGAACACGAAGGTAAATACAAATTTATACAGAAAGGTACGAGTTGGCAAAGGTACGAGTTTGTTGGATACGAGTTGCCGAAGGTACGAGTTGACCTGTACCCCGGGATAGAGGCTAAAAACCACTAATTCCACTTCCCATAGGCTTCTATGCTAATTTCACAATATTCAATGGCTTCTCTGGACTTTACCTTAACTTTAACCTGCAGAGGACTATATATCAGCATGATTCTACATATGTCAGCTCACAATCCTCAGAATGGCATGTGGGGTTAGCAGACTTGCAGTGAAGTACTGGTCACCGGAAGTGAAGGGTCTATAAATAGCATGGGAAATCCCAGTGTTTTCACAAGATAGGGGTATATTTAAAAATCATTGTGGAGATTAGGCTTCACATCACAAGAAGCAAAATGCACCTATAAAATGTACAGAAATGTTTTTCCTGTCGGAAACTGTTTAAATTTTTTAAATAAGATGAGAACTTTTTTTCACAGCACTATGAGGAACAGGGGTAATTTCTGCGTAGGACTATTTTTGCGTACGTTCCAAATGCTCATTGGTTGAATTGGTGGTCTGTAACCTAGAGCCGTCCAATACGGATTTAGCAGTCCGATACGGGATTTAGTCGTCCAATACGTCATATTGGACAGGTTAAAATCTATATTGACCTAGCGTATTAGATTAGTTAGTCAATAAAGGTATATTTGCGTAAGGTCTTCCATATTGGCAGAGTTATTGGTCCTCGGCTAGAATATTGGACTTCGGCTACGCAATAATAGTATAATACACTTGGCCAATATGGATTTTAACCAGTCCAATATGACGTATTGGACGGCTATATCCCGTATTGGACTGCGAGATCCTGTATTGACGCACTTTGGTATTTTGTATTGTATTGACAATTGTGATCATGTTTAGGCTAATATTCGAACGTTAGTCAATAATTACTAGTTATTACTTCTGGGAGTAAACCTAAAGTACGACACTGATGATATCACTAGTTGTCACCACAGGCCCTTGAGAACACACATAACTCAAATATGGAAACGAAATGATTCAATGATTTTTTTTGTGATTAAAAAATCCTGGCCCCAAGGGCCTGTGTTTGTCACTTGTCTGTGCCGCCCGTTGAACATAACCCGGCACGAAAAAATACCAACATGGCTGCGTGCTGCCTTTGTCAGTTCCGAGTAATTTTTACATTACGAAATGTTTAAATATGCAAATTAAAGATCAAAGAGTGCAACATCTAAAACTCAGGATGCTCATGCAGATATGTGAAATTTAAAAAAGCAACCACCGGCATGTTGCATTTATCATTTTGTATTCCCCGCCCTACAGAAGTGCGACCTTCCCACAGTTCCCTCATAAGCAGAGCATGCGTTGGAAGGCTATTGCAAATGGCGGCATCTGTTTTTGTTCAATGGCGTTGACAATATCAGTTCATTTTATGCCTTTTCTATCACCGATTTAGGTCAGTGTATGGTAGTGTGGCATTGCAATGTAGAGGAAACATTCCAAACTCCCAAAAAATCATTGTCCTGTACCGATTGCATGCATGCATCGTCCACTATTGCCAACTCGTTGACGGTGGGGTCGAATGTTTCAGCAACCCTCGATCTAAAAGGCATTCCCATATTTGACTGTCTTATGTAGTACTTCGCGAAGGTGACAGTCTTAAGGGTTGATGCAACTTTATAAACTTTGATTTTGCTTTTAACATTCTTTACAATAATGATAATCTGCTGAAAATTGTCCATGCATGTCAGCCATCGGCATAGAAGTATGTGTAGGCAAAATTAGGATTTCATTTTGATTTTGGGATAAGAACTTGAAGAAGTAGGTTATGACATCTCCACTCAGTAAATTGCATTTCTTACATTGCTTTGTGGTTTTGAATGTTAGCAATTCATGTCTTAAACACTTTTAAATTTGTTTTTAATCCATATTTTGTTTAGACACAAATTATAAATACTTTTATTTTGAATAAGGCATGCTTAATCCCCCCAAGGACTACATAGACCTTTTCATGTTCCTTGTGTTTCCATAAGATGCAACAATTTCTTGAAATAATTCTATTAGTGAACATTTATGTTTTCTGAAATTTTTTTGTTTTTTCTTAGTGCATGTACATGTGTGCATAAAGCCTGTTAGTAAACAGGAAGGGTCTGTCTTATTATCTAATGTAGGTCCTCAGCTTATTCATTTCAATGCATCAAACTTGTCAGAGCATATTGTAAGGTAGACAAGACTTTGTGGAGATACATGAAGTCTTCATTTTTTGATTTTTATCATGATTCATTTAAGTAGTAAATGTACTTTTATAATATCCTTGTATATAAAGTTGAACATTTTGACATTTCTGTATATTGATAATACAGATGCATTTCCAGTGTGCTCAGCGACTTTGGTTCTCTTACACTCAAGTTGAGTTTTAAATCAGTGTTGATTTGTGAAGCACTGTGTCATTTTAACAAAACATCAATAGGTTCATACTGTTTTCTGTATAATTATTATAATAATTATTTAAAGATTGAAAAATCAAAAGATAAGTTAATTACTTGTTAGAATATGAAATTCGTTCGACTTAGTTGTAAATGGAAAATAATACATTCTAATATGATCTCTTCATATCGTCAAACAGTATATGTCGGTGCAACCCCCACCTTTAGCACCTGCACGCTGTCTCCTTTCTTTCGCTGTTGCCCAGAGACAAAACACTCATATAAAAAAAACGTTCACATGATGATTTAATGGCTGAGAGGTTATCTAATTGAAATCAATTATATGATTATATAAATACACACATTTAACACATATCATGACATATATATACAAATTTAATCCAACTTCCATATGGGGGAGGTTAAACGGAACAGCCGTTATTTTGGCTACGGCTAGGGAAATTTTTGTCACAGAAACTACAGTATTTGTCACATTAAAAAAGAAATAATTCCTTCTGGGGGTAGATTTGTACTCACTTTAACATGGGTTTGGCATTTATATTTATAAGTAAATTACCAAAGAAAGTATGATAAGGTTGAATGAGACATATTTAATAGCACAAGCTACATTATGTACAACATAGAAATTAATAATCCACAATGGTAAATCTTTCTGTTTGTACTGTCTAACTCAATTATACCAAGGTAATTAAATCATTGGTAGGTGTGGTCATTTTGTTAATACCATAAAAAAAGTTCTTTAAAATTAACCACAAGAACTTGACAGTCAAACATCGTTTTCATCCGAATCAGCATTAAACAATATTTTAGAGCTTTTGGGAGTTGATCCATCACCCTTTCAAAAAAGTTAAGCAAATTGGATTGCTTTTCCATGTCGGATAATTGCAGAGATTGTTATAACGTATAAATTTAAGATTGTCTTACCCCCTTCCGATTTTCCTCAAAATTCAATTTAACTCTTGATACTTTCTATATTTAATTAAATGAAAAGATAGCAAATTTTGTTCATTAAAAAAATAGTAGAAATCATTCAGCTTATTTTAATCTTATTGATTTTGCCTACAGTGATAATTATATATTTGACCGATCCGAGATTTGTTAACACGTGCGTTTCACACCCTGACACATCAGCCCCCTGGAAATTACCAATCAAAACATTGTATTACTGTTAGAATAAACACACATGCCAATCATATTGATTTATGATCGATATAGGTGATTAATAAGCAAAAGTAATTGGGAAATACATTTGCCGATTTGCAATGTGTGATACAAATTTGAATACATGGTGCACGTCAAATGAACACATGGCGCAGCACATGCAAAAAGAGGTCATGGAGAACCCTGATGTCTTAATTTTTATCCTAACTAGAGTGCTCTAAAATTAATTGAAGATGTACATCAGAGAAACAGAATAAACATGTACACTGTGTCTGACAATGAATTCCCCATTATGAATTTTATGACTATTACAATGTACAAACAGTTGATGTTGGCTAGGTTGAATCTGGGTGGTAAACACAACTATGTTGGTGTAACTCTGAGTTTCACTCCGATCATTCTTAGTGTTGGAGAACCATTCCACTGTAGTGTAATCTCTACCCATTCAATCAAATAGAACAGATATTGTTTTGTTTGTTTGTTGGGGTTTAACGTCCGAGCAGCAATATTTCAGCTATATTCAGACAAAATATAACAGATAAATCTACATCTGCAATTTAAATGATGATTCAATCAGTCTTCCATACCCTTACTCCTCTTGCGCTGAGCTGGTCTGTGTGAATGTAATGTAAGATATCCAGTTACTTCAAATTGAAAGAAATCCCCTCCCTATCCAATTTTTTCACCTTTCCTAAAAAATTATTTCCTCCCAATTTACTTAATTTCTTTCAAATTGACAGCATTTTTCACTTAAATTGATAAAAAAAAAAATTTTAAACAAGTGAAAAACAAGATAAAATTTGAAGTAATTATAAGCACTAATCATTTGATTAGTGGGGTGGGGCTAAGATTTTTTAAGGAAAAAAATATGCCAAAAATTAGCAATAAATGACTATCTATGTACAGAAAAAAATAATGGCTCAATATTTCCCCTATTATGGTTGTAAACTTTTGTTATAAAAAATTTTTTTTACTGCAGCTGATGCTCAAAAAAATTTTTTTTTGCTTTTTAGAACTTGCATAAAACCATAGGCCAAGCCCTCTCTGCGTTGATGTTAAGTGATTCAGTAAACTCATGTACATAACTTTATTTGACAATATCTTTAAAATTTTGGTCTGGCTAAAAATAGCTTGGTCACAAATGCAATTTTTTGGGTGTCGGACCAAACGTCTGGCAAAAATTTTCAATTTTTGGGAAGACTGCTGGGGCAATGATTGTCATATTAAAAGTGTGTCCTATAAGGGTTATAGGGTCATAATTACATGTACATGCACATGTATAGGTGAGACAATATGTTTAATAAATTTGAAGACAAGTTTGAATACAAAGTGTACAAATGTGAAAGAGATACAGATAAAATACATGTACATGTACCAAATCAGTCAGTAATGAAAGTTTAGTTTTTCGATTACGTCCATTTTACAGTATTGGAATGTATAAAATTGTAAATGTGATGTGTAGATCCTCGTTTAACGTACAGTGGAGGACATAATTTAAAGAAGTTTACAAAAACCATTTAAAGGGTAACCTTATTATAACGTTACTAAATGTCTTGTGACCATATGGTTTAGTGGTAGCTGTAGAATTTTTGCTTTACAAGGGGGAAATCATCTTTCACACAAGATATATGTTGAAGAAAAGTTCAATCTTGCATTCATAGTAATAAGATCACACTGAAAGTCACACAATCAAAATTGGTTATCTTCAGTTGAAGTACATGCCTGCTGATGTTCTAATACTTTAATTTGAATGGCTCTAGTTCTCTTAGAAAATAAAAGTGACCTGTAGATTCATTTTGTCGAAACTCATTTTATTTACCAATTGTAAAATGTGAACAGCGTTGTTGATGATTGCTAGATGTTTTTGGTGATGTCCCAACTAGCAAAGATAGCAAATTCTCAAATTAACGCCTGTAAAAGATTATTTCATTTCGGTCACAGCCAATAATTTTTAATTTCAAGTGTAATTTCGAAGCCTTAATAATTTGCTTTTTCATTTTCCTTTTTTAAAAACTAATTTATAAACGAAAATACTGCTGTGCATCTGTTCTAAAAGTTCAAATAATCATTTCTGAAGTACATTATTTCCTAAGTTTGATGAAGCTATTTTGACCCATTTATGTTTAGCCGCCTACAGATATGGGATTTTTCTAAATCTCAAATAATTGTGTTGTTAATCATTCCACAATGCACATAAGAATGCTACAAGCGTTAGAAACAGACACGATTTTCACACATCTGATTATATCATATGCTTAGTAAAATCATGTCTGTACACGGTAGATTAGTAGATACTTTGATGTATTAGGGATGTATCATTTATATTTAAAAGTATTTGCTTTCCTTTGCAGGTGTTTCCATGCCATCACTGTGAGGATGGGTCCTCAAGAGGACTACATTGAGACTGTATTCACATGTGAAGGCGATATTAATGATCCTAATTTGCAGTCACGTCTAGAAGATTTTCAAAGTCGATTAAGAGAGCTGTTATCAACAGGTTAAGATGGTTTTGTAAAACTATTTGCACTTAAGATGGGTACATGTGCTGTGTATTATACACTGCAAGTTTAAATTGGAGCTTCTTAGCTCCTTGCTTTGTGCCAAAAGTTTTGAAAGAGTTATTGTTCTTTATATCTAGTGATATCTTACTTAATTTTTAACACCACCTGGTGAATAAACAACTTTGATTTGCGATTAACTACAGTTTGGTCAAGTTTTTCTAGAAGAAATTCTTTCTGCGTCAGAGGTTATTTTGCTTTCCAAACTTAACAAATCCTTGAATGATTCCAAGCTTTCTACTTGCCGAATGGAAAGTGGGGCGTAACTATCAACTTACCCACACCAAAATTGCACTTGCCCTTGATGATGGGAAAGTGGAATCCCATTACACTGATGCTATTGCAGAGATATTGCAACATGGTCTTGGGGACCTTAGTCTTGTTATCAGACACATTTTTTTTTTTTGGTTTTAAAACAGAATTCTGATTTTTCAAATCTGGATTTTACAATTAAATTTCTACCATATGTTTATTTCCAAATTCGTTAATTTCTGATTTCTTGTTGGCTACTAAAAATCAAATCTGTTATGCCATTGTGGTTTATTTTCTGATACTAGTATACTAAGATTTTAAGAAGAGTTTTTTCAAATTTCTACGGCATGAAGAATAAGTCTTGATATTTCACATTATCAAGCTGCAGTCACTCCAGTACTTAATCTGACAGCTCCAGAAATGAGCTTTGCTGGAGACAGTAGGAAAATAGCACATCCAGAACTTGACTACACTGGAGTCAATATCAGAACTCACTGTTCTTTCTATAGTCTTTGATAACTTCATGAGATTTTCTCTTTGGCTCAACTTACCTTTAGGAGCTGTAGAATTGAATTTCTTTTCAAACATTGTTTTGTCAACAAATTAATGTAAAAAGTGACATCAAGACATCCTACTGTGCCAAAAGCTTTTCTAAAACCAGGCCCATTGCAGTACCAATTTACAAAATTTATGATAGGGCTAATCTCTAAAGATTAAACAAAAATACAGTACAAGACCATTTTTCTTGTGTGCAAAGGACATTGTGGGAAATTGGTGCTCTAGATTGAACACAACCACTGTCTGGTTTCATTTGTAGTCAAATCTAGATGAAAAGTTTTGTTCATGCCTTTTACTTGATAACTACATGTACTTTTGTTATTCTCTTTTCAGATAAGAGGAAGTTGATTTTGAAGAAAGTTGAACCATGGAATAGTGTAAGAGTGACATTTAATATCCCAAGAGAGGCTGCATTGAGATTAAAACAGCTGGCACAACAGGGAAATGTAACTTTAAGACAGCTAGGAGTGCTAGCAGTTCAGATAGAAGGAGATCAGCTGATTTCACTTACAATTGCAGGGAGAAACAATTCAAGGACACAGCTTGTATTTAGAACTGCAGATGATACTGTGGATGCTCCTAATTTATCTTTAATTGATGCAGGTGGGGGTGGTAATCCTTTTGGATCACCGGGTCCTTCAAATGTGCAATCAACTCGTAAAAATATTGCAGACTACTTGCGACAGGGTGCATCTTTATTTGATAACATTCTGTTACCGGATGGAGAGAATACTCCCAGTGTCACCTCAATTCCTGGAACAAGACCTCCAAATTTACTTGGTCAGCCTAGCAATATTAATGCTGATAAACATTTTTTAAACAATGCATCACATACTGTTGTATCAAGTACAAGTAAAGCACCGGGGAATGACTATGAACATTTTCACCCCAGTGTGGAGCAGAGTTCTCTTGGAGCTGACAAACCTCCACCCCCACCGTATCCAGAAGGAAGTGCTTGGTTTAATGCAAAGGGCATTCGAGGCTTACCTCCTACTACAAGCCCTCTTTTGGTTAATTTATTACAAAATGATCCTTCTTTAGCATTAGCTGGTATGAACAATTTTATAAATGCAAGGATGTTACCACCAAA
The DNA here is from genome assembly GCA_037379345.1 of Perna viridis. Lineage (NCBI taxonomy): Eukaryota > Metazoa > Mollusca > Bivalvia > Mytilida > Mytilidae > Perna > Perna viridis. Next base: position 40,103,858 of record CM074511.1, on the reverse strand, counting down.
TTCTGAAACAAGTCCACCTCAGAAAAAGAAACGTAAGCCTAGAAAACCAAAGGCCAGCACTGAAGGGGAGGCAACTATTCACAGTGTACCAAACCCAGTCTTACCACCCTACTCAATGCCAACATCAGGGAGCAGCAGCCATGTTCTACCAGTTCCCATGGTAACTCAAGCTCTTGCAGCAAACACACAACCCTCAGTAACATTTTCAAAGTCAGTGCCATCTACTGGAGAAATGTTGTATTCAACATCCTCAGAGGATATGAAAGGACCTGTTCTCGATTTTCATAACAAAATCTTAAATACGGGATCTACATGCAAAGTGAATTCAAATGAACATCAGTTACTATCACAGGAAAGCACTGTAGGCAAGATAATAAATCCATACACTGGTCACTTAGAACCAGTGGAACATTCTGATTCAAATCCTGCCAAAAACTCATTACCATTCGATAGACTTTCTCCCCAAGGATTAAAAAATCCAGGTACAGAACAAGCGCTGCTATCGAAAGAAAAATTTAATCATGTTCTGTCACATACTAAGTTACCAAGTAACACCATTTCAAGTGTGCCAACATCAAGTTTTAACAATATACCTGGGAATTTTTCTCTACAGCATAGTGATTCAAACTCGTTGTATGGATCTCAAACTAAAGGCAGCGAATCATTGTCCGTGACCCAGAGTAGTATTTCCTCATTGCCAACTTCGCAGAATCATGACTTGGTGCAATCTAGTCCCAGAGGAAATTTAAGTCATAAGACAAATGTATTGTTAGATAAGAGGATTCCATATCGGTCACAAACCTCATCAGATACAGTATCAGGTTCAACAAGTAAAGGACTTGTAAGGCATCCAATGATGCAGGATTTGCACAGTATCATTACAGAGTCCATCAGTGGTGGTTCACGCACAAGTATATCTACTGCTGAGTCAATGTTTTCTTCACATAAACATTTATCTAAAAAGGACCATGAAAAAATAATCTGTTCTGAAAATTTGCTCAACCCTACAAAAAATCCAGCCAAAGTTTTAGGCAGCTGCTCTGAACGTGGTCGTGGTATTGACTCTGAGGACCCTAACCACGTACGAACAATACATGACACTCATATGCAAAATGACATTGGTGCTGTTTCTACAGGATGCACTGTTGAAGGGAATTCTAAAGTATACTTTAATGATTCTGGTGTAGGAAGCTCATCAGAAAGGTCTGATGATACACCTTCTGATGCAGGTGATTCAGACTTCAAGTCAGCTAACAATCATGTTGAAGAATTTTCAAAATCAGTGTGTCAAGAAAATTTAATTCCAAAACATAATCCTCAAACTAAACCGGACTCCCATTTTATAACTGTAGGGTATGCAATGTCAAACCAACAACAAAGTGAAAAATGTAATAGTGATACCCCAGCAGTAGATAAAACGTTGAACCACCAATCAATGACAAAACGTAATAATGATTTGTCAAAAGTGAACAATGATTTGACTGACCATCAGGTGGCAATGATGCATTTATTCAATAAGAACAAAAAGAAAAGTCCAAAACATTTCCTACATGAAGATTCATTAAGTAAGGAGCATTTACAGTTATTACAAAAAGTTGAAAGTATGCAGTTTCTGAAAGAGGGTTTTCCACCTTATGGTAGGTATCAAAATTATTGGATGAAGGAATACTTAATACTTAAGTTTTTAACCCTACAATGAAACATAAGGAAAATAGCTTGATTCAGAAAATTTTCATTTTAATCTGTTAAGCCATGTTGGAGATATTGCCCTTTTTCAATGTTTTTTTTGCTATTTTTAATGTTATTTCTTAAAAAAAAACCACTACTTGAACAATTGGAACCAAACTTAGTATGAATGTTCCTAGGGATATCCTGCATAGAACAGATGTGGAGATTTTTTATTCGTTGAAAAACATGGCTGCTGTTACTAAAAATAGAACATAGGGGTCAGACAGTAGGTTTTCTCATATATAATATCAAATCATTAGGTTAAGCTAAATTCTGACCGTGAAAGTGTTCAGCATGATGAGATCTATCTGCGGTGAAATTTTTTTTTTAGTTTGTTAAACCACGTTGGCGTTATTGCTCTTTTTCAACATTCTTTTGCTATTTTGAATGTTATTTTTTTCAAAACTCTTCTCTGACACTACTTGACCAATTTGAACCAAACTTGGTATGAATGTTCCTTGTGGTATCCTACATAGAACAGAAGTGGGGATTTTTTATCCGTAGAAAAACATGGCCACTACTACTACAAATTGAACAAAGGGGTCAGACAGTAGTTTTTCGCATATATCTTCAAAACCGTTAAGTTTAGCATACTTATTTCTTTTGTTGAAATGACCCATATTATAAGGCTTTCAAAAGTCTCAGGGATCGAAGTTGTTGGGCAACTCCTTATAAGAGTTGTAGCCCTTGAAAGATGAAATTTTTTTTTTTTTTTTTTTTTTTTTTTTTTTACAGTTTTCAGCCAATGTCTTGAAAACTGTAATAGACAGAAAGAAACTTTCAATCGCTGAAATTGTCCGTATGAAAGTCCTACCAAAGTCTTTCTAGACTAATCTTTCAGATTGAGGATATGGGCTTGTCTAAAATTTAGACAGCAAAGCCAGTTAAGTATTTAAGATTCTCATCCTTTTATGACTAATCATCATTGACCTTTATCCTTTAGGATCAAATACATTATATATATGTCATCAGTTCATTAGGAACTTCCCTACTATTTATGAACACCACACAAAATATAGTTCAAATGGAATTTCTTTTATATCATTCTTATTTCAGTACCTGTTGTAAAATAAAGAAGTAAATCACAGAAACTCTATTTTATTATTGTTTTACCATGGGCTGGTCATTTATGTTGAATTGTTTTACTGCGTGCAATCATGTGGGATTTAATAATGATATAAATGGCCAGCCCATGGTAAAACAATGATAAATGGAGTTTCCTGGATTTATTTCAATTCTAATAGGGACTAGTTTCTTCATATTTTTGAATAGTTGCTTCCTATGTTTTGCATGAAATGTTGGTCATGTGTTTATCACTTTTTTGCCACAGCTGTAATCTTGAGAGCTTGGAAGCATATTATATTAGAATCAGTAAATTTGTTCCAGGCAATTATTCAGCTTAATAATATTCTATCATTGCTGCAAATAAAGAAAATATCTAGTTTGTTTGTTTGTTTGGGTTTAACGTCCGAGCAGCAATATGAAATCTAGTCATCTAAAATAAATCAATTGAAGATTTGAGGGACTGTCACTCTTTTTTGGCCTACAAAGATGTTTAGTCATAAATATGCATTTAAGAAATTTAGCATTTGCGGGATGTGTCAAAAACATGAAATGTGTTAAACATGTACCATTTACACACTTATTAGTCAAAATCTTCCTTTCATCAAATCAATATTTTATGATTGATAAACAGTAAAGAAGCGTGTAATTTTAATGAAGTGAAATGGGGGATTTTAATTGATAAAAAGTGCCTACATATATTTTTGGAAAACTCATGTACATCAAAGAAATTGAGTTTTTTTGTGAAGTAAAATTACAGTATATATGTAGGAACAGATACCCTGTGAAAAATTTTTGGAATATAATGGCAAATTGACTTTTGGGCAGGTTTTAAAATTTGTCAAAAGGGTGAAATGTAAAAAAAAATGTAAATGTGTGTGAAGTTGGGTACTGTTTTTGTTGGAATCCTTGAAATTTGTTCATGCTATAATTTTATAAGGATCAGAATCCTCCAGTTCTAACATCACTTTGATTCATTTGACTGGTCAAATCAAAGAGACTACAAGAGTTCTATTTTTGCTGAAATTAAACAGTTTCATTTGGGACCTTTTCAACTTGATTTGGACTAATAAAAAAATGAGTTCGAAAAGCAAAAATCTTAATATTTTGGTTTCATTTCTTTCCATGTGTATTAATTTCATGGTTAGAGGAAGAAAGATATTGTACATATCCTTGAAAAGTGTTTTATGGTACATGTTTATATAAACTTTGTATTTTGGATCTTAAAATATAATTAATGTCCACTTCCAAATTTTCAAAAATTTTATTGTTATAAAAAAATTCAGGAATGTATTAAACTTGAATATAGTGTCCATACTTGCTCCAACTGTTCAAGGTTCAACATCTGCAGTTGTATTACATTGCACTGTGTTGAGTATTTTATTCTTGGCATACAATAATAGGTTGACAGAGGTGGAGAAGTTGCAAAAGGAAAGACAACAACAGAAAAATAACATGAAAAGGGACACTGATACACAAGAAAAAAAATGTCATGAAACTTCTCTTTCATGCATTTACAAAAATGTATTTTTGAATTTTGTTTAAAAATAGCCTTAGGGAAGACTAATCACTTGTATTGGTAAATTGCTGCCTCTATTATGATACTGCTGAATACTGAATTTGTCATAGCAGTTAATGAATGTTGAACTTCCACATTGGAGAGCATGGCATTTCTAGTAAAAATTGATGAAGGAAATGCAGAAAATTCATATTTTTTTGTTTTTGTTTTTTTTTTTACACTGTGTAAAAAATTAAGGTGATTTGGGTTACTGAAACACAGAATTTTTTTTAAGCCTAATTAGAAAAAAAACGCTTGATTTATTTGTTTCTGGTAGCTGTATGAACATTTTACATATAAATGTTTTCTATTTCAGCACAAGACAAACCAAATCAGCACATTTCTACTTCAAGATTAATGGTGCCTAGGTCTGAACATCAGCATTCAAGTAGCGTGTTTTCCAATGCTAGAACTCCTTCTCCAAGATTAGTAAATCATGATGGTAAAGAAATCAGTGATATCACTCTGTGCAATAAGGCTAAACATTCACCTGGAAATACACCAGTTTCAGAGGTGGAAGCTTTGCATAATGATATCTTAAACTCATATTATAATCAAACGAACAAGAAACAAGATAGAAAAACAAAATCACCAATCAGTGGAAATTTGACAGATTTTATCTCTATGGAAAACATTCTGTCTGTGAATAGCTCTTTAGGGAAGCATTCTGATAGTGCAAGTGCTCAGGGTATTTTGAAAAACGATATTTTAAATAATATTAAAAGACAGGAAAATGCACTAAGTGTTGGTGATATTGAGGGTGCAAAACTATCTAAATCCGGTTCATTTAAAAGACGATCTCCAGCCTCTGCAAATATGAATCAATTACCACAGCAATTTTATGATCCTAAAAAATTGACTGAATCAGTTCAAAAACTAGTGAAACCTCTCCTTCCAACAGAATCTGCTTCTCTACCTCATTCTCAAAGACGTTCTCCAAGTACGGTTGGTTCTAAGTCTTCTACGTCACCTCAGCCACAAAAGATTGATGCTGTGAAAGAAACGGTAGACTCTGAAAATGTGATAAATGGTCCTCATGACTTGGAATCCAACTTGAGTTGTGAAAATGTTTCTAAAACTAGTGAGGTGTCATCTAGACTTTCAAAAGATCTCTCAGAAGTAGGTAATGAAGTGAAAAATTTAAACTCTTCAAATTTTAATCATGTTTTAATTGACAAAGTAAAAAGTAATGATTTGGATAGTAGTAGAAAAAGTGTAACTAAAAGTGCTGTTAGTAAACCAGAATCTAGAAATCATTCCTCTAGTGCTCAGGAAAGTGCTTCTTCTCTCAGTGCTACATCAGACACTTCTCAACAGTCAGAAAAATCTGAGGCAAAAAATATTTTGAAATACTCTGAACAGAAAGAAACAATTATAAACAAAGAGAAGATTGAAAATCATAAACAAAATTCAAATGGAAGTAAAGTGTCGAGTGTGGTCACAGTATCATATGTAGATACAGTTTCTACTCCAAATAGTGATACAATAAAAGTGCCAATAAATAAATCTGATGTACAAGTAGTAAATTCTGAACTTGACAAGAATTCTGAGAAAACTTTAAAATACAAAAGCCTTAGTAAAAGACAGGATGGTTTGTGCAATACAGGAGTTGATGATTCAGTGTTAAAAGTAAACTGTGATTCTGAGAAAACTTCTCCAAAATCTAGTCAGAAATCTCCTAGTTTATCACCAGTGAAAAAAAATAAATCTGAGGAAAATCGACCTATTAAACTCCACCTTTCGCATGGTGTTATTACCAATCCACAACCAAATTTAACAAATGAAACAATTACTGTGATAACAAGAACAGATAGAAAGACAGAAAACTCTGCAGGTGAACCAACCGTACCTCCTTTAGTACTTAAAGTGTCACGAAAACCTGCAGTGGTTGAATCACCAGCAGAACAAAAGCAGGAGGAATCTCAAGCATTGACTATGTCACTCAGAGCAAGAAAAGCTTCTGATGCCTCTGAAACTGCGCATAATTTAAGACCACCAAAACCAGTAAGGCAAAAATCTGTTGATCAAGAAGTTGAACAACAATACAAATTAGAAGATTCTACAAAGGCTTGTCGACAGTCGAGGAGGAGGAAAGTAGCAGCAACTGAAAATGATACAAACCCGGAGCCTGAAAAGAAGGCACATTTAGAAAACTGTGTACAAGATGTTGACCAGAAAGCTGGCAAAACAGATGAAGTTCAGGCTGATGGTGATCCTGATTCTGTGAAAACTGGACTTAGAGCTAGAACTCAGAATAAACCTGATGAAAAAGTAAAAGTTAGCCCTAAAGAACAGAAACAAACTAAGAGTACTGATGAAGAAACAAATGTAAAAAGAAATAACCAAAACAAAAAAAGTAGACCATCACCTACTGCAACAGATAAAGTGCAAGCTAAAGGTATGGTTATCAGAAAGGTGTTTTAAATGTACTTGGATATCATTACTCATTTTGTTATCGTTAATGAGCTATGCATGAGTCTGAAATTACCTAATGAGTATATTTTAATGTGAAGGTCATGATATTCTGCCATTGCATGTATGTCATAATTAGTATGATTAAGATGAGAAGGTAATTTTTCAGTTATTTTCCAACCCTTATTTTGGGTCCAAAATTCGACCCTATTTTGAAAGAGAAATATGTTCCAAATTTTCAATGTTTCAGTTTTGAAATTCCCAATTATGATGTGAAACATGTCTCATGATTTCAAGATTTGTGCATGATAAGAATGGAGATCTGTGAGATTTACAAAATCCTCTCCCTACTCTACTGTCATCCAGGGGTCACCTCTTCGACTTAAATAGAAACACAATGGTTTAATTAGAACTTTAGTTCAAATCCTTGTGCTCATGTATATAAATTTCCCAAAGCCACATTTTTCAAGCATTTTTCTTCATTGCATGGACTCAAGCTCCCTTCCCCAAAACAGAAGGAAAATCACTGCTTTTATATGCCATCAATTATTGTGAAACTTCAGTGAATGTTGAGTTCCCTTCCAAGTTACAGAATCATTTTATTTAAGAATGGCTCAATGTTCAACAACAAAAACTACTCATAGGCAACAGCTACCTCCTAAATAAAATTTTAAAATGTGAAAGACAATACTACATGTATCGTACATCTTATTATCTCATCTTGTAATGCACAAATAACTGTGATCAATCTACACTGTGTCCTAGCTAGGGCAAAATGGAAGGGCGCAGCGCCCTTCTGCCTCTATTTAGAACCCCTTTACTGCCCATTTACAATTGTCTGAATGGCCCTTTAAGATTTCCACTCTTGTTAATAAATTACCCCAAGCCAATTAAGAAGTGTCACCTTCATTAACTACATCCTGCCGTAATTAACCCTCAGGTAAACCTCAGGTAAATATGGGTAAATGGGTTAATCAGCTGACCAGGGTTATCGGATAATGATTGACAAGTGGAAAATGAATCCCAATTGGATCAATAACAATTTTATGGACAGCCAATCATTGGTTAATAATTAATTTCTACTGCTCAATTAATTTTACAAATATTTTCACAGGTCTAAATTTTGTAGAACTACCTGTGTAAACTATTGCATGTTGCTTGTATTTGTTTATTCAAAATGCTAGTTACCTCCCTTATACTTTCAATATTTTAAAAAATTTCTATATCTTCAACAGTAAAGGACATTTTCCATAAGTTGTTATTGCAATAGTTATAGGAAATAATATTCCTTCTACTTACATAAGATTTTGATATTTGGAGCAATATTGAATATTTGTAACATTTAATGCAAAATTTCACCTCATAGTATGTCATAAATGTAAAGAATCACTTGCCCTTATCACCATCATAGGGTAACATGCTGCCGCAGTGCATCTTGTCCACATAACAATTTGTCTTAATAGAAACTGAATTCTTCACTTTTTTCATAGGGGATCATATGGCTTCAGATATACATGTTCAGCTTACTCACCTCTATATTATGTGTTAATTTCTGAAACCACTTGGTCATCTGGGAAAGGTCTTTCAATACAATAAGGGTGTCATGCATATATTCATCAAGCAGTCAAATTTACTCAGTTTACAAATAATGATGCGACCTTCATTTTCAAAAGTTGGGAGGTAAGCAATAAAAATACAAATTACTGACTTAACACTAACGTACAAAATCAATGTCCCTTTTTTGTTGCAAAAACATGCTATGCGTTGAAGTGCCCTCTTCCCTGCACCCCTCTATTTTCAAATCCTAGCTAGAACACTGCTACATGTACATGCATAAAAACAAAACATTATTGAACAGGTTCCTGAATCAGACCTACTTTTAAGTGTTACCAAGTTACATGATGTACATGTATATTGTTCAATTAAGGATTCCTTTTGTTAGACAGAAAAATCATATTTTGTCTACTATTTATAGAAATTAGAGAGAAGTCTCCAGGACGATTAAGTAGGACCAGAAGTGGTCAGATATCTCCAAATGCTGAAGATGACAGCAGTAAGCGGTCAACTAGATCAGCTAAACCTAAGACTCAGAATGTTGATACACAAAATGGTAAATAAAAGGAAGTGGAATATAAATCTTGGTCTAAGAAGACATGGATTTTTAGCTCACTTGGCATCTGTCGTCGTCATTAACAATTTTTCAAAACTCTTCTCCTGTGACACTACTTGACCTATTGGAACCAAACTTGGTATGAATGTTCCTTGTTGTATCCTGCATAGAACTGATGTAGGGTTTTTTGATCCGTTGAAACACATGGCCACTTTTAATAAAGATAGGACATAGGGGTCAGACATTAGTTTTTCACCTATATCTCCAAAACCTTTAGGTTTCATTTTGATCTGTTGAGCCATGTTGGAGTTAATGCCCTTTTTATGATGTTTTTTTTTTTCTTTTTTTTTTTTTTGTTATTTCTTTCAAAAATCCTCTCCTCTGACACTACTTGACCAATTGGGATCAACCTTGATATGAATGTTCCTAGGGGTATCCTGCATAGAACTGATGTGGGGATTTTTTATCTGTCAAAAAAAATGGCTGCCATTACTAACAAGTACTATCTTTAAAAAAAAAAAAGATAGCCGACACAGTCAAATTTGTTCTTTTTACTTATAATTTTCTACATTTCATTCAGAAAATAACACATGGTTTGCAATTTCAATTTTCGATACAGTTTTTTCAAACGCCCTTAAGTTATCAGTATTTGGCCGATCAGGAAACAGAATTGCGATCAGGTGACTTGCATTTCCATGGAAGAGCGTCTTTAAGGTCAAAGGGTAAAAAGTGAAACTATACGGACTGTGGAAAAAAAATAGAAAAAAAAGTGGTTTTCACATGTATCTCCAAAACTTAAAATTTTTTCAATTGCTGAAATGATTATTATCATAAGGCCCCCAAAAGTCTCCAAGGGATCCAAGTTGTCTGATGACTTTATGTAAAAATTATTGCCCTAAAAAGGTGAAAAATGATGTTTTTTCTACCCTTTTCAGCCAATATTTTGAAAATTATGATAGGTAGAAAAAAACTTTTAGTTGCTGAAATGATCCTTATGATAAGGCCTACAAAAGTTTGTGGGGATCAAAGTTTTATGATGAATCTCTGTTAGAGTTATTACTCTTGAAAGGCAAAAAATTATGTTTTTAACAGTTTTCAACCAATATCTTGAAAACTATAATAGATAGAATGAAACTTTCAATTGATGAAATGATCCTTATGGTAAGTCCTACCAAAGTCTGTGAGTAAAAACTGTCAGACGGCTTCTTATAAGAGTTATTGCCCTTGAAAGGAAAAATTTAACCTGGTGAGTGATTTAGGTTCTTGGGAGCCTCTTATTTTTATTCACCTAAGACTTGGGGACAGAACAATATTTTCAGTAGTGTTAGATGCTGGGCATCTGTCAACCTTTTCTCTGAAAATATGGAAAAATTGGTATTTTGGTATTTTACCTTATATATTTGTCGATCAGTTGGATTTTTGGGACTAAATATTTAACTGCTGGGAAGGGTTCTGACTTGTAGATGAGACATAGCTTGTGAACTAAAATTTTCAGCTTGATAATTGACATGCGAGTTACACCAACATTTAACAGCCAGACCAGCGCCATTAACCCCAATGTTTAAATTGTTTTGACTGGTTTTAGGAAGACTCTTCATCTTCTACCTTTTACAGCTAAAATATGATGCAGTAAAAAAATATTTACTGTTTAGTTCATATTTTGCCACAATACTGGAATTTAATTATTTTATTTGTATTTCCCACTTGTCCATTTTGTGTATTGAGTTTTACCTATGTACACTCATATAGCTAAAGCCGCAAAGATGTAATTGAAACTTTACCCAATAACGTATAATTTGTGACAAAAGAAATCAATATTTTAGCTGGTAATGGCAATTCTTTTAATGAATTTCTTTTTCTTTTGAGGCTGGTTGAGCAGTATGAATGCTCAATGCTGCTGAATAATCAAAAGTTGAATTAAGATTTAGAAATGCGTATGCTATAGCTAAACATGACAGTTTTTTTAAAGATTATTTGTGGCTTTGTAAGCTCAATAAAGCCAAGGGGTTGATACAGGTTCTACATACCAAAATGACAAATCTGCTAAAGAATTTGTAAAGCAAATTTCTTCTCCTGTATAATTGATGGGGCAATGGACATTTCAGGAGAGGAACTAGAATCTATTTATTTATATTGGTTCAAAAAAGGAAAATAAGTTCAAAGGTTTTTAAAGTTTTGTATCTCCAGAATCTACTTTTATTGAAGATATACTGTACATAGTGCTGTTACACAAGCTTTAAATGATTTTAGAATACAAATGTAGATAATAAAAAAGTTTGTCATTGTGACTACTGATGGTGCATCTTGTATGACTGGAGACAAGAACAATTTCTGTGATTTGTTAAAAAGATAGAATCCTGGCATAATAAATACTGTCTAGCACATAGAATAGAGCTATCAGTGATGGATTCCATAAGTTCTATCAATAACTAATTGACAAGGCAATGACTCTCCTTATCAGACTTTACTATTTTTACAAAAAGTGTAGCAAACAAAAAACTTTTGATGAAATCATTTACAATTCATAAAACTAGTATTTTAATTTTTTTAATTGATCACTGAATAATTGTTGGTTAATGAAATTCTTGGTAGAGCTATCGTGTTCAATTTTGTCACAGACCCAAGTCTATAAATTTCCGATTTTAGTTTCCCACACTGGATGCTTTGCTTATTCGTATATTAATTTTGGAAAGTGGTAGAGGTACAGAAATTCGATTTTAAGTATACATGTTTATAATACAGTCAGTCATTCAGTCTGCAGGCTGATTTCATTTTGTTCAAAATATTTACATACTTACATTTGTAGCTTAAAGAAAAAGTAGCATACATTGTATATTTCAATGAAAGACTGATAATAAATATATAAAAAATGCTTGCTTATTGGGTGAATATATGTTTCACTTCTCCCAGACCACTCCCCACTTCTTCCTGGTGTCTCTAAAAGAGAAGTTACTTCTCCTTGTTTTTCTAAAGTCGCTTGAGCCCTGACAAATCTTGGTACATGTACAATAAGACATTAAGTAATATGGTATACAAACAAAATGAATAATATTAAATTTATGAACAAGGATATTAATACAGGTTGTACTTACAGCATTATTTTATTTAGTTGAAATAATTTTTTTACTTCAGGGTTCAGGGGATGGAATTTATTAGGTGTGAATTTGCATGTTTGTGGGTACTAATTTGTAAATTTATGAAATTCTAGAAAATAAATACCACAAAGTAAATATAATTACAGAATTTTTTTTACAGATGCAACCGATACTCTACCTCCTGCTAGCAAGAGACGTCGCACCACATCTCGTGACCACAGATAAAGCTGTCTCATCTCTGTACAGTTTTGTAAATATTCATCATAAATAGCCAGTGTTTATTGTTGACAAGAAATGGCATATAATGTACATGATGTAATATAGTGTATAATTTAATTATAAAACGATAGTGCTTTTGATATCCATTGTAAATAGGTCATGTGATATTTTCACTTACTCCTCCCTGTCTACAGAGGGGGTCATACTTTTTAGTATAACATTGTTTTGTATTGTGATAAATTTTGTTGTCATGATAGAGTTTATTATACAATTTGTTTATAATGTCTGATGGAATTTATTTTCCCTTTTTTTTTTTTTTTTTTTGGCCCTGAGCTGTTGATGTGTATATCTCATTTTTTCCACATACTTGTTATCTTCTGAAATTCTTAATACATGTGAACATGATGTATCAAATTCTTCAAGTGGCATTTATGTGTAATTTATTGGTTTCATTAGGGATTAAATGTATCCAGTGGTACTATATAACAAATAATTGGTTGTCAGTAAGGCTTTTAATATCACTATTATCCCGAATTAGGAATTACAAGCCAGTTGTAAACTAGACTTATAAATCTACATTTTTGTATGATAGGTTTTATTTCTCTAAAGAAGTTGCTGTTGATGGTTCAGTGATATTACCAGTGATATAGTGGCCAGTATGAATTGATGAATTTCAATGTAGTATTGTAGGTAATACCTTTATAAAGTAATTATCAAAGGCATTAGACATAGATCATAATTTTTTATTAAGGTACATTGTTAATTGCTGTTGGATCCAGTCCTGAACCATGTTTTTCATTATTGTTTTATTTACATGCTCAATCAAGCCAAAGTTCAGGGCAATTCCAGGGAAAAAAGTGTCTCTGGGGCAGAACATGTTTCATTTATTAATGTATTGGTGGGAATACAGTTTTAATTTTTCTCATCTGACAAATGTATTTCATCTCAATTTAATTTGTTGGTGGTGCCCCTAAATATTATGAGAATTATGCCTTCAGGACACAATTACGGAATAGCCATCGGTACACTTCTATCATCAGTCACTTTTTAGGGTTATTTTTACAAATCCCTGAAACTGCTGAATTGGTGGAAACCAGTTGTGTCAAATTGTGTTGATCATTTGTATCAACATTGCCATCACTGCTATTCAGTATTACCTATTTTGACTGATATAGGGTCATCCCATAATAAAAAGAGATACAAAAAATAATTGGTGACCCTCTTCCTTTTGTTTGATGAGGTTTACGGTCAAATCAAATCTCATCAGCACCAGACCAGCAGAGACCTGACTTTCCAGTCTTTTTTTTTTTTTTTTCTTTTTTTTCCCCAGTATTTCAAGTTTACAAGACCCTTGGTATAGCTCTGTTCAGTTACTTTTACTTAACAACAAGTAGTATCACTTCATATTTCAAAGAAAGTTTTTACTGCTTTCATAATGACTGTGGTATTGTACTTTACTGTGTGTAATATTTTTTGCTATCTTACCACCAAGAATTATCAAAGGTATGTGGATAAAATGAGATATTTTTTTCTTTATAGTGTGAGAATGCAGAGCATTGCTTTTTAAAGATTTATTTTATAAAAGCTTGTGTTTGTTGACATATTCTTGTTTTTTTTCTCTAGTCCTCATATTACTTATCTTTACAATCCTCTTGCAAATTGAGTGAGAAGTTTGTTGTCATAACGAAAACAGAGGCATATATATATATATATATTATGTGTGTAGATAAAATTGTATATATTGTAGTAAAGAAAACTAAAACGTGTAGAGCCTGTTTGTTATCTTCATCATACAACTCCCATGCTGGGTCATGAAGACTTGTTGAATCCATTTATAAATTATTGTATCATTTTCAGAGCATATATAGTGTGTAAGAGTTTCTTTGTTAATATTCCTTTTCTCTACCTAATGTTGAGAAATACAGTCTTTGCTTTCGATAAAAAATGGTTTAGAAAACTGCCATGAACTACTTGAGTGGTACCTGTCTGTTCAGATGTTACACTGAAAAAAATGCATACATTTCTGTTAGTTATGTATTGAAATTAAAGTGGATTTTATGTTTTTGATAAATGATCTATCATTTATTTCTTTTCTGGAATCTTAAAGCATTATTTTGCACACGTCATACAGTAGTATATTTCGGAGAAAAATTGGGTGCACTTCTATACTGTGTGATTTTCTAAGATTAAAAATTCTGAAACTTTTATTTAATCTTTTTGCCATGTCTAAACATATAACAGTTAATATTTACGGTATATGGCTTGTTAACTGTAGAAGAAAATGCTTACTGTAGTATTTCACTGCTGTACCCATGATTTTTTTTTTTGCTTTGATATTAGTTTGTGAATCTTGATAAAATTTGGCAAAAAAGTTCCTTTATACCACAAATTGACTTTTGATATTGATTTTTAGGGTTATGGCCTGACTTGTTATGTTTTGACCTCTGCTGTCATATCAAGCTGACCCTGAATTTATTTTGTTTTTGCATTTTGTGTGTTTTCCCTTAAAAAAAAAATCTTTGAATTGAGCTTGTGAAATATTTTATTACACATGTGGATTTTCAATTTGATTGTCTATGAAATTCTTTAAGAGTTTATTTTAGATTATGGAAGTAATAACCAAATTGTGTTTACTGAAAATATTATTTAAACTTGAGCTAGCATCAAGAAAGTTTCATGAATAAGAGACTTCAAATTATAATATGAAAACTGTTTAACTCCTTGAATAGAAGTCCAACATTGCACTGGTCAGCTTGATAATATGGCATTAAGTATTCCAATTAAAAGACAAAACAAAAGATTGTTTCAGAAACTTGCTTTCACTTATCATTTGGGGTATATTGACCTGAAATATTTTAAATCAAGAATATGGATACATGGTTTGACTGTCCTTAAAATATTGTCAATGAGAGTAGTGTGTTAAGATATATTAAAAAATGCTTTGAATTTTAGGAATATTGAAAGCGATCACCTCATTTTAGAAGTTTACAACTACAAAAAAATCAGTTTTCATAGTTTTTAAATTCATGAAGCCTTATTTGAATATTATTAACTTTCTTTCTAAATGTCACATTTGTCTTGTCCTAAATGTTTTTTCAGAATTCTATTGGTCATGGTTTTGTTTTGCAAGTTGCTGAACAAAATGAAATTGAACTGATAATGCACATATTTAGACAGAACTGGGATTTCATTGGGACACTGTTTGTATTATTAAGTTTGATGTATATGTCTATTTATTCAATCTTTTGTATTAAAACATCATGAAAGTTTTAACTACAATTTAATCTTCCGTTCATTTATTAATTCATAATTAGTTCCAACATAAATGATGGAATAATTGCATAATACATATGTAGCTGCTTTCTTATCTTCATCTTTTAAAAGCAAATGTTATTTTACCCAAACTTCAAAGAAGGGGTATAGTGTTCTTTCCCTCTATGTCTGTGTGGTTTTTTGCACTTTTTGTCCCCCACTTCTACACAGAAGCCAGAGGACACAAAGAAATACTGGTGTCCATCTGTCCATTCTGTCATTCTTGTCATACTCAGAAACTCCTGGACAGATTTTGTTCAAATAATGAAGCGTTGTTAGTCACCATTTGTAGTTGATCATATTACCCTGTGATTTTGAATGGACAAATTTTACAGAAGCAATGGGACTTTTGCACTTCCCAACTTTTTTGTGGCAGTAGGGGATGTATTGGTACAATTTTTCTCTGCAATTCTTTTCACAGAATATGATATTGTGACACAAGTTTTTAATATATAGTAGTAGATGTGTCGTATGGGGAGGCTTTATTTCAGGTTTGGGTGATCATAACTTAAGTGCTGTCATCCTCATCTGTAGACACTTTTTTTCTTGCAATAACTTTAGTATAAGTTATTCGATCTTCATGCATTCTATAACAAATCACAAAAGGAGGTATGGTATTTATTTTCAGGGATTTGGCCCGAACCATTTTGGAAATCAGGGTCAAAAACAAGTATTTTATAGACTTAAATATATAGCTCCAGTAAAAGCATATGGCTTTCCTTGAGGCAGTTCTGCAATATTTTTATACTACATAGGTCAGACGAATTAATGTTGAGTGTTAAGGTTAGAACTGTAAAAGGTTACAAGCAATCATTTCTGAAGATTTTCGTACAATAATTTGATTATTATTAAATGGATCTCATTGGAATAGTACCACAGTGCTATACCAACAAAGGAAGGCTGGAATTAATTTCAGTGTTTATGATTTTAACCAATTAAGAATGAGGGCACAGAAATTGAAGTCAGCAATATGATAACTTGAGTAAAGGGAAATGGATATTTAAAAAAAATGTGCAAGTTGCCTTACCACAAATGGATTTTTGGGGTTATGATTTTCGTTAATTAAGTATTAAGCATAAGAAATATTGTGAGCAAAACTTACTTGATAGCTTCGTTTCCTTACACAGAAACTATATAAGAAACTCTATATATGAAAAACAAATGAGATGCACAATAGCATCAACTGAAAGATTCGTCAAAGTTCCTTTGAGCCGTTTTAGAGGAGCTGCGGATCAGATGGTACCCCATCCTTGGTCAACCAGTGATAGTCATGTTTTATGTCGGGAATCCGGTGAAAACCAAAACAATTTTCGGAAGTTTCATCATCCAACAGCGGTTTCGGAAGAGGTGACGAATGGGTGGGCGGGCAGCATGATCACTATAATACACCTCCCGCTACGTGAGGACGGATGAATTAACAAGATGGTTACTACATGTATATTTCATTTAATTCGGCCGATTTTTCTTTGACTGGTCAAAATTTAAATTCAGAGCTTGTTAAAGCTTGAATTTAACTTAAGATGAAAAAATGAAGCATACTCTTTTGGCATTCATTTTCATGTATTTAAGTCACACAAGGATTGATCGTGTTGCTTCCACTCGACTATTGTATGTCGTATTCGATACAAGATATGGTCATAAGCATTAAGATGCTATGCCGTAAAAATGTGTTTTCACTGGACATAAAAGCCGTCATTTGTATTTTCGGTTATCTCGAGTGTTCTACACACATGCACGCTGTACTGAACTGAACCATAGTCACAGTTAGAATACAATTCTACCATACTCCAACGTACAAAAATGGAAGCATCAAATCAGAAAATAGTTTGCTATCCTACCTGTATCATTGCAGAAGTAGGTTATCGGCTATTTTTCATTTTGCTTGGAAACAGATTATAACAAAGTTAAAATGGAGCACCTACTTCTTTTCAAATGGCAAAAAAATTGAGGGACTAATTCCTTTTCCCATTGTGACAATGTCCCTACGCCTGTAAAAACAAAAAAATTACGACCCAAGTATTTAAAGTAAATTATTTTGTGTTTGTTTTGTTTTTGTTGTTTGGGGTTTTTTTTTGTTTAGAATAAAAAACATTTATGGCCTTGCAGACCACAGCCGAAATTAAAATATATAACCAATATTAGGAGTTTGTTATTATATTGAATGCAAGTAAGGAGAACTTACATTGTATTTGAAACGATTTTAAAGCTTTCCGCTTATTATAGAATTTGTTATCAATTGTTTTCAAGAGCTAAGCATGAAAAGAAACATTCTTAACCTTTGTCCTGACATACAAGCTGAAAATTAAATGTTTTCAACTAGTTTAGGTCATAGATATCTTTAAAAAAGTAGAATTCTCCCAACATGATTATATACACAGGATTATGTTTATACATGTCAATGTGATATTGTAAGGGATATAGATAGATTCTTTACCTGGTATTTAACTTAGCTCAGGTGAAAATCTCGCACACAAATTAATTTCCTTCCTGATTAACATCATGAGTAGACCTAAGCGGAAAGCAGCTGCTGATTCAGAAATCAAAGCTAAAAGGGCTAAAGGAGAAACAGACCTCGAGGGAGATCTTAAATGGCACCAGTTTGGAGATGTTATAAAAGGGATGTGTCCTCTATTGAAACTGACATCGGATTCTTTGCCTGGAAGAGACAAAGTTGCTGGTTTTGATATCGATTTTACAGTCATCAAAACTGCAAGTGGTAGAAGATTTGCAACAGGTAAAATCTATTGTTTACTTTTTAGGTGACTGAAAATGCGCGTGACCTTAAAACCTTCTTCGGGAGTTTTCTCGCCATTTTACAATTCAGTCTATCCTTGATTTAAATAATTTCTCCACTCCCTATTGTAAAATTAAGATTTGACCATCTCGAGTGGAGAAATAATTTAAACCACCTGACTCCGTTGTGTCACGACATTATGTCCGAGTCTACCATTCAAATGCATGGAGATTGGCTATTTGCAGATCGTTGAGTTCAGTTTTAAAAACAAAACATCTTTTTGTGTAAAAATATCGACCAAAAAATTGTAAATATCCAGTATTACATAACAAAAATATTAAGAAAAGCAAAAATAGAAGATTTTGCATTGTAATGCAGCGTTTTGAGATCCCGGAAGTAAGCAATAGGATGCAGATCGGTTCTCGGATTTCAGTACGTACTATACTCCTACAATGTAAGAGGTTGGAATTCCGTTCCTCCATACCCCAACCTCTTACTTCCGAGCGCCATATTGCATAACGCTCGTTCCGCCGTTCTTGGAAATCGGCAGAATTAAAGTAAACTATTTACCATTTAAAACGTTTTATACTGTTTCTTTATCATAATACGGTAGAAGGTGACTAAACTGAAGAAAAATAAATAGCCTACCTGATGAGAAAATCCAGCAATCCTGGAAATCCTTTGTAAATGCAGTTAAAGTGAACTTGCATATTTGGTTTTTAGCTTTTGAGTGCGTAATTACGGTTGATAAAATTACGAATTTTAAAATTTGCGATACGAACATATCAAATTAACCAACGAATTGCCTTTACCAACTTTAAGTTCGTTTTGTCAAAAATATATTGTATTCCGTAAAATTAGTGACCTAATTCAAAATTGCTGGTCATTTTGACAACTGTCTTCATTACAAATGTTTTCTAGGTATTTAACACTTTATTATCGCTCGATTTCCGGTAGGTTAAACTTCTTTTATGTAAATAAAAGACTTAAACTGTTTTAAAACACATGTTAAGCTAATTCACATTTGCGGTGGCTTTCAACGTGTCAGATGCTAGCGTTTAGGATGGCACTAAGTCAGAAAATAGCTTGCCAGACATTGCTGGAGTATACGTTCTACATTGGAATTCCTGAAAGGAAAATGGAACTATAAGGAGACTTACAAACCCTGTTAAGGAGAATCTACATTTGTTTGCTAGTTAAGTCGGAACATTCTGAATTCGGCCTCGAAACCGTGCTATTACCCTACAGTTTACCGAATTTTAGACGCAAAGCCTGATTTTGTTTATGTTGTATCCTCCAACGGTGGTCATATTTCATGCATTTTACAAAATACTCCTCTTGTGATGTAGGAAGGCAATGCACTGTAATCAACCATGGGTTTCTGGTGATGCTGTCATGCGTATTACATTGTACCGCTTTCCCCCTTATATATTTAGGTGCTTCTGATTGGGAGTTTTGGGACGACTGTGTCCCAAGTAAGCTACAGGAACTTGATCACAATGGTTACAGAGTCGTTTTCTTCACAAATCAGGCTGGTATTGAAAAGCTTAAAGTAAAACCTGAGGACTTCATGAAGAAAACAGAAGCAATAATTAAGGAGATTGGAGTGCCAGTTTATGTATGTATACATTGAATTCGTAAAACTAATTACTGGGTATTCATTATACACTTAAATAGAGTCACATAGCTATTCTAGTGCTAGAGTTATTTCCTTACTCGGTGCCATCCTAATTTAAATTAAAGGAAGACGGGAAACCAACCTTACATTGTAGGAGTAATCTTTTACCATAAGATAACGCGTTGTTATATATATTTAAGAATTTATCAAGCTCCACGCAGCAGCAGACGTTCGTTCCGTCTCTTACTAACCTCTGCAGACAGGCCTTTCAAAATTCTCGGACACTTTTCATATAAAACGTCGTATATATGACAATCGGGTAACGTCTCGTAAAAATATTAATAGGATAATCAATCGGAAGGAGTGAATAACCAAAATATGATCATGAGTGCCGAAGAACGCATGGATTTAACGAGTATGCGGAACTTGTTCCGCGCACGAGTTAAATCTTACTGTGTTCTTCGCATGTTATTCACGATAACCGATGGATTATCATATTTATTATACAGATTTCTTCGATTATTCGTTATTGTTATTTTCAGCTTAAATTAAAAATTTTGTGAACAGTGGATTGATTTCAAAGTTGTTACGTTTTGGCGGGAGAAAGTCCAAGAGTGAAATTACCGAATTTATTTCACAGTGTGAATTATCGAAATTTATTTCACTGGGAACATTCGATAAAACACTGCTATCTATATAATAATCACTTTTCCCGACTTAGAAAGATTCTGGCTGCAGCGTCTTGAGTGAATTTCGAACGTCAGACGCTATTTCGAAGCTTGGGCATTATGTGTGCATTTTTTCCTAATATATATAAAACGACCCGAAATGACGGTCTTATATTACAGACAAGGATACACTTGAAATAGAGGTCCTATTCTGAAGCCTTTAAGTTCTATATTTTTGGGTGTCATTGGTAATAGTAAATTTTGTTTAGTGTATTTTATGTATTGCTCAAAACCTTATTCGGATTCAAATGTTTATTATCCTTTTCATATTACTGTTTTCTACATTTCAGGTTTTTGCTTGCACTGGAACAAATCATTTTAGGAAGCCGAGTACAATGATGTGGGAACACTTTGTTGAGCACTGTAACAAAGGAGTAAAAGTAAGTTTTCTTACATTACTGAAAAAAAGACACGCTGGTCGTATAAATTGACACCCACATTATTCGAACACAAAACCTCTGATCTTCTTTTTCAACATGAAGCATCTGAATTATTACAAGTATTGTTGTCACATACATATTGTACATTATTTTCATTATTATATTTGGCGACGCTGGACGCTGTTCGTACTCCATTGGATTATCAGCGTATGGGGCCCGAATCATGCCCAATAATCGCCATTTCAGTGCAAAGGAACCACTATCTTCTGTATTTATTTTGGCATATAAGGACTTTTCACAAAATAACAAAATATTAGGCAAAAATTTTATGTTTAAGCGACACGCTTAACGGTTATAACTTTTTGAATTCAACTTTTTCGGTTTGTAGCAGGTAACATTTTTTTTACTGTTCATACTAAACTTCTGTTTTCAAGTAAATACCAAATGATTGTAAAACATACCATTGCCTAATCAAACAAGGCGGTTTTGATTGTGATTTTGGTAATATTCTCTATAATGTTATTGTGATGTCACGGAAAATAATTCTTCTCATATGGGAAGAGGAAATGTGTTCCTATGAAAACTGAACACGACAAACTGATTGTAGAAGCAAAAGTAGAGAAAGGGCGGTAATTTTAAGACTAAATAATGGTTATTTGCTAAAATTTATAATTGTTCAGGAAAATTACCCTCAAGATATAGTTTTTGAAATATGAGCTATTTTTCTGAGGTTTTCAGGATTGTCGCACTTTAAATTTTGGTCCGAAATACGAGAAAGCCTAGATTTTTACAGGTTTAATTCCATGATTTTTCAGAATATTATTTTTCTCAATTTTAACAAAATAATGAATTTATCCTTTTCAGTTGTATAAGATTAAAGCATCGTCACTTTTTCGGAGTCCCGCTAGCTGAAAACGACGTTTGAAAACGAAGTGAGCAATTGCCATCACTTGACGTCCGTCGTCGTTAATAATTTTTCCAAACTCTTCTCCTCTGACATTACTTGACCAATTCGAGCCAATTTTAGTTTGACTGTTTCTTAGGGTATCCTACAAAGAACTGATCAGGGGATTTGTTTTATCCGTCGAAAAACATGGCCATCGTTACTAAAAAAGAGAACAAAGGGGTCTGTCAGAAGTTTTCCTCATACATCTCCAAAAACTCTTAGTTTTAGCCAAATCTTTCCAATTGCCGAAATGATCCTTATTGTATGGCTTACAAAAGTCTGCAAGGGATCAAAGTTGTCGGACGACTCCGTGTTAGCGTTATCGCCCTTAAAACGTAAAAAATGACATTCTTTTACCGTTTTCAGACAATATCTTGAAAACTGTGATAGATAGATAGATAGATAGATAGATAGATAGATAGATAGAAACTTAGAAATGCTAAAATGATCCTTATAATAAGGTATACCAAAGTCTGCATTGCATCAAAGTTGTCGAACGACTTCTTGTTAGAGTTATTGCCCTTGAAATGCGAAAAATGATGTTTCAGCTGTTTTCAGCCAATATCTTGAAAACCATAATAGATAGAAAGATTAAATAATTCTTATGATAATTCCTACCAAAGTTTCTGCGAGTCAAAATTGTTGGACATTCTCCTAATATAGAGTTATTGCCCTTGAAAGACAAAAAATTAACCTGGTGTGCGATTCAGGCTCCTGGGAGCCTCTTGTTTCCTTACAGATTATGTTACTGGTATTAAACCCTGGCGATTAAAATACGCTTTAGCGTACAAATATCGCGAATAACGTCAGGCCTAGGCTTTGTTTTGAATCAAAAAGTATGGTTAATCAGAAAATCGTAAACATATTTTAAAGTTTCCAATGTTCCACATAAACGGCTCTGTATACATGGATGATCCTCTGATATCGTGGATTCAGATGATGTCAAGGTCGCTATCTTATTCTATATTTCCTCTTTTAGTTGAATATGTCAGAGTGTCTGTATGTCGGTGATGCTGCTGGGAGAGCGAAGGAATGGTCTCCAGGAAAACCAAAAGATTTTTCATGTAGTGATAGAATGTTCGCTGCAAACCTCGAAATAGGTATTGATATTTTAAATCTTTATTTTCTATGTTTGCGGTTAAAATACTATGAAAAATCAATATTAAATATAAAATTATGATAAATAGGATGTTTAACAACACTCTTATGACAAGAAAATGGGTCAAACACAGAAATGGCCGAGTTGAAAAATACACATTCGATAAACAGGAAGTAGAAATGCGACAGACATGAAATCGCACCCCAAGTTGCGTACCAAATATCTTATATTTCGAAAATATTGCACAAGTGCAAGCCGGTCGAATATTAATCAGAAAGGAACAAAGATCCTGCAAAAAGTAATTTGAGGACTTTTGATCAGCCTACCCTTGACCAAAATAGTCCAATATATTCTGACATATCAACACCAAATTAAAAAGAGGAGAGTTCCATAGTCAAAGGAAATCAGGACAATTCGGTATTGAGTATAGTCACACCTGAATTACAGGACCAAGAGAGTGCAAGTTTTTGTCACATAAGACTGGTGGTTTTTATGTACAGCTTAATTTTTAAACAGAATTCCGTGGGCAGGAATTTTCTACGGTATATTGCATAATACAGGTCTCTTTGGTCTTTGCGTTTTAAGATGTCCCATATTTTCAGTTTTCTATTGCATGTTCATATATTTCAGATTTCTACACACCCGAAGAATATTTCTTCAAGGAGAAACCAGCTCCATTTCAATGGCGTTCAATTGATCCCAACGCTGTGTTAGCTAAAGCTGCAAAGCCTAAAAAGGAACAGCACCATTCAAATGTAAGTTATCTGAATTTGAGATTAAAGTGAACTTCGTAATTTTAGATGTTCGCACATTTAAGAAAGATTACAATTCTATACAAATACAGTTTCTGGTATTTAAAAAGAAATATATTTAATATTCAAGAAGTAAAATATATTACAGAAACGAAAACTGTTTTAGATGAATTAATAGCTGTTTTACCTTGCCAACTCTTTCACAATCTTCTCATGAAGTCTTTACTTAGTCTGTGAGTAAGTTGGTCTCGTTCATACACCGATGAACTCTCCAAAACAGTTTTTATTTCTTATAACCCAATTTTAACTTAGACGCGATTTTTCTCAATTGAACAAAGGGTCTACTGTACAGCTTCATGAATCGTTCATCAAAACATAAACGAAAAGTTAGCCCAAGTAAATCAAAATAGTCAATAACAGTCAATACAGCAATTATTATTATTTTAATCAGTTTTATTGTCATGTTTTTCAGCTGTCCTGACACACCCACACAAACACACACACACACACACACATGTATTCTCCCATGTTTGTTTAGTTTACAACAATAAATTCAATGGCATTTTAGCATTTAAATTTTATTTGGGTGTGGATTTGGACTATATTTGTAAATGATTAATATCAAGTCATTGTTTTACAACAGAAACAAGAACTAGTGGTGATATGTGGGTGTCCAGCATCAGGGAAGAGTACGTTCAGGAGGAAACACTTTGAGAAGAATGGTTATGTTGTTGTTAACAGGGATACCATGGGAACTATGGACAAATGTGTTAAGGTTTGTGTTAAACTAGCAGGGGTATTTTAGTAGGTACAGGGTTTCATATTTGACCTTTTCATTTTTTTTTGTATATAGGTAATTAATAATTTTCTTTTTTCCTTTCAATTTTTCCCTTTTAGAAGTTTGATTTGCTAATGACCTAAAACCAAAGAGATATATTTTTTGTTTAATATGTACATTTGTATATACATTTAACTGCAGGCTTCTTTCTACCATGAAGCAAGCTACTCGGATGGAGTATTTTTTATTTAAGAATTGGCTATGAAAAAATATTTTTGTCTATTCTATGCACTTCGCGCAATAAACAATACGCACATGAAAAATTTATGTTTTTTTTCAATAGACAAAAAATTTTTTTCATAGCCAATTCTTATAAATCAATTTTAAAACGTATTTTTATCTTTAAACATGAGAAAAGTAGCTCTGAACTTAACTGAATAGGGGAGTGTCAATATTTTTTATTCATTGAGATATAACAAAATTATTTTAACCAATCAGATTACAGTATTTATCTCAAATTAATTTATTACTGGTTGCATTTTCTTCTTCAGGCAGCAAAAGAAGCTATAAAGAATGGGAAAAGTGTTGTTTCCGACAACACAAATCCTTCAAAAATAGCTCGGAAAGATTTTGTAGATATTGCGAAAAAAGCAGGTGAGATTCATTTGGAATTTGGCCAAAAAAATAATATGTCTGTTTCCTGCTACCTTACCTACCCTATTTTTTTGTTCCTACTCTAAACATTTTATGACCATTTTGGATCAAGCAAGTCTTGATTGTTTCCCCATTAACTCAATGTAAATTTTTTTTGAAAAAAAAATAATTTCCCTAGCTACTTACCTTATTTCTTCTTGCTGGTTGCAGGAAACAAGACTATTTTTGTTATTTTTTCGGCATTACTTGTCAGTGGTGTTCAAACTGTCTCACGATTTTTGTTGAATCTAGATGTTCTTTTACATTGAAGTATAGCCCCATCTAAAAGGTATGCAATGCGAAAAAATAAGTGGTCTTGCATTACACAGAGTTTTGATAAAAGTGTCAGTAAAAGTTGGGTTTAGCAGTTACATGTATTTACAATTGAAGTTAAGTTGAATTTTTACAATTTTAAAGTAGGAATTTTTTTTTCGCCAAACTGCTACAAAATATCATTTAACATATTGCAAAATGTAAACCATTCTCAGTAAAAGCGAACATCGCAGGTATTATTTAAAGGGTCTAATAAATACATCTTAACAACATGGTATCAAAATTCAACGCGTGGTTCTTTAACTTCTGCATGCTTATTAGACAAAGTATATGGTGTGCTTGCTTTCGTCTTTGTTTCCTTACCCTTTCTTATTTACTTTGTTTATTCACTCTAGAATTTCGGATATACTTTAAACGTGGGTACCTTTAACGATTTCGCTCATCTAACGAATTACCCAATCTAATCTAAACTAGCTGTTATAATTTTTGCATTCGGAAACGTAGTGAACAAATTACAAGAGCTAGTTTTAATTATATTGATGAATTATCCTATAAATCCAAAAGAAAATATCTAATAAAAATAGTACTGTGATGCCAGACTGTTGCTAAAAAGACAGTATGAAACGCCAAAGCTCATACTTCAGGTATTTTAACGGATTTCTTGTACCATGCATTTAGATCAATTTTACTGTTAGATTATCTTTACTTAAGGTGTTCCGTGTAGATGTTTCATGATGAAAACACCACCAGAGATAGCTCATCATCTGAACCTTGTTAGACAGAACCAAACCATGGGCAAAGTTCGTAGAATTCCAGACGTTGGGTATAACGTGTACAAGAAAAATTTTGAAGAACCTGCTAAATCGGAGGGCTTTTCTGAAATTATCGAAATAAACTTCATACCGCAGTTTGATAGTAGCTCTGACGAAAGGCTATTCCGACAGTGGACGGATTCTACTTAGATTTAAAGCTTATTAAACTCGTGCCGAAAAGGGAATGGTTGTAATGTTAGCAGAGTTAAAGAGTTAAAGACACTCACACAATACGCGTGTTTGAGACTTGTAGAAATCCATATGCAAATAAAATACGCCTGGGCATTTTCCTATCAAGAAACACATTAATCTTAAGATTTAAAAGCCACAGGCTGATAACCAATTTATGCCCTGGACTGATAACTTTCTTTTACATCCATTAAAAATGCATGTATCAAGATTTGAGTATGATAAAATTAGACCTTGCGTTTTTTTATTTTTGATGTACGCAAGGACCCTCCTGCGAAACAAATGAAAATCGAAGGGGCTAATTTTAATTAGACTGACAGGATTTGAGTGTATATATGTGAATTTATTGTTCATTTGGTTATTGCTCATTGAATTTTATATTGTTTATATAATTTTTTAACTGTGAAAAGATTTCTTTATTGTTCTTTTGTTAAGATTGAAATAAAGTATTTCGAACACTAATCTGACAGCTTTTCAATAGTGTCACTAATAAGCTATATCTGCACTTTACTTGTTGCGTTGTCTCAAGTCCTCTTACTCCAACTTAGGATGGTACCAAGTCAGAAAATAGCTTGCCAGGTATTAACCCTTGCCGTTGCTAGAGAAACAGAAGAGTGATACTTCACGAATAGTGCGTCTTGGTAAAACTTGATGTAGTTTATTAACCTTCTCCATTAGGTCGTGGGTCATTAGTTCATCGATACTTCTGGCAAAACAAAAAAAAAACAAAAAATAACTTGTATACCACCACTTGTTCTTGGATGATGTATGAATTAGGAGTCTCGTTAAATTACTCAAAAGCGAGTTTGGACAGCAACGTTATATTAAGAAAATTCCTATCTCATCGAGTTCGTATCTATTTCCTCTATCTAAACCAAGATTGTGTATTTGGATAATGAAATTAAAATAAATTTTGTTTACAAGTTTACCGAGTTTTTAATGTTGTCAAAAGAAATAAATTATCAGGAGTTAATGTTCTTGGATCGTCATAAACATATTTGAATTAGTTTTACTTTTGTTACTTTGAATGTAGTATTTTAGGTACTTTATGTTCTTTGTTGTGTTTGTCTGTTTTTCATGTCTGGTCTTTGTCCCTGGATTACGTTCTTTTGATTACCGCTAGAATCATAGTTCCCTTGGTTTCTCTTTTGTCTGCTTTCGACAAAACTTGCTTACTTTCTAGAATCTTCATCACAGGTTATTATGGTAGATTCTGGCATAAAGCAACTACTAGTATATTTTAAAAAAAAAGGTTAGGCTTCCACTTCTTATTGTTTGAAAAACAAAATATTAATCACATGAAACGTTTACTCCTATACATACCAAGTTTCATTCATGTCAAACAAAGCATTGTGTCAATATAAACATTTTAGAGTATGCCAATTTGAACAGATCACTTTGAAGGCTTAATTTTCACATTGTTGGTATGTCCATCAATATTTTTTTTAAGAAAAGGAGGACGCAAAAGTCTCGTTGCAAACAGTCCTTCTCCCTAATGAAATCGAAAGTTTTTCAAAATGTTATATTTTTTTAGTTAAATATTGAAAAATGCTTGGACAAAAATGATGCGTATTGTTTATATTTTTTTATGGGGAAAATTGGGGCAATAGGTTAGGGCCCCCTTTGTTTATTTCTGGGTTTTCCACTGCCAAGTACTGGTTACAATGATTTTTTCTTTTCAGATAGTATTCAGCTTGACCAGTTGCGGCTGTTATACTACACATACAAGTCAAAATGACAAAAGTATTGTTTCTATTATGCTTTCAATGATTACAAAGAAAATGGATGATTTGCGTGAAGTTTTTCGATCCAGACATATGGGCTGATTCGACTAAGTTTATTTCCAGGACTGAAATTGGAATACAGAAAACCTAACATACCCCTTCGTGCAAACTTTCGACAAAAGTGAATGAGTAAATGATAGCATTTTTCTATACATTCCAGGACCCACCGCTAAATAGGAATGATGAAGTCAGAATATCTGGTCAGTATTTATAATATCTGTGTGTGACTTAATTCTGACTTATAGGGTCTTTATGAGATAGCTTTTCTCCTTTTCTGGAGTCTTTGGATCGGAAGGGAATATTTCGTCAGTCATTCCTCTCGTAATTATCATTGGTAAAAATGTCCCCTTAGCTCAGATTAAATAGAACCATAGTTGGTTCGCACAATAAGAATATTTACTGCTGTACGTGATACAAGTACATGTATATTATAGTGTACATGCTTGAAACAGACAACCATGTACATTGTCATTCATTGTAATGATTCATCCAGAACATAATCTTTAATAAGACATTTAACCAAGTTTCTCCGCAAGAAATCAAATAAAAGGCTAAATCTTTATAATCTACTGCGATAATGAAATACTTCAGAAAACGATATTAAGTTTATTCTTTTGAAAGGGAATGTGAATAAAAATTACATTTTAAATCCAGTTATGTAATTTGAAGAGGTAAACATACTGAAAAACTATATCGGACTTTAATGTTATGTTGAAGTAACATGTTGAAAATGTTTTTGTGAAACAAGTGCATTCCTGTAAATCAGAGAATATAGAATAAGGTTCAGTAAGGGTACATGAACAGTCTTGAAAGCTGCTAGAAGACTGACAGAAGTACTTTTGGTAACTGGTTATTCAAAATCGGTCATTTTACTACTAGTATTCTATAAGCTGTTACGTAGGTCTAATGACCCCTGAGAATTAGCCTTAGTGATAAAATTGGTCATTGATCACCAATCTGAGGGCCAAGCTGACCAATGACCTTGTAGTTCGAACCACAGGCACTACACTTTTTTAATCGATATCTGATCTTAAAAAAGTTGTCTAGTGCTTGTGGTTTAATCTTGGTGGCATTATGCGTTTAGATTGAAACTGTGCGAGTTACCACAGTAGGGATAATGTTACTATGCAAGGAAGAAAAAAAATTATAACTGGTTTAACTCAAAATGGTTTCTAAACAGGGAAGTTGATAATGCTCCTTGGCAATAATCTTGACTTGCATTTGCTGGTAAATGTTTGTTGTTCATGGGATGCTGACAGTAGCGGGCAGTGTGGATAAGATTAAGATTTTTTTTTACTTTTCAACTTTTCTATGGATAATAATTTGTATAGTCAAGACACAAGGGGTTTGTCTCGCATTTTGGTAGTGGAAACAAACCCCAAGAGTTCAGATAACTTAAAAAAGCCCCCATGAGGAAACAGTTAAAATGCGATATCATAAACATACTTACATGTGACTATATTGAAAGATTTTTTTCTGTCAAGCATTACACAGAATCGCGATTAACGTAGAGATATCTATGTTCATTCATAGTGATATCTTTTTATTCTCTTTTATGTTTTTTTTTGTATCACCAATAAAAAAATCTTATCAAGTTTCTGTGATATTGTCACAAAAGAACTGAATAATCTGTATTTCTGACTTTAAATTTCTACCGAAGTAAACATGAATCCTATCATACTTTTAATGTTTTCTTTGATCCTTTCATGTGAAAGTATATCTACATATAAGTGACCTTTCAATCCATTTGTCAAACTTTCACTTCGTAAAATACTGATTTATACTTGTAAAAATTCAATATACATTCTTTTATTTTTTTTAATGTGAATAAGATGCAATTCATGACTATTATGAAATATGTACATTTCAAATACTTCAAATGTTTCAATTTCTGTAAAATTCCGTCTGACATTTTAGTGTTAAACTTGTGAATACACTGGTATATTTGATCTATTTTTCACACCAGAGATTGAGCTGATTTTCAATGCTAACTACACGTGTAAGAAATAATCAACTTGGACTTTCACCGTAAAATAGTTTCCTAGTAATTTATTAGATTCGATTTGTTAATTGATATTTATGTTGCCGTTTAAGGCCATATTACGGAGAACCATGCCTTACCCGGCACTAAAGCATTCAATGTGCACTTGCACGTTTTATTTTTAAAGCCTGTGTACTGTATTGGGCACTTAATTGCAAGAAAGTTGGACCGTTGAGATTTAGGACAAAATTATATACAAATTTTCTAAACAAGTACTATGTATATTCCATTTACATCTGAGGCCGAACAATTTAGAAGTTAATTGAAAAAAAGTCTGCAGATTGGAAATCTACATTTTTAAGCTGTTTGAGGAAATACTGAATCATATCATGGCTGAGTATTTTTTTCGTAAAAAAATGGAATATTTAATCCCAGCCCCCTTTTTTTCGCCAAAAAGATGGTAAATGCCTTGTTCTCAGTCCACGAGTATCTGGTATCTGGTCCTACTTAAACGGTCCATTTTTTTCTGAGTTAATTTTTATAAAAGAACACCCAACTATCTCAAAGATAAGCCCTGTAAATATAAATAAGTAAACCACATTTCAATATTGATTCAATTTATTCGTGCAGGTGTAAAAGTTTTTACAGTTTTAAATATGAATTACAAATAAATATGTCAAACCAAGCAGAAAATTTGTTTCTCCACGTAGTTTCTGTGTTAAATCATCACACTTTCACTTCTCGTTTCAATTTGCTATAAACGGGATAGTATAGTATTTTATAGACACGTGATTTGATAGTTGGCCTGAGGGTGATGTATATAAATTTGATATTTAAAGCATATCTTATCAGTATTAGATATTCTAAAGGTGCCCTGAACGGGAAACTTGAAAAAAAGTTCTTTTGGATTTCGAGCTGTAAGTTTTACGGATATTTTTAAATAGCTCCAAGGCTACTACTTCACAGAAAACAGATAGATTTTTATGTTTGATCAACAATCTTTATTCAGTCAGAGCGGACCCCGTTGATAAAAAGTGAACAATTTAGTTTAAAACAATGTTGATGTAATAGTTGTATAACTGTTCTTCTCTTCATGAAAGTTAAAATCAAATTGAGGTGTAGTATGATGGATTTGTTAGGATTTAATATATATCTCCGGTGATTTCAATATGGGAACACAAGTGATAGCTGGTGACTCTGAAACGGATGCTGAAAGCATCGTGAAATATACAAGACAACCGAAGAAACCACCGGAGTATGTTCCTCGCAGTCGTTCTTTGGGAGATCTTCCGGGAGGATTGCGTGTGCCAATCATTAAAAAACCAGAATCTCGCCTGCAACAGAAACATGAAGCAAACTTGGCCGGTTTGGAAGAGCTGAAAATGTTGCGACAAAAGTACGGACAGATGATGAATGATGTTAGGACAATACCAACGCCACAAGAAACGGTAACTATAAGGAATTAAATACTATGCCGTTTTTTTTTAATTTATACCATATGCACCCTATCATATATTTTATTTGTACAGTTGGAATTTTTGGCGTAGGTGTATTAAACCAAACGCATTAAATGCAACTGTAGATAACTTATTTTTTCTTGGCTAATGTAACAAGCAACCAAAATATGAATTCGTTTGAACTCGTATATTACATTTGAAATGCATATAAAGAGAGTGATAAAGAAATATATGACTTTCATTTTTTTGCTGGAGACTTGAACAAAAGCATGGTAGATGGGACCGGAGATTGGCTTTTACAGGGAAGCCCATGTCTTAATAAAGATCTTCGATGCATATATTATTAGATAATAACTGAGAATATAACTTATTAAGCTACAATTGAGATAAGTTAAGTTGAGATAAAAAAACATAATTGAAAGTAATGGGGAGCAGAAAATTAAAAAAAAATCATTGTGAGAAAATACAGTAAATGAAAGAAATAATAATATTAGAATATAATGTGTTGTGGAGAATTTTGTAATCATAGTGATACAGAGATTAAATAATGGTATTTTCAATTACAGAAAGTATCCTTGAGTGAAATTACAATGTCCGATCAGTGGAGTTTTGACAAGCATGTTTCTGATTTTTCACATTTTGCCTGATTCTTACAAATACTTACACTTAATTGAATTATACCTTAGTTTTGATATTTTTTTAAAACTAGATCAAATATTGTTTCCTCGTCAATGTCATTTTTCACACATGTCTAGACCAAAAATCATATGTTTTTACATAAAGGCAATGCCTTTCTAACACGTCCGAACCACGACATGTAACTATAGGGCATTTATAACGCTATAATTCAAGAATAGGTTTATGAAACCCTAAGGGAATACAAACGAAATAAGTCTTGAAATACTTGAATTTTCTTTGTTAACACATGTAATATAGAAAAGATAAATTTCATTTTGAAGACTTTCTAAAAGTTTAAAAAATCGCCACAGAAAGAAACATTTTGGCAGTATTCCATTTCATTGAACGTATAAAGTCGGCACAAAATACTTGTGCTTTTCGTTACTTATTATTATGGTCATTAAATTAACGGAATGTGAAAATTATTATCTTTCAATAATTTAACCCCATCATTATATACCGACACTTTTATAGATAGCCATGGGGTGACAAAATAATTGTAACGTGCTGACTATTCAATTAGTCTGACTCTCTCTCTAACTGTCACAAAAAGTTACATCACAGGAACGGGACAGTCTGATTTTAGCTAGTACCCACTTTTCTCACTGTTTGATAGCTACTCTGACTTTGGCGACTTCACAGGCTCTTTAGCCGAATACGTCATGATACTTTTGAACAAAAGTTAACGTATAAAAAAACAACTATCGTTTGTTCATTGTTGCCAAAATTTTGCACATATATATGGGTACATCTGCTTTCCTGTTTGAAAGAGACATCTATTGCGGGTGTAGGAGGCCTAATATTTTTGACGAAGTCAAATGAGCTCAACCCTTTCTTTCAATATAAACATATAAATCAAAGCAAGAATAAACAACAAAAAATCATATAAAAAAACAACAACAAAAGAAAGTCATCAAATGGGACATCAAATGAAGCCCCACCACGTTGCAAACAATTTTGGGTGGTAATTTTGTGTTAATAATCCGATCGAACTGAAATTCGAATTTGATTTTATACGTTGTGATACTCAATATACTTGATTGATTGATTGATTATCATCAGGGAAGGGTCAGGGGTGGACAGACCTAAGAACGGACGGACACGTAACTTTTCGGAGGGTATCACATAACATAAACATAAACGTAAGAGTATAAAATCAAACATACTTTACATAAGTTCTCCACTCTCTATAACAATATCTACTTCTGTTAAGTTCTTAGAAAACTCATTATACATTACGCAAATCGGTGTCTGGGGATTTAGTTCCTTTGAGGTACAATTCACATACAGACAATTTCATGTAATAGTGGATTTTCAAAGATGTAAATTGACTATATACTATTTATTAGAGGTTTTTCATACTTAATGTATATTTATATATACTCGATTTATTTACTCTATGACTGTCTTTGAACAACTTCTATTTGACAAGCTACCGTTTCACGACAGGCAATGTCCGAATTCCTCTATTGTTTACATATATTTTAATCAACTATACCAAAAGACAAAATGTAAATAGTTAAACCGATTTTCTTTTGACATAATGGTAAAATTAACGAGTTCTTAAAACAAATGTTTGACAACTTAAATTACCCCGAAGTTTTCAAACCACGCAGTGTCATAAATCCGAAGTCGTATAATAAGCACTTACGTTGATAGTTAAAGCAGTAAATTGGTAGGCAAAAGACGAAATTACTTCAGTCTGAACAGATAAAAACATGACAAGCCTAACTTTTCTTTTGTAGAAAATGAAAAACGTGTAATTGATATATACAACAGTTAAGAGCAAAACTACTGTCCCATACAAGTATAATCTTGAGCGAAACTAATGTCCTATAAAAGTACCGGAGCAGGAGTGTTGTTTATTGGTTTAGCTTACAAAAAGTAAGTTATATTTTTGTGGTGACGGGGACCGGGGCGGGGGGGGGGGTAAGGGTTTGGTTGATCTCGGCAATTTATATCTTGTTTATGTTTATTTAGCTAAGATAGGCGTTGTTGACCTAATGTTCATCACTTAATCTTGACTACGTATTTTCGAACGTGGTTTAATAAGTAATTTCTGACTACCATGTTACAAAATCGAAGACGCCAACATTCAAAATCATCATTGATTTTTTTCATAATTCATAATTTAAATGTTGATTTGTAGTGGTGCATTTCAAATAAATCAATCTATCCATCCATATGCTACATCAAAAATAAGTAGCACATACGTAAGTAAATACACCCGTGAGTAAAGTTAACGGAGAAAGTTAGGAAAGGACCCCTTTTGGCCTCATAATTTGGGCATTTTTGAAAATTGGATTAAAGCTGGTTTCTAGGTAATAGAAGAATAGTAAAATGGTCGCAAACACTGAATGTAAGATGATTTTGACGAGATTTATGACGTTATTCCAGAAATAGCAGTAAGCATTTATGTAACTTTTTACGAAAACCTTTAAATTTTAACATTTCTGCAAATTTGTAAGATTGTTTTTGTGTGTAACGGAAGTGGCCACACATCTATTAAATCAAGATATTTTTACACTGGTTGTAACTGACAATTATACACAAAATATTTGAAGTACAAGAGTCAACACGCATGTGGCCATTGTTAAAAGAGTGAAAAACTGCACAAAATTTGGTGTTTGTCAGTCTTTTTAACATGTTTTTCCAGTTTCAGCCAAGTTTGAAGGGCATATACGACCGTATATGTTCAAATTTTACCATAAACCAATCAAGTCATCTATAAAACACATTACAGAGCTGGAGAAACAACATAAAATTTTCTCCATGTAGACTTAGTTTATTAGGCCAAATTTTGCACATACCGAACTAACTTCTTCATAAGAGCACAAGGTTGAATTCTTAAGAATCACATTCGCCCGTAAGTTAGTTAAATTCATAAGATGCACATACGTCTGTAAGTCAGACTCGATTTTTCGTGCGTTTCATTGCAAAAGACAGGTGCACTACTTAATAGTAACACTAATGTGTATGAAATATAAGAAGATATTTAACCACTTTCATATTATGAATAATCTATTTTATTTTCTTTAATTGTCTTGAACATGAATGGAATATTTTAAATATGGTTCAGGGGGCATTTATTTAACGCCGAATTACATCAGTTTAACGTAGCAGTAAAGATTTTTTCTTAAAATGCAATTAAGTAGGGGAGAAATGAAAGCAGAACAATACTTAAGATAAATATTTTTTCATACAAGAAACTCTACTGGATATGATACTTGATCGTCTTAAGCTTTCCTTACAAGTTTTAAGTCACTAAAATCTTCAAATTTGAATTAATAAATACATATCTTTACATCTCCTAACACCGCTAAGAGCTTTAATTTAATGCCTTGTCTACATACACGTGGCTTAGTGATAAAATCGTATTTGAATTTAAATCGCAAGAATTTATATTCATTTTGATGTTGAATGTTTGAGCATAGCTTTTACTTTTATACATTTTATTTTTTGAAACCCTGCCACTTTAAGCCGTTATCTTATATGTTTCATTGACAAGCCCATTATGTCCAGTCGAGTTTAACCCGTGTTTTACGCGGCTTTCACTTGATCTTTTATGATAAAAGAATATAAATTTTACGACTTGGCCAGTAAAGAAAATATTTGACTGGTTGCTACTTGTGTTAAGAGAATTGAAAAAAAGTACATTCAATAAAATTCAACGAGAAATGACCAAGCCGACATGCATTAACAGATCGAGGCTCGGATTCAAGGAGTTGGAACCATTTTATATGAAAGTTTTGTTAATTTCTTTCATTTTATTTTATTATTATTTTTTTTTTGGGGGGGGGGGATATTGAAATAGCCTAGACCCCTTTTTCTGTACCCCTTCCAGATGTTTGAGTCCGTGGCGGGTGTACATGCATCAAGAGCATTATTTGAAACAATTCCGGTACATTTAAAAAAAACAAGAAAATAGAGACGCGAGACCAACGAAATAAATAAAAACATCACTTAAGATAGATGAAAATTGCTATGAAAAGAATAATCCTTCGTTATCCAATTGTTCCGAAGTACAAAAGTAATTAATAGTCACACACATCAAAACGAATTTGATGTATAGATTAAATAATTTATTTTAAAATTAAGAGAATTGAGTTGAACGGTTGCATTTTTATCATCCCGAAACCAGTGAAATGACGGATGGACGGACGAGCATGAGGGTCATTATCAGCCCTTAGGGGCAAAGGCGTTAAAACTTATGAACACCCTTGCCAAAATCTAAAAATAAATAAGCATCCCATAAAAGTGATAATTTTTTTTTTTCGTTGACGTTTATATATCTGATTTCCTGTTCATGGTTTCCAAATAAAATTATTCATCGGGAATCATTTATTTGTAACACCCTCATTACTGTCTTCCCAATTTACGTAGTTATATCACTACAACAGCTTTAAAATTTTGTTATGTATGACAACTACAAATTGTGTAAGCCACACAAAAAGCGCTTTTCGAACGTTGACTTAGTAGTGTATTGCATTCAAAACAGGCCGGATTTGGAGGGACAAAATATACGAAAAGTTCTAATGAACGATGCGGTTGCTCTAAACACTTGAAAATTCGATGGAAACGCATGGGCGTATTATTTTTTAAGTACATGTTGATAGATTGTAGTTTCTATTGGTCCCAGTAATAACAAAATAGTTTTATCCTATACTTTATCTAAAGAAAGAAAACCTGTCTGGAAGTCAATAGTCGAAAGGTCATTTACATCTACTCGAGACAACTTCAGTATAATCATTTCACAACGCCTATGATAATGAACAATAAATCTCAAATCACAACAAATCTTGTTGACAAATTAATCAAACACATTGGAATTCCATTATCAAAGAAATGGTGAATTAAATGGATGTAATTGAAATCAAAATACTAACAAATGGATAATACCCTTTAACAGAAATGAATGTTTACTTCACCAACACTTTTTAACGATCGAAAACTTTTTTTCCTAAATATACTGTATGATAGCCTTTAATAGGGATAATGGAAAACGAATAGTGTGTCGATGACACCAATGCACCATCTGACTTCGAACAAAATTAACTAATGTGCCTTTAATGACGGCAAAAAAATTACTCACAACCGTAGGTTCTGATATGTTTGATAAACGATATTTGAGAGTGCAAGGCTCTGTAATAGAAGTTTGGGCTTTTCTGGAGAAATAGGTATGTGTATATGCGTGAGGGATACACACAAGTCTTCTGATCAAATCGTAGCTAAGAGGGTTGAACAAGTGTGAAAAAAAAACAGTGGCGTATCAAGGGGTAGGATTCCGGGGTTTATAGAACCTTCCTTTTGTTAAAAAGTTTTAATAATTTGTGCAAAATTTTGACATATATGCAAAAGTGATAGTCTGTGATCTCCTTATCTTAATTACTGGATTGGAACTACTCTATTAGTATATTTCGAAATCAGTAAAATTCGACGTGGACGAGAATGTGTGTCTAAGCTAAAGTACCTCTGGATAGGTGGTAAGAAACAACTTGGCAAAAGAGAAAGTTTGATATAGTCGGGAAATGTAGGTTTTTTGTTTTGTTTTGTTTTTTTTTTTGAGGGGGTGCTCGTGATTTGAAGTAGCATGTTTAAAGAAGGCAAATTGGAATATGATACCATATACCATATTATATTTGTTAATTTTCCATATAAGTCATTCTTTGAAAACAGTCATGAGTACCTGTTTTACATTAAAGTGATTCATTTCCACGTACTTGTATAATTTTTGTAATCGCATTGATGAGTCTCTATATCTTCTGTACCCATTTACTTTTAACAGTCTTTAACTTAGACATTGACACAGTACGTTTACTTCGATGTGCTACGGGGCATTAAAAGTCATAATTCATACAAAATTTCTTTTTTCATTTGATAAAATCATTAATGTATGTAATATAAATATTATTATTTTTGTAAGACTATTTCTTTGATCTTACAGACAGTAAGCAAATAAATAAAGCAATAATTATTTAATACAGGGCGTGAACTTTCCTTGTAAATTGATAAATGTAATACCTAAATTGTCGCGTGCAAATACGAAATGAGTCCTTTAAATGGCAAATTTATCGTTTGTAAAGAAATCAGCGACAGTAGAAGGTACTTTAATTTTATGATGACGAAAATCGATATATATTTTTTTACTTTTCAGAGACGCTCGGCTACTCAAGTAAGATTATCTTCATCCAGTTTGGCTAGCATACAAGAGGAGTGTACGCTACCGAACGACTTTCTATACCAAAGTACTTTTGAACCCAATCACAGTAAAACTAGGTTCAGCATAGCAAGCGATGATTCTTTTCAAGATGGAGGCTCATTTTGCAGTGGAAAAAGCGACACTAGTAAAAGCAATAGTACTAGTCTGGAATCGTTAAATATGTCGTTAAAAGAATGTGATGAAGTACTAGAGCCAGACACTCGAACAAAAGAACAAATCATTGAAGATTTCCGCCAAAAATTTGAAGCAACGTGTGGCATGCAATCTTCTCTTATTCTTTCGAGGCGAAGGGCGAGTATTCAAGTAGCGAGTTTGTCGAGTGCACCTCCTCCAGTTGACCCTTCGATTCGACCGAAATTACGTAGAGCAAGCTTCCAATGCGAGGAAGTAATAACAAAAAAGTTTGACCGTAATGAGTCAATTTCGAAAGTAATATCAGATTTTAAGCTTCAATACAATTTTCCATCCCCTCTCCACGCCATTACAAGACAGTACGGGAGTTCTTCCGATATAACAATGAAAGAGAAAGTAGAACCTTCTCCTAGAAGTGTTAGCAAGGATTTGAAATCCATTTTAAGCGACTGGGAAATGGAGAAAAACAAAAAAACAACAGGAAAGTCAGCAGGTCGTGAACAAAAACAGAAGAGCCTAGAGAGTTCCGAACCTGGCTTGGCATCAATCATTCACGCTCGGAACTCAAGTTGTACGTCTGATTATTTTGGCTCCACAGAAACTTTAAACACTGTACAGACATTCCCTATACACGATGGGGGGAAGACGGAACGGAGGCAAAGTCTTCCGGTCAATCTTTCAAGACATGAAAGTCTTTCAAATTCAGTGCCAAAAATTCCAGAAAGAAGAAAATCTCTACTTGATAAAGGTGCAGAAACTAAGCCAGACAATCTCTTAAAATCTCCAATTAACGGCTCAAACTGTCCCAAACCGAGTGTCTCGGACTCTGACGATGGCATTTTCAACGAAGAGGACACAATTCTAGACAGTAACAAGACTAACATTGTCAAACCTTACAAAAATAATGGTATAAGTGCTAACATTAAATCACATAAAGTCCCAACGAAGATAAGGGTACCTCTAGAAACATCTCTTTAATGTAAACATATTAGATTTATATGAAAATGTCCAGGCAAATCTAACATGCTTTTAGAAATGTTTGTTTTTTTTTTAATTGTTAACTTATATTTAGAAAAATACAATCTAATATACCTTGTGCTTGGTCCTTATTGGTACATTTTTATGCATGTGTCGTAAGCTTGAAAGGAACCTCTCTAATATACGAAGTATTGTAACACAGAGTGAACATAATCACAACTTTATATTTTGCAGTCCCAGCCACAAAAAAAAGACGACAAACCAAGTCAAAACCAGCAAACCAAAAAAAAAAAAAGGATGTTGGAAATATAAAAATAGGAGATGTGGTATGATTGCCAATGAGACAGTCATTCACCAAATGCTAAGGAACGAACATTTAAACTTCTACAGGTCACCACACGGTCTTCAATGATGGGCAAAGTTTATACCAGAAAGCAAGCTGTAAAAGCCCCCGAAATTAATGATATCGATAAAAGTGCATATCATGGTTAACGAAGTTTGAATAGACGGGACATTGTATAAAAACTTAAGGACTTTAGTTTCGATCTATGAAAACAACTGTACATCAAAATTATCATTATCCTTGAAATCGTCTTGGGGCCATCGTGCGACATATCTTGAATTACCGTAACCTCTTTTTTAAAAAAGAAATCAACACACACACACACACACACACACAGCCCTAAGTATGATAAATAAAAACACGAACATAAAGTGTTTAATATTTTACAAGTTCTTTCACCAAATGTATTTGTGGTATATTAAAAATCATTATAATATTGCAAACCAAAGTATTCTTGCGTGACTATTCTATTTATATTAAAATGATTTTAAAGAAAAAAAAATGTTACCAATAAAACGACATCAACATTGATTAGACACATACCTTTTAATATTTTCAGTAAAATTTATAAAAAAAAGTGGCATTCATTGATTTAAATTTTAAAGTTAATTGGATAAATGGGATATTAAACAAAAACTAAAGGAAGTTTCAATCTATAAAAACACAAACAAACAAACAAACTAACAAAACAAAAACAAAAAAAAAAAACAAAAAAGGAGGCATGAAAAATGAAAGTACAAACAATAAAGTGTAAAAAAGAGCTTCACAACTGTATTCGTGGTAAACTTAAAAAAAAAAGATATTTGCTAAATCTTTTAACAAAATCTGAACTAAACCCCTGACTCCGTTGGAAGTTGTGCTTACGGGGTTTTAACATGTTAGGTTCTCTCTTTTTGGAGTCCTTCGACAGTAATGGTTTTTTATGCACTTATATAAATTTCCCTTCAGCTATTTGGAGGAGTCCCGCTTAAGAAGGATTAACATGGATAACCTGGGGTCCTTTGACAGTAATGGT
Organism: Perna viridis; assembly: GCA_037379345.1. NCBI lineage: Eukaryota > Metazoa > Mollusca > Bivalvia > Mytilida > Mytilidae > Perna > Perna viridis. The sequence goes on along the minus strand of CM074511.1, from coordinate 40,062,772 downwards.
ATTCCTTTATGCACATTTAAATATATGGTCCCCGAGTTCCCTAAACTGTTCATAAAACTCCTTAAGCTATTTATGAGTCGCGCTTACGAGCGATGAACAAATAAAACCCTTAAAGCTGGATTATCTCTCTTTGGAATCCTTCGACAATAGTGATTTTCTTTCATGCACCTCTAGATACATACGCATAATACGATCGTCTTCACGATGAAAGGAAATGGAGTGTCCATGGCACAATCATGTTATACTGAAGTTCAACCTTTCAATACAACATTCATGTAATTAAAATATCCCAGTAGCAGTATAAGGAATAAGGATACGTTGCGACATGCGAATTAAATTCTATATAAAATATGAAAAGTCCCAATAATCTGAAACATATTTTTTTTCTCCAAATAGTATACAGACCGTTAGACCATTATAAAAAAAAACAATTGTGTGAAGTTTGAGAAAATTTCTGTTTAAGTTTCTGAGCTATTAGACTACATGTATTTAACTAGATAGGACCCTACCTGAACTGATGGGGCAAATATGGACACACAATTCAAGCTCGATACATATCTCAATTTTGAAATATTATATTTGTTAACCCATATTTATAAATACTTGGGTAATGTATAAAATCTCTGCATTTTATTTTATTCATGTGCTGCACCTTATACACATTTTGCCTGATTCTTAGACGGAGAAGTTCTTAAAAAGTACTATCAGTACCAATTCAGAATATGCAAAAAGATTGAATACTCTAAATTCAAAGAAGCGGGTGGGTCCTTAGGTACTATAGCTTCTCACAAACAAGCAAGGATATTGAAACCATCAAAACAAGCAGTCTACTGCAATAAAGTGTTCTTTTTTTTTTCTTGGATTGACTGACGAACATAAAACAGACTAAAGAAAGTGAAGCTCAGGAAATAAAATATTAATGTAAGTTAGTAGAAGTAGCTTTTTTTTAAAACTCTTTGACTGCTTGAATGAACGTTTATAATAATATTAAGCTACAATAGGATTTTATAAGACAAATCTCAAATCCAAGGAAAAAATGGGGCGTCGGTATTTGAATCCGGATTTTGGAAAGGGGGTTAATTCCAGTCTATAACTTGCTATGTGAGAAATGTTCTAACAAAAGGGGATCGAAGCCCAAGTACTCCCTTGATCCGCTGCTGTTGTTCTTCGTCAAAAAAGATAAAATACGTTAGATTGGAGAAAAAAATAACCGGAATAAATATGCTACTGAAATCTAATAGGCTTATGTTTTCGTCAAATATGTCTTAATTGAGCCAATTAAAATGTATAATGTGGTGAACCAAAACCTCTTCAAGCTACAACTGTGGTGTGTGGCCACATTACATTGAACTAATACATCTTCATTTTTGAGACTACAGTACTCCGTTATAAGATCTTGTATAACTGGTTTGATGGTCCACATTGATTGGGTCATGATCATGGTCATATCAATGGGTGTAAACCTGCTGAAGTATCGATAGTCATCAACCGTGACGTAACAGGTGCCCGCCCGCAGCTAAAAACCAGTTAATCAGTTAAAGTAACAGAAAATATTAAAATAGGGATTAAGATATAGTGTCAACATATTATCCTTAATAAAATACCAAGGTGTTAAGAATCACTTGACCTGCTTGAAAAATAAAAGACTATATGTGATTACAAGTCTATCTTGTTTTCGTTATGTATCTTAGTTATTGGTTTTTGCAGGTGCTGCCTGTCAAAAATTAAGAAATAAGAGTGTTTTTTGACAGATGATCAGTTTATTTAACACGTAGAAATGTTAAAAATGTGACATGTCAATCGGTTTTCAAGGTTAAGATGAATTACACTTAATAATGTTTAATTAAAGTTGCATTTTGACTTAAAATAGTCTTTTAGTACTATAGCATGACTAGTATATAGTGTAATAAAGAAAGGCTTAGTTCATTTGTCTAATGTATTGAGTTACTGAAATAAATTACATATGTAACACTGTACTAGTAGTAGATTTTTTTTATCAAATGCCAAATTATTTAAAAAAAATCTTATCTCACCACAAATACGGTTTTGATTTGTATCTTACGGTGGCAAAGTATGTCTAAAAACATTTGTGTTCGAAAGTCTTTGTTTGAAGTATTTCCTGTTGATCGAGAGCAATGGAGTAGAAAATTAGATTGGAAATACTAGTCAAAAATTCATGGTCACGAAGCCTTATATCCTTTAAGGTGTCTATAAATTCGGTCCCAAAATAATATTCCTGGAACCGTCGCAAAAACGGATCCATACACTTTGAAAAGGAGAGGTGCTACCGGAGTATCTCAGAAATATGGGGTGTAAGGCATTATTTGCCATTTTTTTGTAAATTTCACGCATGAAAACGACAAATTTCCCAATAAGTTAACGGCCAAGAAACAATATAACATACAGTAAAACCTGTCTAAACAGAACCCTAACTAAACTGATGACCTGTTCAAAGCAGATGACTTTCCTAAGTCCGTTCATATCCATTTCAATTCCTGCACCGAACAATTCTCTCAGTCCCAAAGAGACAGACCAGTTTCACTGTAATAACGCAAATGTCAGCTTATATATAAGGTGAAAGAACATCGTGCATTAAAAAGATAGTAGCAAAACTTCTAAACTATTCAAAACTGGGAAAAAAGTAGGGGAACTTAAGGTGAAAGATGAGCGAGTTGAGAAAGTTGGGGACAAGCAAAGATGCAGGGATAATCAGTACAATTTTCCTTTTAAGCATATGTAAAAAGGTGATGGAGCAATTCCTTCATTTCAGTTAGTCCCTCTCGCGGACTAGTCAACATATAAAGCCTACCATTTAATGGCAGGGTGACAAGTCCGAAAATTCTTATTCATTAGCCCTTGTTAAAATCGAATTTATTTTTTAAATTACCGTCGCTGAACTTTTATTACATGTTGTATAAGGCCAAATGGCCTTACAATATTTAGCTTTTAAATCATTTAAAATTGATGTATTAGAAAAGACACTATTTTTAAGGTAAAATATGACAAATACCTTTAATTTAGGCAAATTTGAAATGAAAATTATTGTTATGGTTGTTGAATGTAAAAAAAAATAAATTCAATTTTAATCGCCAAATTACACGAATTATTCAGTTGTACAATACCAGGTATTATTTTCCACTAATTATACTATTAAGAAATAGACATTCCACATCAAAGAATTTTTGATTTGATGTATTGAAATTAATGTTCCTGTCAATCTTTGAAATCCATAACTTAATTGACAGCATAACATGAATTCCACAATTCAACAGCACTGAAACATTGCTAAATGCATCTTTATATATAATTAACATACAAACACAAGTCAAACTTAGGGGAAGATGTTTTATAACTTCTATATAACATTAACAATAAAAGTGTTAACAACATATTTTAGAATAAATCTACAGCTGTCAAAAACAAGATTTGAAGTATGAAATTCATGCATGTTGTTCTGTTCCTAAATGTAATATGCAGTGCAAGTTAGCATTAATTTTCCTTTAAAAATCACCATTTCTTTAAATTTAGATAAAATGAGATGTTTTATCCATGATCCAGCTAAAAAACCAACACCAATAAACAATAAGGTATTAAAAGTTTCATCAATATCTGGCAATTTATCACAAATTATTGCTAGCTTTTTAGGCTAAAGCATATTTGCATTTCCAAACAAAAATCGGTTCTGGTACATCTGTACATTTACTTTAAAATTTTATGTTTACACTTCAGTTGTTAGCAAAATATGGCTATAGTACCATGTTTTGTGAAGGAAGGAAACATATCTAAGTAGATTACTGTATAAGAGGCATTAAGCAAAGTTTTCAGGAACATAATATTTGCATTCTTAACATCTTGACTAAAATTATATTGACAATTCATGTCCTAGATTTTGACTTTAGCAGAACCTTAATAATGGCCTAACCCTTACTGTAAGCAGAAATTTTCTGTCTGACTGTTACCTAATTAGTAATTTAAATAAACCCCATTTCTCTATTCGAGGGTAGATCTACTTTTTATCACTAGGGTTTAGTGGGTGTGCTACCATGCCTAAAACTAGACTGACAAAGATTGGCTACAGAAAAAGAATGACAAATTATCAGCAAAAACTATACCCAAGCAACAAAATAGTATGGCAATTCAGAGACACATGAACAAAACTTGAAATGGGAAACAGAGACGATCTACATACACAATGTGGATAACATAAACTAGAAATACCGTGAGTAAAACTGACAAAGGATACACCCTTAACCCACATATTTAATGTTAACCTGAGTAAATGAAGCTTAAACATGTTAATGTTATTGTGAAACACCATTAAAGGACAATATCAGGTGATATATGGCATCAATATTAAAAATCCATTAATTTTAACTTGAGTTCAGAGGACAAGGTCATTTTGAGGTAGCCATTCACGAATGTAGCAAACACATTGTCTTATGGTGATTCACTGAAACACTGAAAATGGAAAGCCTACATCAAAAGCGAAAAAGTTGTGTCCCAGACATGAAAAGTGCCCAGTATAGTATGCTTATGTTGAACAATGAAGAAGGTATGGCCAGGATACAATCTGAACAGACAGACAGAGTTATTCCTTTATGCTACATTGAACTTTGCATCATCTCATGGTAATACATTATATGAATAATAAAGATCAAATAATTTAACTTGAGTTCAAAGACCAAGATCATTTAAAGGTCATGAATGTACCTGACACAGTGTCTCACTTGTGAATCACCAACACACCCAAAATAGAAAGCCTACATCAAATGAAAAAAAGGTTGTGTTCCCAGGCACGAATACATGACACAATGTTTCATGGTGATATACCAATGTGCCAAAAACTGTATACCTATGTTGAAGAACAAAGAAGTTATGGACAGGACATAAATCCATGTTTAAAAACCTATAATTTTGACCTTGAGGTCAAGGGTCCAAATCACATAGAGGTCATGCATGTATTTGACCCATGGTCTAATAGGTAATATACCAAGTGCCAAATATAGTATGCTTATAAAAAATCATGATAAAAACCTATAATTTTGATCATGAGGTCAAGGTCATATAAAGGTCATGAATGTATGTGACACATCATCTCATGGTGATGTACTCATGTGCACATTATGGTATGCCTATGTGGAAGAGCATAGAATTTTTTGCCTGGTCATGAATCTGCACAGACAGATGGACAGAGTGATTTCTACATGAACTTTGTTTGGAGGGAAGGGGATCATTAATACAATCCCACACAAAAAAACAAGGCATTATATAAAAAATAAAGCACTTGCTATATGAACAAAAAATCCAGGAGTGACATCTGGAAGAGCAAGCTAGTCATTTTCAAACCGGATTTTGACAGGTTTCACTCTAGTTTTAACAAGTTAGCATTGCCCTTTTTAACAATAAATAACTTTATCTCTTGATTTTCTTTTAAACATAAAACAAATGGCAACAATATCTTTTCCTAAAACATCATCATATCCAGTCCTTTCACTTACATGTAGTTTATCATGACAAATACATGTATAATTGCCTTGCTGTGGCCACGAAAGCCTACTTGAACTTTTATTTAAAACTAGATCTTAAGTATGTATCATGACATAAGGCTGGCTTAATCCATTGACCCTAGGTAGATTATACCTGTATCCAACTACAAAGAGAAGTTTTTATTATTCAAATATCCAAACAGAAGAAAGAAAAGAATAGTAAAAATTCTACATAATTTTTAATTAAACTTCTATTTTACCCTTTTTGTAGAATGGTAGGATCCAGGGATCTCATTTAAAATAGCAAGCTTTAGCAAGTAACAATATGTTAAGTAGCACTCCAGATAAGAATCATGCAAAATTTGATTCATTGTTGGAAAGCCTACATAATTTTTATTCTTGATATTTTGTACAATTTAATACAAAACATTAAAAATCCAAGTTTCTATTGCATTTTAGTGTGATTTACAAAGTCATCTCCCTTAATTTTGAATTCTACAGTGCATTCTATATAATTTGTATCTCCAAAGGACAAGGATTATATGAAAAAACATACCTTAATTTCCATTTACTGTAACATTTTAAACAAAATATCAAAAATAAAAATATGTAGGCTTTCTAACCATGAATCACATTTTCATGATTCTTTTCTGCAGTGCTACTTAAGTACTTATGGCATCTTATACTAGTTAAAATACTTAACTACAACTTGAAGTTTAAAGTTTGGATGGACCATTTGGGATTCAAATAGATTTCTGACCACTTCCATAATATGAGAAACATAAAAAATACATTTTTCTTTAATTCATAAAACTTAACACCAAGCTCTTATCTGTATAATTATATTATCTTTCTCAACCAAAAACAAAAGTAAAGGTAATTTCCCCAGTATGTTACAAAGTGGCATTTATTTCTTCTGAATACATATGTACAGCATCAACAAATGTTTTGACATTATCAGGGTCTACATCTTTGTGTACACCATGTCCTAAGTTAGCTATATATCTTTGAGTGCCAAATTTTTCCAACATGGCTTTTACTTCATGTTTAAGGTCATCCTGAAAGATAAAATAACAAGGGAAGCCCTGAATTAAAAAAAAATAGCAATTGTTACAACCAAAAATGTGGTGTTAATATACTTCCCCTGGCATATCTAATTGAGATTTACTTCACAAAGGCTTAATTTTCTTTTAATGAGGGTAGGGTAGTGTTGAAATTCCATGTGAGAACTGCAAGCATGATATCCCGACAGAAATCCCATCGGAGAATAATTTAATTTGAAATAATTTAATGTAAGTGTAGTAATATTTTCATAGATTCTGTCAAGTGTGCATATCAAATTCACATTGCCTCACAGGTTAAAAAATATATTTTGTGAGTACTAATTTTTGTACTCATTTGCCAATCATCAAAAAAGCTAAATTTTGTATACTGCAACAATCAATTCATTTGCAGCATAATGTAGGATATCTCTGAATGCTGATGTACTCTCCAAACTGAGAAATTTTTTCAATACAGTCAGTACAGTTTCGCTTTTTACCCTTGGACTTTACGGATACTTTTCTATGGAAACACAAGTCACATGATTGCAATTATGTTTCCCGAATAGCCAAATACTGATTACTTTGTGGCGTTTGAAAGAACTGTATAGAAAATTGAAATTGCGTGCCATGTGTTATTTTCTTGAGTGAAATGTAGAAACTTATAAGAAGAACAATATGTCACTGTGTTTGATATCTCTTCTTTAAAGATAGTACTTGTTTTACATTATACACTTTATACAAGTATATTTCAACAAAATATTTTTCAAAATAAATCAAAAAGTATAATCATTATATAGAATGACCTACAGACAAAGAATGGAGTTATCTCACCTTGGGTGCGTACAACATTGAAGGGTCTAAGTTTCCTTGTACTGTTATTGTTGAACCAAGCATTCTCCTGAAATAAATTTGTACAAAAATTTTCAGGAAGACAAAATGAAAAAAATGTGAAGCATTTTGAAATATAGTATAAAGCCTTTACGAAAAAACATAATACCTTTCACACATAACAAAACCTTCATCATGTGTAAAATTAATTATTTTGGTTATTTTTTTCTAGTTTGATGATGTTTTATTGTTTTATTGAGGTTCTGTACTTGTTAATTTAATTAATTCATGTAAGTTCTAATTGAGAATCTGAATTCATGTTTTGCTTGGCATACAATAGCCAAAAAACTTTTATCTTAGGAACATACATACTTTCATAATATCTTGTATTAAAGTTTAAAAGTTTGCTTCAATTAAAATATTTAGTACATATCTAGTTTTTTCATATCCACCTTGCATGAGTTGGTTTAACGGTCCAGTCCACACTGACGACATCATATCCACTTTTAGCCAGGTCTTCTAATGCAAAATGGGCATCTTTTGCAAACACAGTCTAAAAATAAAATCAGGTTAATAGAAAAAAAAGGCATCTTTAGTTTTATAAATCTTACAACCGAGTAGTATTAGAAATAAGATGCCATACAATCATGATATATCTTATTGTAAAAGGGAGGTAATGCAGTTTGAAATTTTATAACTTCATGGAATCTTGTTACTTTGTGTTAAAGCCGTTAATCACAAATTACTTTCTTTGATTCTACATTGTACCCATATGGTGCACCTGGTCCATGCTCCCAGTTTTTAGTGGAGTCTGAGTTGCTCATTTGCTTTTGTTACTTTGTATGTATGATTTTAGTTACTTTATGTTCTTTGTTGTGTATGTCTATTTTCCATGTCTGGTCTTCGTCCCTGGATTACATTCTTTTGATTACCGCTATAATATTGGTTTCCTTGATTACTCTTTAAAATCTTGACGTTTGTGAGATTTGAGCATAAGTGCAATGGAGATTTTCAGAATCAATACAGCATAATTTACAGATATTCCATAAATGTAAACAACTCTTCAGATCACTTACCATAGGAACCAATTCTATCTGTTGGTCATTCAATTTCTCTTTCACACCATAGGCTATTTCTCTGAGATATGGTAAAGCAAATTTGTTAAACTGGTATGGTCCTAATTCTCCTGCACAAGAATCAAATACCTGTAGTAACTACAAATAGAAACACACTATTACAAATGGTACTCAAAAGATATCAATATTTAGGTTTAAGGAGGTAGATGTAGGGTAAGGGACACAACTCCTAAAAATCATTGGAAAGTTTGTATTCAGCATTTTACATCAATATTATGTAAGCATCTAATTAACTTGGATTTATTCTATTCTGTTTCAAACAAAAGCTTGAGAGGCTTTGGTGAAACTGAATATATTACAAATATATCACTGATTTCAAGAGTTATATCCCTTACCATAGGTCAACCTCCTTAAAGTAATAACACAAAAATTTGAAAAAAATATTTTCTTGTTTATTCAGCAGTATATCATTTAGAGTAAGATACAAACCTGACTATGAAGTGTATGATAATCTTTTAAGAAGTTACTTCAGAATTTGGTAATTTTAGACTGGTTATTTAAGATAAGTTTTATTATATATGTTGTATGCAATTTATTGCAAGAAAAACAAATTATCATATACTGTGATAGTTTTTTTTTGTAGGTAAAGTTTTGCAAGTTTGAGAAACATAAACTAGCTGACTGCTTTTTTAATTTACATATTCTTTAGAGTATCCAAGTATTTGAACTATTGAATAAAAACTTTACAAAGAAAGTGGAAACCAAGAACTTGAAACCAAGGCATCTAAGAATTGTGAAAAAGTGCAACCAAGTGATTCTTAACAAAAAAAAAAGGTCCCATTGGGCAAAAGAAAGTGCATTCCATTGATATTTTTTCTGGCACTATAAGCGAAGCTACTTAAATCATTTTCTGAATAAGTCATCATGTAAAAGCAATATAGAAAATATCTACTAGATGCTAAGAAATCAGTTACAAAAATTTACATAATCCATCACCAATAACATTACAAAGTCATATGATTAACAGGAAGTAGATGAGCTAGGCCCCTGAAAAGAGGAAACACAGTACAAGTACATGTAATACATCAAATATCTAAGCATGCCCTCCAATAGAAGCTGAGAAATCAGTTACGAAAAATTTTAACTGACTGACAGACTGTTGCATGGACAAGGCGATTGCAATATAGCCTAACTCTTATGAGTGAAAGTCAAATGATATAAAAATACATAAATGTAATATTTTGACAGCTAAATCACCTGCATGATTCTTAGCTGGACATGTCCTTAAAGACAATATCAAGTACACAGCATTTGCTTCTTATTCTTATTGTAACACATATGAACTGTTTCTAAAATTATTACCTGGGCACCAGCTTTGACTTGAGCAACAAGATAATCAATAGTTTTTGAGGTCAACATCTGTAATAACTGTCGACTAGCATCAGGGTACTGAGCCAACCATTTTCTGGCTTTAGGGAGTGGGGAATGTGATCCACCTTCTATCATAAACTTCATGATGGTCCACTACAAAAGAAGTTCAAGATATCTACATGTACATTACTATATGTTTATGTATGTTTGTAACTTTCTGCCTCTTACGAAAATGAGTTGTATATTAATTTTTCCAACAACGCTTTCTTTCAATACTACACAGTGCTACATCTGATTCAATATTGATTAGTACATTTAAAATTCCAATTCTGACTTACCAAATTGGTGGGGAGTAGCATAATCTGATTCTCCTTTGGACCATTCAGTTATATTGGATTCCCCTGTAGATCATTAAACTACATATGAACCCATTGGAAAATAAATCTATTTTATACTGCCCCTTAGACCATAAAGCAATATCTGCCAGCCCTTTTAGCAATAAGTTAATGTTGGACAAGACAGGATACTGGAATACACAAGTGGAAAAATATTTTTGTTGGTACATGTACTTCAAATTGGTTATTAACAATGAAAATTGTTAGTAACCAATTTAAAGTACCAACAAAAATATGTCACATTATTCAGGATTTTGGGAACACCCAGAACATGAAGTTGGATAACACAGGTTCCACTGTTCATACTTAAAAATCATAAGCACAATGCATTTGAACTCAATAAGTAACTAAGAACCTTAAAATGGCAATAAAATTTTACTTACAGGAGCACCAGCAAAACCAATCAGAGGAACTCGTCCTTCCAATTTCTGTCTTGTTAGAGTTATTGCATCCATAACATAGTGTAATTCTTGCGTCACATCCACTACTGTATTCAGCTTGTTTAAGTCTTCAGGAGTGTTGAGCAGGAAGTCAAAGATCATGCCCTAAACAGATACAAACCATTAAAGGGATTATTTGTATGTTTTAATAAAAGTAATCATGATTTGAAATGTAAAGAAATTTCATTTTATGGCTATTGGCTATACATCGAGTACTGACTTTTTCCTATTAAAATCTGCATGGTGTAAAATACTAACTATGTATAATGTAAGTTTTTATTTTGACAATAAATATCAAAAATATTATGAATCAACATATTTCAGTTATCAGGGTTCACATCTTAAACCTCCATCAAAATAAAAAAAAACCAACTTTCAACATGACATAACTTGACTATAATGTATAACTATACCTTCCCATCTTCTATCTCTATACCAACACCCAGAGCTTGTGGAATCACCAATATATCCGAGAAAATAATAGCAGCATCCAAATCAAATCTTTTTAAAGGCTGCAATATTCAAACATTAATTTCAGCAATTAATCCTCATTTTGCATCTTGACTTAAGTTTTATTTTGTTTTAAGATGTTGCTTTAACCTGTATTTACTTTGAATTCAAAAAAGGAAAATCTATCATCATTTAGTAAAGTGGGAAGCTCCAAAAAGACAAATATTGGCCTAGATGGGCCCTCCTGTTTTTCGGGAAAAAATTGACCCAAATCACAAAAATCACTGAAGCTTGATGGTATGTGCCCACTCTTTGGTCAGTCAGCATGCCTTCTTGTTTTTCAATTCCTGTATCCTCCCCTGGTTTTTAAATGCATTAATTTCATTTTTCATTTCATGGTATAAGGCTTTAAACACAAAAAGGGGGACAGACATATAAAGGCCTTTATTACAAATATTATTTCTGTTCTGTTCTTGTTCTTGTTTTTGTTTTTTTTATAATTATTACCGGTTTAAATGTGTCAATTTCTGTTGCTTTTGAAGTTTATCCTGGTATCAAAAATCTACTTCATGGATACTTTTTTCCTGCTTATTTGCATACAGTGAAAAAAAGCTAAATTTAAAATACCAATTTTATGTTTTTAATATATGAAATTGATTCAAAATGATTTTTCTCGATTTATTCTTTCAATTTAATGTCGTTGATTTACCTGCAGTGTTATTTCACATGCCTTGCTGGGGGTCCTGACCATTTCAAAGAAGGAACAGGAATTCTCTTTCTTAAATTCATTATATTCTGAAAAGAAACAAAAAGTTCTTACAAATGTAGTTATTTTATAATACAGTTATGTGTTAAAATTGATATATTCTAACACCTGGTATTCATTTTGATGGATTGCTAAGCAAATAAAATACTTTGCAGGGTGTAGCTTGAAACAACTGCAAAGGTCAAATCTATAATCCTGGAGAAATTATAGGCACAAAAAATTAATGGTGCACCTGGTTCATGCTCCTAGTTTTTAGTGGAGTCCAGGTTGCTCTTTTTTTTGCATGTGTCTATTTTCCCTGTCTAGTCTTTATCCTCGGAATATTATCTTATGATTTGTTCCATTAATTTCTAATGCAAGCTTGATACAATCTAATCTGGATTGTGATTATGCCAATACATGAATTTACCCTGAATTACCCAAAAATTTTCTCCGACTAATTTTTTGACATAGGAGAAACATTGTATTTTGCAATTTTTCAGTTCAGAAAAAAACAAAATAACATTCCACAATTGTCTTCATAAGTGTAAATGTGTCTATACTCAGGAAAAATTTGATATTTTTTTGGTTTATCTATGTTAAACTAATGACAGCAAGGATTGAAGACCTACCAGGTAATGAAACTGGCCAAGGAAAAAATAAAAACAATGAGTCTTACCTGGAAGATATCTGCCTGCTTGTCTCATCAGCCATACTGGGGCACGTTCTGTTTTTTGGCCTTTAGCAGCTCGTAAAATCAAATCATTTTTCAATGGAGGAAAAAACTGTAAATAGATTTTAATAATACTGATATAATGTTGATAGCTTATCAAAATGTACAGATCAGTACATTTAATGAACCAAATGTTTTTGATGGGTTTTCAGCATTCTGTAAGTTATTGTTAAAGGATCGTTCCCCAAGGGAAACTATATCAAATCATGTAATATTCCCAAATTTTAACTTTTCCTCCCTTATTTTGATTCCCAAAGGGTATATTTGTTGATTACAATTTTTCTGTAAATGCCTGATTAAGCATTTCCCAAAATACCAAGTTTTTGGTAGATGTTAATTTTGTATACATTTGTACAATTATTTTAGCAAAAATGTGCAATATTTAGCTGGAACCTCTACTCTTTTATACCTTTCTACCGGGGCACCTGGTCTATGCTCCCAGTTTTTAGTGGAGTCTGAGTTGCTCAATTGCTTTTGTTACTTTGTATGTATGATTTTAGTTGCTGTATGTTCTTTGTTGTGTGTGTTTGTTTTCCATGTCTGGTCTTTGTCCCTGGATTACATTCTTTTGATTACCACTATCACCTTGGTACCCTTGATTACTCTTTCTGAGGTCAAACCAGAACAGTTAGGGCAAGTATGTATACAACATTCAGGTTTGATACAGGTCTGAATTTTGATTGCCATTATATGTTTACACATAATAGGACAAGAATTAGACTTAAATTAGATTTAAAGTGACCCTTTTATCGTCCTTAACTTGCAAACTCCCAAATCTTGTGGTATGGCACATAGTGGTACAATATCAAAGAGATTCATACATTTTTACTCAAATTATAGTCTGAAAATCAGGTATTTGCTAATTAATGGCCCCTATTCAGCCCTCATTTCAAAATAGACACAACACCCAAAGTCACTCATAGCCTTCCTTTTGTGGCATGGCACCTTCAGGTTCAATTTTACATTCTCTTATACTTAAGTTATAGTCCAGACACCAAATCTCTATCACAGTGACATAATGATATACGGCACCAAAGAAAGCATGGTCATATAAAACAAGAGGCTCCCAGGAGCCTGAATCGCTCACCTGGTTGAATTTTGCCTTTCAAGGGCAGTAAATTAAACAAGAAGTTGTCCAACAATTTTGACTCAAGAAAACTTTGATAGGACTTATCATAAGGTTCATTTCAGTAAATGAAAGTCTATAGCTATCATAGTTTTCAAAACATTGGTTGAAAACTGTAAAAAAAAAAAAAAAGAAAGTCATTTTCCCCTGTCAAGGGCAATAACTCTTATCAGAAGACGTCTGACAAATTTTATGTCTAAAGACTTTTGCAGTCCTAAAAATAATCATTTCAGCTATTGTAAGAATTGGCTAATCCTAACGGTTTTGGAGATATATGCGAAAAACTACTGTCTGACCCCTAAGTTCTATTTTTAGTAACAGTGGCCATGTTTTTCGACGGATAAAAAAACCCCACTTCAATTCTATGCAGGATACCCCAAGGAACACTTATAATGAGATTTGTTTCAATTGGTAAAATAGTGTCAGAGGAGAAGATTTTTGAAAGAAATAACATTAAAAATAGCAAAAAACTTTGAAAAAGGGCAATAACTCCAACATGGCCTAATAGATTAAAATGAAAATTTCACAGCAGATAGATCTCATCATGCTGAACACTTTAACCCTGTCAAAATTCAGCTAAACCTAATGGTTCAGGAGATATATGTGAAAAACTACTGTCTGACCCCTATGTTCTATTTTTAGTAATGGCAGCAATGTTTTTCAACGAACCAAAAATCCCCACATCAGTTCTGTGCAGTATACCCCAAGGAACATTCATACTAAGTTTGGTTTCAATTGGTCCAGTAGTGTCAGAGGAGAAGATTTTGGAAAGAAATAACATTAAAAATAGCAAAAAACTTTGAAAAAGGGCAATAACTCCAACGTAACTTAACGGATTAAAAGCAAAATTTGACCAGAGATAGATCTCATCATGCTGAACACTTTTACCTATGTCAGAATTCAGCTAAACCTAATGGTTTAGGAGATATATGTGAAAAACTACTGTCTGACCCCTATGTTCTAATTTTAGTAACGATGGCCATGTTTTTTGACAAATCATAATTTCCCACATTAGTTCTATGCAGGATACCCCAACAAACATTCATACCCAGTTTGGTTCTAATTAGTCAAGTGGTTTCAGAGGAGAAGAGTTTTATATAATTGTTAAAGACGACGACAGACGCCAAGTGATGGCAATAGCTCACATGGCCTTTGGGCAGGTGAACTAAAAAGGTGTGTTCTTTGGTCACTTTTTTTCAAAGAACTTAAAAACTTTTGCAATCAGTACATCATTCTTTATCAATTTTTTTTCTTAACTGCTTTTGCTGGAACTTGCATTTAAATTAATGTACATTCAAGGCTATAGCTACCTTGAATGTGAATAGCTGATGACTATGGAAAGGAAAAGAAAAATAGTACACATACTATAAAATCAATCAAATAATTTCATTAGTTAACTGAACAATGTAACTTTCAAACTTTGAAAAAAATCATAAGACATTATCAATTTCTTACAAAAAAAAAGACTAACCATGATGCATTGACCTTGGCCCTAAGGAGACAATAACAGGACAATAGCCTTGTATTCTTGTACTTGTTGCAAAGACCAGTTCAACTGTCATTTTGATTAATCATAAGTGTTTACAATAAATCACTAAAAACATGCAAGATGTACACTCAATTGAGAAGTCATGGTTTAGTTTAAGTATTGGAATTTGTTAAAAATAAAGATGGTTTTACATTACAAGCCAGAGAAATTTGAACTTTCTGTATCAGGACTATTCAGATGAAATTCAACTGCATTTACCGGTACACAATCCACCAAATTACCAATGAATGTTATTGGAGATTTTTTTTCTCATTCCCTTTTGGGGAGAAAGATTCTATACATGTACTTAGTGTAATTTGACATATTACCATTTGAATATGTGAAAGTTTTCTTTTTTAACTGTTTGTACATTAAGTATAAGCCATTTTCAAGTTTTGAAAGATAAAATCTCAGGACATTGTGCTCACCTGAGAATTTTAAAATACAAGTACATGTATATGAGTAGAAACATTGCAATGCCTACATGTATTTATTAATGTTTGATTAATTTTAATTTATGTCACTGATCATCAGGTTGAAAACAACTTTAAGAGCAATACTGAAATGAATTAAATATTGTGTGAATAAAAAAGTGACTCTTTCTAATTGTATTGTAACTTCTATATAAAATCTTGCACTCGTAAATGTAAACAAACACCTCTCATTTAGCCTTTGTACATTTTGCATTCACCTGAAATTCAATCTAGTAAAATGTCTTGATTTCCAATTAGTGCAAATGCAAATATAGGACCTGTTCATATCAATCCAGTATAAGGTTATCTCTGGTCAAAACCCATATCTGAGCTTTATACAGATAAGATTACAAGCTCCTGTGAAATAATGTATACCTTAATTGTTGTACCAGTACATATAAAATTCAGACACTGCCTATGGTAAGGTGATTCATGGTGCAAAAAAACCATGGATCAGATGATGATTTTTGGTCTACATACACTATATTGTATGAGACAATAGTCCTTTCTGTGATTAGATCTGTACTACTGAGAAAACTACATTTTAATTTCCTACTAAAATTAACTAAATCAAACCAAATCAAATAGGATAACTCTTGCAAAATGCTAATTTCATGTATAATCTGTATAAATTTTATCTCAAAAGCATAACTCCCAAATGGAAAAGTAAGACTGGTTATGTGATCTATAATGGTTTCTGAACAAGATATTATACTGCATTCTTTTGGGAGTTAGTATTTTGGGTATCCCAAGCTCAACTTCTCCAAGCTGAAAATGTTTATCATTGATATCTTCTTCAAAATGAGATGAATTTCTTTTATTTTTTTTAAAGGAATGTTGATGAGTACAATACGAATGTATTGAAATATTTAATATAATGCAATAAAAATTTTGCTGTCAAGTATCAAAGAAAATGTGTTTCAAATGGGTATTTTAGGTCTAGAACAGGGGAGGTAAATCCATCTAAAAACTACTGAAATTACAGAATGCAACTTGTGATGATAAACAAATCCAAATTATGTTTTGTCTCATTTTATATATTTTTTTAATACAGCACTGTTTAATATTTTTGCTGTTATATGAATGGATGGATTTTTCACTGTGTCCTATCTAAATTATTATTTCAGTTATTATTTATCATATATTTATATATCTACCATTTTTTTGTTATCATTATTATTATCTAATGTTAAAGTATTTTCAACCAAGCATCTTGAAAGTCAGTGTGTAGTAAAACCCAAATACAACATAGCAACTGGGTTGTGTTTCTCAGGTGGTGGAATGGGGTATCCCTGGCACGTTACATGCTGGGGGTCGTAAGGCCATAATATGGAAAACCTGACTGCAAACCATAGTGGTGCAACGTGTTAGGAAAGATGCCATGTTCCTCGCACATTAAAGAACACTTCTGTGGTATTCTATCAGATTAGGAACCATTGGGCTCAACTACAGGGGGGCTAAATAAATTGCCTGACACTACCCACCTCTCCCTGTTTCAAGTGGCAATCAAAATTTGTCAACCCCATTATCCTCGTATCCCATCTCATTTTTCCTTTCATCATTATTTCATGTTCATTTTATTATCACCGCCTGAATATAGCTGAAATATTGCTGCCCTAGTGTTAAAACTCCAACAATCAATCTTATCTTGGTATCCTTTACATATACATTTTGTACCAGGCTCGGGATACCGAAATACCGACTCCCAATTCTGTGGGTTTTTGACATGCATGAATCACAATCTGTCTGATTTTAATAAGACTGTAACTTAAAAAGAGAATTAATCGCAGTATACACAAAAAGTACACTGATTACTTTACAAACTTGTAAACAAAGTTACAGCGATTTGTGTCAGCCTTTAAAACTAATTCATACGTGTAAATACGGATGTGAAAATCGCGACATTTAAGCTTTGTAAGTTTGTTACGTAAACCATATGGCACAAAACTTGTTTTAAAATCGACAGGCCTAAAAACAAACTGTACTTTTATTTGAAAAAGAAGATTCAAGAAAAAATCAAACCTGTGTAACCATTGGGCCGGCCATTTGATAAATCTGTTGAAAGCTTCTGTTCACTGCTTCGCATACCACCGCTGTCCTCAAAAACGTGTATTTGTTTACATCGGAGTTACATCCCTTGTCCGGCTATTTCTTTTTCCGGTTCTTAGTGTTTCGTGTTCTCAAAGAGGTCCGCGTTCTCTGACTACCCGTCTTTGCAAGAATCAGGTTAAGGAATTTTAAACTGACTATGATTTTTCGAATAAATCCTATTAGTAAACATTTGAGATGAATAAACAATATGGCAAGCCAATAGTGGACAAAACTGAGAGTATATTTCTAAAATTACTAATTCATTTTGTAATATTATAATGTATTTCGTATCATTATTAATTTAAATTAGTAATATCATAAATTTCTGAATTAGTAATATTATAATTTCCTGAATGAGTAATACTACAAGGTGCCATTCATTTAGTAAAATAACAAACTGAATTTCAAATATTAAACAAGCATTTGTGTATACGGATTTTTAAAAAATTAGAATTATTAGAAGATGATTTTTTACCTTTTCTCATTTTTAATATCAAATATTCAATTTCTAATAATGCTTAATGACTTAAATTATAAAATGGTTTTCTTATATAATAAATGAATTTGTTAATTGGTAGTAGATATACAAACTAAATATTTTTTTTCTAAAGAAAAAAAGTTGAATCAAGCATTTGTTTTTTAATACGTTGTTTATACTATAGTTTACTATAAAAATCCTTCGTTCAGTGGTGTAGGAGAAGTAATGGATAAAAGATGTCCCATATTCATCATTCATGAATAAATGTTTGCTACATCAAGGAGTTAAACATATGAAATGGAATGGAAAAGGGGGGGGGGGTAAAAATCTCTTTCAGGTGCTAGATTAGGCCATAGCCCTTTGTTTACATGTACATCTGCCTATTGGCTGAATACCCCATTGAATCCATGCCTGTCTATGAGTAATTTGTAAGGTTAATAACAGAAATATAATCATAAAGTAAGGATTAAGGGAAATTTAACAAGAACTCAAGATTGTACTGTACATGGAAATAGAGCAAGTTTAAACTTATTCATCTTGTATGCTATTGATGTTAATATCAAAATGAATATAATTCTTCATAGAGATACACTTAAGATTGCCGATATAAATCATCTAGCTCAATCAATGAAAACCATCAGGAGTCACCATGCACCATTTCAATAGGCGGAAGCAAAAGAGGTGCCTCCTTATGTTAAAAAATTTTGGTAATGTAGAAAATATGCTTCGCAGAGCAAAGCTTAATACAACTGCAGGGGTCAAAACCCTGAACAGTTCGGGAAGTATGGACACACCATTCAAACTTGATACAGCTTTAGAATTTGATTGCAATTAGACATTGGACAAAAGTTGAAAATTTGACCAGAATCAAAGTAGCCCTTTATTCCTAAATGGTTCCAGTCACAATCTCCAACATATTTTTAGGGTATGGCACTTTGTCATATGATTTTAAATAGATTAACTCCCTTTTCTTCAAGTTTTTATCCTGATGTAAGAAACAGAATGCTTCTGGCCCCTACTTCTTAATCAGCTCAAGTCACAACCCCTGAAATCAATCCCAGACTTTCTTTTGTGGTATGACACCAAGTAGTACAATTTTTAAGAGACCTATTTACTCAGTTTTTGTCCAGACATCAGGAAACACTGTCTGACCTCTCATTATCAATTTTCTAGACATCCATATGCTTTTATGAGAGTTATATAGTTTCTATAAAATACTAGTTTTGTCCCTAATTCCAAGAACACTTGGGGCCATAACCCCAAACTCAATACTAACCTTCCTTCTGGTGTTTGGAACCTTATCGTAATTTTTTTTATTTATAAAAATCAACTAGCTTTTATTCAAGTTATCACAGAATTAGAGGCTCTAGAGCTCTAGAGAACCTGAATCGCTCACCTGGAGAACTTAAAATCATGTGGTCATATCATTTGAACATTAAAAGCTTAAATGGTCTGGTAACCATCTTGTTTAAGGGGAACAAAAAATTTTATCAGACAAAGTGGCCCCTATTATTTCTGGCAATTTTGGTCACCATTGGCTTAGTAAAAGCAGATATAGGTCAATATATATTTTTCCAATAGGGTTTCAATGGCCACCTGAGCCACACAAATAGTGGATCATTTGTGTAAGGCATTGCAGTCATTAACTCCACCAAGTTTCAAAAATAGGCACATGTGGTTTCAGAGGAGTAGATCGTTACAAATTGGCAATCAGACTAAAATGGCCTCTGGCGGGCATCTTCCTCAACCAAGCGGAACTGTAAGTGGATCTTTTGTAAAGGCTCTGGGGTACATCATTTCTGCTAGGTTTGTCATGGAGAAGAGCAAAATGTGATAAGTTTACTGACAAAAGATGCAAAGTGATGGCATAAGCTCACTGTAAACTTTGGTCAAGGTAAGCTAAAATACCAAATGTCTACATATGACAACACTATACTATAATACAACCATAAAATAGACTAGAAAACATTGAAGCACCCCCTCCCAATATTTTGCCAATTATGGATCTGCTACTGCTTTTGGACATTGTTCTGGTAGTGTTTTCACAGAGATTAAGTCACAATGTATGTAATCTACAGCAGACCATTTGAAGAGGTATCAACATTCTGAAAAGTTTTCAATATGTTTAAACAAATGATTAATGGAGATTTGAATTTCAATTTCTTGTACAAACATTTGTATAAAAAGCTAGTTTAACTTTGTGTTTATGAAGATGTCAAATCCAAATTTTGCTGAACTATCAGTTGCAAGAAGCTACTCCAAATATTATGAGCACCTGAAGAAAAATTGGAAAAAGTGTATTTTTACTTCCTTATTTTATTTTTCATTGCAGTATTTTAAAAGACAATATAAATATAGTGCTTTTCAATATGAGATTTTTATGTGTTATGAAATGCTATTTGCTTACCATTTATAAATCTCATATTAAATATGATAGCAATACGGTCAAATTATACACCACAGAATAATGCCTGTCTACATTCTATTCATTGTTTCTTGTTGTTTTCAGAGTTGATAAATAACATTAGTCACATTTATATATGTTTTTATTGTTTTTTAATATTTTTTTCCATACCTGTATAAATACATTAATTCTTTCATATTTCAGAAAATTCACATCAAATAGCAAATTATATTTATAACATTAATCTGTTTCATGTCTGAACTGAAAAATAAGACAAAAAAAAATCTTACCCATGAAAAATTAAAAGAGGCATCTCTATCATGTAAACCTCAGGGAATATGATTTTTGTCCATCAATATTGAAAATAGAATTTTATTTTCAATATCAAATGGAGACTTTAAATTCACTAAAATGGAGATAATGCTACTCATACAAACCAAAATATTGCACAAAAGCACTAATATGTGTATTTCAAAGATGGAAAATGTGAATGCTGCCTTGTATTTCATACATGTACTCTGTATGTTTTTTTAACAAAGTGAAAAAATGTACAATATGAATAAGATGTTATGACTTCAATGATATTAAATTCATAAATGTATGAATAAGGGAAAAGAACAAAAATAGACAAAAAACAAGAAGCCATGAACATGAAAATCTATATCGTCAGTCTAAGACACATCATTCTTAAGACAATAATAAAAATAAATATGTTTATTTGCTGTCATCTGACCAACCAAAATTGTGCAATTCACTTATTTCCTGTGCCATTTAAAGTTCAATCCCCCCAATAACTAAAGGACAAATGTTGAACTTTAAAAGGCAACAATTTATATTAAGATAAAAAAAAAAAAAAAAAAAAAAAAAAAACCATCAACTCAAATTTTTTACCACTTGGTGATAAAAGCACTATGTTGTAAATAAATCTACATATAAGTAAAGCACTATTACAAGAAATAGTTTAATGATGACATTTCCTTGCCATTTGAAACCATAGTGTGCTAGCACTTCAGGTTTTTGATTCTTCCAAAAATTGCTGCATGAACAAAATTTCAAAAATTGTGTAATAAAACTGCAATAATGCATTCCCCATATTATTTTTCCCTTATATGTATAAACTGAATGTCAATTTTAACTTCTGAATTCCAAGAAGAAACCTGTAATCATTAGTCAAACAGTTCCAACTTTTCAAAATATATTTTAACAGAGTATTTATCCTACACAATAAACATTTCAGCTTATAAGAAAAATAATTTCCTTGATAAACATAAGATTTCCCAAAACTAAAACTTTTTTATCAATCTTAATATTCCCTGCTAATTTTACTTGGTTATAATTGCTGCTCTTCACTTCCTGTTTAATATTAATAAAATATTAATGACAGGATGAAGACTTTGACTGTAAAGTGTTATAAATGCTACATGCTTAACCCATTTAATGTTTCCTGACACATATACCGCAAGAACTTAATTCCCTTAATGCAAATTTGTAACTAAACACTGTTCTAAGCCAAAACTAAGTCCCTCAAAACTTCAGTTGACTTGAAGAATATAGTTTAATTTGATTTGCAGAAATAAAAGAATACTATTCAGCAAATAATTGCCAGAAATATATTTAGTGGTTTTTAAAATGGTATTGAATGATTTACATTTGGATGATATTTATGTCTATTGATCTGAAATAGTTAGGAAGTTCTCATGATGAACCGGTGACAAAAAGTAGGATCAAAAACCTAATTATAATACTAAAAAAAAGAAAAAACCACACAAAAAACATTTACACCACAGAATATTGTTACAAATTTTATTTTTGTGGAATTTTGGAAATTATTAATGGAGGTAGGTACAATACTGTAAGTAGTTTTTTCCAGTTTAAATTAATGACTATGAAGTGACAACCTTACAATGAGTAAAGACTAACACAAGATGAAGTGAAAAAGGATATTTACATATAAAAAAAACCTCTACTGTCCAAAAACAAATATCCTTTTTAATTTACAGACAGTTTCATATCTCAGCATTTAAACCACATATTAATGGTATCCCCTGATATTAAAATATTTCAAGAGATTAAAATACAGCTTGCCCTCATGACTTTGTTCAAAAGCAACATTTTGGAGCAGTTCAAAATTCTTGCCTAACTAGTGAGAACAGGCAAATACACTATTCACTCCATGGGAATATCCACAGCCATCCCATTACTAATACTATCTGTGTTGAAATTTTGTGGGGGTTTACTTCCCAAAATATCTTTAGATGAACACTGCTGAGCCTGCATTTGGTTTGATTCACTGTCAGTACTTTGTTGAGGGGGAACATTTTCACCATTTTCAGTAGTTGTGGCATTGTCATCCCAGTCTATTTTAAATCGTGTTACTCTTGGTGAGGTAGCTAAAATGCTTCTTTCAAGCTGAAATAGGAAGTACATCGTGATACTGTAAGCATCTCAATAATAAACCAAATGTGAACAATCTCACTGAGAGATTTATTTCAATTCTAATAGGACTAGTTTCTTTATATTTTTGAATATATGCAGCCTATGAGTTGCACGAAATGTTGGTCATGTGTTTATCCTTTTTTTTTTACCATGGCTGTGGTCTAAAGAGCTTTGAAGCACCTCATATTAGAAACAACAATTATCACCATGCTTCATCTACAATCTATGAAGTTCATCAAAACCACTCAATTGGTTAAGCAGGAATTGTGCTTTCACGTGATGTGGGTGGATGGCCCTAAACATTGTTTGCAGAGGTTACTATATATGTTCAGAAAATCAACTACCGGGCACAAGACCCATTTCAAGTACAGGTACAAATTTGTAAGTTGTACATGTATGAATTTTAGAATTTTTAAATTAAATTGTAAACTCTTCCTTTTCCTGGAAAAACTCAATTTTGTATACATAATAAATCAATTGGAAAATGGAAATTCATTATACTCCACACCAACAAGAACAACAATTTTTGTCAATCTAACTTGAATTAGATCTACATGTATGAATTGCTCCTTTCAGTCACTAAATGAAATCTGTTTGGCAGATCAGAAAGTAATTAGATTCAGTCAATTACATGTAGGTCTTATTTCAGCTGAATTGTACTTTAGTAGGGAACTTTGCCAATGCCCTTCTCAAATAAAATGCATTTCAAAGGATGCAGACCTTCATCAATCATGTACAGGTACATGTATCGTTAATGAATAATTTTACAAACCTTATCAAACTGAATACTTTCTGGAGGGTTTTCTTTAAGTTCTGGATCATTGTATTCATTATTTACATAGTATCCAACTCTTATGAATTCCTTATATTTATATGAACATGTTAACAACACTACTGTTACTCCAACTGCATCTTTATATGGTATTTTAGCAATATCTGGTGGTCCTGCCTGAAAATCAGATAAGATAATTACTACAGTCCTACTTATTTGCAGGAGTTTATTTTAGCATACATTTATATGTATGAGACAAAATCATAAAAAACAAGTTTTGATTGTGCTACCTACAAAAATGTATGGCAGGGATTCGAACTAGTTCTGGCAAGAGGTCCAAGATCCTTAATTCCTGTTGTAGGATCTATGTTCTGGACCAACCACAGATCTGTTTATACTAATTGATGTCAATATGTATTTTTCACAATATTCTATGGGAATGATTCGTAAAATCCTGAACTTTCTGAAATTTGAATAAAAGGTACTATGGCGATATTCACAATCCGTAGAGCATAATTTGCAGTCAAAATCTGTAGAAAATATGGAAATTCTGTATACATGTAAGTAAACACCTCTGCAACCATATTTAAATATACATTTACTCTTATTCAGAACCTTTCATTCTTGAAAACAAGCCTCCAGTGAACCCTTGTATTAAATCTTTAGTTAGTCCAAAAATAGAATTCAATACTTTAAGGATTTTAATTTAATTTTTAAAAGAAAAATCTATCAATCAGTGACACAAATTTCATGTTTTTAACTACCTGTATCAAAATGGTTAAAAAAATTACACACAAATACATATTCCACTAAGTGCAGATTAATCTACCAAGGTCAAAAACAGATAACTTGGGGCAAATATGGGTATCTAAATCTAAACATAAGTAAAGATTCAGCATATCAAAGTCATATCTATTCCAGAGGCGAAAAAAAAAAATCAAAAAAAATCCAGGTCAGTAGGTCAGGAATTTAATTTTTTTTATAAATAATGATTACAGCAGGACTTGAATTAGAGACTCCATTTATACAATACATAAATTGCTGAACTGACACTTCCTTAATGTTAACCACAGAACTCATGCATGCTCCCACACTGGGAACAGCCATTTCCAGTTTGGAATTTAAAGGAAAAAATCCAATTAGGGAGATTTGAGTCCAGGTAGGTCGGACAATAGGAACCATATATTTTCTTTTTGGCCTTAAGTACCTTTGTGCAATAAAATATATTTAAGAATCAACAATCTTGATGGTCATTTTCAACAAATTAAGAATCATCGAACTTTATCATTACCTGAAATACAAACATGTGTTTTCCACCAGGAACTGGCCCAACCAGAACAGAGTCCAATGTTTGATCATACTCCACACTCTCTGCTGATCCAACATAAATAATTTTCCATTCCAAATCTGAAAAGCCATAAGATTAAACTTTTGATTGTAACATGAAAAGTTTAAAATTTGTAATAATAAACATATATTGTGGAGATGTCATCCAAGTAGCCAGTATCCTCATGAAAAAATAATTGGATTTTTAAAATTGAGCTATACCATTTGCACCTGCATGCAGGAAAAGGCTTCCTTACTTGTTACCAAAGAGTATTGCATACTCTGAAAGTATTTTTTTGTTGTGGATACCAATTTACATGGATTACAGACAAATCATTGGTTCATGGATTTTGAAGGTTAGCTGAAGTCAATATCTAGGACATTCTTTAATGAATTGTTTTCATTCATAGTTTGAATAATACATTCAATTTAGCAATGAAAACATTGCTATATTATTTATACATGTATGTATTTAACACACAAGCACAAGTCAAACTTAGGAAAAAAATGTTTTTAACTTCTATATAACGTTAACAACAAAAAAGTAAACAACATATTTTGGAATAAATCTACAACTGTCAAAACTTTTGAAGTCTGAAAGTCATATAGTCCTGTTCCTAAATGTAATATGCAGTGCAAGCAAGCATTAATTTTCTTGCCATTTTTTAAAATTTAGATGAGATATTTTATGCCATGTCATGATTGTTAAACATTATTGCTAGCTTGCACTGCACTAGATATTCAACGATCTTGCACATTTAGATGATGTATTTTTTTCTTAAAATTACAGACTGCGAAAACAAAAAACAAAACAACACATTGCATTTATTTCAGCAGTGTTTCTTTGGATTTTTCCAGCTAAAAAATACAAATGTTGCTGATTTTTGTACTTTTTCACATATTGCATTCTGTGGAACAATAGGGTTTTTTCTACAGATTCTAACAAAATTTGGACATTATTAATTCTTTTCTAATTGACCTGAATACTCGGAAATAAGGTTCAGATCCTTAAGTGTTCGTTATACTATATGTAATAAAAATCTGATTAATGGCAGAAAAGGGGGTTTCTAAAATGCGAGTTTTTCCACCTTCTGTAAAAAAATTATCATTTTATTTATAACACATTAACGACAATACAAAATGTGAAATGTAGGGCTAAGACTTGATCTTACTAAGCAGTTTGGAGACAAGTTGGGTTTTAAAAATACATTTTTTCAGAAGCAATTCATGTTTTGCTGGTCTCATTTTGATCAGATTATCTAACAGTAACACTTAACGTAACATGTCTACCTTTAGCCAGTTTAGAAAAGGCATATACCCGACTACTCCAGCAGTGCTAGTGGTTGTCTGGCAGGCTATTTTCTGACTTGGTGCCATCCTAATCTCTAGCATCTGACATGTTGAAAGCCATCGCAAATGTGAATTAGCTAACTATGTGTTTTAAAATATTTTAAGTCCTTTATTTATATAAAAGTTTAACCTACCGAAAATCAAGCTATAAAAATCTAAAACTTTTGTTAAATACCTAGGAAACATTTGTAATGAAGACAGTTATAGAAGTGACCAGCCATTTGGAATTAAGTCACAAATTTTCAGAACACAATATATTTTTGACAAAACAAAATGAAAGTTGGTAAAGGCAATTTGTAGGTTAATTTAATATATTTGTTTCACAAATTTTAAAATCCTTAACCTTATCAACTGGAATTACACATTCAAAAAGCTAAAAAAGTAAATGTGAAGTTCATTTATACTGCTTTTACATAGGATTTCCTGGATTGCTGGATTTTCTAATCAGGTAGATCATTTGTTTTTCTTCAGTTTATTCACCTTCTTCAGTGTTATGTTAAGAAACTGTATAAAATGTTTTAAATGGCAAATGTTTTACCCATCCTCCCAAGTCAGGGTTTTGAGTCCACCCTCGCTCCCTCAGACCCGACATCACTCATTCATATTTAGCGGGTATCGTCCAGCCAATTCCGATTGGTTGCTTCTCCGGGTGAGAAGCACCAATGAAAATCGATTTAACATAAAATGTCTGTGGAAAGGTAAACAATAATACTAGGTAATGGACGATTCGATATAGTAACTGAAAGTTGTATGATGTCACAAATGATGCAATATGAGCAAGAATGATAACTGTAGATTCTGTTTAAAGTCTTTACTGAAAAAAAAAATGATGTTATATGAAGCCACTTTCTAAGTTATATTGAAGAATTTCTATTACGAGTGATTTGATTGGATTTTGGATCAATTTAAGCAACTCACTAGATGGCGCTGGACGATACCCACAAAATATGAATGAGTGATGTCTGGGGTTTGAGGGAGCGAGGGTGAACTCAAAACCCTCACTTGGGAGGATATTTCACCATAATTCTGCTGATTTCAAAGAACATGGGAACCAGCGGTATGCAATATGGCGCTTGGAAGTTAGAGGTTGGGGTATGGAGGACAAAGTTCCAACCTCTTTCGTTTTAGCCAATGTAGGAGTAATAGTACCTGACCTCAGTATTCAAATTAAAGAGGGTTGTGAAGTGGAAATTCTGACTATCCAAATACATTCTCACTGTGAAAAAAAAACGTATTTTTCTGATAGCGAACCCATAATTGACAAGCTCTAAGCTACATTTACTGATATTAAAGTCATAATAATAATTATAAACTTCAAATGCGAAAAAAATAAACAAAATATATACCTTCGGGGAGGTCTTCCAGGCATTCAAACGTGATCTCAAATTGGAAAGGATTGAAAAATGGGGATGGGTTGTCTAACACTCTGACATTACAAATGTTGACTTTGGCCATTTCTCAGAAATCTTGGTGTCATAGAATGTTGTGCTTGAATTGTTCTTTCTTTTCAATGGCGCCAAAGGGATAACTGTTAACATTAAAATCATTGGTTAATGACTTACACGGAATTGTGCAACATAGGATTTGATTGGCCTACTGTTTAGCTTCCGGTTTTGTTACTTTCGTTTCGTTCTTAGAGTAAAGTGTATATTTCATATACTGCACGTTGCATTTAAAACTTTACTTAAGAATTAGATAAAAGATATTGCAAATAGAGTGCACAATAAAAGAAACATTTTAATATATGATTAATTCATTTGTTGAGTAAAAAAATTAAAAGTATCAAGCAATATGACATATCAATTGAAAATATACACTTCATAGCTGCACTTTCACTTTTACTTTGCCAACTGGGCAAATTGGCTTTACTGGAGACAAGTTGTTTAGAAGGTTTAAATGCAGTAACTAATCACTGAACAAATGCAAAATGGTTTCAAGAACTACAATTCAAGAAGCAAACAAACATTTACATGCCATGCACTTACATTCAACATATTTGGAAAATAGTCTTCAAGAATGCAAAGAAATCATGAAACAAAATGAAGAAAAGTACTTTAATCAAATTCAGAGCCTACGTAAAGAAACAGATGATCAGATTTCTGAAGTAACAACCAAACTTGTGCAAACTCAAAATGAAAAGCGGCAATTGGAAAAATTACTTGAAGAAAAGGACTCAGAAATTCGATTGCTGAATGGTCGACTCTCAGTGTTCAAACAAATATTCCAATTTTTACCAGGACTTAGAAGTTTTCTTGGAGTTATTGAAAATGCAAGACAGTTAACAAAGGATGATAACTTAGATGGTTATAATATTACTAATGATGTTGACTTACATAAAATGAATATCTCTGTTTCATCAATTGCAAAACACAACATTCCAAATGGGAGAATAAGAACTTTATCTATTTCTTCAGATGAAGAGGAATCAGTGGCAAGACCTACAGAGAGTAACCATTCCGATATGAGTGTAAAATCTGCAGCATTGAACAATGTCATATCAGACAAAACTGCTGAAGTATATTTGTGATGAAAATATTTTTGTACTTGGTCATACGAGTAAAATATTTTAAATGCCTTTCAAATGTATAATGCACCAAACTACTTTGATTTAATTTCAATTTTTAAACATAATTTCAGTTACTCGTGTTTTCGAATCACTACATTTTAACATATGAAGTGAAAGAAATTTGTTTACACAAAAGTGGTGCAGTCTTTGAATAAGTAAGAATTTTTTCATTGCCTTAAAAAGAGCTATGGCATCAAATGAAATTTTAATTTCCTTATTCCAATTTATACTAAAAAAGTTGTACTTGATATATTTTTGTAAGGCCTATGTATGGTTAAAAATTATATATTTACAAAATGTATATTGGTTAAGGATTTACAAAACTGCTACAATATAATCCTTTTTGACTTGCTCAGTCATTTGAATTTCTTTTAGTTCTGCTATTGCTATATGCTTTATAATAGTTAAGATTTCTCATTCTTTATATGTTACATGTTTTTTTAAAAGTTATATGTATACATTTTGATTGCATATGAATGGTATATGTGGTTGTAACTTTTTTTGTACATATTCCTGCTACAAAGTGTTGTTTTTCTTTTGATAACATCATCTTTACTTTCCCCTGTCTTTCTTCATCTTTTTTGCTACATTCTTGATTTTTGCATTTTGAAAACTGATTTCCCCTGTTTAATAAGAACAAATAAAAATAATAGCCTTGTTTCCTAGTACCAGCAAGAAAAAGAAGGGAAGGTTGGTAGAAAAATATACATTAAAAAAAACATTTTACAATTAGTAAATGGTGAAACAGTTTAGACTTTTGTTGGTGCTTGAGCAGAAACAGCCATAAAATGTTTGGGTAGTGAATAAAAAAAATGGGTAGGTACATATTGTAGGGTTGAAGGAAATAGACATATTATTTATTTTTTTATTGGCCTAATGAACTGATTTCATTATGAATTCGTAATCCTGTAAACCATTTTTCCATCTCATTTGGCCTAAATTAAACTTACGTTTGTTTGCTCTTTCCCTATTTACTCAGAAAAAAATCTTTCCACAAAAACTGTTTTTGGTCGATGATAATATATTATTTAACACATCCTTTACATTTATAATCTTTTTCCCATGATGCATGGAACTGTTTAATAATCATCATTGTATGCAAGTGCTATATGCTATTATTTGAAATAAATAATATATATCAGATTATATTATAAAACACCAATATTGATCATTTTAAATACAAATTGGGGATTCTGAATTACATAAATTGGATAAATTATTTCCGTACCCACTTACCCACAGTGAACAAAGACAAACAAACATTTTTTCAACGTAGAACTTATATTTTCTTGTATTTTGTAGAAGATCTAGCAGCAATATTACATATTCAATTCTTTTGGACTCTGTGGCGGATCCAGTGGTGGTGTGGTGGGGGGCAGCCTCCCATTTTTGTTAAAAAAATTGTCATTTTCATGTGTAAAATTGACAAAAAATAGCAAAGAATGTTCTAGCACCCCTCTTTTTCTGAGAATCTCCTTTTCAAAGTGTCTGGATCCGTCCCTGAGACTTCTTTCTGAAACAAATAAACATATGAATCAAGGTTTT
Organism: Perna viridis; assembly: GCA_037379345.1. Taxonomy (NCBI): domain Eukaryota; kingdom Metazoa; phylum Mollusca; class Bivalvia; order Mytilida; family Mytilidae; genus Perna; species Perna viridis. The sequence continues at coordinate 40,032,110 of CM074511.1, read as the reverse complement.
TAACAACAAGTTTTTAATGAGTAAAATTGATATGTGTTCATGCTAAGCCCTGAAAATTTACTTTTCATAAGTATTATTCTGTGGTTTTGTCATATTTATTGACTACTTGTTCTTAGGTTTTTTTTTAATTTTAATTTTTGAATGGTTGTGATGTTGTTACATATTTATTCTAGTTACGTTTATCATTCTTTTCTACTTCAACATAAAAAAAATAAAAAATAATGGGACCCAGTTCATTTGATTGTCTAGTTTTACCTAGTTTGACAGAGTTCAGAAATCTTACATGCAATTTATTTTAATTCATTATAACTGAAAGCAATGTGCTTAAAAATATACAATGACAAAGAATATTTCATTCACTTAGTTATTCAGTATTTGCCATTATTGCCTAGAAAGAAATGTTTAATTTTGGTATCCTTATTATTGCTTCATTACTTTGAATAAGATATATATTTGAGTATCATAACGAATAAATAAATACATTTGGTTTCCACACATGAAACATAAACTTAACATTTTTTTTTGCCTATATGCAAATAATGTATAGAATGTTTGACTTCTTCAAGCTTAAGCATGAATAACAAAAATAATTCCATGAAATAAAAAGTACCTTTCTTTGTAAGAATTAAGTAATGGGTGGCACATCATTTTTCTCAAATGGGTCTTTTTTGCCTCAGACATATTCAGTATACAAATGTATCTAGAAAACAACTGAAAAGCTATTTAAAATTATCCTGAAGCATCTGTGACTTTGATATTTTTTAATGCTTATATAGGGAAAATGTGGGGGAAAATTTCCCACCATTTTTCCACTGGGCATTTCAAACAATTTTGACCTATCAGTATCTTAAAAAGGCAAACATTACAAAAACTTTGATGGTTGTTTCTTGAGGTTAGTAGGTATAAATCAGGCACATAGCTGCCGTTAGGCAAAAAAGCTTTTGCTTGCACTTAATTTTGCCAATTTTTTTTTTTTTGAGATAAAATACATCCAGGAGGGGCATAAATGATGCTCTAAAAAGCTATCTCTGCGGAGCTTTGGGGGGGCTTCCCCAGACCCCCTGCCGTAATTTTGCCTATACTTCAAGTTGGCCTCAGCTAAGCGCCTGTAAATACTTGGATAATCCAATAAAATCTCTTGAGTTTTTTCTTCATGTCCACCTCTTATACACATTTTGCCTGATTCTTAGACAGAGAAGTGCTTAAAAATACTGTTAACCATGTTACAAAATGAAAATAGGCGATCAAGTTTACTTGGCAATTTCCAACTATGCATTATCTGGTTTAGGGTTCATGTACTGTAACATACATTTGTGTCATTTATTCTTATTGTTTATTTTGTAATATGTTGCTGTCTTGTTCAGTTTTCTTTTGTTTCAGATGATTTAAGTAATATTTTATTCAGTTGAGAACCGAAAGAATTGAAATTTATGCAGCATTGCAGGGGTTGAATTTTATTTTCAGAGTAGAATGTCCTGCACTTCTCGAAGTTTCAAAACAATGGTCCACTTCAGGAAAATCAAGTTTCTTAAATGAAGTGTCGATGTAAAAGGTTGAGAGTCCAGAACCTCAGTAAATGGAAAAGTTCTGGGTAAAAAATATAGAGACCTCAGACCACCACTAATATGAACTCCTGGCATTCTATATCTTTCAATTACTCACTATTTCCTTTATCTTCATGATATTATTTTACTTTTTTCGGAGAGCAGACTTAACGGGCCCAATAACTAGTTGAGTGCTACCGAATTTTTTTTATAGTACAACGTATATATACTACGCAAATTTACTTTTTGCCAGATTAAAAATTAGGAATTAACTTCCCCTTTCAGCAGCAGCTGATCATATGGATGGTTTTTTTTTTCTGTTATAAAACCTTTCATACATAGATAACCATAGAATCATTCAACAGCTGACCTTTGTTTTAAAAGTGATGATAATTGAATTTGAATGTTTTTATATCAGATTAACATAAAGTTCAGCAATCAATTACAACACCTAACATGAAAGGTAAAAGGAAAATGATAAGGTGGGATTTTAGACCACTTCACGCTATGTACTTGTTATTCAGATATTTTTTAAATGGGGAGGGGGGGGGTCAAGAGGGATTCCAGGCTATCAATTGCCCATGTTTGTCCCAATTTTGCATGAAATTGAAAAAACTTTTCAACAAAAAGGGTGGGGGTTTCAAACCTTCCTCTTCTACAATGATTAATGTAGAAGTAGCAACTAGCAAATTTTCTTTCTTTAGTCAATTAATGTTTACAGAAGTGTTTAGGAGGAGACACCCTTTTTAATAAAAAATTTCAATGTAAAGAAGTTTGAAAAGGTGTAAGCGAGTCCAAAGACCAAGTACATGTACATACCACCAACTTTTATGACAAGTATATAAAGTGGTTTAGACCTAGAGTAACTACTGACTGGTAGGATCCGCCACTGTAATACCAATGTTTATGTTCTTTTTATTTTGATTGAATTCCATGATTCTTCACAAGTACATGTACATACTGCTGGCTTTTGTAACTAATATATAAAGTTGTTTGGAGTGAGAGTAACTATTTAAATTTTTTTTACAACTGTGAGGATCTTTTTTTTTGTCTCTGTTATAAATGTTACTTGATATTCTTCTGTTTTGATTAAATTCCATGATTCTTCACAAGTACATGTACATACTACAGGCTTTTGTGACTAGTATATAATGTAGTTTGGACCAAGAGTAACTATTTAGATTTTTTTACAGCTATGAGAATCTGTTTTTTTTTCTCTTTGTTATATTAAAAATGTTTATTGATGTTCTTTTTGTTTTGATTAAATTCCAGGATTCTCCAGTTGCCATTTAATCCTTTACACCCCTTCCCAACTGTGTAACAAAGATAGCCCACTATGGTCTTTCTGGAGTCAGTATATCAAAAGATATTAATTCTGTAAAAATATACTGTTTCTTTATATAAATACCCCTTCCCAATCTCTTTGTCAGATGTTGAAAATGCAGAAACTCTACAACATTGCCCATTTGACCATCCTCCTATTTTATTAATTCTGTGTGCTATGAATAATTATTTATTAGGGACGTTTACAGGTTACGCACGACTAATTGAACCAATGAGCTTTTATAACGTACAGCAAAAATAGTCCTACACAAGTTTTAGTGCACCTGTGTTGTATTGCTGTGGAAAAAGTGCACATTAAATCTTCTAGGAGCCGGTGTCGCACTCAGGCGCGTAGCTGCCGTTAGGCAAAAAAACTTTTTGTTTAATTAATAGGAGCTGAATAAATTCAAATAGTCATGTTTTCACAGTTAAATAGGATTTTATTCAACTCACATTTTAAATCATATTGTTTAACAAGCACAGAATGTTTAATTGTTTAATGAATATGTTTATTTTGCCGAGAGTGCTTCACCTCCTGGACCTGCTGGGGGCCTTAAGCGGCCCTAGACCCCTGCCGTAATTTTGCCTACAGTTCAATTTGGCCTCAGCTACACGCCTAGCACTGCAAGGTAGTAAACACCACATACTATTTTCAGGGCTATTAGTGTATACATGCAGCTTTTAGATGTCTTCTTCGGGTTAAACTTAAAGTAGAAGCTCCATTGAAGCCTATGGGAAGAGACATTGGTGTTTTTAGCCTACATTCATCACGGAAATATAAAACTCAAATCATTACCAAGACGCATCTCTATTCAGATATATTATGTTTGAAGATATTGTCCTGTAAAAATATACCGTTTACAAATCGGGTCTGCAATATCTACATTCTTAATAATCTGAATTCGGTACAGACCTTGTTCGAAAGGAATAACGACCTGCATTGGATCAGGGTTCATTAAAAAAACCCTAACCATGAAAATCTCGAATTAATGCTTCTTTCAAATCCTTGCACCAGTTTGAATCCTGGATTATTATTTCTGGATATCATTGAAAAAAACTAGGCAGTTTCATGGTTTGAGATCTAGGAAACACGACCCGTGTCCCGTTTAAATAATCCTTTACATTGTACCATTATTGTATGTCATACATGTATAGATGTCTTGTCATTGAAATGCAACTATCGATCGATAAATAATCGATTTTGTGATCATCCCCCAAAACTGAGTTTACTAAGTAAAAAGAACGTCTCCCCATACAAAATTAGAAAATATGTCTAAAACTACGGGAGTTAATTACATTGCTCATATATAAGACTACAACAGTACTTCAGACTATATTAGTCATGTAACTGCAGACCCATAAATTCCGAAAGGAGGACTGACTTGAAGGGGATACTCCAGTGATTTTCGATTTTTAGTAGATAATCCAACTTTTCGAGCATGAGGGGCGCTCACTAGTGGAGTCTCTTCGATTCGTCTATACACTAGTAGAGTAATTAATGATTTAATTTTAATTATATTATGATTGTGTTCGATAGTTAGAAAAAAAAAGATACAGATGGACGTATTTGTCTAACTAAATCAAGAGTTTGAAATACAATTAAATACTTCTTCGTTTAAGAATCGGGCAAAAATGTGTATAAGGTGTGGCACATGAAGGAATAATATGCAGAGATTTTTTGGCATTAACCAAGTATTTATATCGGATAACCTCCAGAAGTAATCATCAAAATGTTCGTAAAATTTGCCTTTTTTGAAGAAATTGATTGGTCAAATTTATCCCGTATTTTTTCCTCATATAACCAGTAAAAAATATCCATATGACAGATGCTTACGAATAAATTAAAGTAGCTTTTCAGTTGTTTTCTAGATGTATTGGATATATTTGAGGCTAAATATACCAAAGTGAGAATTATGATGTGCCACCCATTGCCTGATTCTTACACAGAATGGTACTTAAGGCTCCAGTTTACTACGAAATATAAGAAGATAAAGATAGATTGACAAATGGGATACGTAACAATATTGAGACACACATATATTGTCATATACACAGTTATATATATAGTATGATATTGATATCTCCTTTGAATGGGACGTAGACTTTTTTTTAGATAACTTAGTACATGGGACATATGTGGTCATGCAGGGGGTGCATATTAGAAAAGTCCTTGCACCACCGTAAGGAGTTAAATATATAAAAATATAAAAATCCTTGTCCACGGGGAAAAACGAGGACTGTTCATCCAATATTTCTGCTAATGTAACGAGAATATGTATGGTGTATATGTCAAAGAGACAAAAAACTCACCGGGATGGAAATATCAGCCCAAGGCCACCCATTGGTCTTCAGTGAACGACGAGGAAATTCTCATACCACAGGGCAGGCTGCAGCTGGCCCCAAAACATCATTATACACAGGTACATGAAAATGGTTATCTCTATATAATCATGCAACATAAAAAATAAACTAATTGTGAAAACAAAACAAGACATGTAGAGGCTAGAATTAAATTCCTGACTTGGGACAGGCGCAAAAAATGCGATGGGATTAAAGTAATCACAACCGTCTCCCTTTAAAATCTGGCCACTGTAGAAAAACATATTACACAATTAAACACTCCTAAAAATCAGTTCAAAAAGGTTTGAGTCCCTTTCACAACGGAAATAAAGAAACTGAATATAAATTACACAAATGTACAAACTAAGGACTACTAGCAGTTATCTGACATGCCAGCTCTAGACCAGTTTACACCTACAAAAAGTTTTGTCCCCATCGTATGTAAAATCAATCCCAATTCTTCCCGTGTGTGGTTGAGAATCACTATACATCATAAGTCATACAATAAGGACACAACCCATGCCATGCCCAAAACTGCCTTAAAATATAGTGTTTTAATTTTTATATAAAGAACCTATGAGCGAATCAATGTTAATACATAAAAAATGTTATACTGAACGATTTGACAACAATATCAATACTATATGCCTTACGAATGAGCCCATTCAGCGTTTTTTTTTTTTTTGGTTAACTTGTTGGGTGAGTATCGAGCTTTTTGTGCTTTGTGTAGAATATTACCGTAAAACAATGGGCAAGAAATTCCCGAGCGTGTTACAGTAATCCTTTATACAAATACATCTGTATTTAAGACTGAGTTCGAATTCCTTGTATCGGTTGAAAAATTTTGTAACTGTTTTTATGAGCCTGTGATATCGAAAACCTTGATGTAGTAAATTTTCATTTATACAAAGATTTCTTTCGTTAAAATCGGAAACATTGTTACAAATACGAGCAAATCGAACCAATTGTGATATGTAAACGCCATATGATGGTGACAATGGGACGTCAACATATAAAACCTCATGGACAATATGAATGAAAAATCATCCCTTTTATCGTAAATTTTAGTATTACTAAGTTTACCCATAGACCTGTAATTTAAACGTAGGTTTCCAATGGCTTACCATTATCGATAGGAATACTAAGATCAAGAAACGGACATTCTTTATTATCAATATTTGCTTTATTCAAAAACAGTTCTACATAATATATATCTTAATTTAGTATAAATATTAAAGTCATCGTTGTATAGAGCCAAAATATTGTTCAAATATCTAAAAGTGTCATTAAATTTTTGTACCAAATATTGTTTGGAATGGTTTTAAACTGTGAATTCGCAAGAATGTAAAAAGAGGTCCGCAATAAGTGGTGCACAATTGGTCCCCTGTAGGAGTGCCAAAAATTGACGATAAACGGTTTCGCGAAAGCGTACGGAAATGTTGTTTAACAGGAATTCGGGGGCTGTAAGCATATTAAAGGAAGTCCAATTAATGTAGTTTATATGTTTTTCGTTACTAAAAATGATCTAAAAGGATAAGAAAAAATATATTCATAACCCGATTTATCAATACTCTGTTGAAATCCCGACTTAAAAACATTATACATCGTTGTTTTTTTTCCAAAAAAGATGGTACACCTAGATACAAATATGTAGTTTTTGGTAGAGATTCTTCATACTTTGTAAGAAACAATTCCAAATCATCTTCCAAATATACAAAGGAAGATATTTACAAAATGCTGAAATTTTTAATTGACAATATATTTGTCCAGTGTGGTGGACGTGTTTTTCAACAAACGGTCGGCATTCAAAATGGGAACAAATTGTGCTCCTTTACTTGCTGACCTATTCCTTCACTCTTACGAGGCTGACTTTATCGCTGATCTGATCCGAAAGAAATAATATCGTTTGGCTAGATCCTTTAATCTCAGCTTCCGCTGTATAGATGACGTATTATCTTTAAACAATGCTAATTTCGGGGACTTGATACATCGCATCTACCCCAAAGAACTTGAGATAAAGGATACTACCGACACTGTGAAGTAAGCCTTATATCTTGACCTATACTTAGAAATCGATGATAAAGCAAAACTATTGACCAAACTTTACGACAAACGTGATGACTTTTCATTCAGAATTGTCAATTTTCCTTTCATCTGTGGCAACATCCCTTCAGCACCTGCGTACAACAAATTAGAATAAAATTTGAACAATTCATTTATAAGATGCTTTGTAAAGTTTGGTCTTTGTCTGGTCTTTGTCCCTGGATTACATTCTTTTGATTACCGCTATAACCTTGGTTCCCTTGATTACTCTTTGCCTTTGGGAAGGCAGTACATAGTACATTTATGTGTTTTTCGAACCGAATAGAATGGATATCCGGACTTATGCCAGAGAATCAACTCTTCATTACATATGTATGGCTCTAAAAGTATTTCTTAATAATTACACGTGGTCTATAAAGTATTTAAATTTCCCGCCTTCTGATTGTACTTGGATACCAAACTGCATACATCCGGGCATTTCCATCATGGACGCCAACATGTTTATTTGACTACGAACACTTGTTTCACAATTTTGAAGACGAAAAACAACCTTTTAATACCCACGAAGACATTGTCAAACTAAACCAAGTTAATTGTACGTTTGATTGGTATGTTTCTGTGAAATTAAAAATTAGAGTAATGGCAAACCTATTGGTTTCTACCGTTCAAACGAATATTTTCGCGTCTTTAGACTTTAACATTATCTTTACCGACTTTATGCTAAAGGGGGTGCAGGGGAACTTTTTGCCCAATTTTACTGAAGTTTTGCTCATAACAAATGCAATTTTCAGATAAATGAAACCCTACACTGAATCCGCCACTGACTTATGCCTATGGGTTGCAATGATCAAACCCCAAATTGCAAGTTGGAATTCAATATTCCTGTTCCATACTGGACCATAGTAGTCCGAGAGTGCTCTAACGTCCAATGGCTGATTTGCCAGACAAACTAGGGCTGTGGGAGATCTGAGCTTGTCCCATATCTAAAACAGGGTTGTTTCGCACCAAAATTTGTGTGTGCTTCAGGACTAAACTTTACCACATTTTTTGGCTCTTGAAAAGTTATAGGTACATGTACACTACACTTAGTGACTTTTGTTTCTCGAACTTTCAAGTTGCAGTTTTAAATCCATGTCAGTCAGATTTTTTCATGATGAAATGTGTGAGTGTGCACCCACCCAGCTGGGACATATATATTCTGGTTGTTAATTACGTACGGAGAATCACTGACCAGGGTGTGAAATTCACCCAGCCTGGTGAAGTTAATCTCATTGATCTCCGCTGTTATATATCAATGTTATACCCAAGCTTCCAGTTCACTGACCTACCACAACAGGGTAGTCCGGGGACTTGTGAAAATTCTTAATCCAATTGCCGAAATCTTTACTAGTATCATGAGTCAGTAGTTGAATTGCTCAACTTAAATCCAAGCCATCAGCACAATAAAATAGCAGTTGAGACGATTAGCTTATGATATGAACAATTGACAAATATAACATGAAAATTGTAAAAAAAACAATGTTTATCGTTGATACATGATTGATTGATTGATTGTTGGGGTTTAACATCCGAGCAGCAATATTTCAACTATATTCAGACAATGAACATGAGATGGATGACAAAGTGAACATGAAATGATGAAATGAAAAAAAAAAAGGGATGGGACACAATTTTGATTGCCATTGGAAAGAGGGAGGGATGGGTAAAGTCGGCAATTTAGCCTCCTGTGGTGGAGCACAAAGGTTCCTACTCCTATCAAATACCACAGCAGGGTTCTTTAACGTGTGAGGAACGTGGTATATTTCCCAGCACGGTGCGCTGGTATGGTTTGTGGTCAGGTTTTCCGTATTATAGCCTGACAACCTCAGCATGTAACATGCCAGGGGTACCCCATTCCACCACCTGGGGGACACATTCCAGTTGCTTTGTGGGCAGAGCGCCTAGCCCCCGGCTAGGTTTCTGAGCACTATTTAGTGGCATTTTATGACAAGCTTAGCGCTGCTGCAGGCCTATTCTTTTAACACCTGGACCTGCACGGGGGATCGTTGATACATAATTCATAACTGTCCTGTATTGAGTTATGATTAATTGCAGTCCATTTGATGACCAGACATGTATCTGAGATATTGTAAACAATGTGTTCATTTAAATTTCTAAAAATAGACAACTGTATATGTGCAAGGTATGTTGAGGGATTATTTTTATATAGGAGTAAACATTGGTCATCATCAACGAAAGTTTGAAATTGTTTAACAAAACTTATCATTAAAATAAAGATATATGTAGGTTGTTTTTGAAATGGACTTTGAATAAGAAATGTCTCAGAGTTAACTTGAAGCATTTTGAACGGTCGAAAACGACCAGCTGAGGTCGCTGTCTTGTCCTTGTTTGGACAACGTATTGTAACTTATAATTATAACTGATAATATTCGCAGTCCTGATTAAGGACTTCTACTTTACATTTCTTATGTACACATTATATAGTTGTCTTGGGACCGGTAATTAGTTTCTATTATTTCTGGAAAAGCCGTTCAATTATTAAAACTATAAGAAACTAAAAGTGTGACTAGACTCAGTCTTCGAGTGAAGGGGTTGTAAAAACAGTCTGGCAGACTCACTCGAATTAAATTACAACAATCAATACTTTCAGAGTGTTTTATTTATAATTGTTAATAGTAATTATCAATTTAAAAGTGCAAAATTAAAATATCAAAAGATTGCATTATTACTTGATAAAAATACAAAGTAAAATTTTTACATGAATGCTCCCACTCATTGGAAGTAGCTGTAAATAAAAATAATACATCGACAAATGATAAACTTGTGCAAAAAAAAAAAAATAGAAGATACTAAATTTTTAATGACATGTCTTAATTTTTATCTTAACTGGAGTGCTCCAAATTACCTGAGAAACAGAAACAGAATATACATCATATCTTACAATGAATTCCCTGTTATGCCTCATTGAATTTCAGACTATTACAATATACAAACAGTCGAATTCTAGGTGTTAACACTCAATATGTTGGTGCAACACCAAGTTTCACCCAGGTCGGACTTCAGTGTTAGAGAACCATTCCACTCTGAGTGTAGTGTATGTAATGAAAGTGTGTATTATTAATCATATTATGTCTATGCTTTTCTGCAATAATTGGTGTTTTGAGAATACAGACTGAAAAACGTGACAATAGTGTTATTTTAGCATTTTAGCAGAATCCCAGTGAATATTTCCAATAAAAGAATTCATTTCCTTTCATTTGAATGTGATGTTGAATCTATCCCCTTTCCCTTATCTACCAATGTGTGAAAATGCTTTACCATGTGACAGCTATGTTCCTGAAAATCTCACCTAAATTTCTTCACATATCAAAGCTATATATATATATATAGTCATGTAATTTAATTGCTTTCAGGGATAAGGCCCTGCAAAAATGCCTGAACCAGAAAATAAGGATTCCTCAGATAAAGAAAAGGAAACTGCGAAGCAAGATGAAAAGGAAAAAGTAAGTGGCTATAGTGGTACAAGTATACTAAGAAAAAATGCATTGGAGTGATGAATTTTTAGCCTTTGAAATTTTTTTTGGTTGCTCTTTAAATATAAAAATTTCACTATAGCATTGTAATACTAAAGTACATGTATGGTGTGCTTGCTAAATGGAAATGTCATGGACTTTGATATTTTTCATGTAGGATGATGTAATACCTATATGCATGATTCTTTAATACATTTATTTGTGTTTTTTTTCCCAACAAATTGCACACATTTAATACAAAGTTTGTTGAATAGGGACATATTGTATTAATAGTTCCAGAGCATGCCCATTACTGAATGAGTAAAAGGTAAATGTACATTTTGTTTATAATGCATAAAAATTGTAGTAGAAGGGAACATATTCTTGTAAGTAATTTAAATTTTGTAACCACTCGTACATGTAGTTTTCAAAGCAAATTCTTTATCAATCAATTCATTTCTGTTTTTGTCACCAAGGATACATCGCAAGGAAAGAGATCTCCCAAAGGTAGTGCCAAGTCAAAGCCAGGCAGTGCTACTAAAGGGAAGCCTGGGAGTGCCAAGGCAAAACCTGATAGTGCTAAAGGCAAACCTGCTACACCAGCTAAAGGGAAGACTGGCACTCCAGCGAAAGGTATACAGCAGGTTTAAAGGAAATGAACTTGAATTATTGAAATGTCTTTGGTTGAATCTATACTCCACAAATTTTGGACTGTAAATATTCATTAGAGTATTTGAATCTCAAAGTGTATGCTTGTAGTCCATGTATTGATATGGACTTGGCATACTCTTGACTGAAATATATATTTTTTTTAATTAACTATGAATACCAATTTATTATGAAATATGTTAAACATCTTTTTAAGTTTCAACTGACAATTGATTATTAACGTTCACAAAATTATGTTAAGCATAATTGTATTATAGCCTTTTGCACTTCAAGATGTTCTTAATGTTTTTTTTTAACAATGTATTATTTACAAATTTTTACAATCAGGAGATAAAAAGAAGAAGGAAGAAGCTAAAACAGAAACACCCACAGATGCTGAGGCAACAGAAGAAGAAGGTAATAAAAGTTGTATAAAAATGAAATAAAAAGTTTGAAATTTGTTTGACTGATACCACAATTCACCATGATAGAAAAAAATACATGAGCTAATGATTCTTGTCTATGCTAAAAAATGATGAAAGTCATGTACACTTATTCAATTACCACTGTTTTGATATGAATAGTTCTGCACATTGAAAATGAAGATGGAACAATTTATAGTTTCATTATATTTCAACTAGCTGTGAATTTTATGTCAAGTTTTTGGTATAAGTAATTGTAAGAAAATTTTGCAATTTATCAAGTTCATTGAATTAAAACATATATAACATAAATATCACAAATATTTGTGTTTACAGGTCTTCCTGAAGGAGTTGTACCATTGTTTTTATCATCAAAAACCCAAGAGATCTTCCACTGTAGAATGGATGAAGATGTCACTGTTGATAATCCTATCAAAATCATAACTAAGGAAGAGATCATAGAAGATTTGAGGATGAGAGCTGGTGTTTGTGATTTTGCACCTTTAAAGCAAGAAATCATGGTTTGTATTAGCTTTGAATATTGTTTTTTTTCTTGTCAATTTATATTGAGTTTTCATATCAACCTAATCAATTTGAGTTCTTGATCCAGGGTTCGTACAGGTCCTTGAATCCTTGAAAAGTCACGGAATTTCATTTTGAAAATTAAAGGCCTTGAAAAGTCATTGAATCCTGTATTTTTGCCGAAAGTCCTTGAAAAGTCATGGAATTTTATTCAAATGACATATTTTTTTATTATGTGTTGAAATAAGCAATCTACAGTCTTCTTTATCTCACGTTCGGGAAGGTAAGTCAAGGGGGAATAATCTGTAAGTGTTCAGGGACTAGTTTACGTTTGTGAATGTCATAAAGGGAACCAGATTTAACCGGTGTCAAAACATCATGACCTTAAAAAACAACATGCCAGGATTTTTCCAGGAAACCAAGTGGGTTGAAAAAGAAGAATATAAGGGTTGGCTTCAAAGTAGAGGTGTTGCAGAAAAGGCCAAGTGCACAATCTGTGCAAAAGACATTGACATTCTGAGCATACAGTCATTAAAGATATCGAGGTTAAAAAAATTCTGTCACGTAGGACACATGTCTTGAACCTAAAGTTCTCATCAGCTACGTTGACCAAATCATATTGAAGGGCCGAAATATTCACAAAATTAGTGCAAAGTTTTTTATAGTTCAAAGCAGTCAAAGTTGGCCAAAACATATTGAAGGGCTGAAATATTCACAAAATTGGTGCAAAGTTTTTTATAGGTCAAAGCAGTCTAATCCATGTAAATCTGGAATTTAAGAAGCTTAGATTTTGCTCCTGTTTAAAGTCATGGTAACACATTCCAACTTTATGAATGTGTTCAAATTATTTGGCATACATAAATATGCTTACAATAATTGAAAAACTTATAAAAAGATGCGCATTTGTGTGTGGTTTTGTATATGGAATATTAAAAAAAATCCTTGAAAAGTTCTGGAAAAGTCCTGGAAAATTGGAGCAAAAAAGGTGTATGAACCCTGTTGATCTATTAAGTACCGGTCCATATAGAATTCAGACACTGCAGATGGTAAGGTGATTCATGGTTTGAAAAACCCATGGATCAGATGATGCTTTTTTGGTCTACTAATGCTATATTTTAATGTGACAATAACACTTTCTGTATTTAGATCTGTACTTTTGAGAAAAATACACTTTAACCTTTCACTGAAATCAACCAAATCAAACCAAATCAAGAACGATAACTTTTGCAAAGTGCTAATTTCAAGTACAATTTATATAAATTTTATCTCGTATGCGAAACCCTCAAATGAAAAACTATGACTAGTTATGTGATTGATAATGGTTTCTGAACAAGAAATAAAACTGAATTTGGTGGGTTTTTGATATGCATAAGTCACTGTCTGATTTTATAAAGACTGCTACTTAAGTAAATAGTTATTATATAAACACATGGGAACGATTTTTTTTTGAAATCTAGGAATGCAAGATAGAAAAAAATGTTTTCATGTAGGGTTTGCTAGATTTACATTTAAAAATATTATGCTTACAGAATATCAATGATTAGATTGGGTCATATGAAAATTACTCACAAAAAGAATACCTACTCTGATTTAAATGGTCTGGTTATGTGCCAATCAAACATACATCACTTAGTTAAAATTAATTACTGGTTATATAACTTAACTGTACATGTTGTATTAACAGCATTTTTCAGGGGTTGAAAATTCCTAAATCCCGACGCCCAGGACTAAAAATATTGAACCTCAGACTTGCCGTTTTTTAATGAAATTAGTCCGTCGGGCAAGGCAAATCTAAAAAAATAAAAACTCTTTTTTGAAAGATTTTGTTATCATTATTTAGACCGTTTCTTGATCTATTCCCTGACCTATAAATAGTTATAACTTTATTTTTAGAATGGGTATTCACTAGATTGATCTATTGATTAGTCATTCTCAAGTCTGAATCACACCTGCGCTTGATCAGATGCATTTTTTGCCATGCTACAAATTTTATATATATATATATATATATATATATATATATATCTTATGATTGGGACTTGACAAAACGTTGTCGGGCTTAGTGTACAAAAGTTGAAAAGTCCAGGGCTCTGGTCTTCCCAAAAAAAATTTCAACCCTTGATTTTTGCACACATTATGCTTTTAGTCAGTGACATTCATTTCCATTTTAGAACTACCCAACAGATGAGATTCTTGTAGTTTATGATTCTGAGTTCAAGTATGGACAGAACTTCTACATTGCTCTTACAGAGGAGGCAAAAGAGAAAATATTGAATGTAAGCACATGCGTAAAGTGTATTTCTTTCTATTTTGTTGGTGCTGTAGATGGCTATAGACAGCCACTGGATTGCTTGGTGTATAAAATAATGGAAGATGATGTTGAAAAAGGACAACAAACAACAAAACCTAGTATCACAAAACAAAGACAAACATTAAAAGTCTGGAATAAAAGTATTTTTGATGCTGTGAAATCACAAAACTTTAGTAATGGTTACCATGAATGCCAAGAATAGACTTATTCTTAGGTAAAATTTTCAGTTTGTTGTACAAAGGGCTAGACAATCATAATCTTTGTTTTAAATGTGCAGTGACTTTTATCAGCACTGTCATTTGGCACAGCACTTCTAACTATATAAGTTTTCTCTGGTCCATATTTTTATCTTATTTGGCCTTTCATGTAGACTGTTGTTTATCTTAATGCTTGTTTTAAGTTTGTATCATTAGGTAAAACAAAGTACTACTTTTTTTCTCTGTAGCCTGCTGGTGATGAGGCAGAGGCTGAGGGAGAAGCAGAAGAGGAAATTGTGTATACATACATTCCTCCTGAGCCAAAGGAGTGGGTATCTCAAGGCAGTGAAAAGGAAATAAAAGAGGAAAATGTGGTGGAAACCAGGAGAAGGGTAAGTATAGATTTTGGTCATGATCCAGTTTGAAGATTTTTGCAGCAGTTTAAAAAAAAAGATTTTTCAGATTCATCATTGTTTCTTTGGTTTATACTAAGTTGCTTTCAGTTTTTAGTTTGTATAATTAAATGTATTTAAATTTTTTGTTTGTGTCAATGTATCTGTTTTTGTTGACATCTAAAACATTGATAGACCAAAGTTACTTTAAATGCAATGTTTTAAATTATATTATCTTAGTAAAATAGAATGTTAAAAAGTACAATATTAATATGTCATTTTAGTTTAAAACTTTGTTCTTATGTTAAAGGTGAAAATCACAAAAAATAACTCCAGAAAATTTAAAAAAGGAATATAAAATTTATTGCACAATTTTCATTGCAGG
Source organism: Perna viridis (assembly GCA_037379345.1). Classification (NCBI taxonomy): domain Eukaryota; kingdom Metazoa; phylum Mollusca; class Bivalvia; order Mytilida; family Mytilidae; genus Perna; species Perna viridis. The sequence continues at coordinate 40,016,471 of CM074511.1, read as the reverse complement.
TAAAGGTTTCTGTGAAAAGAGTGAGAAAAGAATTTGGAGCCCCAGCAAACTTTTCCGATAGAAATGTATCTGATGCTAAAGATGGTTATATTGAATGTACTAGTTATGATGATAGAAGTTTTGATGTGAAGAAGGAGGAACTTGATATGTCAACACAGGTATGTAGTTACTGTAATCATGTGACATGTGAACTTTGGAGAAACAATTTTTAAAATATTACTTTACTGTAATGATGTTTAGTAGAGGAAATATTTTGGGTCAGGTTTCTGTAGAATCATTATGTAGCAATTTCACTGAACTAATTAATTTGTTTTACTAAAAAAAATACTTGTTTAAGGAGGTAGATCTAAGGTAAATGACACAACTCTTACAAATCATTGGAACATTTATATTCAGCACTTTACATCAATCTTATGTAATAATTAAAGTAACTTGGATTGATTTCATTCTGTTGAAAGCTTGATTGGTTTTGGTGAATTGAATATGATACAAACATATCACTGATTTCAAGAATTATGTCCCTTACTCTAGGTCTACCTCCTTAAACATTGGTGTTATATGAAGGAATGAGTATACAAGTAAAAATATGTCTGATTAATTTAAGTAGCTGTCTGTAAGAATCATGCAAAATCTGAAAAATGTGATACCCCCCAAAAAAGGCTACATATTTTTATTTTTGTAATGAAGTTATTTTATGGGTCTACACTATGAAATGTGTAATTATTCATTCAAATCTGCCTGCTCTTAGGAGATAATCAACACTGAAAATCCAGCAGATTCTATTGTATTTGAGTGTCATTTACAGAGTTATCTCCCTTAATTTTGAAATCTACAGTGCATTCTATAAAATTTTTATCTCCTAAGAGCACTGGTTATATGAAAAACCACGTTATTTTCTGTTTACTATGACATTTCAAACAAAATATCAAAAATAAAAATATGTAGGCTTTTAACCCATGAACCACATTTTGCATGATTCTTATCTGGAGTGCTACTTAAAACAATTGAAAACTAATACAAAAATTGTGGTTAATGTAGTATCTCATTTCCCCTTTTCAGTGTGATTCTTAAAATTTTATACCAGTATAACTTGTCCGTTGACATTTTCAACAGTATTGAACTTCAAGACAAAAATTGTATACTGAATTAATTACAGTCAAATTGGAAATGATGCACAACTGCTGAACAACATACTTTCAATATCATTTTTCACTACAGGCTATACCAACAGTAAGTGAAGCTAGCACACAAACTGACTGGAAATACCCCAGGAATGCCAACACACAGTACTATCCTAGAGAGTTTTCACACAAAGAAAAGGAGGAAATTCTGAATTCCAAACAACTTCCTAACTTCATCAGTGATGTAACACCAAGATTTAAGACAGCCCTACAACAAAATGAAATAATGGATGTGTTTTATATTGACTGGTTACACTTGGGCGATGGAGACGCTAGCTTTGGTAGTAAAGCAGATAACCATTTAAAGGTTAGTTAGTCTAAAAACGGTGGGGTTTCTTGTTGTATACACTGTGTGGTTAACGATTTTGGTGTTAAAGGTGTTTTATGCTATTTTAATGTAAAGATACTGATGAATAACTCAAAGTTTGTTTTTAACATTTTTTGCCATTGCCATGACACAAAGGTGAAAAAGGAGTAATTTAAATCTAACAAACTTTGTACTCTTCAAAAGTTACTACTGTAGTTTAAAGTTATATTACCCATTTTATAATTACAGGAATACCAGTCATTTACAGATCTACAGTTCAGTAAAGAAAAAAGAATTACATGTATTCAGTGGCATCCCTCTGTTAAAGGTAAGGTTTATTGGTTGACAGAATTTACATTCAACACTGCTACTGCATAATGACTGTTCCTGTAAAGAATTATTGGGTGGGCGGTTTGCAGGGTTTCCTTCAATTAAATTATAAATAGCTCATTTCTTCCCCAATACCTATCTATGAACTGTCCTAAGATAAGCTACACACCAGTGCAAATCAGGGGAAATATTTTAGTTGTATTATTTAATAAATATTTGTTCTAAGAATTGTTCTGCTGAAAATTAGAATGTAGACTTACAAAATCTTACACAACATTTATTTTTTTTTTCAGGTGTTGTTGCAGTGTCTGTTGCTGAAAAGATGTCATTTGATGACAGAATTGATTCTGCAGCTAAAGTGATAATGACTCCTTCATTAATACTGATATGGAGTTTTACTGATCCAATACATCCTCAGGTATTTATGGATACAATATTTAGTATGAGACAGGTGCTGTCTGAAATGCTTCCTTAGAAACAAAAATGAATTCAGGAATCATCTGGACTTGTCATGGTACGAACAGTCCTTAGTCCAAAAACAGCAGTATATAAAAGGTATCTCCTGCCTATAATTCATATGCCAGAAACCCCTTTCCTACCATATTGCAGAATTTGTTATGGCCCAAAGTATGTGAGACTCTTATTTTTCAAATTACTATTTTTGGACTTTCCTACAATTTATATCCATTTGGTAGTATTTTAATAAAGCATTAAAGAAACCATACTCATCCAGTTATAAATTAATTATAGGCTGAAATAAAGATTAAACAATATCACAACCAATGAAGTTTTGTATGATAAAAAAAATAAACCAATAGTAATCTTGAATAACCAAAAGAATATTACGAATACTGTGTAATGTGTGTATGAAATGGAAGTCTGCACTCCTATAAGATTTACGCATTTTATGGTACTTGTGGTCCTGCTTTTTGGTTCTTCACTTGTTCTTATTACTCTTTCTGTAAAAAGATTTCCATGTTGTTTCAAACTTTAGAAAGAAACCCTACTTTAAAGGCATGTAGCCTGCAGATTTTAAGGTTGTAATTTCTTTGTGATTTCAGTTACTACTTGAAGCACCAGATGATATATACAGTTTTCAATTTAACCCTGCAGATCCCAACATCATTGCTGGTGGTTGTTACAATGGACAGGTTGTACTCTGGGATATATCTGCTCATGCTGACAGACTTAAACAGCCAAGAGGAGGAAATAGAAATAAAAAGTCTAATACATTGGTAAGTAATTATATTGTTTTAAAAAATATGCAAATTTATTGATGCATTTGTGTCAGTTTAATGCAAAATGTGGCATATTTTTTATAATATTGAAAAAAGTCATCTGTTGTTATTCAGATTTGATAATGCAGAGATTCAAGTAAATCTGAATATTCTAAATAATTGTGTTAATAGGGAAGATAACTCAAAGCTTAAAAATATTTACCTTTTCAGCCTGGGTTTGAAGATCCAAATGCTTTGAAAACACCAATTGTGAGATATTGTGCAGTATCCAGTATAGAAAACAGCCATAAATCTACAATCACTGACTTGTTATGGGTACCTGACCACATGGAGGTAATATACATTTTGTAGAACAGTGGTTGATTTCATAAAAAAAAGTGTAAAAAGTCATAATGATGTCACAATGTTGTTTTCTCTTATGACATCATTACTTGCGACTAATATAACTTCTTGTAAAATTGTTGCTGATCAATAGATAAACTGTTAATATATGACAGAAATCTAACCTCTGTCTTTGCAATAATATAATACTCAATTGAAACTGTGGTAAGTACATTTCATTGGTGACCATTGCCAAATTAAAATCTGATTACATATAGAAATTATATTTGCTTGAAAAATACAATTCTCATGGTTGGCAAAATGCAAAGTCTTCATTTTGTTTGTCCTAATTTGGCGTCATGTTGAATCTTTGTTTTATTTTGTTTATTTATTATTTTTTTTTGTTTATTTAGGTAACCAGAATGGGTGTACCACAAGAAAACAAGTCTTTAAATAACTGCCAGTTAATGACATGTGCTACAGATTAGTAAGTTTTCTTCTGTGATATTTACAAAGCTTTTTTCACCATTGTTTGCAAAACTTGTATTGATATTATTGGTTAAAGTTGAAATAGATATGCAATTTCTTTTCATTATTACAGATTTGTGTTATAGACAATAAGAGATAACTAAGATTGCTGCTTTATTGCAGTTAAAAAAATTACAGACATCATAAAACTCTGAAAACCAGTTCTGGTTATATTTTGATGTTATAGTATTTATTTTTTTTTCTCATTATTTTAGATCAGAAATAAAACCCAACTCCAACTAGTTTTGCAGTTTAATAGTTAAGTCAAATTGGAAACAAAAAAAATTTATAACTATATTTTACTTTTTTGTCTGTGGATATTATGTTAATGTACTTAAAATCCACAAATTTATAATTTCATGAACTGATGATCCTAGAGACAAAAAAAATAAAACTTACTAGTTATGATACTTATACAAAGAAGTTTGATAGAAAATTTCATCTGTTAAGCAAAATTCAAATATCGATTCTTCTGCAGTATTGAGTAGGTTTTAATATTTCTTGTACCCAGTTGGTAAAATCCAAATTTTTCCATCAAGTGCGAAGAAATGGTTTTAATCAAATATACCTGTAGGCAAAAGGAGGATCCATTTCTTCCGTGAAAGTTATAGAAAACTCAGAAGATGTGAAATGGCTAGGAACTTATACCAAAATTTAATCACCATCTGTTAGTTGAACAGTCACAGACATTTTTAATTATTGGCTTATACGAGTAATGGGATAAAAAAGTTTAGATGTTTAAATTTGACTTGTTTGTTTACAGTTCAGTGCTGTTTTGGGATACTCGACCACCAAAGGGTCCAAGTCAGCTGCTTACAAAGAAAACAGAAGACAAAGGACCAAAGAATCCAATGGGAGTTCCTGATACGTTTAAACATTTGGACTTACAGTGGAAACCATTCTTAAGAGTATGTTTAAATTTCACATGCATTTGGAAGAATAAGTAATTGCTATAGTACTTATTATTTGCAAGTGAAGGTATGTAGTGATGGGGTGTCTTTTCTTCCTTCTTAACTTCCGTTACATGGATAGGTACTCATCTCTTATCCGTTACGCTTCCAATGTAACTGAAAGAAATTAAATGAAACTTCACAGAATCTTTCCTACATATTCTCATTATGCACCTTCTATTTTAAATTTTGATCTGAATCCATTTGGAGGTGAAAAGTTGCCAGTGGGAGTGGAGAGGAGTGGGGGTTCAATTATGTGAGCATTGCTCTTCATTTTCTAGTTTTTTTTACCTTTGTAAGGTCTTTAATCTGTATGTTTGTTCACCCTCAAAAATATTGGTTGCATACTTAATATCTCTTGCAAGAGAAAGTAGTTTCCTATCGTATGTAGTTTTAAATGAAGGATTATTTTTTTTTTCATAACAAGAACTGCTGACCTGGTTATCAGGTATTTTGATTTTTTTTTTTAATGTTTATAGATTTATTTTATAATTAACAATCAATGTGATAAGTTTACTTGGTGAAATTTGCTTACATAAATACCTTCAATTCTTTTTCTTTTATTTCATGCAAAATGGACTTTTTAACCATTGTATTTCTGATTAGATGCTTTCTTCTACAGGTTCATTTGCACAAGTCAGAACCTGGAGGAGATCACAGTCCTACTAAATTCTCCATATCAGAGAGACAGGGAGACAGAGCTTCTTGTAAGATTAGACTCAGACTGCTTTATAAAACTGGACTTTTATAAAATATACTACCATCAGTCTTATGACAAAGGATATTTGATAGATAACAATATCTCTAGTTTACAGAATAAATTTGCATATGGATTTTACATTCAAATGACTTACAAACAGAACTTACAAACATATGACCATTTGTCATGTAAACAGAATTCTATTATGAAAAGGCGGAAACTTTGTTTTTAGGAAAAAAAAAATGAGAATTGAATTTTCTTGTATTTGTTTCAGAGGCCAAAATAAAAAAAAAATATTCTAGATTCTTGTCTCCTCCCAAAACAATTTTCTAAGCGTCTTAAAAGATTTTGTTTTGATTTTTTGTCCAATTTGCACTAAAATTGATAAAAATAAAATTAGCCTGCCCACCCCAAAGTTTGATCAAAGTTGGATGAGAATCTAAGAATTTATTTAATGTGGCTTAAAGAATAGCATTTTATAAATATATTTCAATGGTTTTCTTCCTCATTTCAGTAAATAAAGCAACAGATGGACTAGATACATCAAAATCTGATGCCATGGGCGGAGGATATTATACTAGCATGAAACCTGGGTCTGGCAAGGAAAAGAGGACACTGCAGAGTGTCAAGACTCATTTCTATATTGGGTCTGAGGTAGACCTCATATTACATTTGAAATTTACTCACTTCTGAAATTTGGACTGCATTAGAGAAAATCCTTTTATTATTTGATTTGTTGGGAAAAAATTAAAAAAGGAGGAATGTAATTGTGTTATCGCAAAAAGGTAGATTACTGTATTTTGACCATTTCATTTTTATGAATAAGTAAAAATAAAAAAAAAATACTGTCTTTGCAGATAAATTTAAATTGAAGACTGCATATTTTTTTACGTATTTACTAATATAAAAACATTGTTAAAGAAATTAAGCTAACTTCTAAGCAACTATAAAGCTTCATGAATGTTTTTTTTTTCTGATAAAAAAATAATTTTTAAAGTTGAAATTTAAGTAGTTTAATTTTGGAAAGATTTTTGTCTCTCAATCTACCACTTTTTCTCTAAACTTGATTGAATAAAAAGAAAAGTTCAAAGGATTTTCTCTTTGGAATGCTTTTGGGTCAAGGAGTGAGTGAATTTGAATGGGTCTGACACCCTGTACGTGTCCTGTTTAGTCACACCCTTCTGCATACTAGCTGTACTATCTATCTCACCTATTTCTGTTTATAGCAAGCCTGTCACACTCCTCCCCCTCTCAGCACATTTTAACATTTTTTCCTTTTATTTTCCCTCCTGTTAACACTTCTTTTTTAAATTTCAAAATAATATGTATATTATTTTTTTAGATTTATAGACATCTAATAACTTTTATTGTTTCAATTTATAGTGACTAATTGTTCTTTTGCATGATTAAATCTAGATAATAATATAGGAATATTTAACTAGTTATAAATTAGGCATGAGCACATTGAATATGCACAATAGATGTGTAGTTAGATATATTAATTTGCATGCTTTAAAATTGAGGATTTTTTTTTTATCTAAGGACTGTGTAATGATGCAACACAACAAACATTTCAGCTTATAAAAACAAAACTGCCTTATCACAGCTTATTAAAGTCAAAAATAAATTTGCTGTAATATTAGCACGCATTTTTGGCTTATTTGCTTAGCCTTTTTTTTATTAATTTCATTGTTGGGGTTTAACACCTAAGCAGCAATATCTCAGCTATATTCAAGCGATTATTAATATGAAGAAATGAACTACCTGTGAATGATAAATATAACAGTTGATTTTTTTAAACATCAGATTAATTTTCAGTAACATTAAAAAGTCTTTTAGATTTTCGTAAGAATTGTACTCATAAAACATTAATTTTAAGCCAAGATATGAATACACTTGCAAATTAAGTGATACCAATTTTTTGTAATTTTGAAGAAAAAAAAAGAATATTACTTTGAAATTGTCAAAATTCCTGATTGAAAATATTGGGAATAAAATTTGTACTCCCTAAAATCCATAAAAACAGTTGATTTTTTTTTTTTTTTTTTTTTTAATATCAATTATCCCCCTTCAAATTGTTAACATGCACATAGACATTGAAAATCCTTACTTTAAGAAAAATCCATATATAATATTTATTTAATTTGTAGATCATGTCATTCAATTAAAATTTTCTCCCTATACTTTTTTTTATTTGAATGGACTCCTTGATCCTAGTATTGATTAGAAATAGCCATATTAGAGAGAAAAAAACATTCGTCAGCTTATCCTTATTGATAATTTTATAATTGATACTTGCTTTAGGTGAACTAGGTGTTTGAACAAAATATGTGGTAGTCTCCCTTGTTTCTAGTAATCTAGTCAGTAGTTTGTTTTTTTCCAAACATGTTAGTTTGTGTCAGTCTTTTAAAAATTAGATATATAAATTTATCCTTTTAGTTACTGCAATGTAGGATCAAACAATTTTACTTTCTGTTCAGATGATCTTTCAGAGTCTGAGGATTTTTCTTTCAAAATCATGAAAGCAGAAAACTGATTGGCTGATCAGAAATGTCATCTGAACAGAACGCATAATGGATTGTTGTTAGATCCTATATGCAGTGACTCAATGGAGCAATTGGTAGGTTTAATTTTGATTACATTTGTTTGTATAGCATGTTGTGTCTGATATTAACATGGAAGACCCTAAACATTGGCCCCTTTCATTGGTGTTTTGAGTTCTTTCCCCATTACCTCCATTTTTGTTTTTAAACACAATGTATTAAAACTTTCTTCCCATGAAAAACTAAGAATATTGAAGAATTTCAGAAAATCAGTACAAAAATGTACTTAATATACTATAGTGGATTCAAGTTCACATAATTTCCATGCAACAATTTGTTGTTTTATGTCTATTAAACTGACCAATGAAGCTTGATTTAAATCCTTTGATCTAATTTCACGCCTGTCAAGGAATGTGGTAGAAAATCCTTAAGTTGTCCAATCTAGAGCTTTCCTTGAAATGATGTTATATGTGGCTTATGCAAGGATTGCATTTGAGGACACACATTGGAGTTGGAAACAGGCCTGCTTTGTCAGAAAATTTTAGGTGTAATATGTACTACAGCTTTCAGTGTGTGTTTCATGGTTAGATTGGAGTGTATTGGGTTATGGCTATTACATCAGGAATATATTTAGTGTTTTTGACTGTAGAAAGTAGTGTAGTTTAGGTCAATTTTTTTGGTACTTAGATATAACTTGTAATATGCTGATAGTGCGAAAAACAATTATGTAAGAGAAACTTGCACAAATTTTTGCATGCTTTATCCACATACCTTTTTCACTCTTGTATCACATAGCTTTTGGTCATATATACTCCTATTAAGATTTTATTCACTGCTTGATCTTTAAAGTAATGAAAGTATATTAAATGTTTGAACAAAATAGTGACATTTTTCATCTGTCTCATTTAAACATGTGATTTTTTCTAAAAACTGTAAGAAATGATTTTTTTTCAAAACAAGATATCTTAAAAGCCTGTTGTTTAGATATAGTACATGAAGTGAATGTTTTAGGATGGTGAAGTAGTGTATGTTGACTGGATGCCACAGAAAGATCAGGATACAGGAAAAATACAGAGTAAGATTTCCATTATCAGACCTTTTCGGCATTTTACAAATATTATTACATGCGGCACAGAGATTCAGAAATTTTATTGTTTTCAATAGAGAATTTAATGTTAATATTTCATAAGATATGAAAAATAAAAATGATTCATTTATGGAATAAGCAATTGAATATGAAATAATTGGTCATACTGATGTACCAAATTTTATGGAATAAGCTATAAAATATGAAATAATTAGTCATAGCGATGCATCAAATTTTATGGAATAGGCTTTTGAATCATACTGATGTATCAAATTTTATGGATTAGGCTATTGAATATGAAATAATTGGTCATATTGATGTATCACATTTCCATTGACCAGCACCAAAGCCAGACTACTACCATGCCATACATGATGGACCTGTAATGTCACTGCAGAGATCTCCATTCTTCAATGATGTGGTTCTATGTGTGGGAGGATGGACATTTACCATCTGGAAAGAGGGGGTTACTGTAAGTTTTAATTCTTTAAAACTCATCATGACTCAAGTGTTTGATCACCATATGAAACTTTTAATAGTAAAGGACTTTAAACCCCCCTCCCCTATCATTATGACACAATAGTTTGAGATTGATACATAACTTGTTTTATATTTAAAAAGATCATATAACCTGTTCGACACTATAATTTTGTTTTATGAAGTTACTGTTGTGTTCAAAAATTTGTATTAAAATCCAGATTTATATTTAACAAAACTTTGAATTGGATATTGTTAAAAAAATGTGCAAAGAAACTGTTCGATTTCTGATACGATACAGATTAGATCAATAACTTGAGAATGGAGCAATGAATGATTTTTAGTTGTTTAGTACCATAAAATACAGGTTTTGATCAACTTTCAGCAAAATCCAAAATGCAGCTTTTGAGTTACACCATTTTGAACATTTTGCCATCCTCGTTTTTCACCATTACATGGTGGGGGTATCACTTAATGTTCCATTAATGCCTTTTTTTTTTAATTGTAGACTGGACCAATTTTACAGTCATGTGCAAACCCAATAAGATTTACTGCAGGATTTTGGTCTCCTTCAAGACCGGCTGTATTTTACATAGCCAAAATAGATGGAAGTGTAGATGTATGGGATATCTTGGATAAAACCCATGAGCCATCATTAACACAGAGTGTTTCTCCTGTACAGATAACAACAATATTTCCTTATCCTGTTTCACGTAAGTATGATGCTGTTTTCCAGCAAAGCAATTATTTTAGTTGATTATTTATTTGTCAGCAAAAAAAATTGCAGCTGTATATTGGTATGGTGCTGCTGTCATTGTTGTCTGTAGACACTTGGTTCTCGTGTGATTGTATGAATATTAGTTGGTTAATCTTTTTAAAACTTTATGACATGGAAGGTTGGTATTTATTTTGGGGGTTATTACGAGCATTTTCCCTGTGTTTGGATAATAACTTGATTATAAATATTTGGATCTTTTTAAAATTGTATTACAAGCTGCCATAACACCAGAGAAAGGCTTGAGTAAATATTCAGGACTATGACAAAAACCATTAGGAATTAGTGGCCAGAAACAAGTTTTTTCCTCATAGGGAATGAATCTATTTTAAATTGTGCTATAAGAAGCCATACATCAAAAAGAGATGGGGATTGATTTTTTTTTATGTGACTTGTGCCTATTAAGAATAAGATTCCACAAAGGGATAAGAAACAAGATTTTTTTCTGATATCTGATAATAACATGGGTAGAGGGTATGGATCTGTGTGAAGTACTACCATACCCCAAAAGGAAGGTCAGGATTGATGTTGGTTGTAATTGTAATTGGAAGCTTTAGGAAGTAGGTGCCAAAAAAGCAAAAACCGTAGGTCATTTGAAGTATGTATTGTTTTTTTTTTCTTTTATAAAGTGACCAATGTAAGTCTTCTGTCTTTTCAGGACACATGCTATTGAATGACTACCGGTATTTTAAGAGCTTACCAATGCTGTGGTTTTCTTTGTTTAGAATATTTTGACAATTTTTGACATCAAAATCCACTTTTCCACAGTTTAAGCGATAATTGTATAACTTTCACAGCTTTATATCTCATTTACAGTTTAGTAATAGGAATTTGCCGATGAATCTTAAGTTCCCCAAAAAAATGTAAAACTGTCATTGAAAGTTATAAAAATTAACATTCATGTAAATAACAAGAAGTGACATGTTTAACTTCAACTGATAGATTTGGTCTTCTTTTATTTGAATGACCTAGCATCATGTGTATTTTAATCTATGCCTGATAGAAAATTTAAGAAAGTAGACCTAAGGTAAGGGACATAACTCTTATACAAACATATCACTTATTTCTAGAGTTATTTCCCTTACCTTAGGTCTACCTCCTTAAATCTCTTTCCGATTTGTCCAGTTTACTAACCTAAGATAGTTCTTCAGGTAATGCTCATTCATTCAAGAGAAGACCATCTCTATATTCTGAAGTTAACAGGTTTAGTCACTGTAATTGCCTTCGTAGTAGTATTTTTTGTGTTAAAGTAACTTTTCATTTATAAATTACAGAGAAGCAACATTTATTAGCTGTTGGAGATAATGCTGGCACATTACATATATTAGAGATTCCATGGAGTTTACGTCAACCTACTCCTAATGAGGTAAGATCTGATTTAGTTAAAAAATAAGTTAATGTTGGCTGTTGTGAGGTCTTAGTAATGAAATATTTTTACATTTTTTTTTATTTTAGTAGGATCACATTTCCGAGAGATCAGGAATGCTCTTGAAGCTCAATGTCTGTGTATATCTTTTAGTTAAAAAAAGTATGAAAAAATACATTCTTTCTTTTTAATGTTTCAGCATGCTAGTGTATCAAATTATATAGAACGGGAAGTGAAGAGAAGGTCATTTGTTGTACAGAGATGGGATTTCCGAGAACAAGAAAAGAGAGAAATAGAGGCTGAATCAAAGAAGAAAGCAGGAGTAAGTTTAAACAGGGAAACAAATCTAAGGCTAACATTTCAAAGCTATGACAATGACAAAATGGTTTTTTAAAACTTTTCTGAAATACACTCCTTTTGGACTGGATTTCATTTGTTCTGCAGGGGTGTTCCATCAACATGGGACCAAAGGCAAAGGAACCAATTTGAAGTTTGAATTATCTGAAATAGGATCATTCAAAAAATTGATTATTGATTGAAAAAATATCAGAATACAGCAGAATGTAGTTGTCAAACAATTTATTTGCTTTTTTTTTCGGGTAAAACCATACATGTATGAAATATATTCTTTCAATTGTGTGAAATTTTCTCGTTTTAAATAAGATTTAAGAAAATTTTGTATTTTTAACACATGTATTATACACACATTAGAGCCTAGCCTAACAAATAATACTGAAGAATAATTTTCCACTCTCTATTTGTAGATTGCACCTAATGTACAATTAACTGATGAAGAAATAGAATACAGAATGAAACAAGAATATCATCAATTTAAGGAAGAGGAGCAGGCCTTCCTTAGAGAATTAGGATTACTCAAAGAGGAGGAAGAGCCTCTTCCAGAAACATAGGATAGATGGATATTAAAACTTTAAGATATAGACCAAGGGAATAAATATTGAATTTTAAGACTTATTAAGGAATTGCAAGTTACAATTGTAACTAATCTATTGCTTTTACTTCATATAGATGCCAACACATTTAAATTTACAAACTGAACTTGAATTATCGGCTGGTGATATTCTGTTAGTGTACAGGAAAGGAATGATTTGTTAATTGGTTTCTTGAATCTTGCAAATTATTTCTTTAAAAAATGCTATTTTTATTAACTTATTGAAATGTTATATGTTTATTAATTTGTATGTATTGTTACTGTATTTTCGCCCAAATATATTGATGATTTGTTTTGAACGACTGTGATCATTTAAATTTTACATTGTATGCATTTTCTTTGTGTATTGATTAAAAAACTGCATATACTTTACTTTTTATACAGTATGAAGAGAAAAGTGAAATAAAAATTATCAGGTTGTTTTATATTCCTAGTTCAAAATACTGTCTTGTGTTTATATATTTTTTTCCACATTTTAGACACATCTCCTTGGGAGATCTGTGCAACTAGTATCTTTCAGGTTCTGACACTATTTCTGTTTCATCTTGCCTGTGATTAAAAGTCTAGAATGCGAGAATAAGATATCGCATTTTTTGCATCAGTGTTTTAAATTCATTTTTCTGATTAGGTCAGTTTAACATGAACCACTTGTGCTAGGTCAATCATATTTGGTATGCAGTTGTTTTAGTATCCCTACATCACAATTTTGTATCTGTTAAATGCATATGCCCCAGTCATTATCAAATACGGTGTTCAACAGGTGAGACATGATAACACTTTAATTTTTATACCCTACTCAATGATTTAGGTTATATATTAATCCTCAGTTATGTCCATTTGTAGCTCACCAGGCCCACAGGTCCATGTGAGCCACTGCTATCACTATGTGTCTTTTCTCCAGTGTCATCGTCAAGTTTTTCAAACTACACAGAATGCAACCAATAATAATATGTGCATGGATCTTTTTGATCTGTCAAATAACATGGCCATCATTACTAAAAATTGAGGACTTGTTGAAATAACTTGAAAACCAATGGCTTTAGCCAAATTTTAGGTAAAATTGATCAGCATGGTGAGATGCCCAAATTTTCATGAAGATCTGGCAATGTTGGAGTTACTGCCCTTGAAGAGTAAAAAATAACTGAGATTTATTTTATAACATGAAATTCATGTGACAATAGTACAGTAGGTTCAAAAGTCAAGCTTTAGAAGGCTAAAAAGACTTATTGACCAGGTGAGAGATTCAGGCTTCCTAGAGCCCCTAGTTCTGCTTCTAGAAGCCAATTAAAGAGCTGAACAGTCAATTTTTTTCAGACTTAAACACAATGATCTGGTCCATAAAATACAGGTTAACTTTGTATTTACTTTTCAGTGTTAATGGCCATTTCTCTTTTAAATATGTGAGAGTATACATCTAACAAATAGGCTTCTGGAACAGGGTTATGTTGCTACAAGATTGAAGTCATTACTACAGAAGTTTTATGGTCGTCATCATGAACTCGTGGATCGTTATGGTGTATCCATCAGCACCATGAAAACTGATTTATTCAACGGGTCATAGTTTTCCTTCCCTTGTTTGTCTACCCCAGACTTGACTTTTTATGAGCAACTCGGCGGGTGTTTCTAGAAAAGCAAAGGACGCTTACCCTACCGGTGCACCTAGTCCATGCTCCCAGTTTTTAGTGGAGTCCGAGCTGCTCATTTACTTTTGTTAATTTGTATGTATGATTTTAGTTACTTTATGTTCTTTGTTGTGTATGGCTGTTTTCCATGTCTGGTCTTTGTCCCTGGATTACATTCTTTTGATTACCGCTATAACCTTGGTTCCTTTGATTACTCTTTGATCACCAGGTCAACTTAAAAAACTGAAATCGTGATTTTTTTATGTAAATCAACCAAGGAAATAAGTGTATCCGTTCTTCTAATTTGTTTGCACACATTTATCCTCCAAAAGTAAATTATAAACACCAATAATGATATTTTTCTATTACCTCTGGTGAATTAAGTACAAAGATGGTTGAGTAAACAACAATGTCTAATATTTTCAATTTTTTTATCAATACCATTTGTATAAAAGGCAAGTATATTAAAATAGACAGTATAATAAGATTTAACAAACATCTGGAATGAACTTACCATATCATGAACAACCACCGAATCATTTTTGATCATCATACAACATACTATAAACCAATTTATTTCCACCAATTTAACAACCAAGAACACACCATGAATAAGTCCCAATATTAAAAAACACACGAGAGAATGAATGATGTGAAATTCAGTGCAGGAATCTGTAAGAATCAGGCAAAATTTAAAAATCAGGAAAAAAAAATGCACAAATTTGACAATGTGGGCACATAGTTTATGGTCTATTGAAAACAAACTGACATTTCTTCATTAGCAGTGCCACAGGATGCAGAAATGTAAGTGACAATAGAATGATTGGGAAAAAATGAGTTGCCTGTATCTCCTTTTGATGATGAAATTTGGATGGATTTCTAACACATAAAAAAAGAAATGTCTGCATTTCTGATTACATTTTGAACAAGATTTCATGGAAAGATGAGTGTTTTTTTCAATCATGACTCACCCATCACCTGATTCTTACAGAGAATAGCCATTTAAGGAGGTAGACCTAGGGTAAGGGACATAACTCTTAAAAATCATTGGAACGTTTGTATTCAGCATTTTACATCAATGTCATGTAAGCATCAAAGTAACTTAGACTGATTTCATTCTGTGTCAAATGAAAGCTTGATAGGCTTTGGTGAAATTGAATATGATACAAACATATCACTGACTTCATGAGTTATGTCCCTTACCCTAGGTCTACTTCCTTAAAATTGATGCAGAATTAATTTGACATCATAAAACGCGAAAAATACATGTAAGTGTCTGTGATAACAAATTGGTTTACAGTATCATATTAATAAAACTATTTCATAAAAATAGACTTTTGTTTCATTTTCTCTCCATTTTCATAAAAAATTGAGCAAAATATTTAAAAAAAAATCTTAACTTTGAATCAGGACAACATTTCCTGATATATAACAAGCAGCAATATTGAATAATTATACACTTCATCATATAGACCTATAAAGCAACTTAATAACAAATATAAAAATATGTAGCCTTTTTTGAGGTGTATCACACATTACAGAATTTGAATGATTCTCACAAAGATTACCAGTACCACTTAATAACAAAATACAGCACAAACAAATACCCAATAGTACAATGAGCTATTCAAGTAATGAAAAAAATAAATTCTTGGTAAGTGGTGATACAACTATACAATTTAATGGAATCCAACTAGAACAGCCCTAACATTAACTTACAAAATTGACCTTTGGCTTGTGTTTCTATGACATCATTACAATGTTTCCTCTTTTAAGATAAAAAGTCCACTTCATAAGATCAATAGAATGTCTTCTCTATAGGATCATTAAGAGGTAAACTCCTAAGGATCAAGGTCTTTTCCACATGTTGAACCATTAAGAGGTCTTCAGTACAAGAAACTGTCCAATAAAGTTTGCCAATCCCATGACAATCAGTAAAGAATGTAAAACTGTACTAATTCTATTTGGTGTCCCATTCCTGTTTTGAATTGTCAAATGAACTAGGCAAGGCAACAATATTGCATAGGCAAAACCACAGAATGCTCCAAAGAATCTGAAATTTAAATGAACAATAAATAAGCAGTTGACAAGTGACGTGCCAGGGACCAAAAAACTTGACAACTTACTGAGAATTTTCTTCCCTGTTTGTAACATCTTCAAATTCCAAGAAGTTCATTAGAGTTACCATAGAAGTAAAGAATATTCTCAGATTATGTACTGTCAAAGATTTATTGCTAAGTTAAAATATCTGCACTCTTAATTTTTTTAAGAGACTATAAATGTAGGAACCACGCAGTTCCTATAATATGGATGGCACATGGTAAATTTTATTCCAAAGAATTTTTTTGTTCCAATGTAATGTTCATATCATATGTATGTCAAAAAGAACAATGATTTTTTTTTCAAATGAACAATGGGTGGCTCAGAAAATGAGTTTAAAGTTCCCTAGGTGAGCAAACAAATTTTGCACAAAATGAAAGAGTTATCTCCCTTCTTCAATGCTTTCTAAATAATTTATTTGTCTTTAACCATTGCAGTTAATCAAAATCTATCATTCAACTTCGAGAAAAGATGCATTTGCATTATGAAATGGGTGAAATATTTTTGAAAACAAAATTTGTCATGTGCCACCCACTGCCACCCACTGCCTGTTTTTTCCCATGGACACTCTCTTAAATATATATTGTTCACAAGGTTGTCAAAGATTGTTGATATTCACATTTCCAGAAAGTATTTTACAATTTGGACTGTTTAAGAAAGTGTTTTTCTTATTCCAAAATTGCATTTTAAAGACCAATTCATGTCAGTGAGTCACAGTTTAGCAGAATTTATGACTTGAATGCATACAATGTGTTTAATGCATCTCTATGGTGTAATATTTTGTAATTTGTGTGACAAGCTGTAACTTATCTTACCCAATGACTTTTCCGATATGTGGTAAAAAGACAGCAAACAACACACAGACAGCAATAATACATAAATTTAATACCAATACTTGAGGCAGTCTAAAAAAACACAAATACAAATGCATTGTTAAAAATGTAAACATATCCTTAAGTTGACCATAATATAGCAAAAAGTGAAATATCTGTAACTCAACACAAATTAAACTGAAAGTATAATGTGTCAAAACTAATAAGCCATAAATTAAATTCCAGACAATTAAAGTTTAAATATATTCAATACCAACTCTCTAGAAATTGAATTACACGGTACATGCTGTACATGTAAAAAAAAATTCTGAATCAGAGAAGCAGTCCAATCTGACTTAAGTTTCCAGCCATCAAGAGTCAACTGTACATGTATGTAACAAAACTATAGTTTCTAATCCTTTTTATAGATTTTCACTTACCCAGGCCATATTTTTTTGTAGATCGTGTACAAAAGTTGTACTCTAAATATATACAGTAATAATGGAAAGACACACATCATCTGGAAAAACAGGCAGATTCTTGCTATCACAGCCAAAGTATATGTGTCTGACAAGTTGTTCAATAAATTCTGAAATAAATCAACAATTCCTAAAAGAAGAAGAAGTTATTGTTGTCATGCTATGCATACCCCCACTCATACAGAAAGTTGATCCTGGAGAGCAACCAAAATCGCTTTCAACATATGTACAATTTATATAAAGCCACACACCGAATTTGAAAATAATCCATCCATTGGAAGCCAACATTTTTGTGTAGAAAATGTTTGCTATCATTCCCTTAGGTGAACATTGGCAAAGTCTCACAAAACAGGAAGTTGATATTAGAGTGCAACCAAAATTGCTTCCAACATACGACCAATCTATATGAAGCCCCACACCAAATTTTGAATCAATCCATTCATTGGGAGCTGAAATAATGGTGATGAAAATTTGGACGGACAGACAGAATGACGAATAGAAAAAGTGATTCCAATATCCCACCAACACATTGAGTGAGGATATAAATTGGAATAATGTAAATATAAAAATATTTGTGGTTTTCAATGTTTTATTTTTATAGAAAAATGCATGTAATAACCTGTCTCATTTAAGTTGGATTAAACTTAAAAATGAACTTGGATGTTGACACAGTTTCTGTTAAATTACAAAGTTTTGTGAATTGCAGTACAGGTGTAACTAATGATGAACTGTAAGAATGGGCCATTTCTGACAAAACATTAAATATTTTTGGTGTTTAGATACTTACATCTTCTATGCAAGTTTTCTGCTCTGGAAAACTGATATAAAACATGACCCCAACAAATATATAGGTCATTGCAACCAATATGTAGGCAATAATCAAATCTCTTATCTGCAAAATATCAACACTGACATTATGATTTACCTTATAAAAAAAATGCATTTAAGTATTACTCTGTCTATGAATCATGCAGATGGGGATTAATCACCTTTACAATATGTTTTACAACATTTTGATAAGCTTAGATATATTAATAAACCTATGTAATGTCTGTTTCTCTTGAAATGCTGTTTACTGTACGATAAATTTTGACTGATTACAATGTAAAACTGTTAACAAAAATAATTTCTACAAAATATTAACCTTGGGCTTACGTACGTAGTACACCAACTTAGCATCCACCAGAATTAAGAAATGCCATAATATTTTTATATGCCTTCTTTTTGCTTCAAAATTACAGTTATACACCTGCCATATGATAATAGTGCTTGGTATATAACTTACATTATTTTCCGGGTGTTTTTGATTCCTTACAATAGATACACAGGAGTTCTGTACAAAATATGCTAATGCTGCTATTCCTGTTAGAGCTGGAAAACTACCATTAAAATCTGCAATAAAAATTTAAATTTTAAAATGTTCACTTAACTTCATACCAGTATCTCTACTGCTTCAAAATATTGGAATGCTTAACTGTAAAATAAAGCAGAAATTTTGGCATTTGAAGTAGCATTACTCTAATATGAACTAAAAGACATTGTCACCATTAGACATGGATGCTCCAACAATTCCTTAAATTCAAAGGTATCTGACAGGAAGCAAATTTGGGGCTGATCCAAAAGTCTTTAATAATAGTTCTCATGGGCAGTTGCAGAGTTATATGTAACCAAAAATTACTGAACACCAAAAAGTAATACAGACATACCAGTAGAGCTAAAAGGAAGTTGATGCACAACCAATATTGAAGTCTTAAACATTGTACAACTCATACTGAAGCTGCAAACAAAATCTCACTTCACTTGAAAGAGCTCCATGAAGGAACAGATTTTCACACATAGATGTGGACAACAGTAAGACTTGATGCCCCAACTCCTAAATGGGGCATTACGTAAAAAATAAGAAAACCATGAAAAATGACAGAAGATAAGGCAAACAAAGTAATGATGGATGGACAGGCAGGCAAACATGAGATAATCTATGATTTGTTCAAAAGACAGGCATACAAAATGTAAAAGGTAGGCTTTCATGAGATTATCAATTAATGTGAGAATAAAAGAATGAGGGATAAGTTTTGACAGTTTATATTGGCTGATGTACAAATACTGGAACTTTAATCTACAAACCTGGAACATAAAACAACTGCTCAACATCTCCACTAAAATCTACATTAATGCCCCATTTAACTGCATTGGCTATCACAAAACATATCACATAGGTAACTGAAAGAGTAGCTGTAAATGAAAGAGAATGAAATGGCCATAAATAAATGTATACTTTTATACATTTAATGCTTATTATGACTAACTTCTCTATAAAAAGAAAGCTTACCTGTATGTTTAGTAAAATAGGAACATTTTTATATGTATTTCTGAATTATTTTTGTTTAATTGATGTTGTATTTCATTCTATTTGCCTTCTTGTTTTCTGTAATACATGTACAACCTTAATCTTGTACTTGTAAAAAGCTGCTATCAGATGAGTTTGAAAACATGCACCATGTAGATCTCTAAAGCTAAAATAGTACAATAATCATCAGTAAAACTTCCCTCTGTTTTTGCAATTTGGTGAATGAATCAGGATCTTTGAAAATTTTATGGATTTAATTCTCTGCTTAATCTTATCAAGTTTACAAATAAATATATATCTAAACTTACCTAAAGCATTGAACTTAGTAAAAAATGTTGGAGATTTGAAATTGACTAGTGGAGCTACAGCAATGATTAAAAAGAATGGCACTGTGTAATTGACATCCCACACTTTATCAAATGTCTCATCATGTGTATGGGGACTGTACAGAGTTGCATTGTGGGAATGTGGTATTGGAGCTTTACATTCTGAAAAAGAATAGAAATTATTGTAAACATGCTGAAAATAGACCTTTTTGTAAAAAATCAGTTGAAAACTGTTCAACTGTTTACAGAAAGGTGTTACATTTACATGTGTACCAACTGAGCCTATTCAGAAAATCAGCATGAAAGGATCTATATGACAGAGTTCTATTGTGGAAATATTGCCCTTTGAGCTTTAAGCAATTACAAATAAAAGCAAAACAACAGACACTGGAAAAATGGTATGTTTCCTTGCTGTAAAACTTGACCCCAAAAATAAACTTCATCAAATCAATTACAATCAATAGCCATGCAGAATTATATTATCAGAGTCAAGGCTAAGTAAAGCCTGTTCTAGAAATTATCAGTAGGTAATTTCCAAAATATATAGAACCTCTGAATATGGAGATAACTGGGGTATGTTTTGAAGATATGGGGTTGTCTATCAGAATTTGAACAATGGCACACTGACTTTACTTATGCCCCACTCATCCAAGTCAGTAAACGATACTCGTCATGATAAAATCCCAACTTATGTTTCTATTCCTTCAAATACAATTCGATTATCTTCATTTTAACAGTTTTTTTTTAAAACTGATATTAAAAGTGTATTTTCACAAAATGATTAAGAGTTTACCAAGATTCACAATACATTTAAATTGATATCCAGGGGCTTTAAATAAAAAATCTGGTTAAGACAGGGTTCAATTTAGACAGGTTTCACTGTAATTATACATAAGCTATGGTAATAGTCTACTTGGAAGGCCATCTTAAAAATTCAGAGCTAAAGATTTCCTTCTACTAACCTATTTCAGGATGAGACATATTTTTATTGTATATTGAAGATGATTCATGCTCTGCTTGATCTGTAAGTAAAATTGTTATTCAATAATTTAATGTAATCATGTACTCATATTTTGCATCAGAAATAAACCAATTATGTACACAAGGACTAACAATGAATAATGGAGGAAATCTAAATAATAAATAGGATGATCAATTGGTTATCGTGAATAACCAAAATATGATCACTCGTTCCAAAAACGCATTAAGATTTAACGAGTGTGCAGAAATTGTTCCACGTGGAACAATTTCCGCACACTCGTTAAATCTAGGCGTTCTTCGGCATTCATGATCATATTTTGGTTATTCACTCTTTCCAATTAATTATCCTATTATTACATATACACCAAGCATCCATTTTGGTCATATTGCAAATTCATACAGAAATAGTCAAAGTCAGCAAATAGTGTTTATTATGATGTAAAATAACATAAGGGCCATTCCATAAAAAATGTGCCCTGGGGACAGAAAGCCCATGATATTAAAAGTTCCACTAACACATTAAAATTAAGGTGCAATTCACTTGTCTAGTAAGAAAAAATCAAATTTTGGGCCCCACCAACACAATAATAAATCAACTACTTTTTGTACCCCCCCAAGACATTTTTAATGGAATAAATAGCATAAATTAAATGTTATAATTACTTAAAAACTTTTTGAATATAAGTGCAGTACAATACTTACGGTATATAAACAAGACAACATTATAAAGAAAGTTAGACATAAGTATCCAGTAGACGATGGCTCCACCCAGTAATGTCATTAAAGATGATGCTACAGCCAGGTACTGTGCCCATTTCCCCAAGTAATATTTACAGATATCAGAAAATTCTACCAATTCTCCATCAGTTGCTGAAATTCATTACAGTTACATTAAATATCAAAGTTTGGTAATTTTTAGGACACAGGTTACCCTGTCACTGTCCAGTGTTTTTCCCATAAATTTGAGAAACACAGCAATCACTAGTAAAGCTCTGTAAATCCCAATTCAAATATATATGTAGCAAAGTGTTCATAGCACACTTAAAGTTAATGTTAGAAAGCACAGTTCTATGATGACATGGGGAGAAATAACTTTAGTATAGTTTACATGGTCAATTAATAAGCAGAGAGAGAAGACAAATGACAGCTCTAATATGGGTTAAATGCCATTGAAAAAAAAAAAGAAAATAATGGAAATAAAACAGTTCGGACAAATTTTAAACAGGGATATTATAACTATAAACTAGTTGCCACATAAATACATTACGTTGAAAATATATCTCACTTTTTATCAATAATTTAACTTTCAGGAATTGGTGATTGTGCAAAATGGATAAGCATAATTTGGAAACTTCTACCAATAATAAGTGGATTGTCTTATTTCAGACAATGGTAATATATTTCTTTCACTAAAAAGGTAAATTTGATCTTCCAGTGCTACACACCAAGAAATTTACAATGGTTGTTGGGTTTTCAAGGATTTCAAGTGATGTTGAGAGGAAAAGTGAAAGAAGGTTTCTATTGAAAATAAGTCACATGTGTATTATAAAGGTTAAGAATTGTGTAAATAACATAAAGAAGACTGTTTACCAAATTTTTGTACTGTCCACAGGAAATATGAATGAAAATTAAATATGTTTATTGTCATGGTAACGAAATATATTAAAAAAAATACCTTAAGACACTATAGTATGATACATGAAAATTTGTGTGAGTATTCTTTGAACAGGGTTATGTTGCTACAAGATTGAAGTCATCACTACAAAAGTTTTATGGCTGTCATCATGAACTCGTGGATTGCTATGGTATATCCATCTGCGCTATGAAAACTGATTTGTTCAATGTGTCATAGTTTTCCTTTCCTCTTCCGACTACCCCGGACTTGACTTTTTATGAGAAACACGCCAAGTGTTTCTAGAAAAGCAGAGGACGCTTCCCCTACCAGCGCACCTGGTCCATGCTGCCGGTTTTTAGTGGTGTCCGAGTTGCTCCTTTGCTTTTGTTACTTTGTATATATGATTTTAGTTACTTGATGTTCTTTGTTGTATATGTCTGTTTTCCATGTCTGGTTTTGTTCCTGGATTCCATTCTTTTGATTACTGCTATAACCTTGTTTCCCTTAATTACTCTTTTGAACTTTATTTAACCATATATCAGTACTGTAAATAAATTAATTTTTGCAATGAACAGTAAATTGTACAGTGGCAAATATGTTCATTTGACAGAATCTGCAAAACTTTGCAGGTGCTAAAATTAATATGTTTACCGTACTGATTTTCTCATTTCTTTCAAAACAAAATATCAAAAAAATGAAAAAGGAATTTGCCATATAAAGACAAATATCTACAACTGCTATGCATATACTGACTAGTACATGTATGTATTGCAAATATTAGAAGTTATAGTTAACTTTTATTGTTCTTTTTAATTAAGAGGGCTCTGAACTATAAAAATTCAACAATTTCCAGCCTTCCATATCATATTCACAAGCAAACAACCACAGATCATAACAAATTAATAAATCTTCTGGAAACACGAAACAATAAAGAGATACAGTCGAACCTCGTTAAGTTGAAGTCGAAGGGACCATGCAAAAATATTCAGTTATCTGAGGTTCGAGTAATCCGAGGTCGAGGATAAACCAGAAATACTATTAGTTTGGTCCATGATTGTTTCCGTATTTACATCATTTGTCATGCTTGTACATGTACATGACATTACACGGTAATTTGTAATGTCATGTGTTTCATATCGGAAGATATTTTTTTTGTATGTTGTATATCATGTTTGAAATACTCAATGGCACCGAGTGTTTTAGTGAGATTTCCTTTTTACTTTTTTTATATCAAAAATATCATAGTTCATTACATGCTGCTTTGTTTGATTTACAATCAGGAGTATCATCAAAGCATGTGCTCCACAATATTACGATAAAATTTCAGATTCACTAGCGCAACATATGTAGTTGTTGAAATACCCTTATTATCGACTGTTTGATGTTTCATTAAATAGTCAGGTACCATTACAATTCATCTGTATTTTAATTTTTTTTTTTAAAATACCAAAATATCCGATATCACTGTTAGTGTAAATTCTGACGTGTTATTAATACAATTTGTTTCTTTTAACAACATGCACAATTTTAAATTAATTAAATAAAAAAATCAAACCATAAAGAGTGTCAACAAATTAATTTTAAAAGCTACACTACTTGTTGTTAAAACACACTTCGATCATGGTTGGTAATAAAGCAATCAGTTTTCCGACTAATTAGTTGACTTCGAGACATCAGGGTTAATTAACATCGAAGTCCTGTCGAGGGGACTGATTGATTACCTCGATTTATCCAAGGTTTTGATTCATCCGAGTTCAAGTCATCCAAGGTAAAATTGTATTGGAGTAAGGGGAGTTTTGCTGGGACTTTGTAATTAGTTCGAGTTATCAGAGATTTCGACTAATTTGAGTTCGAAACATCGAGTTTCCACTGTAATCGTATTGTATATGAAGATTTAGAGGCCTCAACTGATGGTCACATTAGAACTTTAACATATAAAATATTGTCTGCACATGTGTACAAATTTGAGGAAGTCAGCAGAAATAACATTATCTAATGAATATTGCATTAGAATTACAATTCACAATACAAAATTAAAAAATTCTCAATCCACAAACCTTTAGAAAAAATGTTACTCACAGTATTCTTGAACAGATTTGAGAATAATATAACTGGTATAGAGGTTAACACCTGCCATAAACACTAACAATGGAATCCCAGTGGCAAATCCTGCCTAGAAAGGATGAAGTGAAAGGTCATTATGAATTCAACAGACATTTTATTGTATATTACAGACTATTATGCATCTAATAATGCGCAGTAGTGTTTCAATCTAATGAAAACTTATAGGATTGTTTACAAATTGGTTGTATTTCTTTGTGCTGTAATTAAATAAAGTTTGTTTTAGCCTTGAAAAATATAAAAGTGGGAAGAGACATTATTAAAAAAATTGTTTATGTAAAAGATTTTTACTAAGTTTTTTTTCAAACGTTTTCCTGCCAATTATTACATAGCTGTTTCAAGAGTGTCATGCTTTTGCACCAGCTTCTGAAATATTCACTATTTCATTTGCACCAAAAGTTTGTATTTCAAATGCGCTGAAATATTTTGCAGGTAACCAATTGGTAAAGGTAGATAAATAAGTCTCAGTGTAAAATTTACAAATGTTCTCAAAGTTTCCAGTTGTAAAGATGAACATAATCCAATCTGAGACAAACAGAGGAAAGTCTGTAGTATATGAGGGCCTTACATAAAGATTGCCAAATGTTTTGAAATAGTGGTAATAAATAGTATAGGTGTAAAAAACTTGCAAAGCCAGAATAACAACAGATGAAGGTAGCAAAACTATGGTTTAACACCAGTATGAGCACAATAATGGTTTGGACATGCAGGAAACAGAATCACAACAACTTCAAATTAAGTTATATGAAATATTAAATGATATAACAAGTATTACTTTTTTGTATTAAATTCACCTATAATTCAAATGAAATACTTCAAGCAAAGGATTGTTTCGATTTTATATATGTATTTTATTTTCACCTGCTGGATAGCCCAAGGCATGCTGAGCAATGAAGTCCCCATCATTGTATTCCATAAAGAAAATCTAAAATAAAAGTACATGCATCAGCATTTTTAACTTTGAATTTACACAATTTGAGGCTTTATATTTCTTAAATCAATGAAATTCATGCAATAATTTCACCTAGAAATGAATGTACTTTACAAGCCCTACTAAATATGTCACAATGTGTTAACATAATGTATAATCTCTTTTATAATTTATGTTTAGGATGTATTTAAAGAAATTACACAAGAAATAATCTTAATGATCAAGATGATGGGAAATCATATCAATTTCAGATTTAAAAGTTTCATTTGTTCATAATTTTTTTTCATGTGTGGCTGTTATTTGACCATATATTACTTAAACTTTATGAACTTCATTTTATTTAGAATTCAAATCCACGGTTCAAATTGTACAAATATACCAAGCATACAGATTTCCCACTATTAAGTTATACTAAAAGTACTTACATGGTAACAATACTATTTTGTTCTCCAGGTGTTGGTGAAATGACATAATTTATAAACACTTGAGGTACTACATGATCTGGCATCAACTACAAATAATGTCAAATGTAACGATACACAGAAAGTTACTTTTAACTTCAACTTCATTTAACTACTGCTTCATTAGCAAGTAATTGGTAATGCAAATACATTGTATAAACTTGAGCCTACAGTATAGAAAGGCAAACTAGATTATCCTTCATCAATATTATCAAGCAAAGTGAACATGTTTAAAATAATGGTAGCCCTTAGTATTGTGATTATTTATTACATGACTTACAAAATTTTCACTACCATTTTGTTCCAGTCTGCTGTAGTATTTATATCTGCTGACAACAGCAGAGGCTCTTCTTTCTTCGTGACTGCCAGAAGTCACACTGTTGATGGCAGAATAATTCACTGGTTGTCTGAAACAAAAGGTAAAGATTCAAGAAATGCTGACAACTATCATTATCTCTGAATTAGGTTATAAAATACTTATGTCTAAAGCATTGCTATACTATACATGTATTTATATTGTTTTAGCAAAACAATTGAGAAAACTGAGATACTACATTGTCAGATCATATATAAATTCCAACAAGACATTAAAATATTTTTTAAAGGATAGAATACAATTAGGGCCATATTTGTCCCCTATTTCAAGGGTAGGTATTTGTAAGAATCAGGCAAAATGGGAAAAATCAGAAACATGCATGTCAAAAACTCACTGATCTGACAATATAATATCACTATTTCAAAAGACTATTTCAGATTTTATTTCTTCTTTCACAGCTCATTTTTGATGAAAATCAATGAGCAATGAGTAGTTTTTTTTTCTATTAGAAATGTAATGAGGCCATGGATTTAAAAAAAAAAATTGTTCATAGCAAGTAAAATGATAAGGTACATAATATATATAAATAACTTTGAATCTTTTTACCTTACTCTCTGCTTTGAAGATTCTTCTGAGCTATTCTTTGACCTGAAACAATACATTAAAATATTTTATTATAAATTAAATATGCAATTGGCAAAATAAAATCTACCTTTTTCATTTACACCTCGTCGAGTTTTGTGAAGAAACAGCATATATGATTTTTGATCAAAGAAACAAGTGAGCTATAGTTAACACGATTTTGTTTCTGAAATATAACAAAAATCTTATTTTTATTGTGCAGCCATGGTTACTTTTAGATAAAATTAAGCCTAAACTGAAAAAATTGAAAAAATTTCTGCTGACATTTGTGCCACATGAAAATTTCTACAGAACATGGAAATTGTTGTCAATTCCTGGAGATTAAAAAGAAATTTATGTGTTTCACTTTAAAACTATAAAAACTAAATCAAAGTGATGAAGTGAATATCAATTAGAATGGCTGTTATTCTTTCTTACCTGTATCTTTACTTGCACATTTTATAATTTTCATACCCAATTTTCAACTTTAACATATAATGCATTACATAATAAAATGTATAAAGCCTTGTATTAACCATGCTATTTCATCAAAATTACAATAATAGTAAATAAGAACAAAAAATTTACAATTGGTTTATTTTGAAGATTTTCTAATTTCTAATATATAAAGGGATACAGGTAAAAATATTCATGAACGTGCCAATCATGCAATGTCAACCATGTACAGGTAATGGTGCATGATAAAAATGTCTATATTGGTAGTGGTATTGAAGAAAGGTATACATAGATTATCAGACATGAATCCGAGAAAATATGGAAATTGTCAAAATCAAAACATATAGTAAAACAAAATAGGCCACAGCTATTAAATTGACCTGTTTGATAGCTTTTCCTTGATGGATTGGCTGTTCACCTAGGATTTGATGGACTTCGTATTTTAGTAGTTTTATGAGTAATCTAATAACATATGACTCGAAATAGGAAAAATATATTACCAAATAATATCAGTAATGTATCTTACTTAATTGTAGTAAAATGCAATTAACATTATTTTTTTTAAGTCTGGTCACATAGCCTGTCCATGATTATATAGATAGGCTATTATAACGGGTCTGGTTGGAAATAGCCACTTCCAAAAAATATTGTGTTTAGATAAGTCTGAATTTTCAAATAAAAATCAAGTTTAGTTTCAAACAGAACAACATCATGTCTGGAATCAAGCTCCAAAACAGTGTCTGACGGTGGAAATTCACTCTCAATGCTGCCGCCACAGCTTTCGGAAAATGCATGAATTTTGCTAAGTTGGGGAAAAGTTAACGACTGTAGATGACTTATCTGATTGTCAAACAAGGTCAATCCGTCCCCAGTCGATCTGTCCACAAGTTGATCCGTCCCCTTCAATAATTATATTGTATAATTTTATGTGCATAAAATTCAGTGTCATATACTGAAACCTGTTTTTTACAGCAAATTTCATTTATGACTACTGTCATCACACTTCCAAGGTAGTATTTAAATTGAAGAAACTATAAGGTTTAGTATATTTAATAAGGACATGGTTTGCAGGCTATTTCATTTACACGTGTGTAAGTTCACAGAAATCTTGATCAAAAACAAGTAAGTGGAAAACAATAACCCTTTAATAATAAAAAATGACTAATCATGTTTCATTTTGTAATGTGAAAATCATATGTAATTAATGTAAATTGTACCCAATTAGGTCTTATACTAATGATTTAATATTATTTTATGAACTACAATCTATTCGTTTTTCAATTGTAAAATTTAGGAAAATACATACAGAAAAGGATAAGATTTTTTTTTTCAATATTTATGTTAAATGTTTTAAATGTATGAATTCCTAATGCATCAAGTTTATGATTGGGGACAGATCGACTTGTAAAAAGGGGAGGGATCCACTTGGGGGCAGATCTACTAGGGGATGGATCAATGTGAAATCAATCTGAGTAATGTTTGAGAATTCCGAAAGACCTGTCTGCAGTGTTTAGTAAGAGATTGCCACTGCATTGAGCTTGGTCTGGAATATGCATGCAATAGATTAAGGTACACAGAAAGGAATAGGAATCCTAACTAATATTTGATGAAATTCGTCCCTTTTCCAAAATAGTTTAAATACTCAGACAACTTAAAAACATGTAACAATCTCAAGATGCAAGTGCAAAAGAATTATAGTCCTTCTCAATATTAATGACAGTATCCAAACTGCCCTTTCATCTTTTTTCTGTAATCTTGAATAAATAATTTAGGCCAGTGAAAAGTTGTTAAGCTGAAGTATTGGAAGAAGAAAATGCATAATGCCATATTGTATCATGTACATGTATTATCACGAAACCAAACTGCTTACATTTGCTTTGTTGATGCATTTCTGTTTGAATTACTCAACAAATTTTCTGAGCTCGACGTTTGGAGGATTGGACGTATTTCATCATCAGGACTGTTGACGGATACGTTCCTTCTTCCACTCATCTCCAATATTCAAATCTTCTGAGCCTGAGTCAGATGCTGAACTTTGACAGATCGGTCATAATTGTGGGAGTGAAAAAAATAGAAATATTCCGAAGAAAACGGGTTTCGCTGCTTGTATTGTCAACAACTCACCATGAGTCAAGCATAAATAACTCTGGGGACCAGTCGAAAAGATATCGAAAGTCTTTGCGTCATATCCGGTGATTAATACGATTTTCGATTTCATTGAGCTGTCAAACAGGGTATTTTTTACTTGATACGTCTTCTGTTTGTATCAATTACATTTATCACATCATTCTAGAAGTACGACCTAATTAAACGACAGACGTTTTTTTTCTGATTACCTGATTCGTTTTATCAAAAGAGACAAATATGGCTTTGAAAAGAATAAACAAAGAGCTTCAAGACCTCAAGAAAGATCCGCCCGCTCAGTGTTCAGCAGGTCCAGTTGGAGATGATTTATTTCACTGGCAAGCAACTATATTAGGTCCACCAGATAGCCCATATCAGGATGGAGTATTCTTTCTGACAATTCATTTTCCTACAGACTACCCTTTCAAACCACCTAAACTGAACTTCACTACTAAAATTTACCACCCTAACATTAACAGCAATGGCAGCATATGTTTGGACATATTAAGGTCACAGTGGTCTCCAGCACTAACAATATCAAAAGTATTGTTGTCAATATGTTCATTATTAACAGATCCAAATCCTGATGATCCTCTTGTACCAGAAATTGCTAATGTATACAAGACTAATAGAGAAAAATACAGGAAACATGCAGAAGAATGGACAAAAAAATATGCTTCATGATATATATGAAATTTTGTTAAAATATTATCAGTGGATAGTAACTTTCAATATTGTTATTTGGTGTGGTACATGTACAAAGATCGAAATGGACAAATGAGAATTTTTTGGAGCAGTAATTTTTTCGAACAGATAATAAAATTGAAATTCAGTTTGTTTTATACGGACTGTTTTGGCCTATACGATATATGGATGTTTTATTAATATGTTAATAAGCCTTACATTTTAAATCTTTTTGTAATGCATATTTAATGACATAAATGCATATTTAATGACATTAATGCATATTTAATGACATATTCTTATTAAATTAACAAGCTTCATGTATTACATTTTACAATATTAATTTCATTTAGTGTGCATCTGTGAATAATTCCATGTAATTTTCTGTTGTTAAGGATTATTATGAATCATGTATGTTCATTTACTCACTTATTCTTCATAGTACATGGTAATGAAGTTAGGTTAAATATTTACATTTGACGAAGTTTCTACCCCACATCAAATGCAAACCAAACATGTATGTAACAGAACCATGAAGCTAATAAAGGTTTAGTTCATACATTTGTATCATTATTGAATTGTTTTCAACTGATCTCATCTTATCATATTTTAAGGTTGTTAGTGCATTCAATGTTTTTTTTGTTTAATTTCTATAATATGCGGTTTGTAAAATTGCCTCATAGTACATTTTGTATGCGTAACTTCATTTCAGGATTTCTTCAATTTGTTAAGGTCTCATTTATTTTCAAGAAATTCAATATTCCTTTGTTGAAAAAAATGCCTTGTGGTATCACCACTTCTTGTTTGAATGTTTTAAGTTTGCTTTGAGAATAATGTCTTATTCTTGTATTCATGTTTTGTTACTAGATTTAATAGGCTCTTTTATATTACTCTACAATAGGTATATTTAGAAATTATTTCTGTATATTTTTTTTACATTTGCATGCTTTAAAAGTTACACATATTTGGTGGTAGTTAATTCATATTTTGCATACATGTATTTACTTTTATATGGGTGCTAGGAAACATCAACTATTATATTTGTAGAAGTCAGGTGACTTTAAATGTTGTGATAATTTATTTGATATTGCTTTTCTGTTGTCTGTAGTTATTTTACATTTTAGCTCAAGTTTAATCTTTTGTTTTTATCAATTTTCATTGTTGTAGTATGACGGTGCTTTGTTTTTTTATAATAATAAATTTGTTTTCATTTGTTGTAATAAAATTTATAAGTGTAGCTTTTTTTTGTTTATTTTTATATGACCTTGCATTGTGCAACAACCAATTTATTATTACCAGTGAGTTGGAATTTTCAAACCTATATAGAGATATAAATTAATTCATTTTCTACAAGAAATAAATAAAAAAAAATCCCAGGCCTCTTGGTTATAAATTAGGTGGTGCTTTTAACCTAATGTCCCTAGTCACTCTAACCGCAACGAGTTAAACTCACATAAACAACTAAAAGTGTGAAATAGTAAATATTTTTGGAGAGGACAGAGTTCATGAAATCTAATCTTCCTTTAGTGGTCCTTCAAGAAATCATGTCAGTTTCGTCAAGCATTTTCTATTGCAAAATTCACGAATATATTTGGTTCATAATTTCATAAAACTTGGTTTATAGCAAGGACACATATGTAGTGGATATTGCTATAAAGAAGGGAAATATTGGTCTCTAAAACACTGAGGGACTTGTGTGCCTTTTGAATTTCAATTCCTGACGTGCACTACTTAAGAATTCTGTCAATGCGACCTCTATCGAACTACCCAACAAACTTTAACAAAATCTTGTATGTAATAAAGACACAATATGTAGCTGTGGATATTACAAGGCGATATTTAACCCTTAAACTTTGTGGGAGTTATACTCCTTTGAATTTACTTTCCTGAAATTCTCCACTGAATATCTTTTCAGTGAAACTACTCTAATCATCAGTCAAAGTTGGTCAAAATATCAGTAAATGAAAATTTCATAGTTTAAGCCAACTCCCCCTCCTATGAAGGGGCTGGGGATATGTGAGCATGCTCATGAAGTTCTTCCAATACACAAAATCTAGGTATCAGATTTGGGTTACTTGTAGAGACCAGTTAAAAGTTATTTTCTCCCAGTGAAATTGAATAGCACAGTCCTATAGGAAAATAAATTAACATGTAAAACCATACCCTCTTTACAATGATTGCATATTGCTTTGAAATAATGAATTAGCATCTGGGCCACAAGTGAATAAAACACCTAAAAAACTGAACAAATGCCAGAACTTGTAAACCAAAAAAATACAGATCTTGTGAGCAACATACTCGTAACTAACAATCCACACAAGTTTGAAACAATTCAAATAAGGCATTCTCATAAGATGTGACAATAAAAAAAACACCCTTTTCAGTTGTCAAGTATTCAGAATTCTACCAAAAAGTAAGCACACCTGGATGTTATTAAACTACACCGCTACTAATGAATTCAGATAAGTCACTTTCATAGTACAGCATGACAAGTAGAAATAACAATCCCCCATTTTACCTTTTTACCTACAGTGAAAGCAGATACACTGATCCTGATGCTTAAGGGCATATACTTTGTGTAATCTGCAACTTGAAAAAGAACATTAAACTCAGTCTTATTCAAACTTAACACTGTATTAAAGCATTAAAGCACCTCCTATTATGGAGAAATTTTGATTTTTTTTTCCTGCATTTTGAACTAGCCATTTGTTAGCAGTATATGCTATCACTAGTACATTACTTATGGAATTTTTGTAACCCACACTATTTTTTTTAAAAAAACTTCCTTATTGTTTATATACTAATTGAAGGTACGTAAGTGCTGACATATAATGTGACGGTGACCCAGATCAAGACATATTTGTCTTCAGTAACTCTGAAACAAAGATATGACTTTTTTCTCAAAAGTATACTTATCTTCAGATCACCATCACTAACAACTTTGGCAAGTTTTATGCCATTGAAATATAGCATTTTCAGGATATGGTGTGACACAAGGAAAGTTATTGCAATGCTATTTGAACTACATGTATGTACTAAATTAGGTCTAAATTCACTGGATGGTGTTGATTGTGGAGGGTTGCTTCTCCGGACATTGCTTGATATGATTGTAGAAGTCTGTAACCCTGAACAGTTGAGGTAACTAATATGGAGACACCATTCAAGCTTGATACAGCCCTGGATTTTGATGTTGATTAAATATTTGAACAGAACCTAAGTAGCCCTATGTAAATGTTTAATAAATGGTGCCAGTAACAACTTCTAAAATCAATCCTAGCCTTCCTTTTGTGGTTCAATGTTAAAAGAGAAACTGGGAAAAAGCTTAGTTTCTGGTCACTAATCCAGAATAGGTTAAAGACACACAACCACAAATTATCAATTTCAGCCTTCCTTTGTGGTATGTACCATTAAGGAATTTCTTATAGATCTATTTACTTATAGTTATGTTGTCATTCAGATATAATGAAAATGCTTGTTTCTGGCCTTGGACTCCTCAACAGTACAAGTAACAATGGCAGTTTCAGAGAGACCCATTCACATTTACTAAAGTTATTGTCCAGACTTCATGAAAGTGCTTGTTTCAGTCCTCTAATTCCTAAACTGTAA
The DNA here is from genome assembly GCA_037379345.1 of Perna viridis. NCBI lineage: Eukaryota > Metazoa > Mollusca > Bivalvia > Mytilida > Mytilidae > Perna > Perna viridis. The sequence continues at coordinate 39,982,117 of CM074511.1, read as the reverse complement.
AAGTCACACTCCCCAAAATTTAATCCTTCTGTAGTATGGCACACTCTGTTACTTTCAATGAGATCTTTACTTATACTCAAGTTATAGTCTAGAAACAAGAATGTCTACGGAGAGTGACAGCATCATACCATTCAACTACAGTATCTTTTTGTGGTTGTACAAGTACATTTGAATATGTGGAGCAGTTTGAGTTGTGTTTACAAGGTTTTAACATGCAAGATATCCTCCTTTGAAAGCATCAGAAAAATATAATCTTTCTTCTTGAAGTTAACTATTTCATCAACATCCATTTGGCATAATAATGCTAACATAATTAATCCTTTTGGATACACCAATAAACTAAAAAGTTTCACTCCACAGAAAGGCTACACAGTAAAAACAGTGCCCCAAGACATTAAATCCATATTGGCTTATCCTAAGTGCCTAATCTATTATTTCATAACAGTATATGATTATATCAATGTGAACTGATTGAATAAAGAGTTAAACTAGCTAAAATAATTGCGTAAAATGTCCCATTCCTTCAGTAGGCATAGCTGGAAACATAGTAAGAAACTGGATATTTCTTCATTAAAAACAGGCTATGACAACACAGAATATCAGAAACTTTGGCACATCTTAAAAAAATTAACAGTGCATCTACTTGTTTAAAAAACATGGAAAAATGTGAGTCTTTCAGCTTGTTTCCATGCAACTTAAAGTTCAAAAGTTTTTGTGTTATCTCCATAGGAAGAAAATGCATATTACTGCAAAAATACTTAAAAAACAATATGTACAATAACAGGCAGGAACAATATTCTAGTACTTAAAGTTTTGTATGTTATGAAATTCATGCATTAAAACCTTGCCTTATATCATGTCTATCTATGTAACTTAGTTTCATTATCCAAATTATGAATTGTCACAAGTCTTTGTCCCTTACTAGTACATACATTTGTATTATACTTATTTTTAGAAAGGTCAGAATTCGAAACTTACAGCTTACAAAACACTCTTTCTGTACAGTGAAACCTAACACCTGCATTTAGCCAATCTCAGCAAAACCAACAATATTCTACATATAAGGTGAACACATTCATTAAGTTTTTTTTTTTTATGTACCAAATTAAACTTGAAAGATTTAATTGAATAATTCCCAGACAACTGTTTTCAAACTGGATTGTGTCATAGTATTTTATTTCAACAATATACATGAATCTTGTACAGTAAATATTTCACATTAAAATTATATATCATATTTATCTTAAAAATTTATTCACAAGAAACTAAAGATGATAAAAAAGAAACTAAAATCACACAAACAATGCAACATGATCACAAGAATTTCAATTACATTCAGTCAATTCCCTATTACAGTAAATTCAATTTTGTCTCAATTTCATGATATCTTGAATACTTCATCAAATAAAATTAACTAGAATCTTTAATAAGAGGAGATTTTGGAACATACAAAAAGCTTTAAAAGACACAACATTCTTTAAAGAAAATACAATAAATGGAGTTTCAAAGTCTCTTATTTGTTTACCGATAAATATGAAGATAAAAACATGTTCAAGGATTCCATATTTCCATCACTTGGTGCAAGCGAAATTATTGTGAGGGAAAGTTGTTTTTTACATTCCACTTTCCCCTTGGAAATTAAAACTAGAAATTTAGAAAGGATTGATTAAGTTAGGAAAGCTAACTTTAAACATTAAAAAGTTAATCTTAGAGTTTCCCTGTGAAAATTTTGAAAGTTTAGAAAAAAATCCTACATCACTGAGGAAAAAAATACATTTACAAATATCTTTTACATTCATTGGTCCCACAAGTTCAACAAAAACATTAATATACATGCATAACAACTTTCATCAATATGATAAACATAAGATTTCAAGGAGCAGGAATCTTTCACTTTCTGATATAGAAAAATAAAGACAAAAAAAATAAGCTTAAGTACTACTCCTTATGGCTTCAGTGACAATGAACAGTGGCCCCAAAATTTAACTAAATGTAGAAGCAATTTTTTTTCCTTCTGGAAATATTAGCTGGTCAAAATCAATTTCAACTAGTCAAGTAACTATGAATCTCCTTCAAATTTTAACAACGAACATGAAGAAAACAAGTGACAGATCAATCTCAAGAGCACTTCTGAATCAAATGCCAACAATGAATTGCATATATGAATAAGTGTATGTATATACTAATACACTCACGATCTCATATGAAATTTACAAACATACTTTCTCTTGTGCAGTGTGAACACATGATTCTCAATCATACAGCACTATAAAATTTAGAAAAACAGAACAGTATGTCAATATTCCTGAGTCCAACACTATTCTGATTCATTTGTTCATGATCTGCCATTGTCATAACCAGGGTAGAAGTTGAGAAGAATCTGAGATAATGTCTTGTTGATTGGAGGGTTTGCGTTTTTTTGAAGATCAGCTCGACACATTGGGCAGTTGTAAACTTCTGCTTTGAATGACCTTGTTAAACAGGACTGTAAAGGAAAGATGACTGATATACATATGATATATAATAAAACACATACACACACACACACACAAAAAAACACAAAATAAATATAAACAAGATGGCTTTGCATAGCCATGTCACCACCAAAATGAAGTTCAAAATATTAACAAAGTACATCTGGTGGCTTTTGAGGTGTTGTGTCAACAAAGTGCGACGGATGAACACAGGTATTTATTTGTCCTATTCAGCATTGCAGTGGCAGACAAAAAAAGCCAACATTACAAGAGCTGCCTTTCAGAATTGTTTGCCCAACAAATGAATAGATGTATAAACAATTGCCTGTCATTACCATTCCAGATGACAAGTAGCACTTAATACAAAAATATATTTTACATTATATATTTGTGAATGTTCAGGGTTGACATGCATGGAAGCATATGAGGGACATTCAAACTTTTATTTAAGTAAAAATTTCAACTTCAAAAATCTTGAAATGTCTACTTTCGATAAAAGTAAAAATTTCAATTTCAAGTGCAAAATTTCGAGTTTGAAGTTGAAATTTTGAGGTTCAACTGAAAATTATGACTGAAAAAAAAAAAAAAAAAAAAAAAAAAATTTGCATGTCCTTAATAGGCTTCTGTAGATATGACTGACTGATACATGCACAGTGATCTAGGATTCCATTTTCCATCACCTCGGGCAAGTGCACTTTTGGTATAGGAAAGTTGTTTATTATGCACCACTTTCCCTTAGGGATGAAGAAAACTCAATTTTTTCAATGATTTCAAGTGTGGGAAAGTAAATCTTCACTTAGATTTTTTCCTTCTAAACCTAAAACTTGGAAAAATCATGGAATACTGATGTAGTAAAAACAGCAGAGCAAAAATATGTAGAGCTATTGTCACAAATATCATAAATTGATTTCAGTGAATAGTCGATTATAAAAGTCTTTTGTATCTTCAAGACAAGTCAACCAGTAAGATCAATTTACATAAGTTGTACATACCTTACAAATATTATGTTTGCAATCTGTGGTGACAGGTTTAAATACTATCTCTTGGCAACAGATACAGGTAAATAGTTCTTCCACCTTTTGAAGGAATTTCTGTCAATACAGACATATAAATGTATAATATGCAGTAGAACACTAACCTTAAATGATTTTTAACATCATTAACATTTTTTACAATTTTTACTCAAATTAGCAAAAGTTCATTATTTTGGTCCGTGGCGCTGAATAAGACTTGAATTAGACCAAAAAGCAACTTTTGCTCTGTGTTTCTAAATTTGCGATAAAAGAAACAAAGAAAAACAAAAAATCTGTGAACGATGGCTCACAAGTGATAATCTTGCTTTCAATCACGATATCAGGAACACAAACGAAGTCCTTGGTGAACAGAAAGTTGTCAGATTTTTCCTAAAATATATCCCACTGTATGGCATACCTAGAGGAAGAATGTGTTAAAATATCAAGCTGCTCTGATGAAAAATTGCTGATAAAAATGCAAAGAAAATTTCAACTTTCAAAATATGTCAAAAAAATAAACAAAGTCCTAGGTAAACAGGAAGTTGTTGGCAACTTTTTCTGAATATGAATCCCACCATATGGCATACCTACAGGAAGAACATCTTAAAATTTCAAGCCTGTGAGGAATCTTTGCCGAGAAAAATGTGACAAAAATTTCAACTTTCAAAATATGTAAAAAGTCCTTGGTAAACAGGAAGACTTTATCAAATTTGTCCAAAATGTATCCCACCATATGGCATACCTAGAGGAAGAATATGTTAAAATTTCAAGCCACTGTGACAGAAAAGAGTGTTACGAATACACAGTGAATGGTAGAACGGTATACCCACTATCCTTCAGAGCGGTTGTATATAAAATAAAAATTAAACATTAAAAATACATGCTTACATAATACTAGAATGAATAAAGATATTACTTTTGCCTAATTTAGCAAGAATATTACCATTGACAGCACTCTCCTTAATTTACTGCAACATACATACCTGAGCACCCTCTTTGGTAAACTGTTCTGCCTCATCCCACAAATTTTTATTGTCAACATCTTGTGCAATCAGTTCTTTCTGCTCTTTTTTAATCTTATAACCAACAGTCTTCTTTTTCTTCTCTGGTGATCCATTTGAGGAGGAATCTTGAGATATAAATGAAAATTATACCATTAAAATTTGAATTCAACAATACATAGCAGACATGCTGTGCTTCCTTGCAAGTATGCCTATAAACATAGCATCTCCTTCAGTTTTGAGTAGACTATATTATTCTACACTGGAGACAGTTAAAAACCGTGATTTCAACTTTTGAGAGTGTAGAAATAATTTAATCCACAAGAAACTGAAGGAATATCTGCTTCTCCCATTTTGAAACAATTTCATTACTATGATTTTCCCCACTGAATACCCCATTCACAACCTTTTCATAAGATTTCAACAATTAATTTTTTTGGCATGTGAAGATGAAAAAATTGGTGCCGAACATACTTAGCCACTTTTTATCACCATAACAACAAATTTAAACATTTTCATATTTGATATGTCGAATAATTTATAACAAAAATTTCGAACTATATTTAAATGTGTCCTAACAATGTAAACCTTAAATTTGAGCAATGAAATAAACCTACTGCACAAGATTTTTTGATCAGTGGTATATCACATGACGTTTTTCATAAAACAAGGTATAAATACCATAATATTTCATACTTTTACAAAGGTTTCAAAATTGAAACAAACTAGATGAGACCTGCTTTCACCATTTGTGACACAGGTTTTAGATATTACCCCTACCTTCATCTTCATCTTTACGCTTCCTCTTTCCTTTCTTTGTTGATTCTCCGCCCTCTTCTTCTTTCTTGGCCTGAGCTTCTAAATATCCATCTGGATACTACAAGAAATAGACAGATCAGAAATTTAGATTCTACAAGCTAGTGCAAAGATAATTTTGGAACCTTTTTAAGTGAAAGGACTCTTAAAGAAGTGAGCAATTCAAATTGAATGGTTGCATATACAACACCCTCACTAGCATTCATCCCAAATTTACATCAAGAGTTCTCCTTCCTGAATCTGCCATCTGTCTACGTGATGCAAAGCTGAAGCAATTGGAGGATTTAGCAAGAAACACTCAATAAATGATCTGTACCTTCGATTATTCACCTTTCACCTTTCAATTCAATATCAATTTGTAAAATTTCAAAATTTCAAACCAAATTTATTAAACAAATATAATACAGTGCTGTTTAACAGGTAGAAACATTGCAAAAATCAATATTTTTACCTGCATGTCAAGACCAAGTTCTGCAGTCCTTTTCTTGCCAGCTTTTGTCCAGGGTGCAGGAATTGGGTCATCTCTTCTAAGTAAATACCTCCAGACCAGAAATCCAGACTTTCCTTTTTCAGGCCAGTATTTAACAATCTACAGTAAAAATGATAACAATATGTATACAACTATAATCATGACATACTGTCACGAACTTCATTATATTATTTTCATTTTTGCATTTATTAATTTATTATTTTGCCCATAATTTGAAATAGATGATATAGTTCACAAATATCTCGTTTTTTTTTTTAAAGGTAAGTGATACCCGCTCAATGATTTTCCTGCCAAACAGGCGCGTATACGCAAGGGTGATTTATACAGGTAAAACGGTTAGGCAGAGCACACCTAGATTTTGAAGTGACTGGACGTGTTGTGTCCTAGTTTGCAATTCACATTTTTGGTGAGGTCTCAGAATTGTCAGTTCAGGACATGGAGTTTAACAGGAAAATATGTTGAATCTGCTCAGGTAAGCGTTTTATTTCTGTTTGTGACCGTATAGATATTTCTGTCATTGTATGGCGTGTTGTACAGGCCTTTAGTTTAATTCTCATGTGCAGGTCAGTTTATGGTTTAAATTCCATTTTTGAGTGAACATTTAATTATTTTGGGTTTATTTGTTTCAGGGGTTTTTCCTATCCAGTTTAGTGCTCCGTTTTGAAGGAAACAATGTAAATATTGTCAAATGCTATCGTCCTAGTTTTTGACACAGATATACCTAAAAACTGTATGTTAATGTCGGTTTTGTACAGTGTACAACGACCCATATTTCCGTAATTTAGCGGATGGTGTAATATTTATAGTCAACAGTAGTTGGTGTTAATTTAGCTGGGATGTTGCGTTAATATATCCTACACTTCTATTTGTTACACAGTGAAATTTGCTGAAATTAGTTTTCCGTCAGTGTATATGGTGAAATATTGAAATATTGTGTGGACGTTCAGCACAAGAACTGTGTTATTTATTTCTGAAATTTACATTGGCCGGAAGGTGTGTATGGGTCAATTTGAATGATAAATTGTGTTGATTTATATGAGAAATGAAAACTATAGTGTGCCATGTGAATCAGAAAAGCATATACAGTCAAACCTGTGTTAACGACCACCTGTTTTATGCGACCTAATTTAGGTCCCCCCAATTCATTTTTCTATTATTTTTAACTGTATTAAGCGACTCCCTGCGTAATGCGACTAGCGACCGTATTATTCATGTCTAAATGGTTAAAATACCTGACTTATGCGACCTTTTGATTTTAGCGGAAGTGTTCGAAAACCGGAAGTAAAGTAATTTTAAAACAAAAAATTCCGTCAAATTTACGAAAATATCCGGAAACTCACGGAAATAAATACTGATGTATGAATAATAATCAGTTGAAAACAGTTTACATTAGATACGAAAATGACGACGAAATGAGGTAGACAAAAACACCATTCTTAAGTGTTTTCAGAAATGTTGGTTTGTCTCTGAAACTGAAACTGAAGAAAGCTTAAGCGATGATGAACAGGATGATAATATTCCCTTAGCAGAACTAAAGATGTCAGGTGAGATATTCGGTCGTGAATTTAACGAACTTTTAGGTATTGACAGCACCGTAAGTACTTGTGATACAAATGAAAAAAATTGGGAAATGTCAGGAAATGATCTGCTAGACCACTTCAAATCACAGGACAGTGGTAGTGATGACAACGACGACAATACCAGTGATGCAGCGGCCCCAATATCTAAAATCGAGGCCAATGACTTGTTAACCAAGCTTAAGCTCTTTGGAAAACACTTAGGCTCTTCAATGTTTTAGAGAGCATATGTAAAGCTGAAGATGAACTAAATATACTTTGTGCAAATCAATGTAAACAAACTAACATAACAGATTTTTTTGCAGTTGAGAGAAACTAAAAAAAACTTTATCATGTTAATAATGTCTTTTAGTTTTTAAAATTTTTTAGATTAGATTGACTTTTTACTTAGAACTTACTAAAATTGGATTGTTTTTATTTGTTTTTAATTTAAGTGACAAACGTTTGTCTTTAAAGTGTTTTTAAAAAATCCTAGATGTCAAACCTGTATTAAGTGACCACCTGTCTTATGTGACTTTTTTTACCTACTCCCTTGAAGGGTCACATAAGACAGGTTTGACTGTATATTGAAATAGTGAAATTTAGTTTGAATTTATATTGAAAGTCTACAGAAATCGTTGTGTCCCAGATCTTGACCGTCGATTATGGTGTACCGTAGGAGCTATGGTGAGAGGTGATGATTGAATAGATCTATTTGATTTTACTACACCAATTTTTAGTCTGTTTATTGTGTGTGAACTGTGACTTTTGTTTGCTTACATTCTTTTATTTTGCACACCCATTTATTTATTTTCATTTGCAAGTTGTATATATGTTTTGTTTTGTTTGATTTGTTCAATTTATTTAGTTTTAGTAAAATATTATTTTTACTTTTGTCTCTATACATGCTGGCCAACTGACAATCTGACTATCCTATGTCTTTACACATACTCATTTTTGGTCATAAGAAGGTGAAATAACACTAGTTTACTTAGTTTCGTATCACCTAAGTGCCCATGATTGACATGTTTACAATGTTGTAGACCTTCAATTGAGTAATAATTAAACTTGCTTATAAAATACACTTTTTGAAAATATGAATGGACTTAATATTACCATATCAAGAAACTTTGCTGGAAAGATATGCTGTGAAAACACTCAGACTTGGAACTCTACTGACACCTATGGTTTATGACGACATTTTAAAATGCATGGCTGACCCACAACTTACCTGGGAAATTTGACTTCAAACTATGTTTTTTTTGGTCAATTTTGGTAATAAAAAAAAAAAAAAAAATTAAATCAGCAATTTAACCCATACTAAAAAATTACTTAAAGGTAGAAAAATATGGTACTATCCTTGATAAATAATAAACAACAAAGAAATTACATGCAATATAAGGTTTAGGGCTGTTCCGTCACAACATATGAGGTATCCAGGGAAGGCTCTTTAATTTCCTTCTTTGGTTCAACAGTTAAGTAAATGAAATTCAAGTATAGAGAATCTTAATTTGCTTCTATGGGTGGTTACCCAAATTTGAACGTCCCTCATCAGGTACCTCTTCTGTTTTAATGGAACAGCCCTAAGGACACCTATACTCGTTTCTTGTATTGTTTAGTACAAAACATAAACTTGACAAGTAACTTATCATGGTGAATTTATATACCAAAAATTATGTCAATATCTGCAAGTGTTTAGGAAAAAAGTCCATAACACTGACAAAAACATTATACCCTTCGCAACTTTGTTCCATGGGGTATAAATATTTCATCTTGTATAGGATTATTTTTTAGCCATTTTTCTGACAAACTGGGAAACTTCCATTAGGATAAACAGCCTAATTGGAGGTTATTTAAGGCACACAAAATCACTGACAGACTTCAGATTAATTACCTTGTATATTCCATCATATCTGTTGCCCTCTTCAGGAGCATATTTTGAATGTTTTCTTCCTTTACAATTCCTAACCACACGGACTGGTTTACCCCCTTTCCAATTCTCTGCACAAGCTCCATTCTTTGCATCAATTGCTGCATTCACATTCTTGGCCAGTGCCCTAAAAGCAATTCAATAAAAAATCTTAAAACAACAGCTGATCAAATTTTTCAACAACAACAAAAAAAAACCAAAAAAAAAAAAACACTTTTACATAATTTCTAGTTTTGGGGATTTTATACCTCGCATCTTCCCCAAAGAACTTGAGATAAAGGATACTACAGACACTGTGAAGTCAGCCTCGTATCTTGACCTACACTTTAAGATCAATGGTAAAGAGAAGCTATTGACCAACCTAAACGACAAACATGACGACCTTTCATTCTGTATTGTCAACTTTCCATTCATCTATGGCCACATCCCTTCAGCATCTGCGTATGGAGTTTTCATATCACAATTCATATGTTATGCCAGAGCTTGCCATAACTATGTCGACTTTTTGTACTGCACTAGATTTTTTACAATAAGGCTTCTGGAACAGGGTTATGTTGCTACAAGATTGGAAGTCATTACTACAGAAGTTTTATGGTCATCATCATGAACTAGTGGATTCTTACAGTGTCTCCAACTGTACCATCAGAACTGATTTATTCAACTTGTCATAGTTTCTTTCCTCTTTTGTCTACCCTGGACTTGACTTTTTAAGAGTAACTTGGGGGGTGTTTCTATAAAAGCAAATGACGCTTACCGGTGCACCTGCTCCATGCTCCCAGTTTTAAGTGGAGTTTGAGTTGCTCATTTACTTTTGTTACTTTGTATGTATTATTTTGGTTGTTTTGTGTGTATCTGTTTTCCACGTCAGGTTCTTGTCCTTGGATTACAAACTTTTGATTTCCGCTACTATCTTGGTACCCTTAATTACTTTTCTACATTGCAGAACATGAGGATTGACATAATTTCTTGTAAATCTCAATAAATATTGACAGGCATGCACACTATAATCAAATCCTTCTTTTCAGTTACAATACATGTATCACATAAATAATTGGAAAAAAAAAAACCAAAACAAAACAAAACAAAACAAAAACCCCCAAAATTCCATTTTAATCAGTATATCTACTCAATTGTCAATTGCAGAGACACACACACATAACTGGAGCATGCTGTAAAAATTTAGAGGCCAAATGCAAAAATTACAAACGCTATTCAATCTCAAATTTTCTTCAGACCATATCTTGGGTAGACTTTTGGCAAAATATGAATTTCATGTTCTGCATTAAAAAAAAAAAAAAAACAAAACAAAACAAAACAAAATCAATACACAAGCGCACATTGACTGCCAACATTCAACAACTGCCTGCCTGACGCTGAAACTGAATTTAAAAAAAAATGTAATTATCAAGTCTTTCCTTCCAGTTTGTGAAAGACGGGATGTGATTGGCTCTTATTGGCCAAAAATACAACTGAAAATTAATCAACAAATATTAAATGTGTTTATTGTAATACATATAATCAGTGTGGACATACACAGAAGTTTTTAGGATGTAAATACAACAAAAGTTACAAATCTCAGCTATTTTTGTTAAATGACATAACTGAGGCACCACCGCCATGTCATCATGATGAACTACAAAACTTTCATTTCCCTATCTTATAGTTACATTGAATAATTTTTGTCCTTCCAACAAAGTTTTTTGCCACAAGTTTAGTCTAATGCCCCAACAAGTTTGTAATACATAATGTAAGTCACACTTGTCCGTTGACTTTCAAAGCTATTTTTTTTTATTTCTCTATTATATTACTTACTTGTTCATTCGAGTAAGCTGTTGGTCACATGATTGTTCTGCTGTTCTTTTGTTCCCTGATAAATCTCTTCCCCCACTTCCAGTATAGGTAAATTCATCACCATCATCCTTAAAGTATAAGAGGCTTGTTAATAATGGCATACAAACAGGGCATAAATGGAAAATTATTAAGTGATACCCCACCATGTAACAGTGAAAAAATGTTCAAAATGGCTAACACAAACTACTTTTGGCTTATGCTCAATTTAAACTTAATATGTATTTCACAGTACTAAGCAACTGTGCAAAGTTTTAAAAAAAAATGCATTGATCCATTTTTAAGTTATCATCTGGAAACCATCAATAGTTGGGCAGACAGACAGAGACAACTTTTCGGAGGGTATCACATAATACCAACTACTCCAAAAGACAGTGATTATTTTACAAGCTCAACGAACTAAGTGGAAATTGGCACAATCGGAAGTAAATATACAATAATAAAAAAACTGTAATGGTAAAATCCAGATTTGAAATAACAGAAATCGCCAAAAAATGGAAGAAAATCATCCCTGAAAAGATATCTAGTGGTGCCTCATAAAACTTGTGACTTCAACAAGAACTTTTGAATCCTTTCCATTTTCAAGTCATTAATATATACGACAGTAACATGTAGGGTCCTATCAAAATTATTCAAGAGTGATTTTGACCTTTGACCTCAAAATCAGATCAACTTCCAAGGACTCTCTACAACTATTGAATTCATCCAAGTAAACTAAAGCTATAAAGGAAATTTTATAGTCTCCCTCTAAGTGAAACAAAGGGAAAAATGACTATTATTCTTTCAACTGACCTTTCATGTGTCCCAACAACTATATCAGACTGTATGTTTTGCTTCCTGCATTTGTCAGAAATGTTAAAATACTTCCTCTTACCTTGTCATCTTCATATCCTCCTGACAACACAATGGAATAAGCTCCTTCATCTTCCCTGCCATGTATACCTGCTACATGAGGTCTGTGAACACCTGCTTCACTCACCTGAAATCAAACTTTAATTCAACAAATGCAACTTTAAACGCCCAGTCATCTACCATGCAAAACATGATGTTGTATGCATTGTCATGCTAGGTATACCCCACTTGTACAGAAAGTTGATACCGGACAGCACCCTAACCACTTGCAACACATGATTCATCTATTTAAAGCCACATACCAAATTTGAAATCAATCCATCCATTAGGAGCAGATTTTTTTGACGGAAATATTCACATTGAGTGGAGGAGTATAAAATCATTACATATCAGAGTTGTTCATTGATTACATGTTAATGTGTATTTTTTGTTGACTTCCAATCAACCACAATGTAGTGCTATGAAAGGGATCAGCTTCAGCATTCAAGAATCAGTGTTCACTTAGAAAACAACGAACCATGCAATTTTGTTTTTGTTTGTTTGTTTGTTGGGGTTTAACGTCCGAGCAGCAGTATTTCAGCTATATTCAGACGATTAATTTTGTTTTTTGTTTTTGAAGATAGTGAACTTGATATAGGTATCTGTCTTCGTAAGAATCACACAAAATCTGAAAAATGTGATACACCCCAAAAAAGGCTACATATTTTTTTTTTTTTGTAATTAATTTGTTTTATGGGTCTATATTATGAAATTTGTAATTATTCATTCAAATCTACTTGGTCTTAAGAGATAATCAACATTAAAAATCCAATAGCTTCTATTGTATTTGAGTATCATTTACAGTTACCTCCCTTAATTTTGAATGCTACAGTGCATTCAATACAATTTTTACCTCCTATGAGCAGGGGTTATACGAAAAACCAAATGTTAATTACAGTTTACTGAAGAACTTTAAACAAAATATAAAAAATAAAAATATGTAGGCTTTCCAACCACGTATCACATTTTGCATGATTCTTAGCTGGAATGCTACTTTAAAACAAGTCAAGAAGGTTACAATAGTTAATCATTTAGTGCTTGTAATATTTTATATTTTTACCTGAACCCTGAATTTCCACAATGTACCAACTTCAATCCCTGGGATAGGACCAAAGTGATTAGGTGGGACCACTGAACAAACCTTCTGTCTTCCAACACAAGCCATACCCTGCAAAATAACAATGAAGAGCTTACATTGAAAACTAAGATTAATTAACCACATCCAGAATCTTAAACACAAAGAAATTTCTTTTGTCATCAAACAATACTGGTTTTGTTAGTTGTTCAGTAAAGCACTTGTCACAGTATTATTTGTCAAAAAACTGCATTAATACTATCACCACTTTTTAGAATTTTTTTACTTGAATGTTTCAGATATTTTAGAAGCACCAGAATGTGACTGGATGCTACAATTTTTTTTTTTTTTTTTTTTTTTTTTTTAAATATTTGGCATTAATACCGTATTTAAGATTTTAAACCCATAAAGATAAATAATATCTGAACTTGCATATAGTGTCTACATATTACTTGCCTTTCCCCAATCTCTAGTACTGTTTTTATTCACTTGTGATGCCATTTTTGATTTCTTTTTACTTTCTTTTAATTTTTCTCCTGCTTTTACAATCGCATCAGTATCTGTCTTACAGTCTGGGCAATACCACTCATCATCATCAGGAATGCTGGTCAGAGGAGGTTTGAGACATCCGAGGTGGTAAGCTTGATCACATTCGTCACATAGAATCTGTTTTTCTGGGTCATGTTTACCGCCGCATACACAACATGCACAGTGTTTACATTTTTTCCTTGGATTGTCTAGACATTGATCACAGTCAGGTTTATTTTTTCCTAAAATAAACAGAATGTGGAATGATATGTTCTTTACAGATAACCTGTCCTCTGTCTTTATGAACACTTTTTTGTCAGGTCAGGAAGAGGGAAAAAACTTAAATTCAAAAGAAGGTGTAGGTAGTTGGTGACTTTTGAAAACAATTGTTTACCTAAGAAAAAAAGATACCAAAGCAATGGCATTTGAACCAAATTAAATTATATTAACATGCATATTAGTTGATTTTCTATCTCTTCCTTTTAATTCATCTTAAGATATTTGTAAAATAACAATTTTTAACTAGACATTGCCCCTAATGGGACAAATACCCCCTGCAGCCTGTTGAACTCTGTACATTGGAGACCAATATTGACTTACAATACATATTGGACACAATTTTTACGGTGAATATACTGTGTATAATTTGCTGCCATTTCTAAACCACTCAAATTCCAACCAGCATTCAGTACTGTTTTTGTTGAAAACACAATAACAGAATATGCACAAATCCATATGATAATCTAACATTCCATCAAGTTTCGTTACAATACTGCATTACAGAGGACAACACATCAGACCAAGTTTTGCTGAAAAATGTCGAAGTTTTAACAGTCGTCATTTCTACAATTTTGGTGCAAACATAAATTTCTGAAAATATGCAAATCCCAATATAGTAATCTAACACCCCATTCAGTTTCACAACGATCCTTCAAGTCCTTAAGGATGAGTTGTGGACAACACAAGAGACCAAGTTATGCTGAAAATTTCCAGCCATTATTTCTACAATTTTTGTTCAAACATAAATTCCTGACATCATGAACATCTCTATGTGGTTATATAACATACAACAAAGTTTCATAAAAGTGCTAAAAGCTGCTTAGAAAATAGTTTGGACAGACGAACAGGGTGACATCTTGAATATTTTTTCCAGTTTATATTTCCACCATTTAAAAAGATCTATAATAGATCCCTTTAAAAACCAATGAGTTTCACAAGACTATCATTGATGGTACAAAATCAAGTAAATTTCTATATAATGACAGACACTGTCTTACATCTGACATCAGACCTGTTTGTGCACCTTTATAATTCATAATTATTTTATAAAAACAGATTGTTAAATCCTGAATTTTGTGATTTTTAATATAGGATTGAGTGATTCACAATCTGTAGAATATAATTTGCAATCAATATTCACAAGAAAACTACAGAATTCTTAAGGTGAATACCACTGCTACATACGTTTAATTGGTGATGCAGATTGGTTAACAGGCAAGTCATTCTCATTTAACTGTGTGCCAGGTAATTCAATATCGAAAATCTCAGTGGTGAATAGTAACTTACAGTCATCTAAAGGCATCAAGTCTGGACTGTAATAAACAAAAAAAGAACTTTGCAAATACACTCTGAAGTTAAAACTATTGTACCTGATAGGAGTGGTGCACATCAATAAATTGGCTTATCCATGGTACTCAATTGTAACTATTTCAACATTTTGAGTATATAAAAGCAAATTCAGTTTATACAACACCTTTCAATTTTTAATGGAAATTTAGGCTAATGAAATTTATATAAATGTCAGTTTTACTGGTATATATTTTATGGAAGTGCAATCAACTTTGTCAAAAGGTTAGAATTAACCTGAAACCAGATACTACTTACTTTCTGACTGATTTTCAGAACTTCAGCAACTACAAACATGATTTTATCAAGCCAAAAAATAATAATCAGAAATTGATAGTAAATATACAGTAAAATCCAGATTTCCAATTTAAATCAGAAAAAAAAAAAAATAAATAAAACACACGTCTACAACTAAACACATACCCAATAAATACTGTCGCAAATAAATCTTTGATTGTCCTAGTGTCTTGTTTCTTGGTGATGATACAGTCATACCAGAAACCTCGCTGTTCTGGGTCGTCAACATTAAAGTTAGCCATAACTTTCTGACCAACCTCGACTTCTTTAAATGGAATGTTCATTCTAGCTCTAGGCCTGATGTCTTTACAAGAAAGCTTTTCTGGGTCATTCTCATCATAACTGTCAACAAAACATTTAAATAAAAAGCTCTGAACAATGACTTCAATTCTGAAGGAATTGGTGTAAGCTTTTACACATGTTCAATATCTTAAACATAGATACAATGCTTCCTTATACAAAAGAAGATGATATTCCTGCAAGGTTCATTTTCTTAATTCATTATAATACATAAATCTTTCTCTTTAGCAAATCAAAAGTGTATTTGTATGTTTGATTGGTTATAAGTCATGCCAAAAATAAATGTACTCGTACAAATGTTATTCATTGGGAATGGCAAGGAATGAAAATGTGCACTTTAACTGGTCATTTGTGGATAAACACCTGGTCTACCAATAGTAATAGCCTATCTTCTTTGATGTTTACCTCGTACCATCTTATAAAACAATAATGAAATCACAAAATCACCACCTCCACACTTTAAAAACACCCACCCTTCAAAAACTACATGATAAACAAAGCCATCTGAAGGTGTATTGTCAATATTGTGTTTTTCTTTAATTTCCTTGGTTAAGTCTTTGCTATCTGTTTCCATGGATCCAATACAACTATCATTGCTGTTTTCATCCTTGACCTTTGACTTGTCCTCTCTTTCAACTTTGATAAGCCTGGCTTCAAACCAAGCTCCAACTGATCTGTCTCTTCCATCTATCACATCACCTATCTGCAACATATCACCAAAAAATACAACTCAGGTTCATAAAATGAGTACATTCTGTTCGAATACAACGAAGTAGAAAACAAAATTGTAAACCATGTTAGTTGGGTTGTCTAAGCATGTTAGAGTAATTAAAAGCTTCTTTTATTCATGTTATCAGCATAGTTTTTGATAGTATACAAGCAGCCAATCATTACAATTAACATGATTGTGGCCAAGTGAAAAAAAAGAAAAAAAAAGAAAAGTTTTTAACACAGTCACATCTCATTTTCACAGACTTAACAGAAAACAGATATGGATTTCAAAAACAGCAGAATAAAATGTTCTCACAGTCTTTGACCTTTCAAGTTTTGTGCATGAGCTGGGATAACAATCACCAGTCAAGTCTGATGTCTGACAAAATGCCCAAATTTCAAAAGTCTTGATATGGAAAGGTAGGCAGACTAACACTGCATCCTCTAACTTTTTTCCTGGGGAAAGTAATATAAATACAGGTAACAAGGTTGGGAATATAACAGAAAATATTAGCTAAGAGAAATCTATCCTTATTTACAAATAAAATATGTTGAATAATATCACAAAATTTGTTGTTTTTTTTTTTCAAATGTATGCAGATTAATATTACTGCTATAAATGAGGAGATTGTGGGAAAAGTATTTATCAATACTAAAACCTTCATTGGCAAATTGAAAATCATGCAATATCAATACCTTGTATGTGCTGGCTTCTGTATTATCACCTTCTTTTTCTGTTATTTTATCAACTGGTTCTGGCTAAAAAAAAAAAAAAGAAAAGAAGTAAAAGAAAGACTAATTAAATGAATTTGAATTTAGCCGATATTAATAAGTGTCACGACACCAAAGATATCATACTGGGATTTAAATTTACTATCATCAGTGGAAGATCCTGAACCTTTTCAGGTTTGAAATCAATGGTGGGATTGGTCTAAATCTTACTTGAGGAAAATCAGGTCTTCAATAAAGTGTCAATGAAAAGGGTTGAAAATTCAGGACCTAAGTAAATACACAATGTAAAATTTAAAAGGTTCTGGGTAAGCAACTGGGGGTCAGTCTTTGGACCACCACAAATTTAACCTCTGATCATAAATAGTAAGAATATTCACATCAAAATAACTTGATTTATATTCAATACAATGACCTAGATCCTTGAAAAAAAAATATGTTGGTGGAATAAAATTTGCATGGCTGCACCTTTTCAAATCTATGTTTAAGTCAGCAACACATTGTGACTTCAAAATTACTTACTTTCTCATTTCACATGTAGCTACAAATGATTTTTCGTTTTTTTTTTCAGTTTTGCAAAACTCAACCTTTGGAGTAACTAAGAAGTTGTAGATCACATTTAAGTGTTTATTTTTTCAAAACATTCCAAGTGTGTATGATCCTGTGTCCATTATACTGACTACATACCCTTTGGTTTTCTTTATCAGATTTAGAGCTTTCCTCATCACTACTGACATAACCACTGTTTTTCTTCTCATCTTCAACTACAGTTGTTACATCAGCAGCTCTAATCATAAGTTGGACCAAGTCATTTAATCCTACACTATAATCAAATAGCGTGTGGCCATCTTCAAGCTGACAAAAAATTTCAAATTTTTAATTATAATGTTTATCTTAAAATATGTTAAAACTAAATATAAAATACACATGTTCAGCTGGGCTGTCAAGATTTTACCATGCAAATACACATCACTGATTATGCAAATTTAAGAAGATCCAAAAAGTGAGAACATAAATAATGAAAGGAATATGCCATCAGATAAACTCAAAAATGTTTGCAATAAAAAAAAATTTTGACACTTGACAGGCAAGAGGAGGGTTGCAGGATAGAGGAACCAACTCTGTAACACCCCTTTCCCACCCTTGATTTTAGAGCAAGTCAGTCATGATTAATTGTAAGGTTAAAATATAGAATCAGTCGGACCAACAGCTGGATTTATCTAGTTCATACACGTACAAATTGACTTAATGAATGCAAAAAACTTAAGCAACAATAACCTGTTTTCCTCTGTAAAACAATCTCTGCCTTTCTGGAGGAGCTTCAAATTCATCGACAAGACGCAATCGGAGATCTTCGATTTTGGTAAGTTTCGACAGGTTATCCACTTGCAAACTTTTCTTTCCATCGAAAGTTCTAACCTGGATCCACATCGTGGACTTCTGAATTTTTTTTCTTCACTTCTTCCGTACTAACAAGATGATGGCGGGAAAATATCCCGGTATTTTGAAACGAGGCTTTGCTTTCCATTCGGAACAATATTCTACTTTCATTTTCACTTGCCCTTTGGCCACAACAGGTTATTCACTCTTAGAAACGGCCACAAAATATGATAGGCAGCGTCGACCCTGAGTATCTTTTGCTCGGAGTTGCCTCTGCACTTTTATCTTTAGTAACATGGATAAAGTACAGAGGACTGGAATACGTCATTAAAAATTACCGATGGGTTTTTGTCTGTCTCTTCTTGCTTCCACTTTCTGTAGTTTATGATCTTGTAATGTATGTGAGAAATTGGGTCATCTTTAAACTCAATTCGGCACCAAAGAAGCACACCAGTAAAGTCAATTATGTACAGAAGCAGGTAAAAAAACATCCAAAGTCCTTTAGTTTTGTCTTTTTCAAATTGAATCTAGCACAAGGATACAAATGTATGTGTGTGTTAAGACCACCCACTGTGATGAATTAATTTATAATTTATTGATATGGATAAATTATTTACTTATATATATATATTTTTGAGCAATGTTTATCTAATTATAAATATGCATGTATGTTTATTATGTATTAAATTTTATTATATAAATTACAGTCAAACTTATCTTAGCAACCATTAGTATTTAGCAACAACCTGCCTTAAAAGATTGTGATAAATGATTCTTTATATAAAATTAACCTTTGAATGAAGAATGCCAGTATTATGTGACCATGGCTTCAAGAATAGTCTTGACCGATAGCTTCAACTATAAAATTAATATCCCCTGCATTATTTTTAGGCTGACATGTATTTTTGAATATATTCTGCATTGTTAAACTGAGAATCAAAATTACTGAGATGAAAAGAGGAAGTCCAAATATCCGTGACATAAGTGCTTTTGCATTAGAATCTGTATAGTAAGATTCTCAAAAACAAAGGAAAAAGACACTCACTGCCAAATTCATACATCGACTTCCTCTAAATTAAAATGTAAGAGCATGAAAAAATTTGTATGATTTATCATGATTTATTTACACACTGATAAAGTTCTGATAATGAACATGTATTAACATATTCTTAAATAAATACTGATTAGATTTGATTATTCAGTAACAAGTTGGTATATATTTTTTGTGTTAATGCAAAAAGGAAATGAATTTTACAATAATTTGTCTTATAATATGATTTTTTTCTCATAAAATGATAATAGCAAAGTCCAAAATTATGTTCATGACAATTTCAATACGGCTTTGAATTTTGTGTTGAAATATAGTTATATATTGTATTTATTTCATGAGATTCATTAATGTCTAAATCTTATTTTTTTTTTATCTTCAAACATTTAATAAAATGACAGAGTGGATACATAGTTAGAGAAGTTTAACAATCTTAAATGAAGTCATAATTTGCCAAAACATTTTTTTTTTTTACAAAAACTGCCTCTTTGCTGTCCAAATAGACTCTTGACATGGGCAAACAGATTAAATTTCATGTGCAATTTACTTTTTGTAATTCAGTGACAAAAAAAAAAAAAAAAAAAAGAAGAGCACTATTAAGTATATTTTGAAATTTGCACTACACAAAAACTTAGATATGTAAATAAAATTTTCGTAGAAAATTCAAATTATTTATGAATCATATGATTGATTTTTAAAGAGCAATACATATACATTGTATAGAAATTGTCTTGAATAATTTCATGATGTGCTGTTTGAAGTATATTAAAAGCATAATATGAAAGTAATAGTCTAAGATGAAAAAAGGGATTTTTGTTGTACGAGTTCTTCCTAATAGCTGGTAATAGAAGTGTCTTAAGGTTACAGACCACCAATTCAACCAATGAGCATTTGGAACGTACGCAAAAATAGTCCTACGCAGAAATTACCCCTGTTCCTCATAGTGCTGTGAAAAAAGTTCTCATCTTATTTAAAAAATTTAAACAGTTTCTGAAAGGAAAAACATTTCTGTACATTTTATAGGTGCATTTTGCTTCTTGTGATGTGAAGCCTAATCTCCATAATGATTTTTAAATATACCCCTATCTTGTGAAAACACTGGGATTTCCCATGCTATTTATAGACCCTTCACTTCCGGTGACCAGTACTGCACTGCAAGTCTGCTAACCCCACATGCCATTCTGAGGATTGTGAGCTGACATATGTAGAATCATGCTGATATATAGTCCTCTGCAGGTTAAAGTTAAGGTAAAGTCCAGAGAAGCCATTGAATATTGTGAAATTAGCATAGAAGCCTATGGAAAGTGGAATTAGTGGTTTTTAGCCTTAAAACACTCCATTATGAAAGATTTAATAATTCTTGTAACATCGTATACATTTTAATTTGAAACTGAGATAAATAAGTTACAGAATTCAATTGTTGACTGAAGATATGTTGATACGATGTTATGGGTCATTTACGGTTTTGATCAGGAATTTAATTTGTGTCTCTCCCTCTAAATTAAAGTATGAACTATCATGAAAAATGATAAAGATCTTGTTTGTAGGTTAAACAATGGAGAGAAAAGGGTTGCAGAACAAAAATGTGTACAGCAAGACCTGGGTGGGCAACTGTTAGCTTTAGACAAGGTCTTTACAAGAAACACTTGCAAAATATCGAAGTTAACATGATCGACATTTTGGAAATTGATGAAACCAAGAAAACACTAAGGGTAGAACCTTTGGCCACCATGGGACAGATAACAGCCTTCCTGAATCCTCTTGGCTGGACTTTACCTGTTTTACCAGAACTTGATGATCTTACAGTTGGTAAGCATAATGATGTTTTGGGGCCAGCTGCAGCCTGCATTGGGGTATGAGGATTTTCTTGTTGTTCATTTAAGACCAATGGGTGGCCTTGGGCTGACATTTTCATCCCGGTTGGGTTGTTTATTCCTATTCTTGTTATATTGCAGGAAGGTTACTGTTCTTTGTACATCATATTCCAGTTTTAGTGGTTTTGTTGGCTCTTTTAACCATGCATTTGAAGTCTCACGATTGTGTATTGTTCATTAAAAATGTAGATACATGTAAACTATCATCAACTTGAAATAAAAATACAACAAATCAACACTGATTCCGGCATGAAAATGGATGCATGTTTGTACCATAAGTTGGACAGATAATTTCTAAATTTGCAATCTGAATATAAATTGGTATGATTTGATAAACCGCAAAAAAAATAAATGCACACATTAATTCCTTAACTTACAATATGAGTTTTATTTTTTTGTAGATGGATTGATAAGTTTAACTTTTTGCAGGTAAATTAAAAATTAGTTTTATCTTTTTATGAGTTTTATGATTGATATATGAAATGTTTTTGTAGGTGGATTGATAATGGGAGTTGGTATTGAAACTTCTTCTCATAACTTTGGTTTATTCCAACACTGCTGTGTATCCTTTGAACTTGTGTTAGCAGATGGAAGTGTGCTTACATGCTCAAAGGTAATAGCATGTTCTTTACTATAAGCATGTACTTTTTAAGTTCTGATAATTATGAGCTAGAGGTTGAGTAGTTAAAAATAGACATTATTTGGTAGCCATATTAAGTCAAATTTACTTTTAGATAGGCTAGCAATGGTTATGTGGGGACAATCTTGTGATAACACTACTTTTCAATAAGTCTGAAAACATGTCAATATCAGTATCTGTTAGATATTCTGATTTCTATAATGTTGTCATTGGAACCAAGAATGTAATACTGGGAGAAATACCTGACATGGAAAACAGACAAACATTACAAAGAACATAAAATAACCAAAATAATATGGACAAAGCAACAAAAGTAATTGAGAAACTTGGACTCCACCAAAAACTGGGAGCATGGACCAGGTGCACCAGTAGGATAAGCATCCTCTGCTTTTTAGAAACACCCTCTGAGCTGCTCATAAAAAGTCAAGTCCAGGTTAGATGAAAGAGGAAAGGAAAATTATGACACGTTGAACAAATCAGTTCTCATGGTGCAGATGGATACACAATAAGGATCCAAGAGTTTATGATGACAACCATAAAACTTCTATAGTGAGGACTTCAATCTTGTAGCAACATAACCCTGTTCCAGAATTTTAATTCTAAGAAGTCTGGTGTGGTATAAAAAGTCTGCATAGTTATGGAAATGATTTGAAAACTCCATATGCAGGTGCTGAAGGAATGTTGCCACAGATGAAAGGAAAGTTGACAATATGGAATGACAAGTCATCACGTTTGTTGTATGGTTTGGTCAATAGTTTTCCTTTACCATGTATCACAAAGTACTTATTAATCTGTTCTACATGCCATAAAAAGGTATACTCAAGTGTTTGGCTGTGTGTGATGTCATTAATTTCCAAGAAGTTGATTGGAGTTATAATGGATGTTAAGATTATTCTCAGACTTATGGTAGTTTTTCAAGTTTCGTGATGCTAGGGCCAGAGTGAAGTAAGTTTTGTCCTTGTCCAACACAAATTCTTTAAATTTTGTTCAATCATGAAACAATATTTAACAAATATATCATCACAACTTTTTAAGACTAACCTACAGTGGCTATAGCATATTAAAATGTTGATCAACTAGTAATAGAGGATGGAGTTGTCTATAGGATAATACAAATTTAACCTATGACCTTAGAACCACTGAAGGTCACATGTTGTAAGTACTGAAGTTTTAACATATTGGTCCACTGGGCCTGCAGAAATATCGGCTTAAGTCTACTGAGATCTGGGATGTCCCTCAACTTAAGATAAGAGCCATATCTACAATGAAACCTGTTTAAATTGAACATAAAATTTGTTCAGTTTAGACAAGTGTTTGGTTTACCTAGGTTAAAGAAGGAATTAAAATTCTATGAAATGACTTAAAAAGTGTCTGGTTTAGACAGGTTTTTGGTTTATTCAGGGTTTGATATAGACAGATTTCACTGTATCATTAAGGCATCTCTAGCTTATAAATTTGTTTTTCCTCTTACATGTTACACCTGTCTCATATTCGTTATAACCTATTACTTAAAAGAATAACAAGGTAATACTCCATTTCATTTTCAGGATGAAAATCCAGATCTGTTTTATGCTGTTCCATGGTCATATGGAACTCTTGGCTTTCTTGTTTCGGCTACCATTCAGATCATTCCAGCAAAGAAATATGTCAAAATGGAATACATACCTGTCCATTCAAAGGCGGAAATGGTCAGCAGGTTTGCCAAAGAATCAAACAATGGCAAGAAGAACATGTTTGTTGAGGGATTAGTCTACTCAGAGGATAAAGCTGTGATTATGCTTGGAAACTTGACTGATCATGCAGAAGCAGGCAAGGTAAAGGTTGTACTTGGTTGATCATTCTGAAGGGGGGTGAGGTAATGGTTATATTTATGCTTTGAAAGTTGGTTGATCTTGTTAAACCAGGAAAGGTAAAGGTTATAATTATGCTTGAAAACTTGGTTGATCCTGCTGAAGCAGGTGAGGCAAAGGTTATAATTATGCTTTGAAAATTGGTTGATTATGCCGACCCAGGCAAGGTAAAGATTATTAATGCTGAACCAGGCATGTTAAAGGTTGAAATACGGGTTGGAAACTTTGTTAATTATGCTGAACCAGGCATGTTAAAGGCTATAATATGGGCTGGAAACTTGACGAATGAGTGATTTTAGCCAGGTTAAGTTATGTAAAGGAAAATGCATGAAGCTTTACAGTTTGATAGTCATTTCATTTGTTCTATAATGTAAACCAAGGATATTTTAAAGATTATTCTTGTCACAATGACTCAGTGATTCCATGTTTACCTCCTAGCTAAAATTATCAACTCATCATCAACAGATACAATATAGATTTATGTGATCTAGTAGTCTGCTTGCCATGAATGCAGGAAATTGTGTTCATTACCAGACAGTCATACTGATGACTTGAAAATAAGTATCCACAAACATGTGGCAAATCGGTGATTAGATTTTTAACTGGTCAGAGGAGTAGGAATCCTGGTTGACATGCCTGAGAGATGGTCTGATTGAAAGCATGCTTGCCCAAAGTACAGGAGGTCCTGGCTTTGATTCCTCCATTCAAACCAAAGGCTAGTTCTCTGCCATATAGGAAATCAGTTGATGAATTGTTGGTTCAGAGTCAGAATAATGTGTCAGTGTGGGGTGATATGTCTACCTGTGAGCTATTGCATCTATGAGCTAGCATATTAAAATCTTACTTAACCTGTTGGATCCTAACAAAGCAGGGTCAGTGTGATTGATCAAACATTAATGTTCTGAAATACATGAAATATCTGCTAAAGGAAATAAAATTACAATCAATCAATCAATAATTTCAGATAAATCCACTTGGATATTTTTGGAAACCATGGTTCTTCAAGCATGTAGAGGAGTTTATGAAAACTGGACCTGCTGTAGAATACATACCGTTGAGACATTACTATCACAGGCACAGCAGGAGTATATTCTGGGAAATAGAGGTAATTTAGAGATCTCTACATACAGTGCAGGTCCAGAAACTTGCAAAAAGGGGAACACATTTTTTTTTCTTGAGGAAGTTGTGAAAGATTGGAATGATACTCATTTTTTTGAATGATTCAGTACTGAAAAATGATTTTGTTGCTGAGGAGAGGCTACCTCAAGAAACATACTGAGGCATGCAATATCTTTATGATTGATATTTTTGTATGAAGAAACCACTGGGTCGATGCTATTAGTGCTTGATTAAATTTCCCTGAAAATATTCACCTGGTCATTAGTCCGACTTGTCTCACCCAAATTATATCTTATATTTTACAAAAATTTGCAGTATCATTTCTTGTGTAGAACTTCTCATTGCTTGATTTGGCTATCCATTAATATGACATTTTCACTATTTGAGTATATCATGTATAAATGCATTTTTTGAATTTAGATCATCATATTTGTTTCTAATGCTGCTGATATATGAGTAGAGCATAGTAATTTGCAATATTAGATATATTTTGTATTTAATTTAAAACAGTTGCAGTTGCATAGGATGGGCAGGATCACCTCCGTTCTTGAATCTGCCCATGATTTATATACATGCTAATGGAATTTTAGAAATATTTGGAAAAAAAAGATGTTGAATCAGACTTAATACAAAAAAATTGTATCAACATTTTAGGACCATTCAAAAAGTAGTGGAAAAGTGAGAAATGGATTTAGATAAATTAATTGGTTGATTTTTTTGTTTTGCAGGACATTATCCCATTTGGAAACCATCCAGTTTTTCGTTATCTGTTTGGATGGACTGTGCCACCAAAGATTTCATTGCTAAAGTTGACACAAGGGGAGACAACTAAGAAACTGTACGAGAAGTATCAGATCATTCAGGATATGCTTGTCCCAATGAAAGACCTTGGAGATGCCTTGAAACTCTTTCACAACGAAATTGAAGTAATTATAATAGGCTAGAAATACACTTTCAGATAACAATATTGAAATAAACCTTAAATGATTTTCAAAACTCTGCTATGATGATTGAAGGGAAGTTGTTCACTGAGAAAAAAAAATAATTGTTGTGCTTTTGTTAGTTGCTTTTAATGGATATTTAATATGCTGAATAATACTGTAAAATTTTCTACAATTAGTAATTTGGGTTATTATCTTCATTACAAAAAATAAATGTTAATTTAAAATAAAATCTCTACCAGGGTTTATAGTGAAATAGGTCAGTTTTCTGTGAGCTGCCTTATCCTGACATTGCCTCTTAAATTTTGAGTATTTAGGCCAAGGACTTTCATTCATGTACTCAAATGCTTTTTTGAAGAACTATGCCTATAAATCTCTCCTGCTTTATTGGATAATTTATTTTTGAAGACTAATTTGAACTCTTGCAATCGCTAAAGATAAAGAGCTTCATTTTGATTACAATGTTATACAGTTTCTCTTTTAGATCTTCTTGATATAATTTATCACTTTTCACGTTATAATTTTGTTTGGGTTGTAGTGCTGCTAATGAGAGAAAGCTTTGCTTTTGACCAGAGAGGTGATGATTTTTATGTTTTATTTTTTATTTTGGGGAGGAGCCTGTAATTTCTATATTCAGTGCATGTTTAATTTTTTGCAAGTCATGCTCATTTATATATGTAACATCAAATTTGTATTCATTGCTCCTTTATGGTGATTATCTGTGTCCTATCACTCTGATTTTGTTTCATTAAATTTCTATGTTCATTGATCATTACCATGAATTTCTATGCTCCAGGATCATTATTGTAAGTTTCTATGCTCCAGGATCATTACTTTAAGTTCCTATGTGCCTGGATCATTACTGTAAGTTTCAATGCACCTGGATCATTACCATAAGTTTTTATGTTCCTGTATCATTACTGTTAGTTTCTATGTTCCTCGATCATTTCAGTAAGTTTTTGTGTTCCTGGATTGTTACTGCAAGTTTTTATGTTCCTGTATCATTACCGTGAGTTTTTATATTCCTTTATCATAACTGTAAGTTTCTATGTTCCTGGATCATTACTGTAAGTTTCTATGTTTCTGTATCATTACTGTAAGTTTGTATGTTCCTGGATCATTACAGTAAGTTTCTATGTTCCTGGATCATTACTGTAAGTTTTTATATTCCTGGATTGTTACTGCAATTTTTTATGTTCCTGTATCATTACTGTAAGTTTTTATGTTCCTGGATCATTACTGTGAGTTTTTATATTCCTGTATCATTACTGTAAGTTTCTATGTTCCTGTATCATTACTGTAAGTTTGTATGTTCCTGGATCATAACCGTAAGTTTTTATGTTCGTGGATCATTACCGTAAGTTTGTATGTTCCTGGATCATTACTGTAAGTTTCTATGTTCCTGGATCATTACTGTAAGTTTCTATGTTCCTGGATCATTACTGTAAGTTTCTTTGTTCCTGGATCATTACTGTAAGTTTCTATGTTCCTGGATCATTGCTGTAAGTTTCTATGTTCCTGTATCATTACCGTAAGTTTGTATGTTCCTGGATCATTACTGTAAGTTTCTATGTCCCTGGATCTTTACTGTAAGTTTCTATGTTCCTCGATCATTTCAGTAAGTTTTTGTGTTCCTGGATTGTTACTGCAAGTTTTTATGTTCCTGTATCATTACCGTGAGTTTTTATATTCCTTTATCATAACTGTAAGTTTCTATGTTCCTGGATCATTACTGTAAGTTTCTATGTTTCTGTATCATTACTGTAAGTTTGTATGTTCCTGGATCATTACAGTAAGTTTCTATGTTCCTGGATCATTACTGTAAGTTTTTATATTCCTGGATTGTTACTGCAATTTTTTATGTTCCTGTATCATTACTGTAAGTTTTTATGTTCCTGGATCATTACCGTGAGTTTTTATATTCCTGTATCATTACTGTAAGTTTCTATGTTCCTGGATCATTACTGTAAGTTTCTATGTTCGTGGATCATAACCGTAAGTTTTTATGTTCGTGGATCATTACCGTAAGTTTGTATGTTCCTGGATCATTACTGTATTTTTCTATGTTCCTGGATCATTACTGTATTTTTCTATGTTCCTGGATCATTACTGTAAGTTTCTATGTTCCTGGATCATTACTGTAAGTTTCTATGTTCCTGTATCATTACCGTAAGTTTGTATGTTCCTGGATCATTACTGTAAGTTTCTATGTCCCTGGATCTTTACTGTAAGTTTCTATGTTCCTGTATCATTTCTGTAAGTTTCTATGTTCCTGAATCATTGCTGTAAGTTTCTATGTTCCTGTATCATTACTGTAAGTTTCTATGTTCCTGGATCATTACCGTAAGTTTTTATGTTTGTGGATCATTACCATAAATTTCTATGTTCCTGGATCATTACTGTAAGTTTCTATGCTCCTGGATCATTACTGTAAGTTTTTATGTTCCTGGATCATTACTGTAAGTTTTTTATGTTCCTGGATTGTTTCTGCAAGTTGTTATGTTCCTGTATCATTCCTGTAAGTTTCTATGTTCCTGCATCATTACCTAGGTTTTATGTTCCTGGATCTTTACTGTAAGTTTCTATGTTCCTGTATCATTACTGTAAGTTTCAATGCACCTTGATCCTTACTGTAAGTTTCTATGTTCCCGGACCAATACTGTGAGTTTTTATGTTCCCGGATCATTACCATAAGTTTCTATGTTTCTTGATCATTACCATAAGTTTCTATGCTCTCCTTTTTTTCATCATCATGTTTCTTGGCTCTTATCATTTAGTTCCTATGCTTGGCTCTTTCTTTATCAAGTTTCTATGCTCTGCTTTTCTATCATCAAGTTTCTGTGCTCTACTTTTCTATCATCAAGTATCTATGCTTCTATTGTCAAGTTTCTATGCTCTGATTTTTTATCATTAAGTTTATATGTTCTGATTTTAGTTTCCATGCTCCACTTTCCTGCCATTTAGTTTTTACCATTTGCTTATATCATAAGGCATAAATCATTTTAGATCATCAATAAAATCTGTTCTTAGATCTATGTTTATTTTTCATCATAGGGTAATTCACAGCTTGTATTTCGAATTAGGTTAATTACTGTGAAAGTACTTTAATTCGTGGATACCAATTTTCGTGGATAAGGGAAGAAACACAAGTTTGTGGACTCTTGAATTTGTGGTTTTGAGGTTTTCAGTATACACATCAATGGAAATCTCCTTTCCTTTGGGATTCAAATTCATGGTTTGGTCTACCCACAAAAACCACGAAAATTGTTTCCCCACAAACAATAGTACTTTCACTGTATATATCATATAAAACAATGTATTCAGAGGCATTAACAGCATGTGAAAATTTTTTGTATTTACCTGTGTCACCAATGGTGAAAGCAGGGCTAGTTGTTGCTCAAAGCCATCAGTTTGTCTCTATGTCTGTCTGTCTGTCTGTTACACTTAGGGGTTACCTATTTTGTGTAATCTGTAAATCAAAAAGTATTTGATCAATATTATTAAAATTTTTCACAGTGTTTAGATAAAGTGTGAAAATCAGTTCTGGCAAAATTAAATGTTAATGTTAGATTATTTAATATTTTTTCAACTTGCAGGAGTTTCTCATGCTCATCTCTTCTTGTGGCAAAGCCACTCAACGAGCATACAAAACTCCCTCTCGTTGAAAATATATTAAATAATCTAATATTAACAATTAATTTTGCCAGAACTGTTTTTCACACTTTTCTATCAGACACGAAAATAGTGTGAATTACTACATTGTAAAAATTGATGTTTACAATACCCAAACTGTTCTGGATACTACCTCTCGTGTTATATCAAGCTGTGTCCTATGAAGCATTTTATTATTTATTTATCAATGAAGTACACCACTTTATGCTTTCTAATCCTTATAAATAACTATCTGCCATTACTGAAAACTCAGAAATTATTGTGTGCATTGTCAACTAAGTGTGATTTTTCAATGAAAATACTTTCCATACTAAAGCAGTCATGAAAAACTGAAATGCAAATTAAAATGATTGTTATTTCAATTATGGTTGTAATTATAAAAAAACCTACTAAAACACAATAATTTCTCAATTTACAGTACATGTATGTTCATTTATATGAATTGATGAAAATTGGTAACAATTTTGTTTGCTTATTGTACCTCTTCATACTCTGTCAATATGATTAATGGTTCTCTTTTTTCTAAGATGTACCCACTGTGGTTGTGTCCATTTAACCTGTACAATTTACCTGGAATGGTTCACCCTAAAGGAGCCTCTGATGAGATGTATGTTGATATAGGAGCATATGGTGCACCAAAGACCAAGAACTTCGAGGCCAAGAAAACAACAAGGAACCTGGAAGCTTACGTCAATAAAGTCAATGGGTAAAGATAGTTTTGTACTGCTTGGACGTGTCCTTATTTAAAATGTCTGCAGTCAAACAATTTTCTACTTTAATATTCAGTTCACAATGGTCTACTATGATATAAAGTTCCCCAAATGTTCCTACCTATGCATGCATCATTCAACATTTTTTAAAGTCAAAGTGTTCTCAGAGTTTTTCTAATTTTCACATTCAGGTCATATACTTGAATTTTGATATATTTGAATTGTCCTATTGTTGATGCTTATTATTTATTTGATACTTTTTAACAAGTAAGCTCTCTGAAACCAGGACATAATATGAAACCCAATTAATTTCAAGGTCATAGGTCAATATTGAGGTCACAGGTCATATTTTATATAATGGATGCCACATGCTACATTGACCTTGATAGAAAATTAATAGCTGAATAGAAATAAGTTTTTCAATATAATTTTGTAGTTTCCAGATGCTGTATGCAGATACCTACATGACTAGAGGTGAGTTCTATGATATGTTTGACCACACTTTGTACAACAAGATGAGGAATGACCTGCCAGACTGTAAGAAGGCGTTCCCAGAGATCTATGATAAAATCAGCCGGAAAGCCAGGACGTAAAATCGACCTACTGATTCAATCTCCCTTCTGTAGACTTTATTTTCATTTCTCAAGTATTTTTATATATCAATTCAATAGGAAAGTCAGAACACAAAATTGGACTCAGTTTTCAATTCCTCTGTGTATGCATACTTAAAAGAACTTAACATCTCTCTGCTAATATAATCTCTGTCACACAGGAACATATTTGATTTTAACCTTTTGATATCAATACAGTAAGAGTCTATTTATCAATTAAATCACAGTGTTAATTTTGTCTCAAACTCCTCTGAATTGAATAATGTGACGGCCTTATAGATGTAGATAAAAATAAGGCAATGTTAAAGAGGCTGGCTTTACACAGGTCTGGCAGAGATTATATTTAGAAGAGCTCACCAGATAAGATATATTTTTTTAGGAGATTGCATCAATTGTTTTTTTGTTGTTGTTATTTTTGTTTTTTGTTGTCTTTAAATATTGTATATTCAGAGACAATCACTTTTACTTATTGTTCAAGAGGTTGTAACATCATGGTGCTTGTTTTACCTTTTTTTTTAAAAGTTATATGATATACAAAAAATAAATTACGCAAAATGTTATATTTGTTAACTCCCTTGCAAAAATGAATAACCAAAAATCCATATCTTTATAGTACATATTTTGCCTATTTTCAAGATGCCAAAAATTTTAGCTTGCCATTGCCCTTAAACTTTGCCGGTTTTATTCCCTTGATAATCAAACTACCATCAGATATTATTTTGAAATCAATTTTTGCTGAGTATGGTTCCATCTAAAAATTGTGCAGAGGCCGAAGGATGATTATTCCAATCTAGATAGCCTTTATGTACATATATTTAACTAATCCATGCTATATTTGTTTCCCTAGACAACCTGTATATAATGAGATTAATTTTGACTGGTTAAAGTAATGGAGACAAAATTTAATAGGAAATTTTCCCATACTTTCTCACAACTGAACTTTGACAGACAGTATCTTCTAAATGTAACTTTTTGTTTGCAATTAGTGTTGAAAATGTTGCATTTTATTCCTTCTTTCCAGTCAAAGTATTCTTGTGTAAAAGATATGGATGAATTACTGTCAGATCGTCTGAATATAGCTGAAATACTGCTGCTCGGACGTTAAACCCCAACAAACAAACAAAACAGATTTTGCATGATTCTTAGATTGAGCTATACTTAAAATAAAACGTTATATAAACATTATATGAACTTACTGGTTTATATCTAGAAGTGCTTTGATGTTTTATAATTGCAAATACTGTGATATTTTTAATGGAATCTTTACCAAGCTGAAATATCAATACATTTTAGAATTTGTAAGTAAATTTTTCAACATAAAAGGCACATTTTATCATGTCCTTATGGAAACTTTGTAATTTTTAACGTGAATCTGAATTTCAGTACATGTTGAACTGATTGTTAAATTTAAACTTCATAGATACAAAGATAGGTGTTTTATTTTATCACTTCAAAATGCATAGAGAACTGAAATTATTGAACATGGTTTCTTTAAACGTGGTGTCTGGTTTTTACAGTCTTCATTTTTGATATTTGGTAAAAAAAATTGTGTTTTCCTTTTAGTTTTGTCAACTTATTTTTTGAGGGTCAACATGAAATCAAAATCTGTATTAGGATTTTCTGTTCATCCATGTTTTTACATAATTTCAGGATTTTACTTTTTGAGTGATGGGTAAAATTAGACCTACTTTTGCTGTTCAAATTTGATATTAATATAGGCACTGATCCAGAAATTTGAAAAAAGGGGGGTTTCAGAAATAAAGGTGGCTTCAAGGTTATCATTATTCATTTTTGGCCCAGGTAATGCATAAAATTGACTAAATTTTACATGAAAAGAAGGTACAAATGTTGACCCTTCCCCTGTGTTTGATTTTCATCATGTTGACAAGATAAAAGGGAAAACAATAAACATTCAATTAAGATCCATTAAAAAATCAATTATTGAATGTATTTTTGTTGAAAAAAAGCATTTACATGATTGTTGATGGTTCTTCCAAAACCAACTGCTAAGAATGTTGGTTCTTATAACCAAAACAAATTTAAGTATACCTTTTTGGTGATTTAAGTTAACTGATGGAAAATAGTTATATACATATATTTTTCTCTCGTCATGTGAGCTATTACCATCACTTGGCGTCCTTCGTTGTTAACAATTTCTTCTCCTCTGAAAGTACTGAATGGATTTGGATGAAACTTAAGATGGTTGTTCCTTAGAGTATCCTGCACAAAATGACTGTTTGGATTTTTGATCTGTTAAAAAACATGGCTGTCATTACTAAAAATAGAACATAGGAGCCAGACAGCAGATTTTTGCTTATATCTCCAAAACGGTTAGGTGTAACAAAATTCTGACTGGGTAAAAGTATTTAGCGTGATGAGATCTATCTGTGGTTAAATTTTGATGAAAATCTGTTGACCCATGTTGGAGTTATGGCCCTTTTTTCAACGTTTTTTTGCTGTTTTTAATGTTATTACTTTAAAAAATCTTCTCCTTAGAAACTATTCTACAAAATTCAATGAAAGTTTTGTTTTATAGGCTATCCTTAACAAAATGAGTGGATTTTTTATCGGTTAATAAACATGGCTGCTGTTTTTAAAAATAGAACAATGAGGTCAGACAGCAGATTTTTGCATACATCTCCAAATCCATTAGGTTTAGCTAATAGCTTTCAATATCAGAAATGATCCATATTATGAGGCTTACAAGTCTCCAGTGAATCAAATGGAGTCAAAATTGTCGGCCAACTTCTTGATAGAGTTATTGCCCTTGTAAGGCAAAAATTAAACCAGGTGAGTGATTCAGACTCCTGTGAGCCTCTTGTTTTTATCCCACCTACAAATAAAATGATCTGGTGTTGCCAAACTTGATGCCAAAGATGATATTAATAACTTCCTTTCATCACTTGCCATACCATAGAAGTTATTTTCTCTTCAGTTTATTTGAAAGTATAAGATTACTAGCCATTAAACAAATTTGTTTACCATAGGCCATACCTAATTGATTTTTAATTTGATAAATATAAATTCTGGTTGAACTTTAAGAACTATGAAAATTGGTGTCCAGTGAGAAATATTTCTTTCACAATACTGGGTATACAATTTTTTTTTAATCTTCTAAATCTTAACTATTTTATACAGTTTAAACTAAAAAAGTGAAGCTGAATCCAAATGCATTTATTCCCATGTCTCCATGAAATCCAAAGAACAAAAATTAAATTGGCATGGCCTACATTATTTGAATAAGTTAAAAGTTTTTACCTCTTGCCTACATAGATGTTGTTTACATGTGATATTTTTTTTTGTTTCGACTTGTTATAACATTTGCATTGTATAAGTTAGGGATTTATCATTTTTTGCCAGGAAAAGGGAGGGGAGAGCTGGTCAAAATAATGATGGAATCAAGTTTTTTTTAAGTTGAAATGGGGGGGGGGGGAGTCAGTTTTTATTACTTGATAGAGGGAATCATTTTTTACACACAATTTAAATTTTTTTCTATGGGTTTTTTTTTAGTTGAGTGAATATGATAATAGGCATATGCAATGATATTTCATCAGATAAAACAAAACAAATTTATTTCATCATTACATGTACAATTTTGAAATAAATGTGTACACAGTTAAGATCAAGTGATCAACATTAAAATATATCCATCGTTTATGCTTAAAAGTAATGAAGTCAAAAGGATTGTCAGAATTGTCCTCTGAAGAATCTAGATTAAGGTGTTAGTCATTGGTGTCATATTTTTTTTAATTTAATTTTTGTAAGGGGGAATCAAAATATTTCCATGAAATGCTGTGCAGGGATCAAGGAAATTGAATTGGATTGATTTCATAATGACCAGCACTCTTCTCAGGTAAAAAATGGTAAGTCCCTTATTAACCACTTATTTAAGCTACCCAGAATTGATATTTGATAAACAATATCATATGCAAGATTGCATTATCCATTTATGATTAAAATATGGCTGGAAATTACAGTTAAATTTGCAAAATTGAAATATTTTCAGACAAAGTTTTACCCTATTATCTTATATATGTTAATATTAACATATCTTAAAAGTTATTCCCTTAATTGAAAAAAATAAAGCTTTTTTTCTCTTTTAAGCTAGTGCTGCACTACAACCGTTAAGGAACTCTTTGAAAATTTCAGGTGGATGGAAGGTAAAGCCTATGGAAAATGATTGATAAATAATTTGAGTGAATCAAATTATTTTGATTGATGGCATAGGCTTTGCAGTGTCCTATAGAATAACTCATATTAAGATATTCCATTTAAACTTCCTGTTAATTAAGAAATTATTGCAAGGTTTTGTTATTGGAATAATTGTGACAGAGTTATAATTGAAATGGTTAGAACTCACATTTTGAAATTTTAATTTATGAATGAAATTAATTTTTTTTTTATCTCAAAAAAATAAAAAAGTCAAAAGGCTTGCATTAATTTCTGAATTAAAGAACACTTTGATAACTTTTGTTTTATGTTATACACATGTTCTGTATTAAACATAAATATACGTATATATATACACATACATACAATGTATTAGTTACATATTTGATCAAAACTGACTCAGTACCTTTGTACTTTGTTTTTAATATTTGAATGTACTTAATGTATTCCATAATTGACATCCTTTAAGCAAGTTTTTCCTCTGTTCTTTAATGTAGGTTTCTTAATTTTTACCCATCTCTTGTAATGAATTAGTTTGTTCATTGCTTTTCTTACCTGTAGATGTTTTGATCAGTAGGTCAAAGATCAAGGTCAAAAGAACTTAAAAATCTTAGCATGGTGGAGGTCTCTTAGCATTTTCCTTTCTATTACCCCACTTTGAGTGGGAGTATATAGTGATAAGGGTGTCCCTCCCTCCTTCCTTTACACAGAGGGGTACCCATTTCTTAAATGGAAGGATTTTAATGAAACTTTCACAGAATCTTTATTACATATTCCCATTGTGCACCTTCTATTTTAGATTTTGATCCAAATCAATTTGGAGGGCAAAAGGTTCATGCTATCACATGGGGGATTGAGGATATCAAGTTTGTGAGCATTGCTCGCAGTTTTTCTTCTGGTAGTTTAAAAAAGAAATTATGACACTTTGAATGGTAAAATCATAAATTCTGGCCTTTTTCATACTAATTTTGTAGTAATACATAACACAAAATATAAGATGTCAACTACCATTATTTACAAAAACTGTTTCTCCATCTCAAGATTTTTACTGATGTTTTTTTTTTGCATCCATTTTCTGATATTTTAGCTCTAGATAGAGAAAAAAAATTCAGCCCTGATGTGCTTGAAATTTTAGGTCGATGCAAAGTCAAAATGGTAAAAAATCTTAGAATGATGTTATACAATTAAACATTATAAAATAATTTCATTTAATTGTTTATTTCTCATCTGGGCAAGATATATTGTTTTCCATAAACTAACTTGGTACTGTGACGTCATTAACATTGATCGGTCCGCATTCAGAAATTCAAGTAATTCCAAACTAAATAAAACTTTTATGAAAGGAACAATTATAATTTTTGACTTTGATCAATTAGAAGTTAAATTATAAGGATTGTTTTTAATTTTTTGCCAAGTTTTGCTCTCATAACCAACTTTTGGGCAGTGTACACTTGTTCATAAACTGCTTCAGGTTTCATGTAAACTGCCCAAAAGTTAGTTATTTCGCATAATCTGGTAAAAAATTAAAACAATTCTTAATTAGACTAATTTAGAGCAATTGATGGGTAAAATACAAGTTACAAAATAGCTGTTGTCTGTGATAAAACGACGAACAAATAATTTACAAGTTAAACCTCTACGTTGTCTGTTTACATTATATTTTTACAAGTCTTTAGACTTTTCCAAACAGTAGTTTAGTTATTTTTGAACATATTTACAATTTCTATTATATATATTGCCATGACATTCCCATCTAGGAAATAGAGCTGCAGTATTGTTATAATCAGTATTTAGCATATCATACTCAAAATACTAACATACTAATAAATTTATACATGTATTGCTATGATGTTTTGATGCTGTAAATTCATAACTTACTAATAAATTCAGATATTGTATTTGTTGTCACGTGTATTAAGGTACCAACCACTTTATAAGATAGGGGGCCAGGGAATATTTTTTGGGAAAAAAAGGTATTCCAAATTTGATCAAAACAAATTTTTTTACTCAACCTTTGAAGAAAAAACATATGATTAAACTCTTCCCCAATTACTCAATAATGTAGATTTTCAAATAGAAATTTTAGCTCTGTCTGCTGTTGTAATAAATTTATCACTCAACAATAAATCATTGCCCCTTTCCCCTAAAAAAAGAAAATGGTCTGTGCCTAATGATACTTTGGAAAACTAGAATCAAATTTAATACATGACACATATTATTATTGTCACAATTACAATATGTTGGAACTTTCAGTATTTGCAAGAAATTATTGAATTTACAGTAGTTGAAATGGAGCAGTGTCATTTTTAAAAGAGTATGTTTACATATCTCTATCTGATATTTACCTTGATATTATTTAATATTAGAAGTTAGTTGTAGTAAACTGTCTCTTTGTTATGTTATTCATTATTGTAAAATAAAATTGCTCAGGCTAAAAGTTGTTTATTTTTCATTATGTGATTCATATACCAGAAAAAAAAATTATAACTTTTGACATTGTACCCTGCCACTGGTAAGATAATCTTAGGTATGCTTACTCTTAGCTACTGAGGTATGTACTAGTTGAACTAAAAATGAACATTTTATCTGAATGGTTTGAAATTTTGTATACTGCTTGAGTATGGTGAACTAAGCCATTTAATTGACTGTCTCCATCACACATCAACTGTCAGTTTACCTCAAATTTGTTTTAAATACCAGTCCATATAAGATTTAGACACTGCCTACGGTAAGGTGCAGAAAAACCCACAGAACAAGTGGTGATTTTGAGTTACATATGCTATATTTTTAAGTGACAATAGGCATTTCTGTATTTAGATTAGTACTTTTGAGAAAACTACACTTTAATCAAGAACAATAACTTCTGCAAAGTGGTAATTTCATGTACAAACTACATAAATTTGATCTCGAAAGTATTAACACGAGATGAAAAAGTAATACAGGTTATGTGATCTATAATGGTTTCTGAACAAGAAATAAAACTGAATTCAATGGGTTTTTTACATGCATGAATCGCATCCTGTCTGATTTTTATGAAGATTGCTACTAAATACCTCAATATTATGGGTGATCTGTTGTGTTAAGTCCATGTCCAGGGTCCTTTTGTTTCCACATGTAAAGGGCTTTGAAGGATTTTTGGAAGCCAGATTGCATTTTTTTTCAGAGTTATGGAACTAAAATAAAAAACCTCACATGCCACAGCTTGATACAATTGCTTACAATAGGGCTCTCAGCCATGTCCCCAGGAACAATATGTTGAAATTTCAAAAAGATCTGAGAAGTTAGAAGTTAATGTTGCAAAAAAAAATGGAAGTTATTGGATACCAAAGATACCATCATGTGTCTGTAAATTTTTTGGAAGGTTGTATAAAAGTTGTATCACAAGATGTCTTACCATTAAATGAAGGCTGGGATTAATTGTGGGGGTTGTGCTTTGAACTCTTGAAGAATTTTAGGCCAAGAAGAGGATTGATTCAGGAGATTGTAATGTCAAAACAACTTGTGTAAAAGTGAATGAATTTGCTTGAAATTGTGCCATATTTAGTGGGTACGATTTAACTTCAGTGTATCAAACTTGAATAATGTGTCTATACCTTTGCAGTTATATCAAGCTGCATCTTGTGACACACTTTATTTTTGAGGTACACATACTATGGTATTGTACGTCTTATCTTTGTACCACAGATTGCAAGTTAGCTAAAAAATATGCTTTGAGATTTTAAGATAATGACATTTGGTAGAATAGTTTTTTTTTAATCCCCCACTGGAAAAAATTTAAAGGGACTATAGTTTGAATCTGTCTCGATTATCTATACTGATTTTATAGATGTCCTTTGAGATAATGACTTAATATATGGTATATAATTCTATCTAGATGAGTAAGTTTTAAGTGCATTTTAGTTGTACAGACTATTTTTTTCCTCCAACAGACATATCAGGTTTCATCTAAACTGCCCCAAAGTTAGTTATTTCGCATAATCTGATTGGCATTTCAATGGGAACTATCTGTACTCTTCTACTCACTGACATATTTCTTTACTCTTACGAGGCAGACTTTATAGCTGATCTGATCATAAGGAAGGAAGGTCCTTCCATGTAAATTTTGTACCAAATATTATTATCTAAAAATCTCAAAGCATTTATTGAGTTAACTTACCTGTTGTTGGAAGACGTACAATACCATTATGTCTGGTGTGGTGAACATGGTTTTCAACAAATGGCCGGCATTCCAGTGGGAACAGATTGTGCTCCTTTACTCCCTGACTTTATAGCTGATCTGTACAAAAGGAAGGAAAGTGGTTTAGCCAGATCCTATAATCTCAGATGAGGTATTATCGTTAAAACCTAGTTTCAGGAATTTTATACATTGTATCTACCCCAAAGAAGTTGAGATAAAAACAATACTACAGACACTTTGAAGTCAGTCTCGTATCTTGACCTAAACTTACAGAGCAATGGAAAAGGACAAGTTTTAAAAAACCTTTTTGGACGAAGGCAATGAATTTTCATTCAATATTGTCAACTTTCCTTTCATTAGTGGCAACATCCCTTCTGCACCTGCATATGGCTTTCATATCACAACTCATTTGATTTGCCAGAGCTTGCCTTAACTATGCAAACTTTTTGTACTGTGCTAGACTTCTTACAGTTAGGCTTCTGAAACAAGGTTATGTTGCTACAAGATTGAAGTCATCACTTCAGAAGTTTTATGGTTGTCATCATTAACTCGTGGATAGTTATGGTGCCTCCATTTGCACCATAAAAATGGTTTGTTTAATGTGTCATAGTTTTCCTTTCCTCTTTCGTCTACCCAGACTTGACCCTTTATGAGCAACTCAGCGGTGTTTCTCGAAAACCAGAGAACACTTCTTCTTCTTGTCGTTCACCATTACACTTCAATGCCAGTCTCCTCAACAAATCTGGCCGTCTTCTGTAGGTCTTCCACACGTCCATACAGTTTCTCTGTAATGGAGGTTGGTTTATCCCATATCTTCCCTCTCTGTGCCTGGTGTAACTTGCACGTCTGCAGAAAGTGTTCTGTATTCTGCTCTGCTTCTCCACAGGGACACATAGGTCATGGTATGACCTTCAAAACTTTGTACAGATGTTGGTTGAGTTTGTTGTATCCTGTCCTGAGCCTGAAGATTGTAGTTTGCTCAAATCTTTTTAGTTGATGGTAGCTATCTTGCTTCTGAGAGGTATTGTGCAGAAACTTGATGATGGTCTTCATCTCCGTGTAGCAGACAGGATTTTCATCTTCCATTGCTAGCTTATCTGCTTTTTCATTTCCATTGATTCCACAATGTGAAGGTATCCACTGTATGGCAGTTTTAAGGCTCTTGATGGAATAAATAGCTCTTTCAAGTTTTGGTAGTTTGTTGTTGGTCAGTGCTTGTATTAAGGAGAGGATATCTATTAGGAATACTCTTTGCATATTTTCTGTGGTTTCCTTGACGTAATTTGCCGCATGGATGAGTGCTTCTTCTTCAGCCTTGTAGTTGGAGCAATGTAATCCTGTTGGTATTGCCATTGACTGTTGTTCTCCATTTGGGTATTCTATGTAGATACCGGCCCCTCCTTTTGTTGTCGCATTTGTGGCTGAACTGTCACTCTTTCCCACAATTCTGATGGATAATCTTCTTCCAGCATGCTCATTGTTACGGTCTTTCTGACAATGTTTGATTGTTCATCTTTGGCACTGAGTAACAGTGTTTTCTTTGCAATGCTCTTGTTTCTAGAGTGAAGCTGGATCTTTTGAGTCTGCCTGAGGAAAGTTGTTTCAGTCTCTTATTCACTGGATGTTTTGGTAAGCATTGATATTTGATGGCCTGTATCATAGCTTTACATTCTCTTCTCTTAATTAATGGTGGTATTTTTTGTAATTTCCTCCATACTAGCAATAGGTGTTGATTTCATGACTCCTGTGATGATGCAGAGTGCCTGATTCTGGACTTTATCTAGAGTCTGATGGTGAGACTTGGCTGCTGTCATCCAAGCACTAGAACCATATTCTAGATGTGGGCTTACATTTCCTTTATAGACAGATTTCAAAACTTTCTCATTAGCACCCCAGTTTGTACCAGCAAGTATTCTCATGATGTTTAGTTTTTGTCTGGCTTTGGCTTCTGCTGTCATTATATGCTGTTTCCATGTAAGTCTTTTATCCAAGGCTAAACCAAGGTATGTTTTCTGATCTTCCATTGTGATATGGATGTCATCCATGGTCAATTTTACAGATTGGGTTTTAGGTGAGAGTGTAAAGAAGGTTGCTGTTGTTTTCTCTCAATTAATAGTAACATACCACTCATTGGCCCACTTGACTACCATATCTAATGTTGTTTGTATCCTGTACCTTGCAGTAGTTGCACACTCTTCAGAGCACCAGAGGACAAGATCATCTGTGTAGAGTGCTGATTGTACACCATTTGGTAGCTCTGGATCTAGGTCATTCATATAGAGTAAGAAGAGAGCTGGTGGCAATACTCCTCCCTGTGGTACACCCTGTTCTACAAGTTTTTTCCATGTTTCCCATCTACGAGTACTCCTGCCCTTCTATTGTACAGATATGAGTTGGTCCATTTGTACATTCTTCCACTTACTTCAAATCTAAGAAGTTTCACAAGACGGCCATCTTTCCAAACTTTGTCAAATGCTCTCTGAAGATCTACAAAGACCGCTAGTGTTAATTTCTTTGATTGGAATGCATCCTCCACTACTTGAGGTAGATGTGTAGCCTGATATTCTGTGCTCTTGTACTGTCTAAAACTAGCTTGTTCATGACCAAGAATGTTCTCCGATTCCAAGAATGTCTGTAGGCGCTTGTTGATTATACGCTCCATTAATTTGCAGCAACTGCTTGTTAGGCTAATTGGGCAGTAGCTTGGGGCTTTCAACTTGTTCTTTCCTCTCTTCAGTATTGGTATCATTATGGCTTCTTTCTAACAATGAGGGACTCGAC
Source organism: Perna viridis (assembly GCA_037379345.1). Taxonomy (NCBI): domain Eukaryota; kingdom Metazoa; phylum Mollusca; class Bivalvia; order Mytilida; family Mytilidae; genus Perna; species Perna viridis. The sequence continues at coordinate 39,939,859 of CM074511.1, read as the reverse complement.
CATGTCTCCAGGTCAGGTTGAGAATCTCTAGCAAAGTTGTTAATGCTTGATAGTTTTTGACTTGTAATTACTTCAGTCGTAGTGCACACATAATGTAAACTGACAATGGGGGTTTTTCCAGTAAAATTAAGTATATGTATTATGTAGGAGTCTTTAGTTATCTCATTTGTTTTTCAAACAAGTAATACATCAATTAAATAAAAATCCATAAAGCTCATATGTTTTCATTATTAGACTAACTGTTCATTTTTGGAAAGAAACATAAAATACACATCACCAAATTTTATTTAACAAAGCATCAAATACAAGTATATTTATACAGAATTTTATGAGTATTATATTTAATGTTTATAGAACAGGGAAACCTGTCTAACCCTTTTTTGACTTAAGGAGGTAGACCTAAGGTAAGGGACACAACTCTTAAAAATCATTGGAACGATTGTATTCAGCATTTTACATCAATCTTATGTAAGCATCTAATTAACTTGAATTTATTTTATTCTGCTTCAAACAAAAGCTTGAGAGGCTTTGGTGAAATTGAATATAATACAAACATATCACTGAGTTCATGAATTATGTCCCTTACCCTTGGTCTACCTCCTTAAAAATTAGTTCAGTTTGACAGATTTCTGGATAAACAAGGTTCAAAATACATTTGTATTGATATTACAGGACTTTAAAACTTGTTTGGTTTAGACAGATTTTCAGATTATTCAGGGTTTGGTTTAGACAGGTTTTCCTTTTTTTTCAGGGTTCAGTTTAGACAGGTTTCACTGTATTTTATATTATGAAGATGATATGACTTAAAATGAAGGATGGCAAGTTAAAAAAATGCACTGGCCATTATAGATAAGCACCACAACAAAGCCAAATGTTGAGGTAAAATAGATCAATATCAATCAAAATTATCAGCAGGACATTATATGTATGATAATATAATGAGAATAGGTATGGTGTATATGTCAAAGAGACAAAAACCCCACCAGGATGAAAATGTCAGCCCAAAGCCACCCATTGGTCTTCAATGAATGACAAAGAAATCTTCATACCAGGTTGCAGCTGGCCCCAAACATCATTATACAAAGGTACAGCGAATGAGTTGCCCCTATATACTCAGGTAATATAGAGAATTTAAAAAATAACTAAAAGTGAAATTGAAACAAGGCATACAGATGCCAGAAACTCCTGACTTGGGACAAGCACAAACAATGTGGCGGGGTTATACATACATGTACAGGGCCTAATCTGAAAGGAGAAATGAGCAAAAACTTCAACTCTTCTTTTGCTCACATCTCCTATTTGTCTTTGACAGGGAGAAGTTTTTGTAATAGATTACATAGACAAAAATGTCAATATTGTTTTTTTTTCAAACATAATTTATTAAAACTTCTCCTTGTATTTGGCATTCAAAATGCATTTACCATAAGTGTAATGGTGATATGTTGTCCCTGACTGAGTACAGGGGCTTGCTCCCACTATTAAATATGCAGCATGACTATATATACTGCAGTAGTCAGGCTGCATATTTAATAGTGGGAGCAAGCCCCTGTACTCAGTCAGGGACAACATATCACCATTACACTTATGGTAAATGCATTTTGAATGCCAAATACAAGTTGCAGTATAAAGTAAAACAGGTGGTCATGGTCTAGAAAAATGTATCAGACTATGTTTAACATCAAAATTATGAGGGTAGAAAACAAATCAAGTGTTCAACCTTACATTCTGTTAAAAGTATCTTTATCATAAAAAAGTTTAGACAGAAAACATATCAAAAGTACATGTATTCAACCTTATAACTCTTATCATGATATATACTGTCCCAGTCTTAAAGCCTGATGGCGATATGTAGAATAAGAGTTACTTTTAATTTTGTTACCGACACATAATATAAAAATAGAAAAGTAATTGCCGCATATTATTCTGATAATTGGTAACCTAATAATTACATTTTGATTTGCAAGTAAGACTACAAACTGTTGGTGTGAGTCATCATTTTCAATCAAAACTCTAAAGGTCTAATGATTGTCACAATCACTCCAAATGTTTCAACAGATATTTTTGAAAATCTTGTCTTGTACGATAGATAAAAAAAATATCTGTCAACAAAATAAAAGGAAAGAAGTGCAGATTACCAATAAACAAAAACCATAAAAACAACTTGATTGTAGTTGATGACACAGATTCAAATGAAAATTCTGTGCCTTAAAACACCATTTTTACCTGATGACGCAATATCTTTTTATATTCAGTACAAAAAAATAAACAACTTTTTTATGTTTATGTAAATTCTTATATTATAATTTTGACTACTTCCTGAATAGAGGAAAGGTTTGTGATATCACAAGTGTACTAATTAATGCTTCTTCGATCACGTAATAAAGGTGACCGTTCATCCTCTTCCGTGGTGGCCTCGTTTGCTACCTCTGCTAATCTTTGTTGCTTCTCTCTCCTACTCAAGTTTAAGACACCTCCCTGAAAAGAGTTTTTTTTATCATTTAATATCAAACAAATATTCAAAGGCATGTTTTCCAAATTTATTTAGTTCAAAACTGACTTGGTAACTCTAAATGTGTTCAATTGTTCCATAATAACATCAATTAAGTGTAATTGGTTTGGAATGTATGATTGATTGTATTTTTGTAGCACCTCTTTTGGTATCAGAAGAGTTATTGTTCTTTATCTAAATATCATTGAACTAAAATTTGTAACGCCATCTGGTGGAAGGAACTACTTTGATCAATGTTTCACTACAGTTCTGGCAAAACTAGACATTGTCCCTAACGGGACAAATACCCCATGCATCCTGCTGAACCATGTACATTTAGGGACCAATGAGGACACACGATTTTTATTGGACACAATTTTTATTGTATTAATTTTTAGGCACTTTTGACACACAATTTTGCTGCAATTTCTTAATTAAACACATAACTATAAAACAAAATATTTTTTGTAGATAACACAATAACAGAATATGACTGCAAATTTAATTCAAAATTCCTGACAATGTGCAAACCTCCATATGGTAATTTTACAATCAAGGCCATGGGTGTAATCCCCATATTAGTCATACATAAAGCTTTAAAATTTCTAAAGCTTTTTTAAAAATCAGAGGTCTCTACTTCTTCACCAAGCATGCTGTATACATGATACAGAGCAATGCCTGGTTGGCCTAAAGTCAGAATAATGTGTGTTAAGTGTCAGTCCCAGTAAGAATTAGGCATTGGATGAAACCTGGTATGAAAAAACCCTTCATTTTGATAGTGTAATTTGACTATATGTACCATCAGAATCAAGGAAAACTGACAAGATTTTCCATATCATGTTGGACCATTGAATTACAATTTCATTGAAATGCAGTGAAAATGAACATTTCAAGGGCATATAACTCTGTCAAAAACCTCATTTTTCTAAAATTCTATTTAAAAATTTCTTTGCAAAGCCAATGATGCAGAGATCAAATAATGGTCTTTTCAAATAGAGTAAGTATCCTTGAGTAATATTACATTGTCATATTGGTGAGGTTTTGACATGCATGTTACTGAATTTTCCCATTTTGCCTGATTCTTACAAACACTTACTCTTAATAAGATGACATACATTGTGTACATATACCTATGAGCAGTTTGCTTCACTGAGCTAGAACACCAAATATCTAGATCAGATTAGTTGAACCTAGGGTATCATGGATTGATTCTTGTCTTGGAAATGTAGTACTAAAATAATCATTTCAAAATTATTTTAATCACTTACCTTTCTTTTATCATTTAAATTCAGTAATGTTGTAGTTGTTACACAGGCCAAAGAGTTGGCCAGTAGAAATATCATCACATACTTCCATCTCTTCAAAGTGTCGTCTCTTGACAAACTAAAAAAAAACACAAAAAAAATGTAACTAGAAAAACTGTGAGCATAGCTCACTTAAAGATACTGGATCCCTCCCCAGTAACAATGTGGCCAAGATATGAACAAGTAATTAAACAAGGTGTTGCTGAGGTCTGAAATGGGATCTAACAATATGGCAAACCTACATGTCAATGAAGCTTTTGTCAAATTATCAAGTAGTTATGATATTAAAGTAGTTGCAGAGAAAGGTGTGGATTGATAAAATGGACAATTGGGTGGATGCCTGGATCATTCATATACTATAACTCTCACTTTCAAAGTAGGAGTGTTCTACATGAATTAATACATGTAATGATTTCTGAAGTGTAAATAAATCTGTGTAGAACATTTCACTAATTTTAACTCAATGATTTTTGCCCAGTATATTCCCTAGTATTTTGCACTACAGAGCATATTTAAGATTTCTCCTCAACACATTGCCTATTACATTGTACAACATAACAACTGACTTTTGCCCAGTATATTGCCTAGTATACTGAACAACATAACTTAGCTTTGACTTTTGCCAAGTGTATTTCCTAGTTCATTGAACAACATAATTTACTTTTGACTTTTGCCCAGTATATTGCCCAGTACATTGAACAACATTACTTCCTTTGACTATTGCCCAGTATATTGCCTAATACATACAACATAATTTACTTTTGACTTTTGCCCAGTACATTGAACAACATAACTTACTTTTGACTTTTACCCAGTATACTGCCAACAATAAGATTTGATATACCAATGCCAATCATCTGTATGGAGGTAGTTAATCCCATTGCAGTTCCTACAGTTGCCTGACTCACAACCAGAGGTATAGATGGCCACATGCTGGCCTAAAAAAATAAGAAGTTGTGTAAATCACTTGCACAGGCAAAGAAGAGAGTAATCGATACATTGAAAAAGTGAATGATGAATGGAAGGTCTTCAATAAGGAAGTGATTGCCAATCAATTTATTTTTCACTGCCATACATTGATACTTATATTGGAAGAAAAGTACTCCAACCCCACAGATTTTTGACTGGAATAGCCCTGATTGAAATTGAAGCCTATTAAATTACTGAAAAAACAAATTGCATAATTCAACTTTATTTCTTATGGATGAAATCTAACTTTAATATGAATATTCCAGTATATTTGTAAAATAGTACATATGCTGTTGGCCTTAACATTGAAATATCTAAACTTTTCAGAAAACTGTCTTTTGTTACCTTTATATATTCCAAATTTATGAAGACAAATGGTATGGTCACATGTAATTTTCAATTTGTTTGGATTTGATTCAACTCATGATTAAAATAGATTCACAATAATTTTTGTGTTCTCAGAAATTTTTTTCATGAAAACTAGTAAGGGAGAGATGCACATTTCTTTTTCAACCATTTTACTGACCAATAAGTTATGAGGTCACTGTTAATAATATTAGATTATTTAATATTTTTTCAACAAGAGGGAGTTTCTCATGCTCATCTCGTTGAGCGGCTTTGCCGCGAGACGAGAAGAGCATGAGAAACTCCAGCGAGTTGAAAAAATATTTTATAATCTAATATTATTATTACTAAATAATTTTTGTATTTATTAATTCTAATCGAGTAAGTTACTGAATGTAACCATTTTCCATTGTAGACTAGAAAATACTGCCACAAATTTGCCATTATTTCATACACAGTAAACAAACAGATGGTTATTTGGGTCGTCAAATATTCCTATGCTGTTGCTTGTATGTCATGCGAAGACACAGAAACTAGTAATAATTTTCATTTTCACTCAACTGGCGTCAGATTGAAAATAATCGTATATCAAGATCAACGGGATTTTCAACAAAATAGCGATAATAATAGTAAACTTTATTTTGAGAGGGTAACACAGTTAGTTTACAAGAATTAATCTTCCCTGAGGCATATAATGAGGTGTATCATAAGACAGTCACTCTATTTTTTATTTCATTTTATTAACATGGCAATAAACATGAGATATGAAGCATCCCAGAAAACACAAAAGAGATCCAAGAAATTAACTTAGCAAGGCCTAAGAACTTACAGCAGCAAATGAGTATGTTACTCCAAGCCATAGTGTAGCTACCAATGGATATACATATGTAAAGGCAAGGATTCCAAAAACAGGTATAGTCAGTAAGGCACAGGTTAGGGCTAGTATACCTCTTTTTCCCATAACATCCTACAAAACAACAGGTAATATGTATTGATATCCCTGAAAATAAAAATTGAGTCCAATCATTTTTACACCTCCAGACTGGTGTGACAAACTCACTTGAGATTTTTTATGTTCTTGACAGATCATTGGTTCCAGTTCTGTGGTATGGTTATGTCATTACAACAAGTTGTTGAAACTCCATTTTATCATTGTTTTACTAAAGGCTTGCCATTTATGATGCATTGTTTTAACCCGAGCGATAACAAGAGGTTAAAACAAGACATAAATGGCCAGCACAATGTAAAATACTGATAAAATGTGAGTTTCAGTGATTTATTTCAGATCTAATATGACTAGTTTTTTTTATATTTTTGAATAAATGCAGCCTTTGAGTTGCATGAAATGTTGGTAATGTGTTTATCACTTTTTCACCATGGCTGTGGTCTAAAGAGCATTGAAGCACGTCATATTAGAATTACCAGGTAGATGCAAAGACCAAAACTTATAGAAAAGGTAGTGTATGGTAGTTGTAGCATAGTGTTGTGTCAAATTTTGGGCAGAAAATGTTTTCATACTTTTGCAACTAAAATTAAGTTGTAAACACATGTATCCACTAAACCCAAATTTCACTGATAGTTTTGATTCTTGAAACATTGTCTATTATATCTTCTAAAGGGTATGAAGTCAAACTATTTTTTTATAAAAAGAAATGCATGAATCCCTTTAAGTCATTGACTGCTTTTGCATAGTTCTTAAGTGGAGCTAAACAGAGTTAGAAATAGTAGCCTACCCACCAGCCCGATACTGGCGATTTTTTGGCAGGGCTGGCTAATTTTAGCAAAAATTTATATAGCCATATAGTAAATATATGGAAAAATTGTATTCAGGACTGGCTGGAATTTGAGTGAGTTTCCTACCCCAAGCTAAACTTACAATCAAGCCACCTAGAAATGGTGATAAAACCATGGAGACATCATACACAGCACCAGCTAAGATGGAAGACATCCTCTTACTAAAGGCATATTTATCACTGTATTTTTCATAGATGAAATCACTGAAAGAGATACATGTAACAGCAACTGCTATTATTTTGTCTTTATTTGTACAAAATGATTTTCATGAAAATTTTCATGACTATTAATATTCATTGCTTTTTATTTTTGAAGATCGTTTATCATGCCTTTACAACTTCTAAGACAAGAGAACAGTGACTAGTTGAATTATTCTGTCAAATCTTACAATGTATACAACAGCAAACATACCGGTAATAAATACCTAAAAAAAATGTAAAACAACCCCAGAAAATGCAAGGCTATGAGATATATGACACCCTCTGGAAAGATTTCAGAGCTTTGTTAGAGAACTCAAAATCGTAACATTGGGTGTCCGATATTTCACAGTCTTGTACTCTTAGAGGTGTTAAATTCTCGATTTCTCACTTACCTGGCATCTGCAACAAATGGAAAAACCCCATTATAGAAGAACATAATGGTCAATGCTAACAACCAATATGATGCTGAGAAATACTTTATATCTGTTACTTTCTGAAAACATAGAAAACACAAAATACAACAAATTATTTACATGTACCAAAACCAAAATATACTGTAAATGTGGAAATTATTATTGATTGGAATGAGTGAAATTGTTTATGTTGGTGTAAGTTTATGGTCAGGCATCTTAAGTACCATTCAGTTCAATAATCAGGCAATGGGTGGTGGTACATCATTATTCTCAGTTTGGTCTTTTTTGCTTAAAAAATATTCAACACATCTAGAAAACGACCAAAAAGTTATTCAAACTAATTTTGAAGTATCTGAGTCATAGATATTTATTAACTGCTTACATGGAGAAAAGTGTGGGAAAATTTTAAAGCCATTTTTATCCAGTGCATTTCAACTAAATTTTACCAATCAATATCTTAAAAAGGCAAACTTTAAACACACTTTGATGATTATTTCTAGTGGTTATGAGGTATAAGTGCTTGGATTATGCAATAAAATCTCGTCTTTTTTCTTCATGTGCCATATCTTACACACATTTTGCCTGATTCTTATATAGAGAAGTACTTAACTCCTTATACAAATCAAACAAGGAAATTTTTGTTGTGTATATTTACGCAAATATTGCAAGGTCACAAATTTAGAGAAAGTTTCCAAATTTACAAAAATATCTATGATGTTGGTCATATGATATAGTCCTCTTAAGTAGCAACAACTGCAGGCTTAATCATTCTATCATGCAATGTTACTGCTAAATATATAATATTTCTGTTAATAATGATCTTATTTGATCACAAATATGTTGGGGAGTTAATATTGTGGATCTAGAACATCTGTAATGCAATGCACAGAAGAATTGGAGAAGGTCATTTTTTTCTTGCTTGAAATTTGTGTTTTTGTTTGTATGTTTTTTCATAAATTATGATTTCTTTGAAATATGAGCAGACACAAGTAAGAAACCATACTAATTTCTTAGATTCCATCTGTATATTCTGTTCATCTCCAAGCTGCCTGACTCCATAAATATCCATAAAACTAACAATGAATGATGAAATAAAACCTAACCCACATAAAATGGCACCTAGAAATATAGATAGAAAGTGATACTCACAGTACAAATTAAACAATGATAATTAAACACAAGAAAAGTGTAAGACTACTTATATTGATATATTCAGGTAGATAATACCTATTATTATATAGATAGCAGTGTTTTATTGAATGTTCCCAGTGAAATAAATTTCGGTAATTCACACTGTGAAATAAGTTCAGTAATTTCACTCTCGGACTTTCTCCTGCCAAAACGTCACAACTTTGTAATCAATCCGCCATTCACAAAATTTGAAATTTATGTTGAAAATAGCAACGAATAATCCAGGAAATCTATATAATAAATAGGATAATCAATTGGAAGAATGATAATCATGCCAAGAACGCAGTAAGATTTAAGTCGTGCGTGGAACAAGTTTCGCACACTCATTAAATCTAGGCATTCTTTGGCACTCGTGATCATATTTTGTTTATTCACTCCATCCAATTAATTATCCTATTATTACACAGAGAATTCTTTTCTCTCATCTTGCAAAATCATACAGACAGGTTTATTTTCATTTAACTTATAGTGTTTAAAATGATCTAAAAATAATATTTTAAAATTATATAAAAAAAATTTTGACAGAAATTTGTATGGTAAAATTACCAATTTTAAATGTAAAAAGGTCTTTAATGTGAGATAATTGGCAGAAAAAATATTCTACTGTAGAAATGTAATGGGAATTTTTGCATTTTTAATATTACAAGGAAAAGAGTTTGGTGACCCCAATTTTCTTTTTGAAAGAATCTGAGTAAATTGATCTTTATATTACTTTATAAGAACTTCTATAAACACATGTACTAGTTTTTTAATAGTTTGGAAAATAGTGAAATTCATACAGAATCAAAATAAAATGTAAAAAAAATTGCCGTTTTCGAAATTATGCTCTGTGATCTATTTTAAAAAAAAATTAAAATTCTTTACTACATTGTATGTTCATTCAAGAGAATCTTTGAGAAAAACATTAAGTATAATCTACCTTAAATATCAGCCATAATTTCAATCTTTTAATACTGCAAGTTTTCTAACATGCACCCAAAAAACAATGAAGATGAAAATTTAGATTGAGTTGAAAATCAAATCAAAATGCCATTAAGATATTGTTAACAAAAGAAACTTCAAGGTAATGAAAAGTTACACAAAGGAAAATACACATGTAAGGTATATAGCACAGGATATTCATTTAACACTCTTTAGAACTGTGCACAAATAGAAATAAGCATACAAAGCTAGCATAATATTTGATTAAAAATAGCATTAACATTTCTCTTAAACTTACGGGCATTCCAAAAATAATTTTGTTTCTTTGTATTGACTGACTGTACATGTATGCTTATTGGTTTTGTATAACTTAGTAACTTTTTTTGTGGTGGATGATTAGAGCTTACTATGTAAGTGCAAGGTTCTCTAACTACAGGCTCAGGAGAACCTGAATTGCTCACCTGGTTAACCATTTGCTTATTTGAAAAACTTGAGGAATGAGACAGGCTAATCTGTCAAATGCAAGACATGCTTTTATAGTATTTTCATGACCTGAACCAGAATTTTGCTAAAGGCAACAATTTTTGAATTTTTTTCAAAAACCTGTCTTATGACCCCTAAGTTCCATTTTTAGTATAGGCAGCCATATCTATTCACGGATTAAAAATCACAACAGTCATTTTGAGCACAATACACGAAAGAACTATTATTCTTATTTTCATTCAATGATCTTAAATGGTTTTAGAGAAGATTTTCAAAGTTGTACATGTGAAAAAAAATCAACAAAAAAACTGTTTCAGGGGTCGTAACTCCTACATTAGTCAATGAATGGTTTTGAAAATTTCGGCATAGGTCCTTCTCATGATGCTTAACAATTTTACTCTGCCAGTAATTTGCTAAAGGCAACGATTTTGAGTTATTTGCAAAAAACTGCCATCTAAACCCTATGTTCTATTTTCAGTAATGGCGGCCATACTTTTTCATGAATCAACAATCCCAACGGTCAACTTGTGTGGGATACCCTAAGGAACATATATGTCAACTTTCATTGAATTCTGTGCAATGGATTTTAAGAAGAAGATTTTCAAAGTTGCACATGCGAAAAATGCAAAAAAAACTGTTTCAGGGGCCGTAACTCCTACATCAGTAGACCAATCATTATTTGCAAAAAACTGCAATCTGACCACTATGTTCTATTTTTAGTAACAGTGGCCATGTTTTTTCATGGATCAAAAATCCCAAAGGTCATTTTGTGCAGAACACCCTAAGGAACAATCATGCAAAGTTTAAAACCTGTCAATCCAGTAGTTCAGAGGAGAAGATTTTTAAAAATTTGTCCATGATGACAATGATGATGACAACGACGGACGCCAAGTGATGGCATAAGCTCACTTGGCCTTTGGCAAGGTGAGCTAAAAATTATCAGGCAAAATGGAAAAAAAATCTGAAACATGCATGTAAAACAACAACAACTCTGACAATATAAATTCACTCAATGAAATCTAGAAAAAGCTTGCTTTTATTCAGTACAAACAGTCAATTTGGTGGTCTTTATCATATCATGTTTCAACCACTGCATGATTCTTACAGAGACAGACACTTAATTCTTAGTACTAGTTATACTCCATGTTAAAAGCTCTAGACAGTGCCCTCTTATTGTTTAATCTATTTGCAAACAACTGTTTGGTGGTTGTCTTGGCCTGTACACAGGGTGCACTCCCTTTGAAAAATCAACAAGCACTATTAAATTATCATTTTGAGTCAACTGTGACTATTAAAGTCGACATTGTGAAAGAAAGAACCCTGGCATTTTAATTTAGCATCTCCATTAAAAAATCCTGTGTAGGTTACAGACCACCAATTCAACCAATGAGCATTTGGAACGTACGCAAAAATAGTCCTACGTAGAAATTACCCCTGTTCCTCATAGTGCTGTGAAAAAAGTTCTCATCTTATTTAAAAATTTTAAACAGTTTCTGAAAGGAAAAACATTTCTGTACATTTTATAGGTGATTTTGCTTCTTGTGATGTGAAGCCTAATCTCCATAATGATTTTTAAATATACCCCTATCTTGTGAAAACACTGGGATTTCCCATGCTATTTATAGACCCTTCACTTCCGGTGACCAGTACTGCACTGCAAGTCTGCTAACCCCACATGCCATTCTGAGGATTGTGAGCTGACATATGTAGAATCATGCTGATATATAGTCCTCTGCAGGTTAAAGTTAAGGTAAAGTCCAGAGAAGCCATTGAATATTGTGAAATTAGCATAGAAGCCTATGGGAAGTGGAATTAGTGGTTTTTAGCCTGTATGGGCCTGCCCCTATAGCTTTACTTCAATATACATATATAAAGAATGATTTATAATTTACCTGCCCATAGTGTCCATTTTAAACCATATGCATCTTCAAACACTTGAGTAAGGAAAAAATTGAGTACACTTCCAAGACGAGAAAAAGCAAGAGTTATTCCAAATGCTAAGGCCAACTCTTTATTCCTAAACCAGTATGCTGTTATTCTGTTCTGAACAACTGAAAAAGTAAACTTAATGAAAAATGAAATAGTTATGATGCTAAGGGTCATATAGCAATGTATAGACTGGTTGGTTGTGCCAAAAAATTATCTGGACCAAAGTACAGTTAAGCAACTTTTAACCATTCACTGAATTATACCGGTACTTTCATAGGGAAGAAAACATACATCACTTTTTAAATCATAATGTCAGGTTTGTAATTTGAAAGTGAAGAGGTCAATATGATCTCTAGCAGACGTATTTATAACATTACATAGATCAGAAAATACCAAAGGAAGTAAACAAATAAAAATACATATCAAGCCCTTACTACCTACAAAATTTCATGAAATTTGGCGTAGCATTTTTAGAGGGTTTGTGCTAACAAAAGTGTGACAGACAGACTGACAAACACAATATGCCTCCCCATCAAAGTTGGGAAGACATAATAACACTTTGTAAGACAACTTAAGCTTCTGTACTTCATCCATCACAGAGTAATTGATAACTTATTTTTTCTCACTTGTCAATGATCCATTTCCAGAGCCAAACAGCAGACGTCCAATCAACATCACAGGTAACATGGCTGATGTCCCCTTGAAAAATACTCCTGCAGCAAATGTTGAAGATCCAAGGACACATAGGAATGAAAATAGGAACAAACCAACTGAAATGATGAAAAGAGATCAGGTAGTCTGTGTTGAAAGTTTTTGGTGTAGTTTCAGTTTGTCTGTCCCACATACATGTACTAAAAAATGGGTAATTCACATTAAACTAATACATTATTCTGGCCATCAGCTAACAAATCATCACTCCGTCTTTTATGTTGTGTGCTTGGCGGATAAGCAGGGACTACAGTTCCAATTTTAAGTCTTATTTTTTATAGCTCTGCCATGTAAATCATACCCGAATTTCTCTTCTTAAAAAATAAATGTTAAAATTCCATGAAAGACAGATTGTAATATCAAAATCTTCTTAAAAAATTTAACTACCATTAAAGTCTGTTATGTTTTTGTAATAAATAGCTTACTTCTGTTTCCAAGTTTATCAATCAAAAACCCAGCTCCAATTACAACTACAGCATTTCTGAAAAGAGAGAGGAAGGTGAATAATAGTTAAAATGAATTAATGTAATAAGGAACTTACAGTTCATTATGAACACAACAAAAATGGTCCTCCCTTGGTCAGCCAATGACAAAGTCCATGTTTTGCATCAGAAAATCCAACAAAGTCATTTACATGTACATGCAAAAACAAACTAGATGGTGCACAATGGCATCAAGTGATAAAGAATGTGTGAAAGTTTTATCTAGATCCATTCAGTCATTTTAGAGGAGTTGTGGATTAGAAGATGGTCCCCCCTTGGTCAACCAATGACATTGGTTGCTGTTTTGCATCAGGAAATCTGAAAATGACATTCACATGGAAAAACAAAATAGGAGGTGCACAGTGGCATCATGTGATTAAGGAAGTGTGAAAGTTTCATCTTACTCCATTTAGCAGTTTGAAAGGAGCTGCGAATTAGAATTGGGAATGGCAGGGTTATAACAATTAGTATTTCATAATAAAGTGGTTCGATGGGACTTGCAGATTAGAACTGATGACAGTATGATTACTACATACCTCCAGCTTTTCTTCAAGTTGGAGTAAAATGATACTTATGTTCATGTACATGAGTTAAAAATACACTGGTACAATACAGTCATAGGACATAAGTATATGCATGATAACTGTATCACAAACAGTGTAAATGAATAGATAATGTAACTACTGGTGTTTACTGTACTTACGTCCAAGCGTAGATTGCATACAATAGGTTGTAGTCATCGTTAGACATACCAAGACAGCCTTCACATGTGACACATGATTTATTATATAAAGTTGAGTTGTCTGTACAGTTTGAAGTCTAAATAAAAATGTACATGTAGTATGAATTCTGTTGTATATTTGGTGAAAATTCTTAAAGTTTTACTTCTTTTTATTTAATATCAATAGTTCTGTACAAAAATATTTTATAACTACAATATTTAAACTTATCCAATATTTTGTTATGATTTTCCCACATCATTGGTTCCATGTTTCTTTAAAAATTAATCATAAAGTGGACAAAACAAAAAAAATTAAATGTTATCAAATCTTTTGGAATTGAAACTTAATGCCATTTTTAAGCACACAGGAAAATCCAAACAATTACAATAAAATTGATATCATACATGTATTTTTTAAATTTACTCTCTATTGCTATACACTAAACCACTGTGACAGATGGAGAAACTAACAATCATTAAATAACAAGAAATTTACAGGTATTAAAAATCTCCCAAATATTTTTTCAGGCCAAGATTTAACCAGATTTTTAAAAAATGGTAGGATGATGTTTTTTTCTTCACATAAAGTTTAACCTTCTTTTGTTAACAGTAATTCTTAATAATTTTTTATTCCAAGGAGGGTGGTGTTGTAACCGTGGAACTTTCCTGGCAATGCGCTTGTTTTCTGTCTCTATTTCACTAACCAAAGCCCCTATTGGCCTATGATATAAGCAGTGAAATTCTAATTTTTCAATAATTTCCTTCATACTAAAATATATGTACGATAATTGAATTACTTACCCCAGTAAACTGTGCCTGCAAAACACTTGGCATATCAAAACAAAAGTAGGATCCAAATGTCAACATACAGTTGAAGAAAAGCAGCAGAAATCTATATGACCCTGGTGAAGAAAGTAGAGGATTATTTATACAATGATAATATCATGATGGTAAAATACTGAATAATATATTTCCAAAGTTGACACAGACAATATTCCTTATTGCTACATGTATTTCCACAGATGAACATGTATATGAGAGTTCCATTTGGAGCTTACTGGCTTGAATATTTTGTGACCATCAAATCCATGACCGATGCCTCAAACATATTTTGCAAATCAATCTGACATGACAATGAAGTTTGTATGTACTTAGGTCTTATAACAAAGTACATGTAGTTCCAAATCAAAATTGCATTCCATGAAGATTATGTACATATGTATGCATGTACTTATGACAAAATGATCTTGAGTATTTGGCTGTACATTTTGAATATGTCAAAAGAATATGTATAGCTTTTAAGCTTCATCAAATAAGGTATTTAAAACAAAAGCTTGCAAGTTGAACATACTTTAGCTTGGAGTTGACAGATACATGTATATACTTAACAAGTTAAGTAAGCAGAGCTCTACAGTGCAGTGTACTTGTACATTGTATGTACATGTGCACATGTGCTTTTCTAGCAGTAAACAACACAATTATTTACACAGTGAGGAACAGTAAATTTTGTATCCATGCTGTGTGTTCTGTGGTGGTTCATTTACATGTACATTATTTATCAACATTCACATTGTACAAGTAACAAGTTTTGATACAATGGTGTTTAAGACTTGGACACCTGAATTTAAGTCTTTTTGTTTGGTGTAATGAATTTACAATTACCTCCTTCAGTTTATTCTTTTGCATCATTTTTTCCAAATACAAAGCAATTTATTTCCTAAATTTTAGTAAATAATCTCTTACTGTCAGAGGCCTCCATTTCAAAATGTGTTGAGGATTCCTGTAGATTCTTTCTGGCAATATTCTTCTTGTAATGACAGCTCATACGCAGTGAACGTTCTAACAATCACATAACCTCAAAATACTATCATGTTATGCTAGTTGAAAACAATTAAAATTGTCAACACATGATCAACAAGTCAAAGATCAGCTGACTTTTATTCATGTTACGGTAAATACCGAGGAAATCCAAATGAAAAAGTAAAAATGGTGGGAAATTCAAATTAAAAAAATATAGATTAAATTTAATTCTACACTTTTTATATTCTATTAAATGTAGTATGATCTATTTGAAACATTATGTAATAAATATAAACTGTTATGATTATTGTTGAGAAATTGTGATAAGGGAGGTAACCAAATTAAATTTGATAAAAAAAGAGGAAAAAAAATCATTTGTCATATTTTCGCATGTGTTGCTCCTTCCTACTTAAGATAGCAAAGGCAAATTTTGAGGATTGACTAATACCATCTGTGGATAGGAAAGTCAGAATTGTGAAAAAAAACCAGATGTTATAAATTATTTACTGTTTTTCAAACCCTACCACCCTCAAGCTCTCAAGTCAAGGTTCAGCGTTCACCTTAAACCTTACTATAAAAAGTAATCCATTGTACATTAAGTGTGATTTACTTTTAGAGTAAAATTTTAAATCTGTACATTAATACTTTGTAAGTGATAGCATCAAAAGGTTAATGAAGTAAAACTAAAAAAATATGGTAAATGGTTCTTGTAATGGTTATCCAAAAACCCAGATTGTGACAGACAAATTGTCACGTAGACAACCTAGTCATACAGTCATGTTCACATGAGGATATCTATATACCACAAAGTTTTTTGTATTAGTGTGTAAAAACAAGAGTGACAGACAGAAGGATCACTGTACACCACAAACTTGTTGTGCAGCCATTGTTCCACAAAGCCTTCTTAATTTATGTGCTAGCATAATGTTTTACATACAGGTAAATTGTTAAACATATTTCATGTATGTGGTATTTCACAAAAGACCCTATAGCACGTACATAGTTCATGTATGTGTAAATTCTGTAATTTGTAAAATAATTGAAGCTCTTCTGTGTGGAGAGGATGTATTTGGTAGATGGTAGTAAACAACATCATGGTGACAAACTAAACACTTTTAGAGGCAGTACATCCCTGAAAGAAACAGAAACCACAACTTTCCATCTAAAGAGGTAGAAATTTGACAAGCAAAACTGAGCATATTTTTCCTATGCTAAATGGAAAATTTAGTAACCTGGTTACTGCCAAACACAAAAGAAAGATAAATGGCAAGATATTGTTGACAAGAAAGTGCCAATACACAGTTACATGTAAATGGTATCCATACTGTTTTACATATTTACTATCTGGAAAATGGAGTTACCTCTCATTCCCTGGAGTTGTTCAATTGAGATTTTATTCTTTTTAATAATATGCTGACTTTAGCAAAAATAAAAAAAAAATGTAACAGGGAAGTAATAAGCTAAGGCTGGAAAACCAAGAGCTTTTCCAAATAATCTTTCTAGGATAACTGTCATACAGGGGAGACAACTCTTCATATGGTAGGGTCTCACTAACCACTTCTAACATTTCCGTTACTTTACATGTTAAAAAAGTAATTTTCAAAGTTTCACTGTGATTTCCCAGGACAAATGACATGTTAAAGTTACACATCATTGTGAAGCTTAGAAAATAAGGCTTTCAAGATCATTATGCTAATGATACTGTGATTGCAGAAATTCTTCACAAAATTTACTTGAGTAAATAATACTGAAAATCCACATTTTTACATTTTCTGCTAACTGACAGCATGAAGGCAAATTACTCACACATGTAAACAATATTCATACACTTTTGTAGTAAATTACAAATATGATTTTCAGTGTCCTCGTTAGAGCAAAATGGAGAGGCGCTGCGCCTTGCCCCTAAAAGTTTTCAAAGTACACCTTCTTCGTTTTATTTTGACTACTTTTGATCAGAATACACACAAATAATGCACTTACGATGCAAAGATCTAGGTTCAGTGTGTTTTTGGTACTACATAGGGGGATGGCCATTAAAGCCAGAAGTGGTTAGTAAGACCTAAATATGTTGGGTATGCAAGAAGTATTAAAGATTAAGAAAATAAGAGTTAATTTCATTTATGCATTTATTGTTAAGAGATCATAGTTCATTTTCTCCAGTATTAGTTATAAGATGCTCAGTGAGTGTTTGACACTTAAATTAGCCACTGTTGGTCACAGGACAGCAAATTTAAAAACTATCGCATGCACATATTTATGTGAGATAAATAACAAAAGCATAATGTTATTTATAATTTTTAAGTTTAAATAAACTATTATGTTACTTGTATTCATTTTTTAAATGTGATTAATAAACATTACTTTTTGTTCCACTTGCTCATTATTTACATTTCCATAATTTCTGCATTTATACAAAAATCTTTAAAAAGTTCACTTCTAAGAGAGGTTTATTCTCTATACATACTTATATATTAATCCTGTAATAAAAAACAAATTACTTCATGGAACTTTTATACATGGAACTTTGCAATACTGTTCCTTCAATACAATCAAATAATTCACTAAAACCATACATTTTGTGTGTGGAGTTTAATTCAATTAATATCAGTTATATCAGGGTTTAACAGTGGTTGTTTTTCATCATCATCAACTGGTTGACTGTTTACAGTGTCCTGTTTAATTCTGGTATTCTCATCTTTTCCTGTTTTAGTTATCTTTTCAGTTTGATGAAATCTTCCTCTATTTAAAATTCCATCCTGAAAAACAATTTTTAAATCAATAGCATATTCTTCATAGTTACTTTTTGTCTAAAGAAATTAATATGCAGCCTGATTACTTAATATCATATCATTAGTATTTGATGGCATGACTGCAAGGTCATCTTCAAGTGAGCCTTCAGTTATTTGACAAAAATAATGAGTGTACTATAATTTACTATTTAGTTCAGGGTGAAAAATCCAAAGACAAACATTCCCATACCAGACAACATTTAAGGAGGTAGACCCAAGGTAAGGGACACAACTCTTACAAATCATTGGAACATTTGTATTCAGCATTTTACATCATTCTCATGTAAGCACCTAAGTAACATGGACTGATTTCATTCTGTTTCAAATGAAACCTTGATAGGCTTTGTTGAACTTGAATATGATACAAACATATCACTAATTCCAAGAGTTATTTCCCTTACCTTCGGTCTACCTTCATTAGTTAGCTTTAGCTTTCTTAAATAATTAGATTGGATGATGCACAATTTAAGAATAAATGCTAACCGAAATTAAGCTCAAGGTCAGATTTAAAACAAATTGTACCAACTAATAACTGTTCAAATTAGCGGAAGTGTTACCAGTACTTAGGTAAGGACAGGTGAGTAATGATGACTACTGGTACTCTTTACCATATTCACTAGCAAAGGGTTATGTCCTGTTCCTCTTCATTCACCTTTGGCAGATTGCGACAGAAGGGTAAAGGGAGATAACATGACCATAATCCTGGCGGAAATTTACTAAATTTCTACATTTTGGTATTTTCCAACAGAAAAAATTCAGACTGTGACTTTAAAATTTGTAATCACTACTTCTCCATGCTAAAACAGCTTATATGAGATAGAGTGATGATTAGCTGGCTGTGAGTCAGAATAATGTGTATTAGTTAGATAACCTGCCTATCTTGGAGCTGTCATTTCTGTAAGCTGGCACATAAAAAAATCTGGCTAAGCCTTTAGGACTAGTACAAAGCAAGCTCTGTTGGATTAATAAAATATTCTCGTCCTGAAATGCATGAAATATCTGCCATAAGATGTTAAACTTCAACCAATCAATCATTACTGGCATTTTAATTGTACAATGTATACAAGATTTCACTCACCCTTTGAGAATCACTGACGTTAACAAAAACTGCCCCAGCAAAGCATGCTAATGATGTTGCTAGAAAAAATATCATTACATTCTTCCATCGGTTTAATCTTTCTCCATTAGAAAGACTGAAAAAAAAAACAGCAAAATGGCTAAGGATATTCCAAAATATATACCTATACATATATTATATATCAACCATTACAGGTATATATAAGTATGTATTTCAAAACCTGTCTTTCCCATTTTCTTATAAATTAAAACTTTTAAAGAATTTTTTCCATATGAAATAAAGAAATTAAATGAAACCTGATTAAAATGAACCCCTTATGGACTTTAAAATTGGTTTACAAATGTAGTATAAAGAAATTTATGGTTTACCAAGGTTTGAAATTCAATAATTCGTTTCCGAACAATACTGATATAGCTTATTTTAGTCCATTCAGTTTATCATATGGCCGTCAAAAGAGAGGTGAGATATCAAAATAAAGATCACCTTTCTTCTTTCTTTTTTTCCCCAAAATTTGGAGAGCAAAATAAGAGTCTAAAAAAGTATCAATACAGCAGGTAATTAAGGAGATTTGATTCTAAAGAAGTGGGGCATGGCAAGTTTTGTGGGATCAGGATATTCATTTTTGAAACTTTGTGGGTCAGAAAATTTATTTTCAACCGCATTATGGCAAGATTATTTATTTCCATTTCACTGAATGAAGCATGTTGACTGGGGTCAGAAAATTTATTTACCTTCTAGGAGGTGCAGGCCCGAATATTTATTTTCAACCTTTTTCAGGGCCAGGATATTAATTTCCAAAAACTGTCAGCCCCACCCCCTCTTGAGAATCAAATGGTTGTCCTCTGACCAATATTTGTAGAAAGTTGACATACTGTAGCAAACAAAGCATCGATGATTTCAGTACGCACCTGTTGTTTTTTCCAAGGATTTCACCAACAATCAAATTAGCAAATCCTACACCCAACATTTGCATTGAGTTGTTAATGCCCATTGCAGTCCCTAACATAGACTGCTTAACTATGAGTGGTATAGCTGGCCATATTACTGCCTATAAATTGAAAATTAATGAAAACACTAGCATCACAATAGTTGAAAATTAATAAATACACGAGCAATACAATAGTTGAAAATTAATGAAAATGCTAGCATCAGACAGTTAAATATCTATTCTGTACAATATTCACCAGTATAAATGCAAAACCCCTATATGGTTGCATTATGTTTTATACAAGGTAGCATAAATTTGAGTATACATTGTACTTTTTTTGGTTTTAAATGCAATCAGTTTGTTTTTTCAAGGGCCAATCATTATGGTTAATTTTATACATCAGAAAATGTTAAGAAACTTTAAGAATTTCAAGTACATATACCATGATCTTTATGAGGACTGGTACATTAAAACTTACACCAGCCATTGAGTATGTTACTCCCAGCCATACTGTAGCTATCAATGGGTGGATATGAGTGAATGCCAGTACAACATAGGCTGGGATCACCATGATAGAACATATTAGTACCATTATCCCCCGCTTTCCAATTTTATCCTGAAAAGACAATTATAGAATAAGAATTGATTTCATAATTGAAATGGAAGATATCAAAGCTTTGGTAGCTACCTTCTGTGGGAAATATTTAGGATACTGATGATTTCTTGGTCAAGTTCTGAAAAATTGACAGTATTCTTTATATAAGGAACATTCTAATTTGTAAGATGAAATGTGATCATTGAGATATATCACGTGAAAACTGTTGATATCAGATTTCTTTCTCAGATTACTATCTATAGAGCTGAAAATGATTTAAACGATTTCATTAAAATTGAATTCAGGGGGAATAATTCTGCAAAACAAATTGTTGCACCATAATTTATTTTTTAGGTTTATATATTACAAATATGTGAAGAAAACATCATGCGTATGGACATAAATATAAATATATATTACATGAAACTGAAGTACCACTGTGTAGTACTCCAGATAAGAATCAAGCAAAATGTGATTCATTGTTGGAAGGCTTACATATTTTTATTTTAAATGTGGCTTTTCATATAATCTATGTTCTTACGAGATAAAAATTATACAGAATGTACTGTAGAATTCAAAATTAAGGGAGATAAATTTGTAAATGACACTAAATACTATAGAAACTGTTTGATTTTCAATGTGGATTACCTCCTAAGAGCAGACAGATTGCAATGAATAATTATACATTTCATTATATATACACCTATAAAGCAACTTAATAACAAAAATAAAAATATGTAACCTTTTTTGGGGTGTATCACATTTTGCAGAATTTGCATGATTCTTACAAAGACTAGTACTTAACATTGACTACACATTCAGATCTTGCACAGACAGAAAAACAATATGCTGATTGACATCATTTTAATTCATACATGTCCCTAATTTCAAACATTTTACTTACAATTACAACCCCCATAATTGGCACTAGGACAATTGACAGATCATAAACCACTCCAACAAAAATGGAGGATATTCTTGGACTGTATCCATACTTCTGATGAATGTACAGACTGAAAAAAAGACAGAGCATATAGATCATAGTCAATACTGAGTCTAATTTGTCAGTGAAAAGTGGTATCAAAGTGAAATATAACTGGTATGAGTACCAACATTTCATACTTTGAACTGCATGTAATAATCATTAATTCTAGTAAAAAGTGGGGATAAATAATTTTTTAAAGTTTGGAAAATTGTTGCTTTATTCTCAAACATTGGACTATCCATACTTTTTTTTGAAAAATTGTGTTTACATAAAAAACACAGATATAAACTCTGAAAAATTGGACATATATACCCACCACCCCTACAAATAAACAAACCTAATCTCATTATTTTAATTGAAAATTGATCTTCCACAAAATTCTGATTTACCTCCTGAAATTTCACTATGATCTACATTTATATTCACAATCTGCAAACCTAAACTTCCTAATGTGCCACTGCTTTTATAACTCAAAATAAGATAAATAGAAAGTGAATGAATTATGTTTCTTACTAAAAAACTCCAGTATCTGGTCAAATCTCACTCCAGATTTTACTGTGTGAAAATTAATCATGGAATATTTTACAAAGTCACTGTGACATCAAACACAACTAAAGCTAAAGCAAGTGAGGTCTTTTGCTTCCTGATGAATATGAAAAATGGAAGTAATATAGTGCAGAATGCAATATGGTTCTAATCCTATTTCTTAAATGTCTACCAAGATACATGTAGTAAAAAAAAATAACTACATGTATTTTTGAGAATCATAAAATTCACACTGAAATTTTTGCAAAAATCTTCCTATTGATCATATTTCCATAAATTTTCTATAATAGTAAATGCACAGTGCAGAAATACTTAAACAACCCTGACAATTTATTCATTGAAGAAATTGGGAGGGGTGATTGTGCTTGCTAAAATTAATTTTATGGAAGTGTTGAGGCAATATAATTAAAATCAACTGTTAAGATAGGCTATGCTGCCCTACACTCTATATGTCGGAGATTTTAATTAGATTTCATCAGTTGTTCAAAGTGCCTTGGGAGGGGTTTTGTCTCACCTAGCATCAGCCACAAAAGGCATTAAAGACACAAAATAGAGCATGAGAGTAAATACCAAACACCAGTAAGTTAGGGAGAAGTGTCTCAAGTCTGATAATTTCTAGAAAGGAAATAAGATATACAAAATGAAAAGCATGCAAAAACACTTCAAAATAGATTAATATAATTCTGTTGATCCAAGATCAATAGTAAGAGTGATAAAGTTTAATGCAATACAATTTTTTAATGCTCAATATACATTTACATGATTCATTTATCTAACTTTGACATCCTACCCAATGAAAATTAAAATATTAATACAAAGTCCTAAATTCAACATGTTCAAATTGTTATTAGTGGTAAAATTCATATCACATGGTTTTTTCTCAATACAAAAAAAACATTTTCATTTAAAAAATTCTAAGCAATTTGAGGTAATGAAAAAATTTTCCACTTGATTAAACTACATAGGGCATACTTCAATTATACCAGTTACTAGTATTCTAAACGCTTGAAAATTAACAGTGAAAACTGTTAGAAAAATGTACTATGTACATCAAATTGAAACCAGAAATTTAAACTATGTTGGATTACTTATGGAAAGAAAAAAAATGGCATCTTAAGGAATAAAAAATATCTGAACATCTTACAAAACTTTTGGACTCGATCTTAATGACTTCATGGTCCCCAATCTGCTTCACACCGTACAGATCCATTAAACTAATTACTATAGCTGACAGAAATGATATTCCACATAAAATACTTCCTGAAATATAAGCTTAACTTGTGAAACTTAAAGACTGAAGGACTATTTTACAAAAGATGGCAATCATTTGAAAATTAAACTTTAATATATTATCCAAATATGACATGCTTCCAATGATTTGAGAACACAGCCATAGTAAAACAGTGAAAAACAGATGACAAGCATTATAGGAATATGTGGTTTTATTTACAACATCAGAGACAAGTTCTTCCAAATACTACCAATGTCACACAATGGCTGCCATTTCATTCGACACCTAAGCTGTATCTCTTCATTTAAATGAAGAAACTAGTCCTATAAGAATATAATTACATATTTTAAATTGTTTTACCACAGGCTAGCCATTTATGTCATTACATTACATTTTGTATTTTACCCTATGCTATCACTTGAAAAGATAAAAGGAGACATTTTAAATAGCCAAAATGTGGTAAAACAAAGATGAAATGGAGTCTTAGCGAATTATTTTTAGATAAAGAACATGAGTACAAAGCATATTATATAACCTTCAACCTAATCAAAATTAGCTGTTCAGATTGGTAAACCCACACTACACTAGGCAGTGAGTTAATTTTAATTACTGTGAGAGTACTATTGTTCGTGGGGTACAATTTTCGTGGTTTTCATGGTTTGGTTAAACCAAGAAATTTGACTCCCAACGAAAAGGAAATTCCCATTGATGTGTATATTGAAAACCTCAAAACCAAGAATTCAAGAATCCTTAAATTTGTTTCTTCCCTAATCCACGAAAATTGATATCCACGAGTTAAAGTACTTTCACAGTAGTTTGTGCAACCCTCAAATCTAACAATATTGAGAAGATTCATTATCTTACATTAAGCCTTAACACTCACCATTCCATAAAGATAAGATTAGTCCATACTGACTGGCAAAACTCTCAGTGAGGAAGAAGTTAAGTACACTGCCTACACTAGACATGGCAGTCCTACAGGCAAAGGCAAAAGCCAGTTCTTTATTTTTGAACCAGTATGCTGTGACTGTACCCTGTACAACTTGCAAAAAAACTTGACTTAATACATATATGCAAATTTAGATAAGGACAATAAAATTCTATTATTTTGTAACACTCTTACAACCAACATTTTTGTCATAAGTAATTTCTAATTTTTTTGGTCTATTTAAACTTTATTATGGACTCTATACCTTTCAAGTCACTCCCAAGAAGGATTGCCTAGTTTTATGGTGGGGAATTTACAAAACTGTATAAAAAGAAAAAAAAATATTACAACACTGAAGGAGTTAATGGGTGATAGAGCAGAAAGGCTATCAAACAGAACAAACTATTATGATGAAACTGTTAATTTCAAATTCCAATTAAGGGATCCTGAGATAATCCGATGAAAAATACAAAACAGATCTACACCAGCGTACATGGACAACAATTAAATCACCCGAGACCTAAAGGTAAGGACATAATAAATATAATCTACACTTTATAAACCTTAGTTGATTCAAGTTCAATGCTTAAATGGTTGTTTTAGCATTTATGAAATGTTATTGTCCAGGTTACAACCATAGGATATAAACCTTGTCCTATTAGGCAAGTTGATGAAAATTCTACTTGGCCAAATTGAAATCTAGGTTGTCCTTTAGTAAATGCATGTTAAAAAATGAAAATAATTTAATTGTCTTCCGGGCAAATATAATATAACTTTTCCTTGTACTATTGGTAGTTTTACTTGTCCTGGGCAATAGGACAACCTTTAATGTCATTCCCCCTTGTCTCAAGATTTTTAAGACATAATTTTGTGTTTGAATCAGGCAAAATTGGAAAGACCAGAAACTTGTATGTCAAAACCCTGCTGAACAGACAAATTAATTTCTCTCAAGGACAGTTTCCCTATTTGAAAGCACCATTATTTGATAATTTTTCAATAGAATGTTAGGAAAATGAGGTTTTTTTTTACTGAGTTATTTGCCCTTGACTTGTTCAATATTCAGTGCATTTCAATGAAATTATAACTCAATTTACCAAACTGATAGTGAAAATCTTGTCTTTTTTCCTTGATTCTGATGGTTCAAATAGTAAAATTAAACTTTCCAACTGGTGGGTTTTTCATACCACGTTTCACCCACTGCCTGATTCTTACAGAAACTGACACTTGAAATTGTAAAGATACATATATAAGCCAAAAATCCAGAGATTTTTTGCAACTCTCCACAAAAGGAATTTACTTAATTTTTTATGACCACACACTTTCTACCTGTAAATAGTTAAATCATTCATATCATTTACTTCAAAGTTTGAATACAAAATTTACTTTATACCATGTAATGATCCTCCTCCTGAGCCAAAAATCAACCTTCCTGCCAACATCAGTGGGAACATAGCATCAGTGTCCTTCAACATGGCACCAACTGCAAACAATGATGTCCCAAGGAAACATAAAAATGAAAACAACAATGCACCCACTGCAAAGACAAAGAAGTATCATGAGGATCATTTCATCAATTAAAAGTTTTTTTTTCATATTTATTATTGTTTACAAGATGTTGTCTGAAAACTGCAAAAAAAAAAAAGACTTTTTCACCTTTCAAGAGCAATAATTCTAACAAATTTGACCCAATGGAAAATGTTGTAGGCATAATAATATGAATCATTTCATTCATTGAAAGTTTTTTCTATCTATTTACTACATTTTAAGGGTATTAACTCTAACAAGGAGTCATCTGACAATTTTGACACAATAGAGACCTTTGTGGGCCATATATTACTGATTATTTCATCAATTCAAAGTTTTTTTTTGTATCGATTGTGGTTTGGAGATATTGGCTGAAAACTGCAAAAACATCATTTTGGACTTTCAAGGCCAATAACTCTAACAAGGTGTAGCCTGAGTTTGACCAAATGCAGACAAATCTAGAGCTCTTCAAACTGAAGAAGCAAGGACACTTTTATTTTTTATCATCTCTTACAGTTTTTTTGAGATAAGAACAAACAATCTCATCAAAAATGAAATTCACCCTGAATGTTGGTAAATGTAAATCATTCCGCAGCAATGAGAAGTTGCCAACTTGGCACTCCATGGGTCCTGGCTGTGAAATTCTATGCTTATTTTTAACTAAAAAAATTATGTTATTGTTTCTATTGAAAGAAAAAAAATGTATCATAGATTACCTCTTCATTTATATTCAATTATTTTTTAGGAATAAATTGTTTTTTGCTTTTGTTTTTTTCACATATTTTACACTATTCACTGAATTTAAGCATGTCTAATAAATTTAACTGGCCACATTATAACATTTTTAGAATAACAAGTCTTCTTTTCAATATAAAAAAATCAAAGGCATAAAATGGCAAAATGATCTGATACTACAAAAATTCCTGACACAATACAAACCTCTTTTACCATATTTATCTATGAAGATTCCAGAAAAAATTGTTACCACAGCATTTCTAAAAAAAAAACAAAGAAAAAAAAATTAAATATTGAGATGAATTGAAACCACCCAGGATTGTGGGTTTCTATTCTTTATATAAATACAATTAAGAAATGGCTGTACCATTTTTTTCCTGTGTATGAAGAAATAATAATATCAATCACATGGTGCACACTATAAACCACTGGTCCTTTTCACAAAAAATCATAAGTGTAAAATTAGTCGTAAGTTATGACGTCATAGTAAATCAAAGTATTGTGACGTCATAACTTACGACTAATTTTACACTTACGATTTTTTTGTGAAAAGGACCACTGCTTTTGTTTTAGTGTGTACCACAGACATTTGGGTTGTTTATAGGCTTAGATAAAAAAAACTACAGTTATTTCTTATTATTTAATTTGAGTATCAAAATTTAACAAGTAAATCAGTTAAAAACTAGGTTTATGTCTTATTGGAAAAGGTAGATCTTACTTGGTATGAGTTAGGTCCCCGAGATGACCCATGTTATTGACTTATGTAAACAAGAGAACCTAGCTCTAAATTCAGATATTGTTGTCTTTTCTTCTATTATATGGTACAATGTATCATGTATCTCTTTAAACAAAGAATTAGAGCAGTTTTTTTGTTGAGAGATACAAAGCTGATGGTAAACAAAACTAAAATGCAACAAAAAAAGTTTTGAAAATAACCCTTCGACTTATTGAAAGCAATTACGAAGCAAAAAAAGGATACCATACTTACGTCCAAGCATATATAGCATAGAGAATATTAAACTGTCTGGATGACAAACCAAGACAGTCCTCACATTGTACACAGGTTTCATTGTAAAGTGTTGTGTTATCTGTGCAATTAGATATCTATAAATAGAAAAAAATATATACAAAAATATCAATCATATATATTACAAATTTCGATATGATGTACACAAGTTTCAAGGAGTAACCACTTATCAGCAGCATTAGAATCAAATGTATAGGAAGACCTAAAGAAAAAAGTTAACTGATGTCCAGAAGTTTTTGGGGGATGTTTTTTTTTCCATAACTTTAATGTTTGAAAGTGAAATTCATCATTTTTTCTTTAAAACACATACAAACTGAAGAAACTTTTTTTAAAAGGAGGGCACATTTGCATTTTCATAAATTTCAACCTGTATACCAGTATGGGTCTCTGAGTGCCATAATTTTTTCTCTTTTATTTGATTCTGTTGTATATTAACCTTATTTTCAAATATTTGTCTGGTTTTGCACATATTTTTGAAGAATCATATTTGAAAGTTATGTACCAAGTTGCTTGATAGTAAGACCCTGTTTGTCTTCATAAAAAAAAAACCAGAAATTGACACAAACCTGAATTTGTGGTGCTGTGAAAAAACAGATAAACATAATAATTTACAAAAATAACATAACAAAAAAAAAACTAGTAACTGAAAAATAGCTATGCCCAAGTCTTGTTGTTAGATCTTTATGATAACAGTTGCTGAAATTAATTTACACTTACCCCTTCTAATCTGTGTTGCAAGACTCCAGGTAGATCAAAACTAAAGAACATTCCAAAAGTCAAGAGGCAAGCAAATGGCAAAAGGGTAAAACGAAATGAACCTGTAATATAAATAATAATGTAATAAAAAAATCAATGGTTTGTTTTCTTTTCATCTGTTTTATTTCATTCTATTGTATGTTAACCTTACTTTCAAAGATTTATGCCTGGTTTGGAACATTTGTTGGAAGAACCATATTTAAAAGTTACGTACCAAGTTGCTTGACAGTAAGATCCTGTTTGTCTCCATTAAAAAAAACAAAACAACAGAATTTGACATAAACCTGAACTTGTGGTGCTGTGAAAGAACAGATAGACATAACAATTTATGAAAATAACTAAACAAAAAAAAAAAACCCAAAAAACCTGTTGCAACTATCAACATGCTAGAATATAAGGAGATATTGCTTAATCATTTACATGTACAGCAAATGTGTTATTTTGTGTTCCGAACTGATATAACCAGTAAGGTTGGATTTTTAGGACTCCTATAATTTCATTTTCTAATTATTCATTCTGAATTTTCACTCAAACCATTTTAAATACATGTACATAGTCCTAACCTTCTTATCCCTTATAGCAAATGTTCAAAGTCCAGTTGAAGGAAATGAATTATTTAGTTCCCTTCACAATATGTGAAATAAAAAATGTGCTGTAGCAAAAATGGAGCTTTTGGATGAGGTATTCAATATATTACACAAAATACACATGAAAAACAGAATTTTAGAGAGGAATCACTGCAAAAGATTGATGAATATTAAGATAAATTGAAGATAAAATGAAACCATAATCAAATGAATATTAAAAAGGTGCAAATTTGCTTTAATAACCCCATTCTAAATCTATAAAATAAAACAACAATATAAATAAATCATTGTATGGGAATCACTGTGATTCTTTTCTACAGAATGAAGACTGATATATTCAACATTGAAGGACAAGTGTAACTAAATAGTTAAAAACCCATGGGTGGTCACTCTCTTATCTACTGGTTCTAAAGGGGTAACGGCACTACATATAAATCAATTTTGAATAATACATATGTGAAGAGAAAAAAAATGGTCTAATACTTACAATCTGTTGCTTTCATTCTGGTTAAATCTAAAAGAAAAGGGCATCAATGGATTAGCCAAACAAACCCTTGCATGGTCATAACTTGAAACTGGCCAAGGAGTACAGTCATACTGGCATAAGGGAAAATCTCTTAGAAGCTAATTGATTGGTCAATCATTGGAACAACTTAAGGCAGACAACAGTGGAAGTACATCCAAGGAGAGAATGAGTGCTGACCCACATTAGATCAACAAACAAACAAAGTAATAGCAAGCACCTTGAAGCGGTGTGAGCTCCATGTTTATTACATGTACTATCTTAATTACCCTTTAGGTTCCCCAATAGATACTAATGAAAAGAAGTCATGTACCCCAAATAATGAAACGTGACTGTCTTTACGTAGAAAATTCACAGTTTCCTTAAATCAAATAAAAATGTATGGGTTAAGATTACATTTCAATAAAAACAACTTCATTTTTCCTGATAGTTTCGAGTCTTTCCAATATTTTTTACTCATTAAAAGAAGTGAATATGGTGTGTTATTAAAAAGTTCAGGAAAAATGTGGACGTACATATGTGTATCTCTGCTGTGCCACTATTGCTGTTGTCAAGAACCTAACCCTCCTCGAAAGAAATATACCTCTGATTAAAGAATAGCTTTTCTAAGATAGAAAAGGCATACATTTTCTTTTTTAAAATTTGCAGCTGTCAATTGCATCACATGATATATATGTAAAATATTCCCAGCATCTGTAGTGAACTAATATTTCTGGTATCTGCACAAATTAACATGACCCGCTAAAACGCTGAAAAGGATGTTGCCCTTAAGGTTTAAAAATTGAAAATTATGGTGGAGTGCTACAAAATCATCAGCCAATTTGAAAACATGAGGAAAACGGGGGATTGGGCTGGGATTTTGGAAAACAAAAAAAATTCCCCCATTATTCAACAAGACAGATTTTCAAATGAAAGTATTGATTTTGCTTGCTGCTGAAATATAAATATAAATATTGCACTTTCGAAACAAAATTCTCAGCCAAACCCCCACCCTTTTGTACTCTCCTTTACTACTTATACAGAACACCCAAAGAGTATAGATTCCCAAACTCCCATTTTGGAGTCACTTTTTGGATTTATTCAAGGAAATTTCCAAAAATGCCATAAAAATCCTGGAGTGATCTTGGCATACTTCCTCAAAAAGGCAATAAAATACTCCCAGCTGGGAGTTTTTTATTGCCCTTTTTATCCATTGAAGTACCCCCTACACTCTGTCTTACCTGTCAGGTGAACATGATTACAATTTGCAAGGTAATAAAATACTTAGAGAGACACCGAAATACTCCCAAAAGGGCAATAAAATACTCCCAAATGGGAAAATCCTTTGAGGATTTTAGGAGTAGAAGAAAAGTAAGAAAATCCTCCCTCTGTGAGTGTACTGTATGAGTCTGGCATGGATGGTACATTTATGGTAAAGCTCACAGTGCTCGTTGATACAGGCAATGCCTACTCCATATTAAGTAAATTAACAAAGTAACAAGTTTACACTGTTCCCACTATATAGCACTGTACTGTGGTGTTCCTAGAACAAGAACATGGAATAATGCACATTTTCAATATTTTCGGTTTGAACTAGGATCCAAGAGTCAACATTTACCCAGTTTTTCTTAGGACAATATTTTCAAAAGAAGTTAATTTAGATTTTTTTTCAATACAGTGATACAATGGGAACAATTTTTAAGACATAAATGTTCTCACTTTTATGCACACAATTACTGAGTGTTAAAGATACTGCATCAGAAAAATAAATTTAATGCAATTTATAAAACAAATTTTTTATTACATAGTTATAAATATTTTCCTATTCAAATCAATAGAAAACAAAGCATGCAATATATCCCAGTATTTGCATGCAAACTTTCATTCGTATCCAGAAAAATTCGGAGACGTTCCGAATACGTTTTTAAATTTATTGCACTGTTGTCGTCTGCTAAAAAAATGGCTGAACAGGATATTGACAGGTAGTTACAAAATGCAGAATTTGAAGAAATACCACAAGAGGAGGCAAATAATGCTGTATTAAATGTTGACAGACAAGGAGTAAAAGACTTTATAGACAAGCAGAAAAAGAAATCTACTGTAAATTGTACAAAACGTGACTTAAAACTGCTGTACAAGTATCTTGTTCAGAAAAATGAACTCCGGAGCATTGAAACTATGCCAGCAAGTGAACTTGACGCATATTTATCAGAATTTTGTGTGAAACTGACAAAAGATAATGGACAAGAATATGAACCTGGCACGTTTGACTCAATCCGTACAAGCATTGATGACATTTACGTGAGCATGACTACCCATATACTCTTCAAAACAAAGAGTTTCAGTTCTCCACAAGAGCCTTACAATCTAAGAAAGTAGAGCTGAAGAATTTAGGAAAAGGACAAAAACCTAACGCTTCGATAGCCGTGAGATTTCATAAATTCATATTGCACTAGTTCATATATTTATTATGCATCATATTTGGACTAGTGCATTAAAATACATACAACGTTGTAAAATGCATTATATCCAACAAATTAGTATAATGTTAACTGAAATATTTATTACTATATAAGGGTTATTGGCATTGCATGAATACTGGTGAATATTGTCCCGAGCAGAATATTATATTGCACGAGCTTGCTAAGTTCAGACAAAACAAAAATCTACTTTCCAGAGCCCTGCTTTTTTTTTCTAGAAAGCAATTACCTATTGTGATACATTGAGCTCTGAGTATAACCCTCCCTCAAAAAAGTGAGAGGGAGCTTTTTTAATGGTATTTTCAATATTCCTTAAGTTTCAAAGGACATCAAGAAAAGAAAATGTAAATAATGATACTGCTTACCATTTCACAATTTTTATGAGAAGATACATATTAAAAACCTTCAGTTATTTAAACGATTTAAACTATCTAAGAAATTATCATGTACTTGTTTTTTTCCCTTTCGGCACATGCTAATTTTTGACCTTACAAAATAATGATACCATCTCGTACCATCATTCAGTCGGAACCTACACGATTTTCGGTAAACCAAATTTATTATGTGTACATTTTAAAATCAATAACTTTTGGTCGTTGGTCATTTATTAAAATACACTTAAGGTTCCGCTAAAGGAAAACAAACCAAAAACTGAAAGTTCATTATTTTATTAGTGTATGACATAATAACAGCATATCATATACCAAGATGTTCCTCTCATTTAGCACAAGCTTTCTAAGCCATTTAAAATCATTTTTCCATTACTGTAATCCTTGAATCTTGAATATAAAGGTGCCAGACTGCCATTAAATACAATCTTTTGTAAGTCCATATTTACCTATAAAAAGTAAACAAAAATATTTAACAAACATGTATCTAGTGCAAGTTACCCTTTTTAACCGATTCTAAATCTTAAATTACTTAATTGTAATAAGTAAATTACTCAAAACGAATTTAAATGGAAACCATTTATATTGGGACTACTTTCAATTCTATTTATAGCTACTTTCACTTTCTCTTTAGTGAAAAAAATATGGAAGGCCATTTGGATCTAATTCAATGTGTTAGGAATATATGATAGAAATTAAATAAACCAATTAAAGCAACTACTACAATGTTTAAAAAAAAACGATAGAGCTTTGCAAGTTAAAAAACGTTTGCTGAAATGATTATGTACATGTACATGTGTATATATGTAAAAAATATACACATTACCTTAAACAAATTTCGTTTTGCAACCCTTAAAATAAGGACAATGTTGTTGATTTGATTTACAGACTTTTCAGGGTAAATAAGGAATTGGGATTTCAGGTTATTATTGTAAGATTTTTCATTCAATATGCCATTTTGGGGGTAGAATAAAGGGGTTAAGTTCAAAATTTTGAAACAAACTGCTAAAATTTACGCAATTGGCCCCTGAGAGATGATTGAATCAAACAACCATGGTGAGCATGGTAACATTTACCCCATGAGCACACATTTTCACTCTTTAGAAAAATTCAATTCCAATACCCAAAATAAAATTAACCCTCCTTTTATGCTCAACTGTAGAATCAATTCTATTAAAGTTGTATTGCTGCCAGCTACTTAACAAATTTGAAGGTAAACTCGAATAAAATGCTTTTCAGGGTGCAGTTTGATATGACTGCAAAGATTGATCCCTGAACATTTGGAAAACACCCTGAAAACAGTATGGACACACCATTTAAACTTGACACAGCTACGAAATTTGATTACGATTAGATATTTGACACAGGATAAAAATTTGACCAGAACCAATTTGGTCACTTTTTTTGCCATTCTTCCAAAATGATTCTAGTAAAAACCTGTAAAAATCAATCCCAAACTTCCTGTGGAAAAATGGCATCTTGTGGTACAATTTAAAGTGATCCATTTCTTTTCACTAAAGTTATTGTCCAGAAATAATAAAAAAAAACCCTTTTTTTTCATGGCCCATTAGTGACCCCTTATTCTTCAAGTCACAACCACAAAAATCAATCCCAGTCTTTTGTTCGTGGTATGGCACCTTTTAGTAAAATTTATGTGAGATCCGTTCACTTTTATTCAAGTTACTATTAAGACATAAGGAAAATGCTTGTTTCAAACTACAAGATTAAAGTCTAAATCCCAAAAATCAATCCCACTCTTCCGTTGGTGGTACATTGTACATGTATATCACCTTGAAATACAATTTCAAAGAGATTCATTCCCTAATAGTCAAGATATTGTTTGGACATCAAGAAAATGCATGTTTTTGGCCCCTAATTTCTGAAAAGTTCAAATCTTTACCCCCCAAATCAATCGAAGAATTTTTTTATTTTTTATTTTATAGAATATTAAGGAACAATATCATAGACATTCCTATGCTTGTACTGGAGTTATGAAGTTGGATTCCATCAAATGCTTTTTTATGCCCCTTTTAGGCCTCTTATTCTAAAACGGTTGGGCTATAAACCCAATAGTCGAGATATTGTTTGGACATCAAGAAAATGCATGATATATCTTTTTTTCTACTGAATGACTATTATCGATATTTGATCTTAACTCAAAATAAAAACAAATGAATGCTCCCTGAAAAGGATATATATATTTTTAGGATTGAGGACTTCACTCAAATATAGTCCTTCTGGTCACGTCGTTACGGGAGATTTAACCACCATCGAAAACGAATCTCTGCGTAATATCCTTTCTAACGGTCCCAAGTAACGTGAACCACGTTCCATAAATTGGAATTATAACTTTAAAATTCTTAAGGATGCTGTCGAGGACTATGCAAGAAAATGGATAAAACGAGAAAAAGAAGACATTGATTCTCTGTCAGAGTGGTTAAAGCCGTGAGGTCTTTAATTTTGAAACGAATGAAAGTTTTAAGTAGGTCAATGAGTTTTTTAAAGACCCCGACGTTGCAAAAACATTGTCTACTATACATTTAATTTACCGTCTATGTACTGGATTCCTAAACTTCACAAGAATCCATACAAACAATGTTTCATAGCTGGATCTGCAAAATGTACCACCAAACCAAAGAGGGTCTGCAGTCCTACCACAACACTTGTTACTCCCGTAGTGGTATTAATTCAATGTGGATCCTGAAAAATTCGAAAGATCTTTTGGAAACAATCAGTTCAAGACTATTATCTGAATATAATAGCATTAAAACCTATGGTTTTTCAATACTGTATACTTCTATCCCCCATACTCAGTTAAAACCCCGACTTTAAAACATTATACATCGTTGTTTTTCCAAAAAAGATGGTACACCTAGATACAAATATATAGTTCTTGGTAGAGATTCCTCATACTTTGTAAGAAATAATTCCAAATCATCTTCCAAATATACAGAGGAAGATGTTTACAAAATTCTGGAATTTTTAATCGACAACATATTTATCCAGTGTGGTGGACGTGTTTTTCAACAAACGGTCGGCATTCCAATGGGAACAAATTGTGCTCCTTGCTTGCTGACCTATTCCTTCACTCTTATGAGCGCTAACTTATAGCTGATTTGATCCGAAGGAAAGAATATCGTTTGGCTAGATCCTTTAATCTCAGTTTCCGCTATATAGATGACGTATTATCTTTAAACAATCCTAATTTCGGGGATTTGATACATCGCATCTACCCCAAAGAACTTGAGATCAAGGATACTACAGACACTGTAATGTCAGCCTCATATCTTGACCTACACTTAGAAATCGATGGTAAAGGAGAACTATTGACCAAACTTTACGACAAACGTGATGACTTTTCATTCAGCATTGTCAACTTTCCTTTCATCTATGGCAACATCCCTTCAGTACCTGCGTAAGGAGTGTTCATATCACAACTCATACGTTATGCCAGAGCTTGCCGAAACTACGCAGACTTTTTGTATCGCGCTAGAACTCTAACAAATAGGCTTCAGGGTTATGTTGCTACAAGATCGAAGTCATCACTACAAAAGTTTCACGGTCGTCATCATGAACTCGTGGATTATTATGGTGTATCCATCTGCACCATGAAAACTAATTTATTCAACGGTTCATAGTTTTCCTTTCTTCGTTTGTCTACCCCGGACTTGATTTTTATGAGCAACTCGACGGGTGTTTCTAGAAAAGCAGAGGACGTTTACCCTACCGGTGCACCTGCTCCATGCTCCCAGTTTTTAGTGGAGTCTGAGTTGCTCATTTGCTTTTGTTACTTTACATGTATGATTTTAGTTACTTTATGTCCTTTCTTGTGTATGTTTGGTCTTTGTCCCCCTGCATTGCATTCTTCTGATTACCGCTATAACCTTGGTTCCCTTGATTACTCTATTTAACTCTTGTTTGAAAGTAGAAACAAAGAATGATAAATAGAAACCAAAATAAGGTACCTTACTGTGTTTAGTTAATCTTGAAATATATTTGTTTGCGTAATACCACCGTTTTACCATTGATTCAATATTTTTATCTCCAAAAATCATTTGTGATATAAAAAATACATTTTCTGATAAAAACCTGACATATCTTATTGATCAAGTTTAAAATTGATCAATAATCAATCATATTTCAAACAATCGTTGATTGATTATTCTCTATAATCCAACACTCATCGATCAAAGTTCTTGCAGAGTAAAAAAATACAACACAAAAACAAATATAAGCAAGAGAAAACAAAACCAAATACATAACAAAGCAGAAACAAAACAGAAACGAAATTTTAGCCAAAAAAAAAAGCCCACACCCCAAAATATCGAAACAAAACACGAACACAGAATTCATATAATCGGATGCCGATGAACGTGACGATTTCAAGTGATGATATATATACATATAATTTATTTGGTTAAACTTTTGTTAAAACAATGGTGTTCAGAAACATAAAAAAAACACATCATTAATAAATTGTACAGTACGTATGACTGGGTTATATAATTAATACATATAATATATTAACAATCACACCGTACATGATAATATTTAAAATTAAGTGATTTACCAAGAGCGAAATGGATGATATTATTTATGCATCAGAAAGAATCATCCACTATTTTTGTTAATAATTCAAATGAAGGTGCATAATTTTCTGAGAGTTGACTAATCAGTTAAATCCATTAGGTCACTGAATTTCGAAATATGACAATTTCGTGCATACTTGGCTTCAATATATTGATTCATCTCATTTGCAATGAAATTTCAATTAGGAAGAAAATGATATTCATCACCCAAGTAAATAGCAGTTAATGAGGTGCAAATTCTGTTTTCACTCGCGATATGTCTCCACCTTCCACTTTCTACTGAAAATTTGTGGTTGACCACTCTGAACCTACATTGTGTAAATGCGTATTAATGTATTCACCGAAGTTAAAAGTATCATTGATCAAAGGTCTTATTCGTCTTATGTGGACTTGGTTATGATTCACGTGTTTGTTTACTTATTTAAGTACCTGATCCATACATTTTTGCATATTTTAGTTGTCTCTAAGGTGTTTTGGTTCGTTGATTTTATTTTCACACTTCTTTATTACATGTTTCCGTCTTAGTTTTCTTTGTTATGTGTTTGGTTCCTGAAATTTAATTTTTCAAGAATTTGCTAAAGAATTTGCAATTCTTATGTTATTATTTTTACTAGCAATGATTCTGCAAAAACTTAATCTTATAATGATCTATTTATTGATATTGAAAAAAAAACCCATCAAATTATGATCTTAACAATGGTCAAAAAAAAAAAAAGAACTTAAAATTAAATAAATGAATAAGTCAAGTATTCTTGAACCCTTTCGGATAATACTTCTTCAAACTATTGAAATTTGAATTTTTAAAATTCAGTGTCAATAAAATCACTCCGTGTCGTCTTTTATAACTTCAATATTTTCACATTCTCGCCCCTTCTCATATTCGTGGTGGTCTACTGTCTGTGAAAGTTTTTCATATTTATTACCCTTTTCGTATAGATGCTCACAATAAGGCTTATCGTTTATTCCAATGTTGTTCAATACCGTAATACAATTATTTTCAGGAGTAATTGCTGTATTTGAAAGGTGAGCCCCGAAGTTTTCCGAAAGTTCCGCATTTTTAGCACTCAGACTCGATTCTGAATGGTATGGATCAATATATTCGTTTTTTGCATCATGTGTAAGACACCCGGCCTCTGCACCAGGAACACTAGATTCACTGCTTTTGACGCTCATATAAGAATGTCTAGCATTTGTGTTAGTAGGTTCAGTAGGGATCTCTTCTATTTCATCATATTCGGCTTCAATTTGAAGAGCGATTTGATCTGCAGCAACAGGAGCTACGTTAAGAGGTAATTCTTGCCTTTTCTTACAGCTCAATCGAACTTGAAGGATAACGACACAAATCAGAATTACAACAATCACAGAACCAACTACTAATATGTAATGTAATGTCGAATTTATTTCTGCAAAATAGAAATGAAAAATCAAATACTTATTACCTTGAAATGGAATTCAAATAGTTCCATGAATTGTATTATTTGTTTGAATGACAGTTGTTTTCCGTTTTAAGTATAAATGGTGATATCAATCCTCTCATTGCTGATAATGCTCTTGGTACTTCAGTGTTATGAGACATTTTTATTGTCCTAATGATTTTATCATTTGTTTCCCTTCTACCTCTTTGGAGATGCAATTTGTGCAGAGCCGTTCAAATAATGTGGACATGAACCTTACCTGCTGGTGTTGATGTTGTGTGAACTGAATCTACCAAAAAAGAAAAATCACACACAAATGTATTTAACTTGCAAGCAACATGCGTTCTTCAATTAATATAATTATCAAAGCATTAGTTTTAGATTTAAGTAAGACATTCAAATAAAAATTGTTAATAAAAAATCAGAACAAAAAAAAAAAAAACAAAAAACAAAAAACAAAAAAAAAAAAAAAACAAAAAAAAAAACAAAACAAAAAAAACAAAAAAAACAAAAATAAAACAAAACAAAACAAACACCGACAAATACAAAATAAAAGACACCAAAAACAATACAAAATAAAAACAAAATAACAAAGACCGAGAGACGCACAAACACACACCAAAAGAGAAAACAAGTAGCGGTATTTGATAGACACAGAAAAGACCAATGGACAAAACTCCATAGGATGCTCAAATGGATATTATGTCTAATTATTTTTAGCAGAGTTAATACCAGCTACAAATCCCTAAGAATTATTCTATCAACTGTTAGTTTGTACTGATGAAACCTCTCTGATAAAACTTCTCTCCGTGAAGGGAACCATTTAACTTCAAATACCTGTTACAAAGTGTATTTACATTGATTTTCTTGATTCCAAAAGTTATTTTGGGGGATAAAAACTCAACTTACCGGAGGCCTGAGATTTTGTAACGTCTTGTTCTTCATTTGTATAATCTGAAAAAAAAAGGTATAACACTATATAGTTCGATAGATTCCATTTCAACATCAAGAAATATATGTTTGACATTATCGAGTACTAGAAATTCATAGTTGTTCATTGTAATTTTTGCAAGAATTTTGCAATCCCTTTTTACAGCTAAAGATTTTAGGACTAAAAGTTATACGTGAACAGTCCTTTTAAATCAGACAAAAATTCACCAATGTAATAGAGAAAAAAATAAAGATAATTTTGCACGTACACAACATCAAAATCAACTATATATATATATATATATGGACTAATTTTTTATTTGGTATAGAATAAAGTTTTTGTATTCCTTCTTAATTAAGTTTGAAGTTTATATACCAGATGTCTTTTCTTCTTCTACTTCTTCTTTCATCGATACACACCCAATCACATGATCACAACTGAATTGAAGAACAAACTGCATTTAATGACTTAGATTAAGATAATGGTTTTAAAAGGACACACTTTCTAGTTTTTACATTGATATTGACATTTGTTATACGGATTTTTCAGTTTTACTGTTCCTTTTGATTATTGTTTAAAGTTAATGAGTTTGTTATAATACCCTTTATTTGCTTTGTACTCATGTCATTAACGATAAAAATACTAGTACCTCTTGTCTCCGGAAAACTTCAGAGTTGAATATGCATTCAGCTTAAAACGCTCCCATTCGGAGAGTAATCAAGGAAACCAAGATTATAGCGGTAATCAAAAGAATGCAATCAAGGGACATGGACCAGACATGGAAAACATACATACACAACAAAGAACATAAAGTAACTAAAATAATACATACAAAATGACAAAAGAAAATGGACAACTCGGACCCCGTTAAAAACTGGGAGCATGGACCAGGTGCACCAGTAGGATAAGCGTCCACTGCTTTTTAGGAACACCTGCTGAGTTGCTCATAGAAAGTCAAGTCCGGGGTAGACGAAAGAGGAAAGGTGAACGAATCAGTTTTCATGGCGCAGATGGACACATCGTAACATCAACGAGTTCACGATGACGACCATAACACTTCTGTAATGATGACTTTAATCTTGTAGTAACATAACCCTATTCCAGAAGCCTATGTTAGAATTCTAACGCGATACAAAAAGTCTGCGTAGTTTAGGCAAGCTCTGACATAACGTATGAGTTGTGATATGAACACTCCAAACGCAGGTGCTGACGGAATGTTGCCACAGACGACAGGAAAGTTGACAATTCTGAATGAAAAGTCATCACGTTTGTCGTTTGGTCAATAGTTTTCCTTTACCATCGATTTCTAAGCTTGATTACAATTTTATGTAAAACACAGGATTCATAGTTTTTTTTTATAGATAATAATCAAAGAAAAAATGAAGCTATCCGTAAAATGTTGACATACTTTTGTTAAGAAAGCATTTTTTCTCCTGTAATGTCATTTATAGCTGGCCAATTAATGATGTTATTCAACAAGTTTTATTATTTCTCAAAATTTAACATAGTCTCTTTATACTTTAATGTCTTCATTCAAATTTATTTATTTATACAAGTAAAAACAGTCTTATCATTGCAAAGATATTTATTCTAAATGGCGAAACATCATAGCTTAAGTCATAGATGGATAATAAAAAGGCATAAATTAAATTATGCAACGATTGACAAATGAAATTGGTACAATATCTTAAGACTGATAACTTACATATATCGCAATTTATTTTATATTAAAATGGTCAAATTTTGACGACATAGATGGGAAATTATTGTCACTACACTTTA
The DNA here is from genome assembly GCA_037379345.1 of Perna viridis. Lineage (NCBI taxonomy): Eukaryota > Metazoa > Mollusca > Bivalvia > Mytilida > Mytilidae > Perna > Perna viridis. Next base: position 39,898,314 of record CM074511.1, on the reverse strand, counting down.
CGCTTTGTTGATTGGTGATTAGAGATTAGAAATGAATAATCGATAGTTATTGCATTTGATATTCCATTTTGGAAAGGTCTGGAATTTTCAGGCAAGACATATTTAGCTGACCAAGAGGCAATTTACTATTCTGAAAATCATCTGAAGGTCCATTCTCACTGTTGCAATAGTCACCACCCCCCCAAAAAAAAGAGAAAACAAAACTTGCATCCATTTGGTAGCCCTCCTGAGTCCTTGGCAAGTTCTACATTTCTAGCGAGACACTTCTATACCAGGCTAAGATCTTAACACCTTTTGAATACATTGTAAATGAGACCAAAACTAAAACCGGCATGTGGTAGTTCGGTTGTTTAAATATTTATCTATTTGATCCCGAAATGTTAGAAGTTCTAAAATAACAGTTTTCAACTCACAATAGGAATGGATCGTTATTATTGACATATGTAATATCCTATACATATTATATGAGTTTATGTTTTTTTTGGTGTACATATTACCATGCATTCAGTCCATGAAATATAAGTTTCTCGTTTTCCTCTCGCAATCTTACTACGTTTGTAAATCAGCTCTGTAATGTTTTGGACTAAGACTTTGTATCTCCATTTAAGTGATAGTAACAATATATTAAAAAGTCTTACTATTTATTTCCTCTACATTTACATGCGTGTTGACATTGATATCCGTATGTGTTGCCTTTACATGGCTGACAGGCCTCACCATTTTCCGAGAGAGTTCCATTTGCGCATTCTGTGATATAAAAACCAACTGATAACTGATTATTTAAATATAGAAGAATTTTCCTTCAACATTAGGGGAAACTGATATCAGTATTATACATGCTTTCAAGCACAAAGGACCATGTGGGCATTTGCCATCACTTTGTCCCCGTCGTCGACGTCGTATGCAAATATTTCCTCAACCATCTTATCTGAACTACTAGACATGTTTTAATGAAAGTTGGCATGAATGTTCCTTTGAGTATTCTTGACAAAACAAAATATTCACTTATTTCAAGGTATATCAAAAAGTTTAAAGGATAGAGAAAATGGAGATTACCCTTTCTTCGGCTTGAATCTTCATATGATCTAAATTAGAAACTTGGAAGTTGATAGTTAGTTACGTTTAATTGATAAAACGATTCATACTATGAAGCCCACAAAAAGCCGCCATTGGGGTGAAGTACAGTTATTGTCTGTGTATAAGATATCATTGAATAGTTACACTTGTGACAATAAAACACTTTAGTAATAATTACATGGTTATCAGAATAGGAAATAAGTAATTGAAACGGCACCATCAAGAGATAGAGACTTTAATTGAGCGGAAACTTTTGGTTTTAATTAGCACGATATACAATGCGTAAACTCAGTGTGAAATACAGCACAATTAAGGAAATCCGACAGTATCAAAATTATTGAAATTAAGGTATTATTCCTGCAACTATACTTTCTACTATACAATCACTTGGTGTCGAATTAACCAATGTTGTATTTATACCGTTAAGTATTTTCTCTTGTTAACCTTCTTCAATTAAAGCAACACATGCTTCCGTCCTCTTTTGTCAAAAAAGTTCTTCTAATTTTATAGAGCACGATCTTTATCAAACAACACACCTATACAGGAGCAACTAGATTTGATTACAATGTTTCGGTAATGCTCAAATTGCTCGTTTTTCTATGCAAAAGATTTAGTGCGAGGGAACAACAATATTAGTATCAAATAATGATAAAGCCTTACCAATACATAACATGTTTATCTCATAATGATTATAGCAGCACTTATTTTGTATTTCACCGGTCGGCAATCGTGTACTGAAAAGACAAAAAGAGAAAAAGATTTCAAATTATTAAATATGTTTGGTGTTTATGGACATGAAACGCATTAAACATGTTGTAAAATCAAACGGTGTCTCATATAATTACTAAATACTTTATTTAAAAATAGAGAAACGATCACAAGTAAGAAATTACTATTTTGAATGGATTGGGTTAAAAATCGAATGGAAATTGCGAGCACCTGTTCGTTTGACTGCATAAAAATTACCATTTTGACGTTTTTAAATAGATGAAAATATGAAAGTATAATTTTGGACTTGAATACTTTGGTATTCGATACAAGCGACTCTGTAAGTTTGTCTTCTATAAAAAAATTTAAACAAATCCCTACCTAGAAAGGACTACCATACCTGCAAACACTTCCATCAGTCTGTCTCAGAACAGAAGAAAACACTATCCTTGCATTGATTAACAAGCATCTTAGAACTAAAGCATTTGTAACAATCATTGTTAGAGCGTTTTTTATTAAAATGAAAAAAAAAAAAAACAACATTATATGTATATAATAATATATGAATCTAAACCTTCTAATAAGTACTTCCTTCCATTCATTAAAAAAGTTAAATCTAAATTTGATTCATAATTTTCAATTGTATCAAATTTGTTCATATAAAACACCCCCTTAAACGAAAATTGCCTCTTCCATTCGTCAGGAAATTTTGTACCCTCTGACTCCACGGACAGGTAGTTAGAAAGAATAATCAAGGAAACCATGGTTTTAGTTGTAATCAAAAGAATGTAATTCAGGGGCGAAGACCAGACATGGAAAACAGACATACGCAACAAAAAACACGAAGTTACTAAAATCATTCACACAAAGTAACAAAAGCAAATGAGCAACTCGGACTCCACTAAAAACTGGGAGCATGGACCAGGTGCACCGGTAGGGTAAGCGTCCTCTGCTTTTCTAGAAACACCCGCCGAGTTGCTCATCAAGTCAAAGTCAAGGTCACGAAATACAAGATAAGTTGAAAAAAATAAAAGGATATAACTGCGTAAAATATAAAACTAATACTATCCGACTCCCACAGCTTATAGGTTCTGTACCTCTTGAATCTGTACGAAAAGATCGCTAAGATCAATCCTTTTGATTTGTTTTTAGAACATGACCAATACCCCAATCCTTGACCAAATGACGGCCATGACCAGGCTATTTTTAAAATTCCTTTGAAATCGAAATTCTTAAATCGTTTTACTTCTACAGACTTAGAACTTCGAAGACATTATATTGGAGTTGAACATTGGGGAAGGACATATGTGTTGACGCAGTCAATTATGACACTGTACATATGGTACTGTACATTAACTAACGTCTTAAAACAAAAAATAAAAGTTAAAAACCTAATTAGATGCCAATGCAAACAAAGTTGTTCTACTAAGACTGAAATGAACTTAAGCAAAAACGTAAACGAACTGTTCTCAACAATGACTCTTTTGTTGGATTTTTGCAAGAATTTCATCACGGTTCTGCCCAGTCAGTAATCCACTAACCTCTCGAATTAAGCCATTGACCTCAGAGTTCTCTTTAATTTTTCTAAACACAGTTTTTTTCCCATATATGGTTCAAAAACAAAACAAGTCCAAAAAGCTTGTCGACTATTTTCAATGTTAAGTGCGCTTTCAAAGTATGTTATAGCTTTTTGTGCATCTTCGTAACCCCCGCAATGTAATAAAAAGTTTCCGCATTCAATATATAGCAAGGGAAGTGAAATCCAAAGTATAACTTTTGATCTCTTCTATCTTTCCTATTTGGTTTATTAATGTGTTCATTTTTTCTATACCATATGCATATAATTTTTTTTTATTATCACTGTTAAGTTCCTGCTTAATTTTTTTTCCAAAATATTTTAGCAGGATTCCCAGGCAAAGAGAAGTATGACGTATATTAGTACTCTCCGTCGAGGTCATTTTGATAAGTCAAAACATGTCGTCTGTTGATTTGCAATCATATTTTCAAAATGCGCCATCTTTTCATCAAGTGTTTTTGATGCTGTTGTGGAGTATTCGTTCAGAAGGAAAATACCACCTCTGTCGTTCTCCAAACAAACAAAAAGTTTGATTTTCTTTAAAATGGTCTCTCAATCGAGAACGTGATATTGTAAGTTCAGTTTCTATACCTAGCCGAAGACTGCATCGCTTGTCATCATTGTTGTCTAAAATTTTACCAGACGGAAGATAATGTAGATCTTTAGTGTTGTTGTGGAGAATTCGCATTATAAGTTCTGGAAAAAGAAATTTTGATATCATCTTGATTGGCAGGGTCAGATTTAGTTTTTCGAGAAAAGTATATTCCTCTTCAGTTAACTAGTTGGATTCAGCGATATTAATAAATATCAATATTTTTTTTATCATCAATTTTCTTTTCTTTCATAGCATTTCTAATACAAGCAACATCATTTGCATTTCTGCGTTTTTTTAAAAACAAAATCTAGTACAAAATCCTTTTCATACTCAAACTTAAGCATGTCGACAAAAGGGGTATTCATGTCTTCGGGTTTTTCTATTGTACTTTCTATACCTGGAGAATCTAGACGCAAACATTTATCCTCTGTTGCTTGTGAATAGCGGTCAACAACGGTGAACGCAAAAGCACGAGATTTCATGAGAAAAAATTGTGCATTTTTCACGTTAGTTCGCTCAAATAAAAGGGTAGAACCGATTCACAGTATAAGAAGGAAATTAGAAATTTTTGTTTTGTCGAAGTATTGTCACGCCACTCAAATTCAATAATTGTTAACAATTTTTTGGCATGCGGCACAAACAATAGATTTCGAGCCACAGTTATATCGGAAACAGCATCTATATCTATTTCATAGCAAAACATTTGCATCAATATCTCAAGCATTGAGTTTCTCCGTTCTAAATTTTTACCCGCCATAAGCTCTATCACATTTATTGTAACTTTGTGAAAATGGAACGTATTTGAATTTACATTCATTGAATTTTCAGGTTTAATTATTCTGCATGAGTTTGTCTTAACAATTTGACAGAGGGAAAATTTAGAAAGTTCGGTCACTAATTTTGCGATCATTGTCTTCTTTCCATGATTATAGTCAGACAGATTGAGATAACATGCATGAAGAATAACATGTGAAATGGCATCGTATTCCAGAAAAGGAATAAGAGTAACGACGTTCCAAAGACAACTATCCATTTTGTCTAAGTTTTCTTTAGTTTGCTCCAAAGGAAGCATCAGAGACTTTAAAACAGGTTGTTTATCGCAATGAAAATCGTCCTTTCGGCTAGAAATTACATCCATTATTTGAGACGCTTCTTTCTTGTATTTTGTAAGAAAGCGTTTTGGCGATTCTTCCATGTTATACATATATTTAGAAACAACAGTCAAGATAATTGGAAGATTTCCAATGATTTTCACAAGTTTCATGATATCATCATTAATACTCTTCTCCAGAATATTAAATAGGCTTAGGAACTCATTTTCATCCATACCATTAAATTCAACCAATGAATAATGGTAGGGGTTCAAATCGTAAAAACATTCAACATTTGTTAAAGGAAGAATAATTTGAAGTTTCGGAACCTTGTTAGTCACGGACTCCAATTTTGATATTTCAGATATATTTTCAGACCATCCAATATTATCCACCACTAACAGATATGGCAAAGCACAGCGGTCGTCATGTTTGAAAAAGTTCTGAAAATTCTCAATGACGTTTTCAAAACTTATTTCCTGGTCCTCTGGTGTACATTGCCATCTTAGTTTATCTTCTAGTAATTCAAGCAGGCCTTTTTTCAAAGAGGATCCACCACCAAGAGAAAGCTTTGCTACAATAGTGTATTTATTCCCATATCGTTCACAAAACTTATTTGCTGCCTGAGTTTTGCCAGAACCAGATTGACCTGTAAATCAAAACTAGAAAAACTGTAATTATGATCATTAACAAAATACCAAATTCAAAAAATGGCGTAAAAAAATCCTTAAGTTATATAATCTCGCTACGTCCGACAATAATTATATTGCTTCGTGTGCATCAATATATGACGCACAGTCTCTCTAAAAATCATCAACATCTCGCAGGCATATTGGGAGGGTTAGAGCTTACGAGGTTTTAATTTGAAAACCATTGTAAAATTATTTCCTTTGAAGTCCTCAGACAATAACTATTTTCCTTCATGTAGATCTACATGTGGTTCCCAGCCTTATTACAACGTGTCATTAATCCAATGAGTAGTTTAGGAAAAGTCACGGTTACAAGATAAGTGAACAGTTAAGAAAGACAGACAGACAGACAGCTAAAGTAGTTCCTTTCTACCAAAATTTTTTTAGTGTTCAGTTAAGCAGAGGATGCTTACCCTATGGTACACTGGGTCCATGCTCCCAGTTATACCTAACTAATATGATAAAGTTGCCTGGTGCATAATTCATTTGCTATAAGCTGTGTAACAAATTTTTAGAGTTTCAAACCTTTCTAATAAATTAAAAAAAAAAAAATCAGTGAATCTGTTTTTTTAAATTTTAATTTTAAGGTGTAATGTTATGAATCGGTATGTTTTTGTCGTACCATGGGCAGTCGAAATCTGATTCTGATTTTTACAGTACCTGTTATATCCTTTATCTCAAGTTCTTTAGGGTAGATGTAATGTGTAAAATCCCCAAATCTGGGATTGATTAACTGTAATATGTCATTTATATGGCGGAAACTGAGATATGACTTAGCGATGATCCTTCTTTTGGATCAGATCAGATATAAAGTCATCCTCGTTAGAGCAAAGGAATGTGTCAGCGAGTAGAGGAGCTGTGTTCCCATCGGAATGGAGCCTGTTTGTTGAGAAAAAAAAAACCGCATCCACTACATTGGACAAATATGTTGACAATAAAAAAAAATTCCAGCATTTTGAAAACATCCTTTTCGGTATGTTGGATGCTGATTTGATAGTATGAGAAGTCTGTTCCAAGTCCCTCTTTCCTCAATCTTGAAGAATAGACATATATATGCGGTATACATTATATATCCCAGGGGTGGATTCAGGCGGGGCGTGGCGGGCGTGCTCCCCCTAAAATTTGCAAAGGATGGGTTATCAGGGGTAGATTTAGGCGGTTTTAGGTTGAAACTTTAATTTCTTGCTAATTTTACCACAAAAAGTTATCTAAATTGCATCCATTCTATAAGAATATTGAAAAAAAAAATAACCTCAAAAAATGTTTGTGCGCCCCTTATTGTAAAATCCTGGATCCGCCCCTGTATCCTATGGTGTCCCTCACCTCTATTAATTTGGGCGTATCTATCAAGTTTTAAAAGGTATTGACTGAACAAGAGAATGTATATCAATTTCCATTATTTCGAAGAAATAATAAACTAATATTATATCCTCGTCCATTTGATGACGCTGGCGGAGCAAGTTATGATAATCCTTCAGGAGTACCCAGTGTCATTCCCTTTTTTTTGGTGGGAGTTCATATTTCTATTACTTAATTTCCTTGTGTTATGTCTTGTTTCCCTTAGCTCCAGTTTTTATTTTTCTTCAGTGTGTATGTATAATCGTTTTCGTTTTATTTTTTCACGTTCAGGCTGTAAACTTGAATTTTTATGTATTTAAACTGTCCCATTATTGGCGCTTTGGTATTTTGTTGCCGATATGTTCGCTAAATGGCATAATAATCCATAAAAAAGTTGTTGTGTAATTAATTTCGATGAATCACATGAGTAACTCAAACCCGATTCCACAGACAAACAACATTGTTTAACCATTGAAGGCTTAATAACAGATTTTCGTCGAAAAATGAGAAGATAACGTCACAGTGAAAGCAAATATCGCACATGCGAAATTTTGGCCAGTCCAATTATAAATCAGGAAAACGATTGTTCACAAAATTAATTTAGTTAAGGAGCCAGTGAATACAAGAACATTAACAAAATAAAAACCATTCACTTAAACATCTATGTATAGGAACGTTTTAAACTCAAGCAAGTAATCCATTACTCACCCTGATGTTGACGCGTTGCGTATAATCTTAAAATATGGAGCAAAATTATTGTCCCTGGAAAAGATCTTATTAATAAGAATTTTTTTAATGAAAATATGTGTTTCTTAGTGCTTTTTTCAAAAACAATATATGAACATCTTGACCTATGTTTATAAATACAAGTTTCTATGGTTCAATGGTTTGTGTATGTAGTAAATTTGAACAGTAATCGAAAAGAAAATAATCAAGAGAAACAACTATATAAAGAAAAAAATACACAACAAAGAACATGAAATACTATAACACAGACTCCACTAAAAACCGTGAAAATAGATCAGATGCAACTGTAGGCTAAGCATCTTTTGATTTTTAATAAACACACCGGGTTGTTTATTAAATGCTACATCCGGGATGGGCAAACAATGAAAACTATAAAAAGATGAACAACTTAGTTCTAAGAATATAAATGGATACACCATAAACTAACCACAACGATTACACGATGATGACCATAAAATGTTTGTACTAATGACTTCAATCTTGCAACAACATAACCCTGTTCGAAAAGCTAAAATTTACGCACAATACGAAAAGTCTGCGTAGTTTTGGCAAGCTCTGTCATAACTTATGGGTTGTAATATAAAAATTCCATACGCAGGTGCTAAAGGAATGTTGCTACTGACAAAAGTTGACGTCACGAAACGTTTGTGGTTTAGTTAAGTAATGAGGTTTCTCTTTCCACCGATCTATCAGAGAAGGTCAGATTTGAGCTGACTCCATCGAAGAGAGGAATTATACATTTTTATTGGTGCACTTGTTGATACCACAAAGGTTTAAATGATAGAAATATCTTATTCCTTAGTAGTCATATTGAGTTTGATAATATTGTTTTAAAAATATTTAAAAAAAATATAAATGGGCCAAAAATATCAATAGTTACTTACCAAGAAGTAAAATTGTAAGAACAGATACCGGAACATGATATCGTCTGATGTTGCCCAAAATATGACCATAGATAAACAAACCATGATTCTTACTGCATCAAAAGTAAAAAAATACGGTCAATCTTTATATCAGTTATAGTAATAAAACGCACGATATGAAATGTCGAAATAATCCTGTCAAATCCCCACATAACGATTATCATGAGTTAAAACTACATATATATGTAGTTTTATCTGATAATAGTCGTTATGTGGGGCTTTGACAGGGTTATTTCGACATTTGTTATAACTAATAAGATCAAGTTGTCAACTGTAGAAAAATCAAAAGAGCCTGAATAGCTAATCTAGCTTTTTAAGCACTATTCTATTTTTTGAAAAAGAGCCCCTGTTTTTTCTTTATAAATATATCTCACGCTCTAACCTAAGAAACAATCACATCAATTTTCTTTGAGTTTTGTCCATTAGTTTCTGACGAGAAAATAAAAAAAAAAGCAATAAATCAAATATGGCTCAACAGATTTACACGAAATGTTGTCAACAGATAGATCTTATTATGCTGATTACTTATCTCTATGTCTTTATGTCATATTTTTAATAAACGTAACATTTTTGGAGACATGTGTTATTAACTTATGTCTGACCCCCATGTTCTATTTTATGTAACGGCGTATGTTTTTCGACGGATAAAAAATCCCCACGTCAATTCTAAATAGAATACCCTAAGGAACATGCATATCAAGTTTGGTTGTCATTGGCGAAGTAGTATCAGAGGAGAAGAATTTTGAAAGAAATAAGAAACGTCGAATAATAACTTCTGTCTGTTTTATCGTTTATAATGACGGCCATATTTGTCAACAGATCAGAAATTCCAACATCAGGTCTATTCAAAATAATCTACGAAACATGCATACCAAGTTTGATTCTAATTGGTAAAAAAGTGTCAGTGGAGAAGAGGTTTGAAAATTATTACGACGACTACGACAGAAGCCAAGTGATGGCAACAGCTTCCATGGCCTTTTGGGTCAGATGAGCTAAACAAACACCCCCTCCCCAAAAACAAACAAACAAACAAACAAACAAACACAAACAAACACAACAACACAAAATAAAACATATCAAGAATAAAAAAAGAAAAGAAAAACAACAACAACAGTAATAGCAAGAGAGCACAGTCTAGCTTTCAACATATACTTTGAATTACAGCAAGGGGGATTTAGAAGAATTTGTTATTCATATGAATAAACAGGTCGGCACAATAAGAGTTAATTGGATTTCCCCTTTCTCAAATTGGAATGATTATTCAATTTAGACACAGAAGGTAAAACCAACAACGCTATTTTGTTACCTGTAACCAGTCACTGTTAGATGCATCTATCCGTTCTTTTTGATCATGCAAAAGAACATGAAATTTGTCGATCATCTCTATGTCAAGTTTGCACTTCCTATTTATTTACAAAAATATTAGTTATAAAAAGCTTCCTGATAAACTTACTTTCGTGGTTTTCTTGCAGCGTTTCAACAGAAATATCCCAGTTATCATCATTTTCTCTGAAAGTAACGTGATATTCAAACCTTTAGTATTGTTTTTTTTCTGATGCTAAAAGTGTTACCACAACGACAAACAGTGTTTTTTTGGATGATTGAAGAGTGTATGTAAAAAATGGAGCCGATTACTCATGTTTTTTTTTGTTTTTAATCATATATTTGCAAATTCCAGTCCAAAGGAAATGGATGTTAAAATGAAACTCCTGACCCCTCCCAAGTCGATTGCCACTATTTCCTACTGTGTTTTTAAATGGTGAATATTGGGATGAATGTTGAAAAAGAAAAGTAAAGCCGAGATTAGGTTTTCGTCTTCCCCCGAAATCCCCTTCACAATCCCTCCTTAAACGATGCTTCTAGATTTATAAAAACTTTTAAAAATATCTTATTTGTGATAAACACTTTTGAGATGTTCCCATGATAATTTCCATTTTTTTTCCTTCGAATGCCGAAACATGAAAAAAAGGAAAAAGGAAACAACTTGAGCTTCGTAAATGATTATTATTTATCTTTGTAGTGTGGTGTTCGACATTCATGTCCTAATCAAGGGTACAAAAGATGATTGTCTATCAATGAGAAGCTTTTTCTACTGAAATACCATTGTTTCTAGATGATTTTAAGAAGGAAGTTCACCACGACCGTGTCAAATATTTTTAGTTGGTGTCTGAATTGCTACGTTACCTCTAGTTTTTTTTTATACATTTGTATATATGGTTGCATATGAATATATATGCTGTTTCATTGTTTGCTTGCTATTTTGTTATTCGTTTTAGAATTTGAGTATTTCTTTTGGTATGCATTTTTATAATAATATTTAATTCGTTTTCATGTGAAAAACAAATTTATTTCAACTTACCGCTGTTTGGGTATTTCTTTACAGGTGAATATTTGAAACGAATATGACAGTCGATCAATGCACTCGTAATCTAAAAGACACATGCGTAGTAAAAATAACAGCCAAAATGTAAATATGACCCATATTTAAGCTTCAATTCATGTACTTATTAAATAGAAATAGATACAACGGCAGGCATGGACTTTATTCAGAATTATCTTATAGTGATACTGTTTAACAAATGGATAAAACGATTTTAAATACAAAAAAAAGAAAGAAAAAGAAAAAAATACCACTCATATATAATGCAAATTTCGATATACTGTACACGTGTTTAAAGTTGTATTCTATAACACCAGCATTAGAATCAAATATCTAGGAAGAACTAAATCTAAAAATTAAGTCGATACAAGATTTACTGAAAACCAAAACTATCGAAATAGGAAGCCCAATCCATCGCCAAGAGGTTCTACATAGAAGAAAAAAAGCCTCAATGATCCTATTACTTTAACTTATTTTAGCAGGTACAATCCTCCTTCAATGGTTCACATTTACATGAGTTTAACGGTTTAATGACATAGTCATAAACTAGTCTGTAATTACATCGGCAAGTTTTGTCTGTCTTTGAAGTTCCATTGTCAACTGTTACCTGCCCTTCTTCATTGCAAAATGATTTTTTGAAAGGACACTCAGAACCGGCACGGGTGTTTGACCATATTAGGAACGGTGTATACCGATCTGGCAGACAGTCAATTGCATCTAGATTGCCACTTACTACAAATTTCTTTCCTTAAATTTTTAATAAATGCATAATTGAAAATTAAAGTTACAAATTTTCTAGGTTTGCTTCAAATTTACTAAAAAAAAAAAAAAAAAAAACAGTGGTCCGAGGTAGCACGAACCTTTTTCGAAATATTTTATTTAGAGTTTATTGGTAGTTTGCTAAAACATTTTCAGCAGAAAATGTTAAAATCGCTTTTTTTAACGTTTTGATTTTTTTGAAATTGTTTTGATGATGTTTTACCATTTTACCGTTTAAGTTTGAAAAAGGTTTTCAGAACTGTTTATTGAAATGTTTTTTAGAAATGTTGAAATAACATGTCACTGTAATATTTAAAAAAAAACATTATTTGGATGTGTTATATAAATGTTTCTTATATGTTACGAAAAAAATATTTTCTGAAAATGTTTTTACTTCATTCCTTGAAACAGGTTAAAACATTTCCAGATATGGTTTTAATAAGGTTTTCTGAAATGTTCAATATATAGTTGTAGAAGTGTAAGAAAAACGTTTATACATATATTCTAAAAACGTTTTAAAACGAATTTAGAAAATGTTTCTAAACTATTTTAAATTATATATTTAAAAAAAAACAATTTTCTCAAAAATAGCAAATGTAGAAGTAAAATAAATAGGCCATGAAATTGAAATTCTGACAATTTAGCACTACAAGACAATAGATGCTACATGTAATTACATCATTATTTAAAAATAAAAAAAAAATATTACCGAACAAAAACATTGTACACATGCATTATACATATACATATAAAACTAGTGTTCTTCATTTGTAATGCATATTTGATTTACAATTAATTCATTTCAGTTTACTGTTCCTTGTCTTTCAATAACCAACATCGATGATATTTAGATGATGGCATCTCCATAGAAGTAATAAGATAATAATGTAAATTGTGTGCCAAATCCTGCTATTGAAATAGGTTAGAGAAAATCTTTATCAGTGTGCGTATTATCTTATACACATGTGCAAGGAGCACGTACTATTTTGAAGACGATTTAAAGAATTGGATCTGTCCAAAAAGATGTAAGTACAATTCTTTGTAATTAGATAGTTAAAAACTGTAAGCCAAAGTGGTTTGAATTAATATTAGTCTGTGTAACCCTGTATTGTAAACATAGCTGGTCAATAAGTCATTTTACAATTTCCTAGTCACTAGACAACATCACGCTGTGAAGGCAAACACTCAGGTGAATTCTGATTTTGTTTTTATTTTGTTTTTTTAATACCCCGAAAATTTGTACTGCTCCGGAAAATTTATGTGTTTCTCCGTTTCCGGTTTTGTAACATGTCAAAATTTATATCAAAGAATTAGATGTTGACCCCACATGGAACAAGTTTTTAACTTTTGATTATTTTCTTATGATAGATAAGTGTCTCAGTGAATTAATTGATGTGTTATATTGCCGAACTTTGTGTAAATAAGTGTATTTTGAGCGTCACAAAGATCGTCCGATATTAACCGCTCACTAGTTTTGCAAATGTTTGCATTCAAACTTAAAGTTTACGTTAAAACATTTACACTACACATATTATCAAAATTGGGTTCATAAGATTGAATATGTTCTGTTAGTTTTGAATATTATAATATTTAGCATATTCATATTTGTAAAATTGTTTTTTTTTTTGCTTATTGTAGATTTTTACCCTTTTGGGGCTGGGGGGGGGAGGGTGTCGATCTGATAAAGTTCACATTTTTGTTAATATAATGCTTGTTCTTTATCAGAAATACACATGATCTCCCTCTTTTTCAGGGAATGAGGATTACAAAGAAGCTCATACCTAATGATTTAATGTTCACATTAAACCAATATGATTACTTTTTTTCAAGGTAAGTTTTATATAGTTATGAGAATCTGATTGGACCATGAGAAGTCGGCATGGCATTTGTTAGTCTTTTTGGGTGTCTGTTCATTCATTTGACCGCAATATGCGATAACTGTTTTACATAAATCAGTAGCGAATCCAGAACTCCGAAATGGGGAAATATGGCATATGAGGGGCTCACTATCAGTAGTATCATTAATTTTCTATAAAATCAAATTATTTTTTTCAAATAAAAAGAGACTGTGGGCCACTCTTGGACCCACCTCTGTTTTTGCTGAACTTCAATAAAGTTTTAATCATAGAACACATGTCTGAAGTTTGATTCCATGGATATTAACTTCCTGTTTGAAGAGGACATACATTTTAAAAGTGTACATAGCTCTGCTCACCACAATTTCAGCTTAAAAACTCAATTACAAACATAAAATTACAAATTTAAACAACTAAATTACAAACATAAAAATATGTATCCTTTTTTTGGGGTGTATCACATTTTTCAGATATTGCATGATTCTTACAAAGTTACTTAAATTCTAACTACTGTAGATATGTATATCGGAATATACCATTAATCCTGTACATTTTTTTTCAGGAAACCAAACAACGGAAATACATGCTGATTGAGATGCATGAAGATGAATAAGTGAACTGAAACTGACAAAAACCTATCTTTGAAATTTCTTTTAGTTTGTTGCTACATCTATAAAATATACAGAACTCTTTCTTATCTCATGTTACACCTGTTGTATGTGTATGCGAGTTTTGCATTAAAATATTCATAATTTAGATTGTTTTAAAAACAAAATTATTGAAAAACATAATACATGTACCATTAAAGTGAATGGCTGTTGAGAACATTATTATAACATTTCTGCAACGATACATTTTTACGTTTTAAAAACATTTCTAAAAAAATGTTTTCAGTCTGTTTAAGGAAAGAGTAATCAAGGGAACCAAGGTTATAGCGGTAATCAAAAGGATGTAATCCAGGGACAAAGACCAGACATGGAAAACAGACATACACAACAAAGAACATACAGTAACTAAAATTATACATACAAAGTAACAAAAACAAATGAGCAACTCGGACTCCACAAAAAACTGGGAGCATGGACCAAGTGCACCGGTAGGGAAACGTTTCTAAAATATTTTTACTAAGTTTTTGTGCTAGCTGGGTTTTACCTTAATATGTCCAATTATATTTGCTGTACATTTATAAAGTTTATAAATGATTCATAGAAAGTCGAAATAAAACCCTAATATTTCTCATAGCTGATTCTTTCTATTGAACATCATAGTTTTAAACGAGCATTCATGTGATTACAAAAAAAAAAGAGGGGGAAAACTAAAAATAAATCAATAAAAATAAAAAGTAAAGGGAATCATCATCTAAAATTCAAAATAGACCTAGACTTAAGAAATTTATTCATGCTAACGATCACATTATAAATCAGCCAAGAAAAGAAAGAACGTTTTCAGCTTATTTTCCTTTAACACAAGTATTTAAGACGAATGACACGAAACTTATAGGTTTTGAATTCCTGGCTTCAAATTCACAAGACAATCATTTAAGTAAATATTATCGTTAACCATGATGTTACAATAGATAATTGTAACATGACGCCACCATTATAAAAAATGGATTTTGAATCTCTATATTTATAACAATCATTGCCTCCCGCGCGAAGTTTAAACATAAAAGCGTAAGTGTAACAGGACGCCAAGGTAAACACAACACAATTAATTTGGAGAAAACGTCGTTTTATTGTAGTGTGACATTCTTGTAAAACTCCGAAAAAGTACTAATGACGATGCTTTAATCTTATACAAAGGGAAATAATAAAACATAGATTTAAAAAGAACCCTAAAATTAACATTCTGAAATAATAATGAAATTAAACACGTAAAGAGCATTAAAAAACAACAAATAGCTGATTACTTCAGTCGGGCTCGTATTTCGGAAAGAAAATGGAAGTGCGACAATCCTGTAAAATTCAGTAAAATAGCTCATATTTCAAAATATTACGTATTGATGGTGATTGTGCTGAACAATAATGTATTTTAGCAGAATAACACTTTTTAGTAATAAATGTATTAAACTTTCTTCATTCTAAATCTATATTCTTTGCTTCTACAATCAGTCCGCCGATTTGATCTTCCAAACGGAAAACATTTAAAGTATACACAAAGGACGCATCATTTTTCCGTGACATTACAAGAACATCAAAGGATATAACTTACATGACTGCCGGAATATCTTAGTCTGATCAGGTAAAAAAATATTTTACAAACATTTGGTATTCACTCGAAAATAACGGTTAAGGATGTATAAATATTGAAGAATGATACATAGAACAAGCTGAAAAAGTCGAATTCAAAAACACAACTTTAAATGTGACGTGTCCTTTTATTCTAAGCATACGAAAAAGTGGTAAAAATAGCAATTATTGTACACGAGTCTAGCCATATCCACTGATTATTGGATGAAGTTTGAACAAGGCTCATAACGTCGAAGCTATATCAATTATTGCAAATTAAAAACGGACCTATATATCTTTTTGGTTTGGTACATATTTCTTTATAGCTTTCATGTGTATGATTGGAATAAATTGTATCATATAGACAATGGTATCTCGACTTGTTTCCACATTTATAAGAAGCTCTTCTTTTCCATAAAATCTCTGTTGGACATGTGAACTCACCACAAATAATTGGAGTAATTATCTACTAATATAAATAATTTCATTCCTGATGTAACACACTTTTTGATTGGATGAAAAATATTGTCCATTTTATTTTGTAATGTGACTGTGACGTCATCAACTTTTTTATGATTTACTTGTTTAATTTTGATACTGAAATTAAATTATAAGGAATGACAGTTATATCTTCTCGATTGTTTTTAAATAACATCAATGGCTGTATTGCACACTTCAAAAAATCTGCCACGCACCTTATGTAGTGTGCACCACGTGAATGAGTTTATTTCACATTCACATTCACATTATCAGCTTTATTTTACTACCTTTGATCAGCATACACACAAATTATGCACTTACAGTGCACAGATCTTCGGTCAGTATGTTTTTGGTACTATGTAGGGGTCGCCATTTGACCTGGAAGTGGTAAATGAGACCTACTCATAATCATTATGACATCATTATTGTTTTCATTTGCTGGTCACTGATTGGTGTCAAAATTGACTTTTCTAAATAATTATCATAATATCTAATAATTGAATTGTGCTCAAAGAATGGCAATATTAAGACATTACACTTTTTCACTTCACTTTAATAATCACAGGCTCATATGTCCTTTTGTTTGCCTTTTCCGCCTTCAACCATGAGTATGAAACACGATAAATAGATATAGGATGCGTGCTGCATTGAAACGGGACAAAACTAACGCATTCATTGTGATGTTTTTCCTCATTCCTTCTTGTTATTCGCGAACAAAGAAAACATTTTTGAAAGCCTATAAAATTTTATAATTATCTTTAAGTAAATAAATGTTAATGATACTGATAAATGATTGTGATACTTACAACAAAAAGATATAAAAGACTGTACTTCGGAATTTTCGTCATCCTACTGTTTTCAGTATATATTCTAGGATCTGAAGTGAAAACATTATAAATGAATATAATGACCACTTTTTTCTGAAAATGCAAGATTGAATAAGCGTGTAAATGATACAATATTAACAACATTTAACGTTAAAAATCTTTATGTAACAAAATCATAACGATTTAAAATTTCTTACCATAAATATTAATTAGAATAATATTTATGCCAATAAATAGCGAACACCTTTTGTTTTAAACCTAAAAGAAAGAATTTTAGTAAAAGGACTAATGTCATGTGATACCACTCATTTACCATTTTTATTCCTTAAATGGGAATAAAATTTTAATATTCAAAGTAAAACAATTTTGGTCGAGGGATAGAACTGTATACCAAAGACAGGTGAAAAAGTGCTAATAACTTAAGATGTAATTGCATTTATAAAATAGTACTTCATGCCTTGTCTCAATGCCAAAACATTCTGTACTTATACAATAGTAATGGGATTAAATGTCATGCTCAGTGAAGTAGAAAAATGATCTAGGAATATTAATAAACCTATCAGTACAAGATGAAGAATGGAGCAATATTGTCCCCTTTGTAGAATGTATTTCAAAAATCGTAAACAGGGAATGCCACGGTGTGACACATGCATAAAACTAGATGCTGATTCACGTAAAAAAAAAGAAATCCTGACACCTGAAGAGTTTTTTAATAAAGGAAAGATTGTAATTCAAGGACAAAAACCCGACATGAAAAACAGACAAATGCAACAAAGAACGTAAAATACCTAAAACTAATACCTACAAATTAACAAAAGTACTCGGATTCTACTAAAATCTGGGAGCATGGAACAATATATAAGTTTAAAGTGAATGTGAGTAATGAAAATATTCTAAGGGTTAAAAATGACTTTTGTTTTAAATGCTGAAAGACGGAAACAATATGTGGCACTTATGTAAATTAATGCAAAAATAAACTTACTTTGTCGAATTTTGAATTCGTCATATATATTCATGATCAGAATATTTCCGTTTCTATAGTGTCATTAATGGTGTCATTTAAAATAAACATGCCTATGAAAAATTAACGTAGTTTGTCGATAAAATTATGCAATACTACTGTTTACACGTGTAAATAAAGTCTGTATCCAAGGGTTACATATATCACAATTATTTCATAAAAAAGGAGGACACTAATTTCATAGGTTTTTTAACAGTTCAACTTATCTCTATCTTCTAATGGATTATATATTGCCAGGTTCGAAAATTTGAATTTCTCAATATCGTGAAAGCTCTTTCGAGATTAGTTATTGAAGCTGATCGAGTTTGAATCCTTGATTTAACATTGAAAATAATGTGCCCAAAATACGAAAAAATAAAATCAAACTGTATGGATGTAGTCAGATTTAAGTTCCAAAGGTAATGCAAAACGGTTGATTTTGCTTACTTGGAAGTGTAATTGCTTTGAAACATTCAATTATTTTTCATCAGCATTAAATGTTTCAGTTTACATGAAGTAAACCGTTATATGTTCGCGACAGTTTTAGTTTCGCCATTTTTTTGTTCCGACCTGTAACGCGAATATATATCTTGCAAATTTTCTTCGAAGAACATTATAATACAATTTGAGAAACGGTTGCGGATTCAAAACGGCACAAAAGCAGATCATTCGCAAATCGTGAAAGAAGAACAGCTCGAAAATGTCTTGAAAGAGTAATCAAGGGAACCAAGGTTATAGCGGTAATCAAAAGAATGTAATCCAGGGACAAAGATCAGACATGGAAAACAGACATACACAACAAAGAACATAAAGTAAATAAAATCATACATACAAAGTAACAAAAGCAAATGAGCAACTCGGACTCCACTAAAAACTGGGAGCATGGACCAGGTGCACCGGTAGGGTAAGCGTCCTCTGCTTTTCTAGAAACAGTCGCCGAGTTGATCATAAAAGTCAAGTCCAGAGTAGAAAAACGAGGAAAGGAAAATATCACCCGTTGAACAAATCAGTTGTCAAGGCGCAAATGGATACACCGTAACGATCTACGAGTTCAAGATGACGACCATAAAACGTTTGTAGTGATGACTTCAATTTCGTAGCAACATAACCCAGTTTCAGAAGCCTATTTGTTAGAATTCTAGCGCGATACAAAAGATCTGCGTAGTTTCGGCAAGCACTGGTATAACATATGAGATATGTTATCAACACTCCATACGCAGGTGCTGAAGGGATGTTGCCACAGATAAAAGAGAAGTTGACAATTCTGAATGAAAAAGCCATCACATTTGTAGTAAGGTTTGGTCAATAGTTTTCTTTTCCATCGATTTCTAAGTGTTAGTCAAGATATGAGGCTGACTTCACAGTTTCTGTAGTATCCTTTATCTCAAGTTCCTTGGGGTAGATATGATGTGTAAAATATTTATCTACAGTTTTGCGTTTGTTAAAAGATTCTTCTAACCATAAAAGTGGAATATTAACTTCATCAGTTTCATTACAATTGGAATTCTTTAATTTCTTTACCTAGAAAATTGGGCATATTAAGTTTAAAATTTGAACTGCTTACTTTGAGATTTCCGCTAGTTAGAATTTGTTAGACTTTTTTCTGTGTTTATTTGGGTCATAATGCTATAGATTAAAACTTAAATATCTTCTGTGGCAAATTGTTTAGGTTAAGGATAAAATACTTCTTGATTGACTAGACTACAATATGAGGAGAATTTTTGGCATTTTATGAATGCTTGTTTATAAAAATGTATGCTTGAGTGCATGTTTATATAAGATAGAATTAAATCCGTTTTATGACTTAACTAACCGATTGCCCTGTGGAACCATATAAGACCTTAAACTTTTACTCCTAATGACACTAAACAAATTTGAATAATAAAATACCTTACATAACTTTTCCGCCGCATCTTCTTCTTCGGCAATGGCGACACTAATTTTCCGCGCAATATTGGGTTAGTCTAACATATAGGTGACCTATGACTTACAATGATTAACAATCTAAACTGCATTTGCACTGTTCGTTGAACACTTTGTTGTCAATTCAGTCTTCATATTATTTTTTTTAAATTCATTTAGATGAAATACAAAGAAATGAAATATACATAACCAATCAATGTGATTGAAAGAAATGATAAACATCCATATTAAAATTATTTTAGACTCATCTATATTGATGCGGCACTCAATAGCTGTACGTGTAAAATTAGAATATTTCAATATGCAGGTGTCCGAGGGACTATACTTAAATTTATATTTAACAAATCAAGGATCTCTCTTTAGATCTTTATATACATATTATGTTTTAAATATATACTCAACTTTCTTAAAAGATATGCACACTTAAATAACCCCTATTAAAGCAGAATTGTTTTAACCGCTTCCAATTAAGATGGACCCAACTTATCATTTAATAGAAAAAAAGTTGAATAATGTATTGGTTATAGTACACAAATGTATAACATTGAAAACGTGTCAACTACTCTTAAAGGTAAATTCTTTGCATTGAAATCATGTTCAACTAAGGTACTGAAACGCAATTATAAAAAAAAATATAGAAGTTACTTTTTTATACCCCTTTTACTTGCATTTACTTACATTGCTTTACAACAATGAGTGAGGGTACTGCGGGGGTACATACATTCCATCAATATTTCAAATTGGTACTGTGATTTTTATATTAGGTTTCACTTAATTTTAAAAGTTAGCCTCATATCTTGACCAACACTTAGAAATCTATGGTAAAAGAAAACTATTGGCCAAACTTTACGACAAACGTGATCACTTTTCATTCAGAATTGTCAACTTTCTTTTCATCTGTGGCAACATCCCTTCAGCACCTGCGTATGGAGTGTTCATATCACAACTCATACGTTATGCCAGAGCTTGCCGAAACTACACAGATTGTTTGTATCGCGATAGAATTCTAGCAAATAGGCTTCTGGAACAAGGTTATGTTACTACAAGATTGAAGTCATCACTACAGAAGTTTATTGGTCGTCACCATGAACTCGTGGATCTTTACGGTGTATCCATCTGCGCCATAAAACTGACTTGTTCAACATATCATAGTTTTCCTTTCCTCTTTTGTCTATCCAGGACTTGACTTTTTATGAGCGACTAGGCGGGTGTTTCAAGAAAAGCAGAGGACGCTTACCCTTCTAGTGCTCCTGGTCCATGCTCCCAGTTTTTAGTGGAGTCCGTTTTGCTCATGTATCTTTGTATCTTTGTATGTATTATGTTTTTTATTTTATACTCTTCGTTACGTGCGTCTGTTTTCAATGTATGATCTTTGTCCCTGGATTACATTCTTTTTCTTTTTATTTCTGCTAATTTTCGGTTTCTTTGATTCTCTAGAACTAAGGCTACGGGAGACAACCCAGACAGAAAACGATGGTCAGACTGGGATCAAACCTTTGGAAGGGAACCTGTCTAGGAGAGGAAACTCTGATGTAAAACCCGGCTAGAAAGGAGTCGTCACCCATGGTAGGGAACCTATCTAGGAGAGCAAACTCTGATACAAAAGCATGTGAGGGACTTGCTGACCACCACATTAAAATAAAGCTGAAGCTAGAGGGCCAACCCCCACTAGTGGATACAAATGGTTACAGAAACGATTACAGTAAAAGTCATTCCTCGGACTCGTCAACGACTAGAGAAAGAGGACCAAATCAAACATCGAGGACGCGAAAGCCGATGAAGTTGTTCTCACCAAAACAACCAACAACCATAGGCACTTGGAATGTTAGAACAATGTATCAAAGTGGAATACAGCTGGAATGACAACACTATCTTCAGGTCATACGGTCATATTCTCAGGAAATCCAAATGAAGACGACATACATGACAAAGGCGTGGGATTCATGCTTACAAAGAAAGCCAAGAAATCGCTTTTGGAGTGGAATCCAATATCTGCAAGAGTGATATCAGCTAGATTTGACACTCGATTCCAGAAAACAACGTTTATACAGGTGTATGCACCAACAAACACCGCAGACGAAGATGATAAAAATGACTTCTACAACTTATTACAATCAGTTGTTGATGCCGTTCCTAAAAGAGACATCTTTATCATCTTAGGAGATCTGAATGCCAAAGTAGGTGATGACAGAGAGGGTAGAGAAAGGGAGATAGGACCACATGAAATAGGGCAAATGAATGAGAACGGAGAGATGTTTGCTGACTTTTGCGCTATAAACAGTCTAGTAATTGGCGGTACTTGGTTTCCACATAAATCATAAAACCACCTGGATTTCACCATCTGGAGACACTGAAAACCAAATAGACCACATAACAATAAGCCGTCGATGGAGATCTTCATTACAAGATGTACGAACAGAACGTGGAGCTGACGCAGCATCAGATCACCACCTTGTAATTGGAAAAATTAAACTCAAGCTTTTAACAACAAAGAAAAGAGAGACTACAAAAAGGAAGTTTAATGTTGAGAAGTTTAAAGATCAGAAAATGAAAGAAAACTTCCAAATTACACTCAGGAACAGATTTAGTACTTTATTAGATCTTGACAACGAAGAAATGAACAATGATATTGATGACATCTGGAACTCAACAAAGACAGCCATTCTGGAAGCATGCGAAGAAACAGTTGGTTTCATTCAAGTGAAAAGAAAGAAATGGATGTCAGATCAAACATGGGATACAATATCTGAAAGAAGGGAAATAAAAGAAAAGTTGATGAGTGTCAAAACCAGACAGCAAAAGAAAAACATGCAAGACCTTTACAGCGCAAAAGACAGAGAAGTGAAGAAAAGCTGTAAAAGAGATAAAAGAAACCATGCTGAAAAGTTAGCAGTAGAAGCTGAAAACGCCTGCTTAAAAGGAGACATCAAAACATTGTATATCATCACAAGAAAACTCAGTGGAAAGATCTCTCAAAATGAAAATTTACCAGTCAAAGATAAAAACAACAATACCCTCACAAAACTAGAAGATCAGCTTGACAGATGGAAAGAACACTTTAGTGAGGTATTGAACAGACCACCACCAACAAATCCACCAATACTTGAAGAAGGTCCAAAACTTAACATAGAGACTGACAAAATTACCGAAAATGAAGTAAGAAAAGCCCTAAAACATCTTAAGAATGGGAAAGCAGCGGGAATCGATGGCATACCACCAGAAGCCCTCAAGTCCATGAATGACACTACCATTCAATATCTTCTTGGGCTATTAAACCAGATATGGGAAAAAGAAAAAATTCCAAAAGTCTGGCAAAAGGGACTCTTGGTAAAACTACCTAAAAAGGGGGACAAATCCAATTGCAACAACTGGAGAGGAATAACTCTTTTGTCCATTCCTAGTAAAATCCTATGCAGTATAATCTTACAAAGAATGAAAGAAGAGATTGATAGCAAGCTGAGAGATGAACAAGCTGGATTTAGACAAGAACGATCATGTGTCGACCAGATTGCTACACTCAGAATAATTATTGAGCAAACGATCGAATGGCAGTCACCCCTATATCAAACTTTATTGACTTCCAGAAAGCATTTGACAGCATAGATCATCAGGTCTTGTGGAACATTCTAGGACACTATGGGATTCCACCTAAGATTATTTCCATGATTAAGTTACTGTATGAAGAATTCTCTTGTCAGGTCATACATGCTGGTACATTGACGGATCCTTTCCCTGTAACAACTGGCGTAAGGCAAGGATGCATTCTCTCTCCCCTTCTCTTTCTCATAGTCATCGACTGGATAGCAACAACAGCTTACAACGACCTTCATGGTATACAATGGACACTAACATCTCGTCTAGAAGACCTCGAATTTGCAGACGACATATGCACACTATCGCATCGTCTTCAAGATTCCCAACACCAGGTCAACCATCTCGAAGAAACAGCTAAAAGAACAGGATTGTATATCAACACAGCCAAAACCAAAGCCATGAGAATCCAACAAAACCAGATGGATCCAATATTGGTAAATAACCAACAGATAGAGAATGTAGATAAATTTACGTACCTTGGAAGTGTCATGAGTACAACTGGAGGCACTGACGAAGATGTACAAGCCAGAAAGATGAAAGCATTACAGGCTTTTTCCATTCTAAAGCCAGTATGGAAAAGTAGAACACTGAGAACGGCTACTAAGATCAGAATTTTCAACAGCAATGTTAAGTCTGTCCTGTTATATGGTTGCGAGACCTGGAGAGAAACAGAAAACACCATGAAATCTATACAAGTCTTTGTTAACAAGTGCCTAAGAAATATACTGAATATCAGATGGCCAGAAAAAATAACAAACAAGAAACTCTGGCAAAGAACAAAACAACAACCAATAGAAAACACCATTCGAACCCGAAAATGGAAATGGATTGGTCATACTTTAAGGAAGAACAATAAAAACACTACAAAGCAAGCTTTAGATTGGAATCCCCAAGGGCAAAGAAAAAGAGGAAGACCAAAGAACACCTGGAGGAGGGGTTTGAACTCTGAACTGAAGAGAGTAGGACTAACGTGGAGGAATTGTAACACCATCGCCCAAAACCGAAGCGAATGGAGAGAAACTGTAGTCCCCCTATGTCCACCCATGGACGAAATGGAATAAATCAATCCAAATTATATTTTATCTATAAATTAATTAATAAATTTCAAATAAAGTTTTAGTTTATTCCATACATAATACATGTATTAGTAGTCTAATTTGAACTGAGTGTATGGGGAATTTATAACACAAAACTACAACGAACTGAAATTGATTGTGTGGACCCATTGATGGTCCCAAAGTTAACACATTCTTATAGTTGTTTAAGAACGATATATCATCTTACACTAATTTTATTATTTATATTACAGAGCAAAACTGATGAAATGCAGAGGAAATTGTCGCTTGAAATAAAATATTGCATTCTTTCTCCCAAAGATACAAAATGGCACCAACTTATATGTATGAACAATTTTAATATTTTTATGTAATCTGAAACAAGTACAAATGTATGCAGCTTTCTTTCAGAGTTTTGGGACGTAAACCCTTCAGTACAGAAATATCATTATTTCATTTAACTGATATATACCACACTGTTGGTTGCCGTTAAACTAACAGGAGCTTAGAGTCCAGAATTAAAGGAACAAATTTTACCAATCTACATTAGATGACACATGAAATAGCAAAGTTCAACACATCCATGCAAGAACACGTTCAGGAAAGAAGCATTGTAATGTATTTGACTTGTCTGATGGTATTTAAATCTAAACCTTGGTTTCTGAGAAATATGACTTTTGAAAGACAAGTACACTACATTCACTCTATCTACAGCAGAGGCAGAATTTTCAATCATTTCGCCCCCTAATTTTAGTGGAGGTTTATAGTGATAGAGTTTTCAGACCTTCCCTTCCTTCCGTTTTGCAGATGAGTTTCCATATCTAATTTCACTCCCTCTACACCACTTTCTTTACTCTCAAGAACATGATACACACCTTTCATAAAATGCACTCTTAACTATGAAAAGCATTCAATTATTTTGTACATCTGTATGCATTATATCATACTGAGAAACCCCATTCATACTTTGCAGAGGAACACTTCCTAAGGTGCCCATTTATGCAAGTTCAAAACATATCAAACCTCTGTTACATCTTTTCCATCATTTTAGCTTGTGGCAACAACACCTCTGTGTAAGTTTCATGGAATTTAAAACACTACATGTAGTAAATACATGATATACGTTCATCTTGTCTTAATGTACATTTGTATCTTACAAGTCAACAAGTTTGTGAGTGTATGCAGTCAAAACCTTTAACGCCTTTGCAAACGCAAACACAAGTAAATTAATCTATTACAATAACTATATTTAAACTAAGTAAAACATCAGTACAAAATATTTACATAAACACAATATTCAATAAACAAAAAAAACAAAACAAAACAAAACAAAACTAAACTAAACAAAACAAAAGCAAAAAACAAAAACAAAAAACAAAAAACAAAAACAAAAAAAAAAAACAACAAAAAAAAAAAAAAAAACAAAAAAAACAACATAATTCTGCAATCTGGGGGCTACTCGTAGAAA
Source organism: Perna viridis (assembly GCA_037379345.1). NCBI lineage: Eukaryota > Metazoa > Mollusca > Bivalvia > Mytilida > Mytilidae > Perna > Perna viridis. The sequence continues at coordinate 39,872,000 of CM074511.1, read as the reverse complement.
ACAAACTTATTCCAGAAATTAGTATCGGGGGAGGGGAGCCCAGCAGATACACAATAGATGTAAAAAATGAAAATATATACATGTAAACTCAAAAATGAAAGAAAACATTGTATCGGGGGGGGGGGGGGGGGGGGGCACCAGATACTGTATACATTTTGTCTAATCTTAGTACCTGGGGAGCCCGGCAGGCACGCCTACATCCTAAATCTTAGTATCTGGTGGGGATCCCGGCACACACACCTACAACCTTATCTTAGTACCTGGGGAGAGTCCACCACTAATCTTAATCTTAGTGTCTGGGGAGGGGAGACACGCCTACAACTTCATCATCTTAGTACCTTTGGGGAGCCCAGCAGGCACACCTACTGACGTTTGGAAGCTCTGGACTAGATCTCGAGGGGGGGGGGAGGGGAGCCCGGCAGATGCCACAACTGCTTTTTAACCATTGAAAAATAAAGATGGAAATAAAGATAACCTGGGGGAGCCCAGCATGTTAATAACGTATAAGCATTTGTGCAATCTGAATTGGGGATTATAATTCCAGAAAAATGGAATTGAAAACGCCAAAAGGAGTATAACGAGTACCCTCAAGAAGATTGCTCAACTGTTATGTAGCAGTCCGCCTAAGAATCATGCAATTTTCACTGAAAGTGATTTATTGATGTTAGGTATTTTATCCAAATTGACTTTAAATCAGTTGGATATATCAGAAAAAACAATAATTAAAATGGAAAAATGAAAAATGTTTACACCGTTACCATAGCGACAGCCACTCCTTAGCAACCACCAATTTAGGGCCTAATAATCTCAAAAATGGCACAATTTGAATGTATTTTTTTTTATATCTAATGGTGGAAATTTACCAAACTAAATAATTATTTTAATGAAGTATGTATTATGGAAAACAATTTACAATAAAGTCCAAAGCAATCTGATTGGTTAAGACCTGGTTACCATAACAATCAAAATTCTTAATTTCTGACAATTTGAAATATACAAAAATAGGCTATGTTTAAACCCGTTTTGCTAACAAGATATTATCCAAATGTATGCATGGATGTGTAGTAGGTGCTCTCCACTGAAACATATCAAAAATAAAAATATGTAGCATGTCTTTGTTTTTTGCTCATTTGGGCCTTAAATCACCCCCATAAAGACTTTTCTTCTTATTAACGCTTTTTATACAAACTTTGTCCAGACCATAACTTTTTTTGTCTTTTGGCCTAGACTTCTAATATTTGGTATGTTGGTATATCTTCTCGGGGCAGAGTGTCGCGTACCAAAGTGGATGACCTTTGACCTTGACCTTTAATCTCAAGGTCAAATAACATACACATTTTTTGGCAAAATACGATACATAATTTTTTCTGTGCCATTACTTTTTGGTCTTTTTACTTATATATCTGACCTGTTTGACAATTAAGTAAATCACATCAAGTTAAAATGAAATGTTCTAGATTGGATGACTTTTGACCTTGGCCTTTGACTTCAAGGTCAAATGACATACAAACTTTTGGCCAAATATCAAAACAAATTTTGTCCGGGGTTCAATTTTCTTTTGTCTTTTTTCTGAGACATCTGATGTTTGGTATGGGGTTATGTTTTCATAAGGCGAGGCGCCTCGTACTAGATTGGTTGATATTTGAACTTGACCTTTGACCTCATGGTCAAATAACATATCAACTTTTGACTTGATGAGTGTTAATGAGGACAGATGTCATATGACTGATACTAAATTGTTTTTTTTTTAATTTCTGTATTTTGAGAGAATTCAATCAGACCCAAGAATAATATTTCTTGTTTTTGTTGATCAACTCTTGACATTATATCCCATTTCCATTTTTTAATTCCTGTTTTACTGAAATGCACATCTTCTTATCAAAATGTCCCAGGATTACACTCTTTTGATTTCCGCTGGAATCTTGGTTCCCATGATTACTCTTGTAAACATGAACATGTAGGTTCTTGTTTACAGAATATTTCAAAATGTTTTAAAATTTTGTTGTTTAAAATAATACACAATACTGTGACTTATTCAACATGGAATTTTGTGCCAGAAATTTAGATAAGAACAATTGGAAAATCACCATTAAATTTTTATAATATATTATAGAAACAATATAAATGGATAACTAGAGGCTTAAGAGAGCCGGAATCGTTCACCTGGTTTACTATTTGCTTATTAGAAAAAAATGGAAATGAGACAGGCTAAGTTAAAATTAACTGAATAGTCAGATGCAGGAAACGGTTTTGATAGCATTTTATGACCTGAACCAGAAGTTTGCTGAAGGCAACAGGTTTTGAATTATTTTTAAAAAACTCTTCTGACCCCTATGTTCCATTTTTAGTATAGGCAGCCATATACATTTTTAATGGATTAAAAAACACAAGTCATTTCAAGCACAATACACTAAAGAATTGATATGCTTTATGTCCATTAACTGATCTTAAATGGTTTAAGAGAAGGAGATTTTCAAAATTGCACATATACATGTGGAAAAATTAAGAATTGTTTCAGGAGCCATAACTCCTACATTAGTATACGAATCGTTTCGAAAATGTCGGTATCGGTCAATCTTTTGATGCTGAACTATATAATCCTCCAAAAAAGGGCAACAAAAAAATTGCCTTCTGACCCCTATTTTCTATTTTTAGTAACAGGGTTATGTTTTTGTCACGGATCAAGAATCCCAACAAATTTTTTTTGTGGAATACCATACTGAAGAATTGTTTTTGAGGAGAATATTTTCAAAGTTGTACATACGAGGAATGCCAAAAAAACTTTTATAGGGGTCATAACTCCTACATCAGTTGTAAACATCGTTTGAAGAATTTCGGCATAGGTTTTCTCTTAATCCTGGACAATATTATCCCCTGCAAGAATTACGCTAAAGGCAATGGTTTTTGAGTATTTTTAAAAAAAATGTCTTTTGACACCTATATTCTATTTCTAGTAACGGCGGCTATGTTTTTTCACGGATCATAAATCCCGACAGTCATTTGTGCGCAATTATCTAGAAGAGGAGAATTTCGAAAATTTGTTGAAGAGGAGGAACTCCAAGTGATGGCATAAGCTTACTTGGCCTTTGCCAAGGAGAGCTAAAAATAACAAATGTTTGTTTACTGGCCGGTTACCCTACATCTATGACTTGTAGCTGTCTAGAAACTATGTGAGAACCAAACATGGGTAACCTAAAATTATACATTTCATCTTGTATTGGCATTTAAGAATAAATTGCATAATTGTAAAATATGAACTGCTTTAATTTATAGTCAACAAGTTTACATGATCTTTCTACTTATTATTGCCCATACATGAGATGAGAAGTAAACTTTAATATAGTCAATGAAATATGAAATATAGGTTGCAGACTTGGTTTGGATGCTGATTCAATATCCTATTGTATTCGTATATGACTTCAGTTATATAATCCTGCCATTTATATTTAATGAGGTATGATACCAAAAGTACTAAATCGTGATGTTTTTACAAAAAAAAATAAGTTTTTTGTCTTCTTTGGCATATTCCTTTATATATTTTCCCTATATTCAACTATGCTGGAACACAGACATAAACATGTAGATTGATAAGAGAAATACATTTAGAAGGACCTAGATAAAAAGGAATTAGAGTGTTGAATCAGGTGTAGAAAAGATTGCAACAAAAATGAAATTTATAAAAGATTTTTGAAAATGATTTTTATAGGCATTAGAAAAGATTGCAACAATATAAAATAAAAGATTCTTGAAAAAGTCAACAATGACAACAGACAACTACAATGAACACAAAGTGATGGCAATAGCTCACACTGACCTTCGTCCCAGATGAGCTCAATTATACCTTGAGAAAACCAACCTCTTTTAACTAAATTCTGTTACTCAGAATGTTAGTTTAAAACGGCAGAATTTGATTAATTTAAATTTTAATTAATCTGAATTAAATATTATCTATTGGAACAGAATGTAAACTTGACCTGTAACTTATCATTGCGAACTTATTATGTCATTATCTGCAAGCGTTTAGGAAAAAAGTCCTTAGAACGATTATTTCTGTATATTTTCCTAGGCCCGTAATTTCAGTAAAATCATCGAAGTGCAACCAAACACAAACTTATATTGTAACTTATCACGATTAATTTGTAATAAAAATCATGTCAATATCTGCAAATGTTCAGAAAAAAAACATGTCAGGAAAACGGTTATTTCTGTGAATTTTGATGATTACAGAGCCCGTAATTTCGGTAAAAATTATCGAAAAGTATACTTGTCCTTTAACTTATCATGGTGAACTTATTAACCAAAAAATATTTTGATATCTGCAAGTGTTCGGAAAAAAAAGTTCGGAAAACTGAAGATGGACTGATGGACTGACGGTCAGACGGACGGGTCAAACACATTTTACCCTGTGCAACTGCATTGCGTGGGGCATATTTATTTAAGATCAGAGTTCTTCTCCGTTGAAATTAAGAGAACCCATATTCCATAACAGATGTAAAAGATTAGTACTGCTACTGGAGTTACACACAATCAGGTGATAAAGGGCAAGTGATTCTTTACAATTACGACATACTGTGAGGTGAAATAATGTACGAAATCAGTCATGAACTTAAGCCAAAATTGTGTATGTCATTTGACCATAGGTCAAAGTCATGTTCAAAAGTCACACATCTTAATTGATATATGACACTCAACCTTGGCGTGAAATACACACATACCAAATCTCAGATATCTTAGTAAAAGGCAAAAAAGTTATAGCACAGGCAATGAGGTTGACAGGTTAAATTCAGGTAAAATTTCATCTATTCTGGTACGCAACACTCCACCTTGAGAGGATATACCAACATACTAAATATTAGAAGTCTAGGTCAAAAAGACAAAAAGCGTTATGGTATGGACAAATTTTGTATGAATGGTATGTTATTTGAACATGAAGTCAAAAGTCAAGTTCAAATGTGAACCACCCTAGTATGTGGTGCCTGGCCTTCAGGTTTTATAATCCCATCCCAAATATCAGATGTCTAAGTGAATAGACAAAATAATTTTAGCCCAGACAAATTTTTGTCTGGTATTTGGCCAAAATTTTGTATGTCATTTGATCTTGGAGTCAAAGGTCAAGGTCAGGAGTTATCCTATCTTGAACATAACACTCTACCTTAATGTGATTTACTTACATACCAAAAATCAGATATCTTGGTAAAATGACAAACAGCAAAATGGCCAAGACAAAGTTTTTTTTATGGTATTTTGTCAAAACTTTTATGTTATTTCTCCTCGGGGCCAAAGATCAAGGTCAAAGGTCACCCACCTAAAACATTACTCCCTGCCTTGGTTTGATATACTTCAATGCCAAAGATCATGTATATAAGTAAAAAGACCAAATAATAATGGCACAGATAAAATTATGTATCTGGTATGCAACAATCTACCCTGAGAGGTTATACCAACATACCAAATATTAGAAGTCTAGGTCAAAAGACAAAAAAGTTATGGTCTGGACAAAGTTTGTATGAAAAACGTTAAGAAGAAGAAAAGTCCTTACAGGGGGTGATTATGGGTGCAGATGAGCAAAAAAACAAAGATATGATATATTTCAGTGGAGAGCACCTACTACACATCCATGCATACATTTTATTAATATCTTCTTGCTCTTGTTCGCAAAACGGGTATTTTCGTACATTTCAAATGGTCAAAAATTAAGAATTTTGGTTGCTATGGTAACCAGATCTAAACCAATCTGATTGCTTTGTACTTTATTGGAAATTGTTTTTCATAAGACATACTTCATTAATATAATTATCTAGTTTGAGAAATTTCCACCAGTAGATACAAAAAATACATCCAAAATGTGATGTTTTTTTGTGTTTTTTAGGCCTAAAATTGGTGGTTGCTAAGGAATAGTCGTTGCTATGGTTACGGTGGAAACATTTTTCATTTTTTTTATATTTATTCTTGTTTGTCCATTAAATCCTACATATTGCAAGTCAATTTGGTTGAAATGCCTGACATCGATAAATCACCCACTGCATGATTCTTAGGTGGACTGCTACTTAATATGAATTGTACATTTTAATGTAGGTACTGTAACCCACTATAGTCAACAATAAACATCAGACTGAAATCTTCATTTGATATTGAGCATGTTTAACTGTATATACTGAAGTACTAAAATACCTAGTATAACAGTTAGTTATGACCATCGACCTAAAGTTTAAATCAAACGATCTTCGATTCCTGTAGCTGCTGCATTAGTGGCTTCCCCATACGAAAGGAATGACCACTGTATTTGTAATCATCAATACCTTATGAAGATAATGCATGTCTAAAAAGGTCAATAAACTTGCTTCTACTCAATGGTGCGCATTTACAGTCTATACAAAGAGCTGGTGAACTAACTGCACCTTTTTTCTTCCTAAGTTCAATGCACTGTTTCATACATGTACATTGTACTTGTTTGATACTTTCAGATTAAAAAATAACTTTCCAAGGTATATGCTCCGCACCAATAGAGAAATTGTAAGATCACACCATGGAATAATTCTCCTCATTAAAGCCATTATAACAAAAACTTTGAGATCTACCTTTGTCTATAATCGCTACTGTAGACATGTTGTCACAGTGAAACAATTCTATGCCTAGCCCAAGTACTACATCACAAGGCTATAGCAATAGATATTGGATATAACACAAATAAGGCCATAGAAGCTTGTTTATAGTGAAGGAAAGCTGCCTTGAAACCACATGGTACCATAAATACCTCCTAAAGCGCAGTCTGTAGCATCAGTGAATAAATGCAAATCAGATGCTGGAGTAAGATTATCATTTAGAAAGAGAGAGACCTAACAGACTGAGTAATTGTCTCTTTGTACAATTTTAATGCCGGAAATCTCTACGATTTCACAAATTCTTTTTTAAGGGGGGTAACCGAGCTTCCATATAGTCTGTATCTAATATTACACATAAATATTCAAAACAATGAGTCTGTCTGTATTAAGGGGTGCAATTGGAATATTCAACTTTCTGAATAACAAATATGATATTGCCATAGTCCTATCAGTTTCTTAATTTGGTGGGTCAATTGTCAAGAAGTCATCTACGAAATGTAATGTTATTCACTTTGAATACATTCTGATCTATCCAGCATATTGCAAGACATTTGGTCAAATATTTTTGGACTTGACCAACTATCAAAGACTAATCTAGAATAAAAGTAATATTTATCCTCCCAATGAATACCATGAAATTGCCATAAATGTTCTGCTATTGGCACTAATTTGAATGCATCAGAAATATTGGTTTTGCATAGCCAACTACCTTCTAGACCACACAAGTAATCCTAAGTCTCTCATAATCATTGTCATTCAGAACTTTGTTGGATTCTCTATGATTTGGCTGTGCAATCTTAGAAACATATGAACTCCTAGCATTGTTTAGACAAAATGCCACTGAATGGTTTATACTATGATAATTTAAACAAGTGATTGGTTTCATATTGGCAAATGTATTGCAGAATACTGTGATATTTCTTATGGACCAATCTACTAGCAATCCTTGATATTTGAGGTGGGATGCAGCTCTAGCACTAAAGGCTTATGGTACTCACAAAAGTCATTCCCAACTACCAGCTTGCCAATTCTATAATGTCTCTGTTGTCATAAAGATCAAGTTTGGCATGTCTATGTGGGAAAACATGATGATCTGGTATATCCCGAAAGTGTTAACAAATTCTGCTATTGACAATTGTTTATTTAGCCTAGGGTTGGGACGTTCATGGCTTTCTTTACAGAGCAACTAAAACGTGGTAAGAGCAGTGTTGCAAAATTAACATCCTTACCCCTGTCTTCTAATATACTTTGCGTAACAGAGGTGATACTGTTTCTACAAAACAAAAGGCATGGATTCCTGTGGCCAAGCCAAACTTTATTTAGACGAATTGAATAGGATTGATGTAATGTGTGTTGGTAAGATTTGAATTGTCAGTACAGTTAAGATTTAAATGAGCTCTATTGAAAGTTGTCTATTCTTGGAGTTCTTCGGGAAACCAAGAGCTAGTTATGTTTGTCCTTAGCTCCGTTGTCACCGCCTGGTTTGGGCTTCCTGCAGCTGCTGACACGTGTCTGGCGCATTTTAACGTTTGAATGTCATTCATAACAGAGTTCATGTACTTCTTTAAAGCGTTGACGTTGGGTAACAATTTTCGAATTACCCTGAGAAGTTAATTATTTATATTATGATTCATTTGATGCACTACCGGAAGGTCCGTTTCGGCCATTATTAGCTAAGCTGTGCCATCTGACGGCCGCACAGGTATAGTTTTAGCCGTTACATTATCTGATCTTCAACTTTTACAGTTACATTCCGTGTATGAGCATATGATTTTTACAATGAAATCAAATGGGATCGGCGCGCGTTCCCAGGAAACTAATTCCAAGTTCAGTTTTAAGCTGAACAGCAGTCCAATTTTCTGGTAATGATAAATTACACGGTAAACTACGATGCACATTGCGACCCCTGTTGCTTGTCTTCGTTCGTGTGTTATAATAAAAAAACAACGTGCCATGAATAGATGCACAACATGAAAGTAAAACGGCTTTTGAAGTCCAATAAATTTGAAGTTTGGAAAGCTACATTCCATCAAGTGAAATTCACGGAATTTTTTTTTTGGCCCAGCTGCCTCAGCCTAAAATTCCATGACATCATGCATAGATCACATAACTTGTGCATTTCATCCAGAAAATAACTGTGAACCAGGAGTGGGAGAACAAACGCATATAAACCTATATTAAAAATGTTCATTAAATGGAATTGAATGAAACTTTCAAAGAATCTTTTACTTTCGAAAATTCGATATTTTGCAATGCATACACAAAATTGGATTAACTCATGTCTGAGAAGAATGATCTATTTTTATTGCTTAAACAATGTGGTAATATTGCCTCTGTTTGTAAAATAGATATATCCTTACAATCCACAATTTGCTCAACTGTGTTCTTCTTTATTGTTTTCTTTTGATATTAAGTCACATGAAATGTTTCAAGACCTACGTGTACAGAATATAAGCTATTGTCAGAACAGGGAGATTTTCGGGGAAAAATAAGTCATTTTTCAACAAAACAAAAATTCAAGTATTTGTTTTTTTTTTAACATATAAGCAAAATAGACGTCAGTAAGTCTAATTTTCCTCAAGATAATAAGTTCTTGCTATGATAATACAGTTATTTGTGAAGAGATTCCATGTTTTTGAATGGCAAGAAATGGAATGTTTATCCATGACTTGCTGTAATTCGTGTTATGACGGTCGATTCCGTTTTCAGTTGATAAGACTCTAGATAAATGTCAAACGGTTATATGATATTGTGGTGTTTTTGTTAAATGCCATTGCTCAGTATACATATTGTATACATCATTATCCCAATAGACTTTGATCAATATACATCGTTTTAAATAGATACACGTATATTCAAATTGTAAATCTTTTACCTTTTATCTTTACATGCGTAAAAAAGAAGATTTGGAAGGTAAGGTGAAAATAATCAATTCTATACTGAATGTTAGATAGACGCCTAATACATACGATGGAACATTACTTTTTGTGGTTATAAACTGGTCTGGAATGGTATGTCAGTTAAATGCTAGTAGTACTTTGTGCAATTGTTTTAACAGAGGACCCATGCCTTTTTGAACTGATTTTTAGGTGTGTTTAATTGTGTGATACAGTGGCCGGATTTAAAACGGGTAGGGTTGTGATCATGCCATAGTACTTTAAACCAGCCGCATTTTTGTGCCCGTCCTTGGTATCTGTGTATCTTGTTTCATTTTCACTTTCAGTTTACTTTTATGTTGCTGGAATATAAAGGGGCAACTAACTATTTCGCTGTACATATGTAAATTATGGTTTTGGGGCAAGCTGCAGTCTGACCTGTTGTGCAACGGTATTGAAGACCAGTGTGTGGTATTGTTATTTTCATGCCGATGGAGTTGTTGTCTCATTCCTCTTTCGTCTTCCATGGACGACTTTTTCTGAGCAACTTGGCGGGTGTTTATAGAAAAGCAGAGGACGCTTACACTACTTGTGCACCTGGTTCATGTCCCAAGTTTTTAGTGGAGTTGCTCGTTTACTTTTGTTACTTTGTATGTATTATTTTAGTTATTGCATGTCCTTTGTTTTGTTTGTCTGTTTTCCATGGCTGATCTTTGTCCATGATTACATTCATTTGATTTCCGTTAAAATCGTGGTTCCCTTGTATTCACCATATCGTCACAATATCGTCTTGAAACGACACAATGGACACTCAACCAAATTCATAATAAATCATTTATGAATGTTTAATTAATATTGCGAACTTTCGTTTCTCAATAGGTCAGTGTGTATAGTAAGCTTTATTTAATAGCCATTGTATAACACGCGATTCAACATTTAAATAATAACGGTATTTATAACAAAAATAAACGACATATTCCCAGCAATTAGAGACCGTTATCAAATTAATATATTGTACATTTCTTCTCGCGTGATAGATCTTATTGAGTAAGCGTTCTCACTTTCGTTTTCAAGATTTTTTTTTAAAATTTAGGAACGATTTGATTTGGGGCGCACAATGAATATAAAACAAATTACATACAAAACCATAGTTTTTTTATGAAGCATACAGACGAGTAACAAGGCAAAAGGACTGGATAAAATTCGATGTAAAATCCCAGGATCAGAGACAAGAAAAAACATGACCGACATGGGGATTATTAACCGGAAGTCCAAGAGTCCATTATATTGAGCGTTTTTACTTTATTCTCTTTTTCTTCTTCAGTGTACATATCTAATATTTTTGTTGTTAATGGCATTATATAGTGTATTATGTAGGATAGGATTCGCATACGCGCACGATGCAACAAACGTGACAAAATAGACAGAGATTGCCTCAAATATGTCTGAATGTCAAGGTAGATCGATAGCGTGATATTGGACTCTCGTAAACAGTTCTGTTAGCAACTAAGATATATAGCCACTTATAGAGCCCATTTTACATGATATCATGTGCTCTATGTTCAGATAATGACAAACCGTTCTTGAAATGTCATATCAAAAATATGTATTATACATTTTTCAATATAATCAAATCCACATAAAAAATTAAATTGTATTTGTATGTATGACTATTCAATATTATTGTCATTTAAATTAATATTTTCCCTACTGACATGCGTAAATCGATAGGTATAGTTCGGGTAGAATATTAAAGGTAAGACGAAAAAAATTAAGATCTATCGGAAGTACAATATAACACTAGTTAAAACATATCAAATTAATTTTCAAATGATATTATCGACAATTCTTTGAAAGAGTAATCAAGGGAACTAAGGTTATAGCGGTAATCAAAAGAATGTAATCCAGGGACAAAGACCAGACATGGAAAACAGACATACACAACAAAGAACATAAAGTAACTAAAATCATACATACAAAGTAACAAAAGTAAATGAGCAACTCGGACTCCACTAAAAACTGGGAGCATGGACCAGGTGCACCGGTAGGGTAAACGTCCTCTGCTTTTCTAGAAACACCCGCCGAGTTGCTCATAAAAAGTCAAGTCCGGGGTAGACAAACGAGGAAAGGAAAACTATGAACCGTTGAATAAATCAGTTTTCATGGTGCTGATGGATACACCATAACAATCCATGAGTTCATGATGACGACCATAAAACTTCTGTAGTGATGACTTCAATCTTGTAGCAACATAACCCTGTTCTACAAGCCTATTTGTTAGAGTTCTAGCGCGATACAAAAAGTCTGCGTAGTTTCGGCAAGCTCTGGCATAAGGTATGAGTTGTGATATGAATACTCCATACGCAGGAGCCGAAGTGATGTTGCCACAGATGGAAGGAAAGTTGACAATTCTGAATGAAAAGTCATCACGTTTGTCGTAAAGTTTGGTCAATAGTTTTCCTTTACCATCGATTTCTAAGTGTAGGTCAAGATAAGAGGCTGACTTCACAGTGTCTGTCGTATCTTTTATCTCAAGTTCTTTTGGGTAGATGCGATGTATCAAATCCCCGAAATTAGTATTGTTTAAAGATAACACGTCATCTATATAGCGGAAAATGAGATTGAAGGTTCTAGCCAAACAATATCTTTTCTTTCTGATCAGATCAGCTATAAAGTCAGCCTCATAAGAGTGAAGGAATAGGTCAGCTAGTAAAGGAGCACAATTTGTCCCCATTGGAATGCCGACCGTTTGTTGAAAAACACGTCCACCACACTGGACAAATATGTTGTCGATTAAAAATTCCAGCATTTTGTAAACATCTTCCTCTGTATATTTGGAAGATGATTTGGAATTATTTTTGTACAAAGTATGAGGAATCTCTACCAAGAATTATATATTTGTATCTAGGTGTACCATCTTTTTTGGAAAAACAGCGATGTATAATGTTTTTAAGTCGGGATTTTAACTGAGTATGGGGAATAGAAGTATACAGTGTTGAAAAATCATAGGTTTTAATGCTATTATATTCAGATAATAGTCTATAACTGATTGTCACCAAAAGTTCTTTTGAAATTTTCAGGATCCACATTGAATTAATACCACTACGGGAGTAACAGGTGTTGTGGTAGGACTGTAGACCCTCTTTGACAGTTGTGAGTATAGAAGTTAAAAGTTTTGAAAGAGGTTTGGTGGTACATTTTGCAGATCCAGCTATGAAACGTTGTTTGTATGGATTCTTGTGAAGTGTAGAATTCCAGTACATTAAAATTAATAAATCATGAACCAAATCTGTTATTTGACAACTTTCGTTTATCATTAGGCCAATGTGTAGTGTCAATACTATAACATGCAATCAACAACCAATATTTGGATATTAAAGGAACGTGATTGATAACATTCCCATCACTAATTGAAACACTGCATTCATGTTATTTACTAACGACTTTTTATTAGAGACATCTAGAAAAAAATCAGGAGGAATCGAAAAGTCGTTAATATTTTGAGTATTTAATAATGATCAACAAATATTATGAAACTAAAACCTTGAAGTTCAAAAAGTACTTTGTCTCAGTTTTTCCGGTCGACTTTTTTCTCTTCTTTTCGGAAATAGAGACAGAAACTCCTAGTAAGAAACATTAAGTATAGGTCATTTATTTATTCTGTAAATACCAATTTTCCATATTCGTGAACGTATAATTGCTCTATATGTATGAGATGCAAAATGTTTTGATGAGAATAAAAAAAAGTCTTATTTGCCTGATAGACAATTCATTCTAAACATGTAAGGAATTGGCAAGTATATTGCAATAATATCATATTGTTGTCTTAAATCAGATGTTTTACAAAAGTATATGCTGATTGGATTGTGTTAAACTATTTTCTCAATGATTTAAACTACACTTTAAATGTTGTTCCACATTCTTCTAGCTCAGCATCTGAAACATAACATTATTGTATTAGTTCTCTTTTTTTCTGTGGTTTTTAAATTTATAAAAATATAGTCATAAATGGACTTGTAACTCTGCAATGAAGTATTTGGTTGCAATTCCTCAACTTATTTTTCCTTCCAGGTGAATAGATATATTTAACCATGTTTAAAGGCAGCCATAATTTGATATTGATTCAAATAGTAAGTAGGAATATCTGTAGTGTTACGATTTTTACCGACAGTTATACATGAAATAATAAAGGGAAAAACCTCATCCATTTACAAATTTGATTAGGCTATTCAGAGTTTGGCATCCGAAATATTTATGAAATAACCCTTTGACTCATTGAGAAATAATACCATCGAACTAATCCTGATTTACTTTGTCTCTATGATGTATGTTGATCTATTTCATTGTGAATATTGTATGATGTATTATTGAGGGAATTGTGTGGTGTGCTTGTTTGTTGTTTCATTTCATTTTGACCTAACATAGAAGGATGGAGATTAATGCCTTATTGACTAGTATAACTTCACCCACAGCAGATTACATGCGTCTGTTCTTAGTCTGGAGATGTTTGTTTTAAATGTGTCTTTGTTACGTCATATATTCGAAAATAAAAGTACTACCATCAGATCATTTCTTTCGTTATGGATTAGAGAACTAGATAGTTAACTACATTAAGCATGCAAAATAAGTACAATAAATGTATATTATGTAAGCTTTTTTATTGATATAAACATATTTTGTTTATATGTAATAAGTATGGGTAATCTACTTAATTAAGGTGTCACATAAACTTCATATTTGAAACCAGAATCTGACAAAACACATTTAAACAGTCAGTTCTTCTCATTTTGTTACTAATCTGTGCAGATGTATGTTCTTTATGTTAATACGTTGATGTCGGACTCAGTATCAAAATAAGTTTGTTTTATTCAAATTAAAGTTGCCACTTTTGTATTTTTAAGTAGCAGTCTTTCTAAAAATCAGACAGGAGGTGATTCATGCATGTCAAAAACCCACCAAATTCAGTTCTATTTCTTGTTCAGAAACTGTTATAGCTTACATAACCAGACTTAGTTTTTCGCTTGGGGGTTGCGCTTTTGAGATAAAATGTATATCTATTGTACATGAAATTAGCACTTTGCAAGAGTTATCGTTCTTGATTTGGTTTGATTTGGTTGATTTTAGATGAGAGTTAAAGTGTAATTTTCTCAAAAATACAGGACTATTGTCTCATAAAAATATAGCATGTGTTGACCAAAAAAAAAAATCATCTGATCCATTGGTTTTTCTTTACCATGAATCACCTTACCACGGGCAGTGTCTGAATTTTATATGGAATGGTACTTAATGAATAATACTTATTTCTATATATCTATTTTGCATAGTTGTCTGTACAAATAACGGTATTTTACGTGTCCGGAAATTCGGGACTGTTCCAGTCTTCGGATTGAATTTATTGTAATAGTTTTGTCTCCATAATTACTACCGATAGCAGACGTATTTTTGTTTCTTATATGATAACACTTATGATCGAAATTTGTTTATCCCGTCTTTGAACTGTTATGAGTCGGAATGCAAAGCGCGACATCTCTGACTCAAGTAATATTTCCATCCTGTAAAAATCAAAAACACTGTTAGATGACTCACTTTTAAGGGAAAACGAAAATCTATTTTCTTATTCACGTCAAACTCAAACAGTAGATTCCCCCAGGCTTTCTTTTTGTCAGTATAGGGCAGAAAAAAGCATGATGGTTTTTTTCCGATTTCAAAACCACATTGTTCCAAAATTTGTTTTAATTCTGCAGCACCATTAGAGATTGTAGAAGTATTTATACAAAAACGTTATTTCTTACTTAATACATGCATTTTTAATATTGCTTTTTTTCTTTAAGGTAGGAACTTACGCATCAATCCCATTACCGATTAAATGTCCACCGGCGGTTTTATGGGAACGCAGAGCGGCTAGTTTTCAATGTGAGGGAAAACGTCGATACCATTGTTTGCTAGATGCATTGAATTCAAACAAAACCTTCGAAGTATATACTGAAGAATGTTACGAACCGCACAACTACATAGGTAAACATATGCCAGAAGTTTTTAAATACACGTTTGTCGAACATTTATTTAAAACACAAAAGCTTAGGTGACGCATTTGCCTACGATGATTAAACACTTGCATTGCCCTATTAAAAACATCGTATTTTGGTACTGCATGCATGTCAAAAAGAACTATCAAACACAAAAATCGCATCTGTAAAAAATATTTTGAGGGTTACTTTCGCATTGTTTACGGAATAGTAAAGTGATGAAATAAGGATTGACTGAAACTGAATTGTTGATAAGTAACATTGCTTTAATTCGTATATTCCCTTATTTTGTTCTTATGCCGATAATTAGGCGAAAAGAAATTTATGATGTATGTACGTTCCTTTATTTTTATTTCGATTAACGATTTAGTTCATCATTTGATTGATTTGAAATTAAAAAAAGAGAAAACATTGAAAAAAATAGTTAAAAAAAACAACAAAAAAAAACAAAAAAAAAAAAAAACAACCAAAAAAACAAAAAACAATCAAACAAAAGAAACAAAAGAAACAAAAAAGAAAAAAAACAAAAAACAAACAAACACTACCAAAAAATCATAAAAACAAACAAACAAAAACAAAATCAAAATCAAATCAAATACCCAAAACAACCTATTAATATTTAAAAAAAAAGCAAGGAAAACAAAAGAAAACATAAAATAAGCCAACATAATAATTATACAAACAAATGAATAACTACTTTAATAGCAAATAAAATGTAATTTAGTTAACGATTGTCATCGATAACATTTTACTAATACTATTTGATACATTAATAGGAAGAAGGCACGTCATAAGTGGGTATCTTACAGCTAATAAGTGTCAGTCAAGCAGATTTTCACCGTTTATATTTCGATCTAACAAGGGATCAGAATGTCCATATTATAAATCTCTTTGTACGGAGGAAGGACAAGTAACAGTATTTAACGGTTCATCCCGCGAAGACCGGGCCTGTCGTTGCGACTATAGAAAGGGTTATAACTATGTGACCAAGCCAAAGAACGCATGTCGCTGTCAACCTTTCGCTGAAGATTGCTCTTGCCACATAAAATATTGCCCTATAGGACAGTTCCTGTCACAAGGTACAGGTTACAAAAATTATGATGTATGTTCAGAAGAATCACAGTTTCAAAATATATTGCAATTTCATATTAAAGCTCTTGTTAAGATGTAATAAAAGTTACACATTTACAATAAAACTTTGCAATTGTTAACAGCATTAAATACTTCCGAACGACGATGTTCTGCTTTTTACGATAGACATGACTTTATTCGTCAATGAAACAATGCCATTTTTCCCGAGCACCACTGTGAATATGGTTTAAAAACAACTTCGTCACCGTATCATGTGCTTTTCATTTTCTTGTTTTTTAGATTACAATTGTAGAATCGATGCAGAAGTAGAGCCAGTTTGTGGAAAGTTGCTTCCATTTTACGAAAGGGGTGAAGGAAGGTAGAAACAATTACAAAAACAAACTCACAAAATAATAATAAAAAAAAACTCGTCAAACCTTGGATCAAAGGTTCTTTTTATTCAGTTCAGTATGGTTTTAAGCTCACGTTCAAGGAGAATAATAGGAAAAATCAGAAAAATGCAGGTCAAAACCCCACCAATCAGACAATATAATACCACTCAAGAATGCTTTCTCTATTTAAAAAGATCATTATTTGATCTCTGCATCACTGGATTTGCTCAGAACTTTTTCAATAGAATCTTAGAAAAATGAGGTTTTTGACAGAGTAATCTGCCCTTAAAATGTTCATTTTCATTTCATTTCAATGAAATTGTAACTCAATGGTCCATTGTGATATGGCAAATCTTGTCTATTTTCCTTGATCTGATGGTGCATTTAGCCAAATTACACTATCAAAATGATGATTTTTCATAACTTGTTTCACCGACTGCCTGACTCTTACAGGGACTAACACTTAATCCTTAGTGTAGTAGTTTGTTTTAATCTAATAAAAATGCATTATTAAGTTAACAAAAGACAGCTTAAGCTTGTTTTGGTTTTTGCTTTAAATATTTGATTGCATAAACAATAGTTAAAGCCAGATTGAAGTGGATTCCTATATTTTCACTGGTAAATTTCCTTGTTTTAAAAAAAAATATGTTACAACTGTATCCCGAAACACGTCTCCGACTAAGAATTTTGCTCAATAATGATGTTAGTTTTGTTTCATAAAATAACCAAACGAAGCCTCTTGTTTAACTCTTGGTACACCCGATATTTTTACTCTAGAATAAAAAAAGATTTTTTTCCTGGAGAAGATTCTAAAGTATTAGCAGAAAAAAGCCGTAAGTATAGAATGTTTTCTCGGAATTAAGTTGTAGAACTCAACTGAAGCATTGCATATAATTGATATAAGGCTAGTTGAACAATATTTAGATTCTTATGTCAAACCATGACCTAATTCTATAGAAACGGACAATTTATGGAATAAAGTCTAGTCTTGATGTTAGATCGTGCTTTTTCCACAATATACAGTTTTATATAGTTTGATGTAGTATAGTCAAGATACAACTTTTTTTCTTCTCAAATACATGTTTATATTGTAGCGTTGCTGATAACATCATTGGCCTGCTGTATTCTATTTATGCTATGCGTTTGGTTTTGCTTAATTTGGCAAGGAAGACAAAGAAAATCGAAGACAATAAATGGCAAGTTTTAGAATAGTTTACCAATGTGATAGCTTTTCAGGAGGGGACTTAAAAAAAGAAATCATTTTGAGACATATCTTGAGTGAATCCGAATAATATGGTGTCCCTTATCCTGAAAAGAGAAATTGTGACTTTATAAAATTTTTCGTCAAATAATGATAACCAAAGCATTTCTGCAAAATCCCCAAAATATGTTTCATTGAAAAGTTCCGTTCAATAGATTATGTACTAGTTTAATGAACTACCTACATCTAAAGTACAAAACAAATAATGATAGTAATAACTTATAATGAAAGAGACATCTGATATATCTTTTTCCGCTTCATACTTACACCTTAACTAATACTTAGACGTTTGAAATCTAAACTTTATGACATACGTATTGATTATGAGTTTCCACTTTTAACTTTCCTTTTCTTGTGATAATATACCATCACATCTCAAGCCTATGTTAACATTGATCATCCGTTGCTGCTAAGGGGTACGAGAATCTTGGTTCCCTTGATTATTCTTTTAAGAACTATTCATAATATAAGATTAACTACACATTAATCTGTTTGTCAATGTAAAATATTTGAAGCTAGATTCTGTCGTATCCGAAATACTAGTGTTTGCACACGATTCCATTGCTGGAATAGATTTTTTTTTGCATTTAGGGCAACAAACAAATAACTCAGATTTCCTTCATTTTCCATGTATATAGGCTAATTTTCTACGGAGCCTCAGTAGTTTACCATATGCATAGTGTAGCCATAAGTTTAATGTAATGATAATTTGAA
Source organism: Perna viridis (assembly GCA_037379345.1). Classification (NCBI taxonomy): domain Eukaryota; kingdom Metazoa; phylum Mollusca; class Bivalvia; order Mytilida; family Mytilidae; genus Perna; species Perna viridis. Next base: position 39,853,058 of record CM074511.1, on the reverse strand, counting down.
AAAATCATTTTATGCTTTTGTTTGAAATCAATTTTAGACAAGAATCATATCATAAAAATGTTTAAATAATTTTGTTTCGTTGATTGTATTTACAGTTGAATAAAATAAGTGAATGCATGAACACTTCGATAATTTCCAACAAACAAACACAACTCTAAATTGTATAAGTATAGGGTATGTAAGTCTCATTCTAGTTTCTTTTTCTTTACCGGAATTTACGACGTAGATCGTTTTGAAAACCGAAGACCGATCTGCATTTCATTGATTACTTTCGGGTACAGCTGTATAACAATGCAAAATCTTCTATTTAATGTTTTTTCCTTAATACCTTTATCGTGTAGAAATAAATATTGATATTTTTCATTTTTTATCGGTATTTTTAGTCAAAAAGATGTTTTGCCTTCAACACTGAACTCAACACTGTCTAAATGACAAGTCTCCATTCTCGTGAAATCCAGGGTCACATGACGAGACTTATGCACCCTATAGCAATTTTACCGCAAGAATTAGAGACAAACTGTGACTATGTTTTTAGTAGTTCTGGCTTTTATCGGATATATTTTGCAAATAAAAATAACGCTTCACTCAAGATTTTCAACGGAAAGGTGTAGAATTGTTTGAAACCTAAAATAAAAATTTTATTTACTTTTTTCTTAGAAATTTATATTCAAAAGGACATTGATGTTTCAAAAAATGTATCACCCAACTGACGAACTTAAGCAAATAGAAAATGTCTTTAAAACGAAGAAGAGAAATCGTTTAGTAATATTAAAAGGTAAGACAGACAAACGTCGTGCAACACAAATTTTTACATTTCATAAGGTTATTTTAGACTTTTTATTTAAATGACAGTATATGGTAACATTGCTGATTGTTGGCTGTAATATATTATTAAAGCTCCCCTTAAAGTATCACCAGGACGTTATTTCGTGTTGGAAAGTAAAATTCGTCTAAGCCTTGAATTTTTCCCATCCCTGTGCATCATAAAGAGACAGGCTACTAATTTCCAAATTCCCGTATATTATTTATATTATACTGTAGTTTTATTATTAAGTATATTATAAGATAATAATAACACAATAGGATATGCCTATTTGAAAAATGGCAATTTGTTCAGGAAACAGAAAGGGTTAGAACAAAAGCAAAGAAAAATGACACGATTGAAATTTGCCAGTTGGCTTTGTACTTCTGTTTTTGCTTCGTCTTATTTGCTATTATTTTTTAATTTAATCAACTTTTCCCCTGTATCTAAATGTAAATTAGTATATTCTAATAGTTTTGATATGATAATATTTCAGTGATATATTGGACAATAACTATGTCAATTATCATTTGCACTGAATTTTGTTTTGGTTGACAGGTGTTTTAGGATCAGGGAAAACGGAAACAGCCCATAAATTCTGTTCAGACGTCAAAGGAAAATATTCTCTTTTGGCTGAAATAGCACTAAGCAGAAGTGTACCTTTTATAGAGTCACTTGAAAATTTTGTCACAGAAGATTTAAAAATTGACATTTCATACGGAAAATATAAAACTGTAACAAGTATCACCAGACATTTAGAAAAATATTTAAATGTTAAAGAAAGAAAAGGATTTCCATTTCTAATAGTGGTTGACAATATTGATTGTGATACAGTAGCAAATTACAAGAACCTGGTCTCGTTCGTTTCCTTGATAGACAAAATATCTAATTTAGACATCATGTTACTAACAAAAGACCAAAACTTAAAAGGACACCTCAAAGGATGGAATTGTGATGAAGTTCACTTTGACGGAATGAGGGAAAAAGAATACCTTAGTCTCTTTGCTTTAAGTGGATACACAGACGGCAAAGCTATTAAAAATTTAGTTAAAGTAATTGGTGATTTACCCATAGTACTAACATTTTCGATACATTACATGGATTCAGCTAAAAAAACACCAAACGGTTACATAGAAGAATATTGCTCAAATCAAAGAGCAATAATGAATGTGTTAGATATGCAACCAGGACTTGATAAATCAGTAATAAAATCGCAAGAAGTACCAATTAAATTCATTAGAAACAAACTAACACAAATGCATCACGCACATGAACAAAATGTGGGCACAGAGAACCCTAAAACTTGGAAAGTTTTCACATTAATTCCATTTCTTCGCTTTCGGAACGTCTCGACAACTGTACTAGAGGCTTGTTATTACCATTTGACATCATGTGATTGGGACGAGAAAAAAATTGAAGTAGATCATCTTTCAAAGACTCTTGCTTCGGTATCTGTTTGTTCACTTACCTGCAAAACACTTCCCAGAATTCGACTTGTTTCACAGGAAGCAAAAAATGACAGCAAAGTTATGTATGATAGACTGCTTCAACAGGAAAAGCGAATTTTAGAACTGAAATTCCATGAAGCAACGATGTACACATTACAAATGTTAATTAAAGAGTGGAAGGAGGATACCAATGTTGACAAAGAATTAATAAGCCTCTTAAACATGTTTTGCTATGAGATTGATATTGACGCAAGAACAGATATTACTGTTTATAGAAATATGCAGTTCATACGTCATGCGAAAAAAGTCCTAAATGAAATTGAAAAGAAAGTTAATCGGAAGAAATCTGACGAGGAGAAGTTTTATATCTCGTATCTACATTGTGCCATTGGGTCAACGTATCTGTTCGAAAGAACAAAGGCCGAGAAGGCTCATTTGCACTTGATGAAAGCAAGGAGAAGTGCACTTTCGATCGTTGCTGATTCTTCTCGATTCACGAAAGATTTCTGTACATTCAGGCAGGACAACAAAGATAGAAAAGAAGATGATTTTGAACTTGATGTAGAAGAAATAAACAAAGTTTCTCAAAGGATCTTACGTTATCATTTTCAAGAAGACTTCGTGAAAGGTTTCATTTTAAGAAAACGTCGGAATCAAAATGATGTCGATGTTATTGACAAAGAAGTAAACAAAGAAATCAATCTACGACTAAACACATCACACTATCTTTCAGAGGAAGAGTACAATTACCTTTGTAAAGAAAGCCTTGCACTTCCCTTACGCATGGTATCGGGGCTTCTGTTGAGTGAACTGTTTCTCCGAATTATTCATAATAACGGTCGAGCTTTGAATGAATTAAAATATATCATTCGGAATGACAAAACAACAAGAAGTGAATATGATCTGTTGAAAAGAGCTTGTTATGCTGAATTTCGTACTGCGGATGCCTTTCGTGTAATTTTGGAACGCCATTTAAAGAATGAAGTAAGGTTAGACTCGATTGATCTGTTTTCCTGCCTTGAAAGTAAGAGAAGTGGTAAAATGCTGATGCAGTGGAGCAATCCTTTGTTTACACGAGAAGATACAAAGAAAGATATTGATTTCTTTAAACAGTTGATAGAAGAGTCACCAAGGTCATGCTTTGATTTTGGAATTGTGAAAATGACCAAAAATTCTAACATTCGGCATATAGCATTGTGTCGTAGAATTTTGCTGCGATATCTGGCAAGAAAATATAAACAAAGTGACAATGAAGACGACAAAACACACATTTTTGACGAAGGAAAGAGAGAAATAATTTCTCTGAAAAAAACCTTGCATAAAATGGAAGATAGCTATCTTAAATACTCATGGTTATCAATGTCTTTAATTTATATAGAGTGCGGAAAGTTTTTACTTCTTTCCGACAATAATCATGACTCGGATGAAGCACTAACCATGTTTGAGAATGCTTTGCTTATAGAAAAAAGTCGAGAAGCGTTTTGGACACGCTTTACCTTTCAAGGATACAAAGGCAAAGTTCGATGCTTGTTGAAGCTTGAGAAAAAAGACGAAGCCATTCAAATTGTACAGAAAGTGACGGGAGAACTTAAGGGAACAAATCGCGATAACGTGCGATTCAAATTGGAGCAAATTCTGAAAAACTCTCCATAAATGAAGGATTCTCAACATATGTTTTATTTAAACATTAACTATAAAAATTGATGTTCAGTTTCGTTTTAGAATATGGAATTGGTATATATATTGTGTTTTAAACGTCGCCTTGTATTAATTACAATATAAACTCAATACATTAACACTTGATTTCACGTTGAGTTCAAGAACCTTACACTCCTAAAGAAATAATGATCTGCATGTACAAAGGAATGCCAATCCAGTTATACTTAAGACAGCAATGAAATACATTGAATTTACTAAACGGTTATATAACTCTTTTTGCAAAGATTACTTTATTGACAGTTTGTTATTGCACTGTACCGTGACTATAGGCCTTCATAGAACATTTTTTTCCTTTGCTTTAATGTAATACGAAATGTTGGTACCATATTTAACCGATTTCGTTCAAAAATATATTACTGTATAAGACTTTTATTTTTATGGTGTTAATTTCATGGCGAAGTTACGTAAGAAAAAACTTAACAAGCCACCCCAACTGTCATTTAAAGTAGTATACATGTTTGGTTTTATCATTGGATATGAATTAAGCCTTCCAATTAAAAGGAGGACAAATGACCTGGACAAAACCTGTTTTACTTATATAAAAAAGTAAATCGGTGTATTGAATCACCGCTTTTTACAATATGCAAACTATTTGTAAAGACGATGTTGTTAAAAGTTCTTCTGTAATAATATAATTTTAAGATTTGCTTATTAGGGCTAGAACTTCCATTCTCAAATAAAATTTGACCTTGTATATAATGCACCACTATGTTGCTTAATTGCTAAATACCTCGACAAACAGGAAACATGCAAAACCTCTTATAAAAATTTAAACAATCACTTCCGTACTGCTGGCGTCACTTTCGACAGAATGATTTCGGGCCATTCATATTTCACAGCATAAACATATAAAGAATGTCGTTAACTCCATTTCCCTATCTTTATGTTTTGTTTTTAGTATATTACCGCCATCAAAAGGTGCACACTATAAAATAGTCAGTGAAAAGACTCCTTGAAAAGAATACCAAAAAGGAAATTACAGTAAATAAATAAAAGAAATCTGTGAAAAGTCAGTCCATGAAACTTTGATATTGATTTGAATAAGTAGGAGTAATAAGTCTTTCTCTTAGTGAGAAAGCGTACTTTTGATTCACTCCTGGAGGGTAAATTAAAGATAATGCTACTGAGAAGAGGAGTTTTATTCTTAATTTGAAAGCATGCCCGGCATATATCCGAGTGAAATATCGACAAAAATAAAAACAAATTTGAACATCTTCCGAAACTTAAGTATTTTTTTCAATCTTACTGTCTTTTAGCCTGAAATAATATTTTAACCATATTTTGCCCTATATGTCTTAATTCTCTTGATTACTCTTTGGCCGCAATGTGTAGAATTATTTGTAGACATATTTATGGTCTTCTTCAGCAATAGGCATTGGCGGACATTTTGTGCTACAAAAGAATGTAACCAAAACAGATATTTTAAAATAAGATTTCCTTATGTTTTATATACATCAAATTATATTTACAATATTGAAAGAGTAATCGAACATATTTGACTACATAATTATGGCATAGTTTTGAAATGGGTATTTTCTTATTATTACATGTTCATTTATCTCATCATGTGTTTGTATATCATTTCCACGTTAGGTTTTGTTTCTATTACAATAATTATGAATATCTCGCTTTTGTGAAAGCTGTTCATATGGCTTGCTTTCAATACACAAAGTGCATGTTACAGTATTGGTTTCGATTCTGTTCTCAATTCGATTTACAATATCCCCAGTGGAGTTAGTGGTAGTTATATCCGGTATACTGACTTGAGTATTTACGCACTGGCTAGGTTGAACATCATTTATTGACAAAGCAGGAGAGTTCCGCGGATCAAGATAGTTGTTTTCAACATCATCGGCCAAATTGTGCAATTCCATATCTAGTTTACTGTCCCTTATACTCAAATAAGAATTTCGCTCGTTTATTACTTCGTGTTGAGAGGGGACATCTTCAATTTCGTCATAAGCATTATAGGGTGAATTTGCTTCATTTTGAGGGAGTGCTGCAATCGACAATTCAGGACAACTTAGTTTTCTTCCTTGCACTTTGTAGCGAAAATAACTTCGAATTTGTAACATCAGTATACAGAACAAAATTAATACAATAACGACGCCAATAGAAACTATATAATACAATGTATCTTTATTTTCTGAAAGAAAACAAAGTATTTATCAAAATATCAAAATGTACTGACAGTTGAAAATGAAATGCTGAAATATGTTTATGATTTTGTAATCAATTTACAAAGATAAAAATACAAACATGCAAATGAAAAACTAAATTTTTCTATTTTGTTTTTTTCGTTTTTGTTATCACGTTGTTTTATTATTTTTTATTTTTTTTTGTTGGAGAAGTAATATCATCGATTGTAAGTCTCTACTTTGGACGAAAGTGCATGATTAATGTTTGAAAGAGTAATCATGGGAACAAAGGTTCAAATGTTAACCGAAAGTAGATCATATAAGGATGGAGACTAAACAGGGAAAATAAACATAAAGAACATGAAATAACAGAGAACAAAAAAAAAAAAAAAAAACACAAAAAAAAACACAAAACAAAAACAATAAGCAAACTCAGACTCTACTAAAACTAGGAACATGAACCATGTGCACTGGTAAGATAAGCGTCCTCCGCTTTTTGGAAATATCCGTCTCGAGTTTTTAAAAAAATGTCATGTCCGAAGTAAAAGAAAGAGGGAAGGAAAACTATGACGAAGTGAACAAAGCGGTTCCACGGTAGGGATAGATACATTAACACAAGTTTCCAATATGAATAGAATGTGAAGCATGTAAAGTTACATATTTTTTATCTTTTAAAAGACAACAAAAGTGACACATAGTAATCCAAAGTCAGGAATGTGTCTTTCTCTCGATGTCTTAATTTGTCGGAAATAATATTATGTGATAGCTTTTGTCATGATGATTTGTTTCACTAAAAGAGTAGTAACCATTTTTTAATTTTACGAAATTTGGAAAAAGATCAATTACTGATTGCATCGTAGTAGTCTTATCCTCTTTCGATACTTAGTTAAAGTATGATTTGCATTTCTATTGATATACTAATTTGTTGTTGTTGCCGATAACATAATAACTAACAGAGAAAAAGTAAAGAAAACATACGCAGTACCTACATACATTTGAAATGACAAGTCAATGATAACAAAGAGTAACCACAGAAACCAATATTTCAGCGGTGATTATAAGAATATATTCCGAGGATAAAGACTATACAGTAAAAATAAATACTAACAATATAGAACATGTAATAAACACGTATAAAATAGGTACTCCGGTTAGATTAACGTCCTCTTTCATTAAGCTCACCTGGCCCAAATGGTCATATGAACTATTGCCTTACTTGGGGTCTGTCATCGTCGTTAACTATTTCCCTCTTAAACTACTAGACCAATTACAACCATACTATGAATGTTTCAGATTTTTTGCATAAAACTGATGTGTGGATGTCTTGACCCATTGAAAAATATTGCGCCGTTGTTAAAAATAAAACATAGGGATCAGGCTGAAATACACCGTTTAGTAAGTATTTTTAGCATAATGAGATCTATCTGTAGTTAAATTTTCTCTAAATCTGTTAAACTATATTGGAGGATATTTTCAAAGTATTGATATTTTTAATGTTATTACTTTTAAAAAGTTATCCCAGAAACTACTGGACAGAATTCAACGAAAACAATGTTACTAATTCAGCAAGGTAAGCGATTCAGGTTGTCTAGAGACTCTAGTTTAGAAACAACAGCCGAGTTGCTAATAAAATGTCACATGCAGGGTAGACAAAAAAGAAAAGAAAAAACTATGACAGAGTAAACTAATCGGTTTTCATGGTGCAGATGGATAATAACGATCCACGAGTTCATTATGAGTACCATAAAATTTCTGTAGTGATGACATATCTTGTAGCAACATAATATTTTTCAAGAAGCTTAATTGTGTTTCATTCTTTCATTTCAAGTCTTCATTGTTTTCTTTACTGAGATGTGTGTTTAATTGTTGGTAAGCGTGAGTGGTATTGACCTCTTTTTATCGCTTTTGACTTTCATTACGAAGCATGCGGGTTTTCTCTACAGAAGCAAGAATAAATAACTTTGTATAAGCACCTACTTTCATCCCTGATGCTTGGTAGTTGTCTTTTCTGTATTATCGATATTGTTTTGCCCACAGATACTGGTTGCTTGATACTTGATACTTTGGTGTTTCTACTTTTCATTTTTATTTATTTTTATTTACCTTGATGCTTTATTGCTGGTTTCGATGTTGTTTCTGCAATAAAAACGGAGACACATTAGTAGCACAAAGGATAAAACGAAGAAGTCATGATCTTTATAAGGCAATTCTAACTTCAAAATATGGTGTTTTAACATGTTGTTAAACCTTAAAATGTTTTAACAAATTTTGCATTCGGATAATGTTTAGTCAGTTTCGAAATGGATAGTCTAATCCACAGATATTAATAATAGATCAGGTTACTTCACTAGGAAGGTAATGTAAAAAAAGAACCAAAGAAAAGAAAGACAAAAGAAACATAATATGTGCAAAAACCTACAACGAAATAATCGGAATATATGGCATTTTGTTTCTGATGGTGACTTTATATAATGGTTTATATAATGAGAGCCCACAAGGATGAGCCCTGATATCAACCGTGATGAAGTCGCTATCTAAAACAAAATATTGTTTATTTCTTTTATTGGAAGTTTGCTATTTATTGAAGTTGATACTCTATATCTAAAAAATACCGCTGACCGTCATGATTTGTGATACGGCCCAGTAAAAAATTAGCACGTGCGTCATTTGATGAAGCGATATTGCAGCAGAAGGGTGGTATATTACAAGATCAATATGTTAACATATGTTGTGCACTATCATCAAGATTATTTTAAGGATTATTTAAATCATACAATGGTGAGTTGCGACTTCTTGAAATTAAAGTCACTCCAGTTGACTCATGATTAAAATAGTGCTTTAAAGTAATTAAATCAGCTACATAACTCGTAAGAGCATCATGTTTTTTCCAGAATTTTTTTTCTTCAGGACAAAAGAAGACGAATTACATGTAAATGTATGAATAGAGAAATCTGAATCGCGACTTTAGAAAAGTGTAACGTATTAATTTAATATCTTATTTCAGGATAAATGTTTAGAGATTTGTAATAATACTGTACATATACCGTATATTTTTGTATTTGTTGCAACGTCATAGTAAAACGTAATTTCATTGGCCTCCTCTAAAAGGGATTCCTATGCGGGTATTGGCTTTTTGCAAACTGACCCGATAATTTCTTGTATCGTGTCAGATAAAAGCATTATCAGTAAGTACACATCAAAGGAATTTTGCTTAAATTATCGATAATTTTATATATTGTCAATTTGTTAAATGTTTCCATGTCCCAAAATATATAGCAAAATTAAAATACATTCGTTAATTAAAAAAAGCAAATGTCAATCATTCAATGCGTGACTACAATGATTAATTGACATTTCCAATTTCTACAATCTGAAGGCATTTTTAGAAAAAAAACTGAAGACACTTATTGATAGGCCTGGATATATACATGTATATTATATATATATATATTACCTGTATGTATTGTTGTCAGTGAGGTCACAGTTGATTCTACAAGAAACAAGATTAATTTACTCCGTAAGAATGAACAAGAAGTGTACCTTGTAAAATTCACTTCGGAAAGTAAATGTTTGTTTAAGTCTTAAAATAAAACCCTATCGAGTCAGACGATGAAGGTAAAAATCCATCTCTCATGCTGAAAAAAAAATAAACGTATAAATTTTGTGATCACAATGCTTCCTTTTCGGTGTTTATGAAAATTAATAAAAAAAGAAAGGAATATATTTTAAATTCATTTTTATATAATTATCAAAACTAAAATTCATCGTTGTTATAATAAAAGTATGAAAAGTATCAATATAAAAAACATCAATTATCCTATTTAATAAAAAAAATGGTAGCTTTAACTTTAATACGCATTCTTAACCACTATGAAAAAAAAACCCTTTACCATATAGCTGCACTAGATGCATATAAGAGAAGACATCATTTGTAAAGGTTGTCTGAACACCAACACAACCATGTACATTGTTGCAACTAAAAAAAATTAAATATGAAACATATAACAGGCAATCATTCAATAATTTAAATTAAATGTATGACGATATGGGGAAGCCTGCTATTCTAAAGCAGTAAAACCATAATTAATGACAAAAATGGGGCACTGAATGAATTCTAACTAGCAGTTCACTTATGAATGATGGTGGAATAAATTATCTATGCTGAAGAATATCACACTCTTATGTTTAAATTAAATTTGATAAGTTATTTAATGAATGTATACTGGTTTTCATGTAAAGCATTCTAGTAAAATGTATATACAAGGCGAAATATATATTTAATCGTGAAGAATAAAGTTGTCTCCCGTTTTAAAAAATGTAAGTGCATTGCATTAATGTTTTTTTCTAGACAGTGGAAGCTTAAATAGATTATCAAAACATGTCAATGCTTTGAAGGATTAATAAAGGGAACCAAGATTTGATTAAAATCAAAAGAATATATTCCAAGGACAAAGACTAGACAGGGGAAATGGACACTCACAAAAAAGGAAATGAAATAACCAAAATAAACGCACAAAGAAACTGGAGTAAATGAGCAGTCTAAACTACTCTAAAAACGGAGCCCAGATGTACCGTTGGGATAAGCGTTCTATTTTTCTAGAAACACCTGCCGAATTGGTAAAAAATGTTACATTCTGAGTAGGCGAAAGAGAAAAGGGAAACTATAACAAACTGAACAAATATATTCTCATGGTGCAGATGGATACACCATTACGAGTTCACGAGTTGATGGAGACAACGAAAAACTTTCGTAGTGATGACTTAAAACTTGTAGCGACATAACCCTGTTCCAGAAGCTTAATTATAAGAAATGAAGCAGGATACAAAAAGTCCGTATAGTGTCAGTAAGCTTTATCACTACGCATGATTTTTTTATATAAAAATTCCATACGCAGGTACAAAAGAAAAGTTTCCACAGGAAAGATGACAATGTGGAATAAGTATTTATCACGTATGTCGTACAGTTTTGTCATGAGTTTTCCATTTTCACCGATATCTAAGTGTAGGTCAAGATATGAGGCTGACTTCAAAGTGTCTGAAGTGTTCTTTATATCAATTGCGATGTATGTAATCCCGAACTTTAATCTTTTAAAGACAACACGTCATCAATATAGGCAAAAACCGGTATCAACGATCTGAAGCAATCATGACAACATATTGTTAAAACAAATAAGAATATGTGAACTTTCTATCTATTAATAACCTGCATGATTCTAACGTGGACAACTACTTTTACTACGAACACGTTTATAAAACCAGAGCCTTTTCCACTGTTTCACTGTTATATGAACCGTTGTTTACCCCCTACCCCCCTCCCCCCGGCTGGAAATAAGGAGGACAGACACGCGTAAGTAGTTGTCGATATCGACAAAAAGGCTTTTAAAACCTAATTAAAGAGTGAAGACCTTGCTCCTCTTTTTCAACTATCGATTTCAATAGTTACATTCTAGCTTATCCTGTGTATTAAGTTTTCATTCCGTTACTGGTAAATTAAAACTCGAAATTCAATTTAACTGAATTTTTAGGCTTATACAATGGGTACTTGTCAATAAATTATAATCGTCACATGATCTTACTATTTCGTAGTGTTATTTTCCGTCATCAATAGCTTCAGTATTTAATGAATGTATTTTCTTTGCAAATGGGCCTGTGCTTTAATGGTTAAGACGGTGAAATATTGAAGCCTGACATGTTAATGCTTTCGAAACATTTGAGTGCGATTCCGTTTTTTTGTGACGTCCCCTCTTCTCATTGATGTTCCTTTGTTTTATTTGTGACTTTCCTAATCATCACTCTGCCTCTTGTTATATCGTTTATTGAACCCATATGTGGTTTGTTCGTTTTATCTTACAGAATTCAGATAGAATAAAAAAAATAACTTACAATTCTTCCTTACAGTTACATGTGTGTTGGCATTGGAAACCATAAGTGTTATGTTTGCATTTTACACAAGGTTCACCGTTTTCAGACAGAGTTCCAAGAGGACATTCTAAATAACAAAAAAATACCAGTTTTATATATTTTAAATATCGATTAGCTGTGCACGTGTTTCAAGGAGTAACCTCTCATCAGCAGCATTAAAATCAAATATGAAGGAAGATCACAATTAAAATATTAGTATACAAAAGTACTTAAAACCAAATATATCGAAAGATTGGTTATTGTTTATTCTTGAGTACTTTTACAAAACAGAATTAAATATGTTCAATTCCTTGTGGTAAGATAAGTTACTCAAATATACTGAAACCCTATGATATAACACAATCTCTTTTTATCTATGAACGATAGAGTTTGTTATTGTGCATTGAATGGATCATACTGTTTGTTTTATTACTGGCTGATAGCTTGTATGATAGGCATAGAAATGTGTATTATTACTTGCATGAGATATTGAATTGATCTTATATTGGTGTTATAGATATATGTATCCGTCAAAAGTTATGATTTGTAAAACAAAGGTGTACATGTACTGTTCTCTTGAATATGATGAACTTTAAAGAAATCTTACTATTGCACTGCATATCCATCTCAAAATGGTTGTAGCAGCATTTGTATTCTATCGCACCATACGCTAAAACATTTCTAAAATGGTAAGATGTACCATAAAAGTTATCTTGTAAAATTCATTTCTACCTCCTTTGCTCGATAAATTTTAGTATGAAAGCTTGTTTTTGAATAACAATATCATTAAAGTTGGATATGTTTAACGTATGACACTTAAAGTAGCACTCCATATAAAAATCATGCAAAATGTTTTATGGTTGGAAAGTCTACATATTTTTATTTTTGATCTTTTGTTTAAAATGTTATAGTAAACAGAAATCAATAAGTGGCTTTTCATATAACCCTTGTTCTTAGGGGATAAAATTACATAGAATGTACTGTACAATTCAAAATTAAGATAGATAATTTTGTAAATGACTCTAAAATACAAAAGAAACTGTTGGATTTTCAATATGGATTATCTCTCTGCAGATTGGAATGAATAATTATGCATTTCACCATATAGACCTATAAAGCAACTTGATAACAGAAATAAGAATGTGTAGCCTTTTTCTATGTGGTGTATGACATATTGTAGAATTTAATGATTCTAACAATGACTACTACTTAAAAACATTTCTTTTCAAATGCCAAACAGGATGATACTTTTTTTAAATATCGTATTACAATCATGTCTTAAAATGCCACTTCTATATATAGGAAAAACAAAAAAAGTTGCTTCATAAGTTTCTGATATTGATGTCCAAATATTAGATGCATCATAATTGAAACGAGAATCAGGATACTCAAGATTCGGATGGACAAAAAAAACATAAACATAGAAAACATCATAAAAAACAGAATAAAAAAAAATAATACACAAAGAAATGTAGGAATAAACTGTCTACATTTCAATTACTGAAACTTAGAGTACAGAACAGGTGCTCCTGAACGGTAAGCGTCCTCTGCTTTTCTAGAATCAGCAGTCGAGTTGTAAATATGGTATCAAATCCTTTGATCATGTAAATATATGTATTTAAAAAAAACTACTTTCTTGATTTGTATATGTAATTTTGCAGCTGAAAAAAATTAAGGGATTAAAATTACAATTACCTACCTATCAAATATGACAAAAGACAAACATGCAGACATTTTCCCCGTTTGCTTTTAGTGCATATACTTGTGCTAAACATTGCAATAGAGCAAAGCAAAGAAAATATTCAACAAACACATCCATTTTTTTCCCAAATCAACACATATTGTTTGTATACAAACGTTTAATTGGGCACTTCCTGTCAACAATTACGAAAAAAACAAGTATTTTCAATTTAAACTAACTATAAATACAATTGTAAATTTAGAGCGGAAAGAATGATCTAAAATTAAAACAAGTTTGGGTAAACCATTAGATAACAAATTTTTCCAAAAATCAAATCAAAAAGTCATTTAAATGATAACTATTTCAACAAGGTTGTAATATATAAAACAAAAAAGAAAACGAACTTGGTGTCTATAGCCCACAAAAGGAGATGCCACTCTCGTGGGTAAATTTGTAATGTTTTTTACAAGTATATTTTAGATAAGTTGAAAAGATAGATGCATAGAACATATTATCTATGAAAGGGAAATCAAGGGAACTAGGATAACGACAAGACAAAGATAAATGTGCATACTTCTCTCACAGAACCTGTCCAACAACTCATCAGCCTTAGGTAGATTTTAGGTTGAAAAAAATATTCCATTGTTGTTACTTAATTTGTTCTTCGATCGTGAAAGAAGATTTTATAGGTTCGCTGGGTTATTGAAAAGCTAATGAATAAGTTCAATTTACATTTTATTTCATAAACATAAATAATTGTTCAATATATTTTATAATGAACATTCTAATATGACGTGCTTCAGAGTTCTTAAGACCACAGTCGTGGTAAAAAAGTGTTAACAAATGACCAACAACATTAACGTATGACGCTTCTTTCTTTACGGTCTTTTTTGGCAACGTCATAGATAAGTGCTACCCAGTTTTACCGACCCTACAATAGAATTTTGGTCTATAACACGGTCGCCATTTCGTGCATCACATAGGATGCGTTGTGTAAGAAATATGAAAAAAAAAAACTAGTCATATAAGAATCGAAATAAATCATGGAAACCCCAAACCCGAGGTAAAATAATGCGGCATAAATTGCCTGTCCGTGGTAAAACAATGATAAAATGAAGTTCCCACGATTAATTTCTGAATTTTGTCCAAAACGATATGATATTTCTTCCTCGTTGTGACTAATGATTTCCGTTAAGGCACCAGACAGAAGAAATGCAAATAAATTGTATGTAGTCACATCCGTTTGATTAGAGATTTTGTGCTCATTTTCAATTGTTTTGTTATTAGTTCATTAATTAACTAATTAATTAATAGGTTTAAGGGTTCCCAGGGCTTTGTCCTGCTTACTTGTTGAACACCATGAACAGTGTCTGAAACTTTCACGTTGTAATGAAAACAATTTGAAACATAAAGAGTGGGAAAGGTATTCTATGTTATTACATGTATATAGAAAGAAGTGATATCGAATGCTCCCAGTGTAAAAAAAATCGATAATTCACACTATGAAATAAATTCGTTAATTTCACTCTCGAACTTTCTCCAGCCAAAACATCAAAACACAAATACCAATCCGCCTTTCACAAAACTTTAAATTTATGTTGAAAACAGCAACGAATAATGGAGGAAATCTATTTAATATATGAGATAATCAACTGGTAATCCTGAATAATAAAAATAAGATCACTCGTGCCAAGAACGTATGAAGGTGTGAATCGTGCACGGAACAAGTTTCTCTCACTCGTTAAATCTAGGCGTAGTTCGGCACTCGTGATCGTATTTTGGTTATTCAATCTATCCAATTAATTATCCTATTATTATTTTCAAAACAATGAGAGATGAAATTAATAAAGATTAGCAAAATTTTGTCATGCGTTTTAAGTACTCCTCTGTCTACAAGCAAGCAAACTGTGTAATAGATGTGGCACATAAAAAAACCCATAGATTTTATTGCATCATCTAATTAATTATGCCTTATAACCTCCAAAAAAACCCTAAAAATGTTTGTCAAGTGTGGTTTTTAAGCTATAGTGTATGTAAATCTCGGCACATGACTCCGTGGTTCCACGAAAACGGGTCCCAATGAAACGCGGCAATATTCTCTCTACTAAGATTTTCTCTTCGCTTCTTTGTCACTTCTCCCACAGATTTCACTTCTTCTGGTAGACAAAAAGAATTTCGTGGTATATAGATTTGACAGAATGTTATGTCGGACTCTAATATTTTTGCCCTTTTTATTTCGTTAAATGTCTCCCAAGTGTCTAAAAGTCTCATACAATTTAATTACGATAACTGATTGCCTATTATCGGCTTGTAGAATATGTTTGTATTATTCAATTTTCCTATTTTTTTATACATATATATGCAAACAGGAACTTTTTTTTTCAAATACCTGCTTGTCTATTCATGTGTCATTGTCATTGATTTCTATTGATTGTACCATTTTATAGTTTAAAGGACGTTAATATTGTTGATATCCGATTCATTTCCTTTATTGCAAGAAGTATGCCTTGTGTATTTTTTTCCTTTTCTGTATTCTTTGACAATGGAATATACTGATGCATAAAAAGTGGTGAAAAATTGCTCCCCCAAGTTCATATGTAAATAACTGTGCAATCGTATCCACAAATGATTATTATTCTTGTACATTTTTAAGATATTTTTCTAGTTTTATGTATTTAAACTATAGAATATGAATTTCTGGGCCTAAACAGACACTGTAAATAAAAATAATAAACGAATATCTGAGTCAGCATTTCGGTCTTCAACATTTAAAGATTCAAATACATACTATGTCGATTTTTATATCTATGTAAATCAAGTTCAAAGACTTAAATGGAGCATATTTGACTAAAGCAAAGTTCTGTATCAAAGCCTCATGTCAGTAACCGTAACATTGATTTCGATAGGTCAAATTTGTAAAAGATGTGCTTCTTGCCATTAAAGCTGTCATCCATGAAACTGTATATTTTGATCTATCGAGACAAACTTTTTGGGAACAAGCATGAGCAAACTGATACTTATTGTTCCTCATTTTCATGTGAATTGGAAGATTAAAATGCTTATTACAAGTATCAGAATATCATCATAAAAAGATAACTGATACACATACGTTTTTATACCTTAACTTTAACCTGTGCGTGTAAAATACCAGATATTATAAATCGAAATGTTGATGACAAACGCAATGATATGATTCTGAACTTTCATTATTTTAATTGCGATATACAAACATCTTAAGACTATGGTATATACATTTCACAGTTGATTGGTTACTGTTAAGACTGTTGTCTGTACGTGATATTTTTGCAGAGCAAAAGCTTTTAAATGCAGATTTCTGGAAGAATCTGGCATTAGTTGAATAGTGTCACAGAAACATACAAGTCTTTCTATGAAATCGTATTCAAAATGTTGTTTTACATGCTGAAATTGTATTCATTTCTCTTCAAAAGTGTCCTTAATTTGAGGTATAATAATTTGAAATAAATGACCATTTCATCATCAAAAGAAGATAGGTCGTTTCACCTATCATTTTATTGTAATCTTGAAAAATCGCTTTTCTTTTCTGCACCCTCTGACCCTTCTTAAACGAATGAGCGATCAATTCATTTTCAATAGATCGTAAACTATGCACCAACATTGTCACTTTCTTGTTTTTACTTAGCAAGATTCATTATTATATTCCAATTTTGCCCCATTCTAACAGTTTTCAGCACTTACGTCATGGGGTCGTTCAGCCGTTCTTGATATAATCCCTACAGAAATTGTACTGTCATCATCACAATATAATCAACATCGGCCGAATTTAACTTTTTGAAGATGATACTCTTTATCTTCAGTTAAATACTTAATTTACCGGATCCACAACCTGCTAATTTGACAGTTATTTCTTGTGACAGTTGTGTAACGCTTTGATATACAAGTTCGAGCGGAGGTACATTTAATTTCTTGAAAAAATTCTAAAAATCAAATATATATTTATTATTAACAAAATAAGGTACTGTTAGGTTACCTGAACCACACCTGGAGTCGTCTGTTGTATTAGTAGGATCTATTTGTGGATCGGGGGTAGTCAGATTATAGTTGCTAGACATTTAACGGATTTCTTTCACCTGTATTCGACTGGGAACCCTAGAGGAACAGTACAAGCTTACGCTTCTGAAACACGTGACAATACCGGTTTTTTTGTTTTGTTTCCTTATGCTTTGTTTGAATATGTAATTGTATTTCATTCTGTTAGCTACATTGTGTATGCATATTGCCTCTGTTTTATGTTTCCACGTTTTTGTAATGTACTTTGATTTTCATGTCTCTGTATTTTTCATATAACGAGAATAAGTATTGTGTACATGTCAAAGAGGCAACAACCCCACCGGGATGAAAACGTCAACCGAAGCCCACCCATTGGTCTCCAATGAACGACGAGGAAATCTTCATACCAAAGGGCAAGCTGCAGCTGCCCAAAACATCATTATAAACAGGTACAGTGAAAGAGTTCCCCTTATATACTCAAGTAACATAAAATATATACTAAAGGTGATAACGGAACAAGACATACAGAGGCCAGAAATGTCTGACTTGGGACAGGCGCAAAAAATGCAGAGGGCTAAAGTACTTTGACGTCATCACAATCCTTGTCATTTTAAATCTGGCCGATGTGGAAAAAATAACACATAATTAAACACACTTAAAAATCAGTTCCAAAAGGTCTGAGTACCTTTTTATAACGGAAATGAAGAAACTGAATCAAAATTACACAAATGTACAAACAAAGGGCTACTAGCAGTTAACTGACATGTCAGCTTCGACCAGTTTAAACGTACAAAACGTTATGTCTCCATCGTAAGTGAAATCTATTCCAATATAGTATATAGTGTCGTAATATCTATGTAAAGACCCTATGAGCGAATCAATGTTAATACAAAAAAAAAAAAGAAAAAATGCTATCCATAACAATTTTACAACATCATAACATATATCTCTTATGAATTAGCCTATTCAGCGGTTTAGGTAACTTATTGGGTGAGTATTTAGCTTTGTGTAAAATATTACGGTAAAACAAAGGGTGAGAGATACCCGCCCGTATTATTCCTTTATAAGTATATCTGTATTTGAGATTGAGTTCTTTGTATCTGTCGAAACATTTTGTAAATGTATTTTTATGGGTTTATGATATCGAAAACCGTAATGTAGTAATACCTCGGTTATAAAAAGATTCGCAACTTTAAATCCATACGTTTTAGAGACGAATACGTGTCGTCAGTACTCGACGATTTGTTCCAGTTAATGCCTATAGAAAAGGAAAGAGTCTGAAAGCGCACCTAGTTTCGAGTTCTTTCAAGAGTGCTACTAGACGCTCCCTGCCAGTTACAAAGGCACACGGCACTGTAAGCGACCACGCTGTTCAACATGCCCAAGTAATTGGGAAACTGACGAGGTCATCGGACCAACCAAATCTTCAAATTAAAACATTCTTTCACCTGTAACTCAGAAAACATTGTTTACGCTGTGGTTTGCAAACGCTGTAAAATGGTTTACATAGGCGAGACCTATCGAAGGTTGGGTGATTGTTTTGTAGAACACAAACAAAGCGTCACCAATGGAGAGGATTATACAATTGGGGAACATTTTCGGAAGACAAACCAGAGTGTTACCGACATGAAAGTAAATGTCCGTTTGGGAGCATGTTCTGACAAAAAACAACGGAAGTTCATAGAACAGCTTATCATCAGTTTTCTTGGGACTACCTACCCCTTTGGAATGAATGTCAAAACTCGCATTATCTAGTCACCATAGTTTTCAATTGTTTTTCGTCAGCTCTCTAACAATTTTTGTATTTTGAACTTGAGGCAAGTTTCACAATGATCAAGATAAGGGCACCTTGTTTCTGTGGTTGGGGTCGGCAGTTTAATCACTTCCTCAATACTTTTTGCCCCTGACGATGGCTGTAAGGTCGAAACCTTTGGCTCATATTCTTTTTTTTACGTTTTATTTGTATTTTGTTGTTTGTAGTTTCCTTTTTACCCTTTAAGTTTACCGAGGTGTCTTATTTCTTTTGACCTCGGTAATTTTCGAAAAGTAAACGAAAGTACACTTAATTTTTATTTAATTTTTAAGAATGAAATAAAATACTTTGAAATTGTATATTTTCAATAAAAATATAGTATAATCCCTTTTTCTTTAAAAAATATTGCATGTTATTTTACGAATCGGAAATAAAAATTGCAGTTTGAAGTACCTGGTACTACTTACTTGTCAGTCACTTAGGGTGGTTCTAGGGCTCCAGTATCCGTATTATTGCAGGAACTATCAAATGTCATGTCTTGTCTGGGCAGTGTCTGGAGCTGGAAGGCTGGTACCTAATTAGGGGGAAACCAGTGTCATCATCTGGGGGATTCCCCAGACTGACCAGGATTTGGGTCAACCTAAACCTAAGATCACTACACTTCCCTCCGTTCCACTCAAAGGCCCTCCCCTTGCCGCCCACGGGAAAAGCATCAAAGCATGACATGACGCTCTTTCAATGAAGATTATTGCAGACAAGGATATCAAAATGAAGAAAAACGGCAGTGAGTTAGGACCAATTCTGAAGCAACTAGGTATCAGCAACCAACATGGACTAAAATATGGAAAACCCACCCCATCCATTACTGCCAGAACAAACATCTCCCGAAAATCCGAATTACCCAATATAAGATAAAGTAAAAATAACACCCACAGGACACAACTTCCCACCGCGGGGGCAACATACATGTATGTTGAACTACATTTGTACACTTCTATGATACAATTCCCTCTCTAAGAAATGCAGTCCTTCTGCACGTACAATGTACATGAAAATGCTTAACACTAGTTTGTTAGTCTTCCGAGTAACCTATGCACAACACTCCCCTTCCTTTTACCTGAAAAGTTTTGGGTTCGTCTATTAGGGGAAAGTGGGTGTCAATCAGAATGCAACAAACCAACAAAACAATACAGCCTGTTTACAATGAAGGGGGTAATTACAATTTCTTGAGGCTTTGAGTGAATGCCTCAGTTTGAGAACTGAGGGTAGTTGAACTGCTCCCTGGACTTTGTATCCCAGGACTGAGTAACTCGTTTTAACCAGGATCGAACCCACATTGAATAAAGATTCTGACCTCTGCACCCTATTTGCTCACCTATTGGGACTTTCTCAGGTATGGTAAAACCCAATTTCAAAGCTAGGAAACAGTGATAGTCAGTAACTTGATCAGTATGTGGAAAATTACATGAATAAAGGAGTTTAAACATACTGTTAGAAATGTGTGGCACTTGTTTCACTGTTTGCAAAATGACCTTAAAGCCTTGCCATTGGAATCTGGAACTGTTCTCACACAACACATTTCTAATGATTACAGTTCCTGATTTTTTGGAGAGTGTTTAAAGCCTCCTCCCCTTCCTGCTTGTACATCTCAGGTGATATTGGGGAGTCCCCTGTGTGTTCATCTACTTTGATGAGCTTTAGACCTTTCTCCCTGGATACCACCCATCCCTGATTAGGTAAACCTAGGTGTATTTCTGGAGGGTCTCCTGTGCGTTCATCATTTTTGATGGACATAAGGCCCTTAACATTGAACCCTTGTTGGATGTGAATGGTGATCCTAGTATGTGGTTGCATTTGGGGATCCCCTGTGTTTTCTTTACCCTTGATCGACATAAGAACCTTTCTATAGGGTTGCTCACTGTTGTGAATGTGGATACTGGGTGGCAACGGGGGATCTCCTGTGTGTTCGTCACCTTTGATTGATATAAGACCAATTCCATGGGACTGCTTAATGTTGTGAATGGGAATACTTGGTGGCATTGAGGGATCTCTTGTGTGTTCATCTATCTTAGTGGCTTCAAGGCCTTTTATCCAGCTTTCATGATAGGGTTTGTCTAGAAGTAATTGGAGAATGTCCCTACATGATGTTGCTCCAAAGAAATACTTTCCTACTTCCTTATTATTAGTGACTGCCGGAGCAGTGTCCACTATGGCTGTCATCCCCTGACCCTAAATCTTCACAGGGATTCTTAAAACATTCCCTCCAACTACATGTCTGGCTGATACATTCTCAATTTCCCCTGGCTCTGTTTCCTCAGTCCCTGATTCCGAACCCTCCACAAGGTCCATAGAATCCTCTTGATTCCTTCCCTTTGTCACCCCCTTGCCTTATTGGGCGATTTTGTCCTATCCCCCCACCGTTATAGTATCTTCTTTCTCATGATCCAATTCCCCTTTTCTACTCACTAACTCCTCCCAGATCTGAGGGGGGAGGGTCCCCTTTGTGCTCCTGATCTTCTCCCCATTTTGACTTTTCCAACTCAGTACTATCAATTGCTATCTCCCCTGCATTCAGCCGTATGGTGTCATACACTGATACACATACATTCTTATACCTTAACTTTAACCTATGCGTGTAAAATACGCATGGTGTCATCACTACTAGACGAATCGTCCCTATTGACTGACGCCCCAAAGAAGTACTGCCCCACTTCCTTATCCAACTCATCAGACGTATCCGACTCATAACCTTTTTCTGGAGTTGCGGTTACATTAGGTGGGTCCCCATGGGATAGCTTTTTGTCCCTATTAGTGTCATGTTATAGGAATGTATAACCACCTGGGCTTGAGGATCGGAAATTTCTGGGCATGGGCTAGGAAAACGTCCTGGGCTTTGCTAACTATGGACTGGACTAGATGTGGATGTGCCAACTAGTCCATGATTTGGAGAACGAGTCACCCGCACCCCCTTGTGTGGTGATGGGCTGTAAGAACGGGCACGGCTTGACGAGTTTGGGTCTCCTAGGAGTGGAGTCCCCAGATGGGTCCTCCCTATCGTTTCTCTAGGGCAACCTTGTTGGGCTCTACCCCTTCCTGGAGACACTTGCCTAGGGTGGGGACTCTCCAACATTGTGTTTGATTCCAGTTGGGCTTTGAGGTTCTACCCCAGGTTTGGTCCTAGGATACTCTGGGGAAACTTGCTTTCCCTTGCCATCCACACGATCCCCTAGTGTAAGTTGTTTTTTTTAAAATAGACCCTTGCACCTTTAATGATATGTCTGCCCTAACTGCTTCACTACTGGTGAGACCTTTGAATTCAGGGGTCTAGTTCAGGCCTCGTGAAATGACCCGTTGCTGTTTAACGGCCTCTCTGAA
This sequence comes from Perna viridis, assembly GCA_037379345.1. NCBI lineage: Eukaryota > Metazoa > Mollusca > Bivalvia > Mytilida > Mytilidae > Perna > Perna viridis. The sequence continues at coordinate 39,830,212 of CM074511.1, read as the reverse complement.
AAACTTACGCTCTTTGGTTTCGGGGAGTCAGGCCTTCTATTTTGGCACTCCCTCTTAAAGTGGCCTTCCTGCTGGCAATAGTAACACTTCCCCCTTTTTGAACTTGTGGATGGGCTACGGGAGACTGTGGACCTAAATTGACCAGCCATATTGGTAACCAGCCTCCTTAGTTCCTCAATTTTTCCCCTTTAGCCGTTCAATTTCATTTTTTTTCAGGGAGCCTGATTCGCCTTTCCTCCCCCTCTGCAGTTTGTGCATACTTGAGGTTCTTCCTTCTCTGAGTGGCTACTCCACCCTTGTTCCGAACCCACCATTTTAACCCAGCCTACCATATATAGCTTGGTGTTATAATGGAACCACCGCATCTTGTCAACTGCCTCCTCAATGCTTGTTGGGCGTATATTGGAAGCATAGCTCCATGCTTCTGTGTCTGCAGCACCCTGACAGAGTTTCAAAATTGCCTGCTGGTATATGTAGGGATCTGGGGGAGACCTGTATGCCTTGGTCGCCAGGGTTAATACCCGGTCTGCCCAGTCTTCAAGGGACTCTTCTGGGGCTTGTCGGGCACTTCACTAAGGTCTTGAAAAGTCAGGGACCCTTCTCCTTCCTCAAATCAAGAATTTGCCCCGCTAACGCTCTACCTATTCCTGGAAGCTCTAAAAGCTCCTCGTAAGAGCAATAATTCACCCTTACCTGTGTACCCATCTTACGCTAAGTGGCTGATGGCTGTAACCTCTTCTATACAAAAAAATTATCCGCAGGTTTTCAAAATAGTCCTAAAATTGGGCAAAAATGGGCAAAGGCTTGATTTTTCGTTTTTGTTTTTTTTATTTGTAATGCATGTATGCTGTTTTTTTTAAGGGAAAACCAGATTTTTACACTGGCCCCCTAGACTGCTAATTACAGGTGAAATTCTTGTGATGGTGTGTGTTGTTACCAGCACAGTTTGAAAGGCTTGATGTGATGGCTTTCAATGTAATTAAATATAAAATTACAGGTAGTTTACAATTTATATTACTCCCTTCCTAGCTAGCGATTTAACCAATTCTCTAGGCCCTATTGCCCCACAGCACCAGGTCCCTTCCAACAATTTTCCTGATTAAATCGAAAAAAAGGAGAAGAAATATTTACATAAATAAAAACAATAACTGAATAAGGGTTGGTAGTATTATTCCCCTTCAAGTTACCAAATCAACCAATTGTCTAGGCCCTACTGTCCCACAGCACCGGGTCCCTTCAAACAATTTCCATGGTTAAATTGGTAAAAAAAAGAAGAAAAAATTACCAACAATGAAAAATATAATATAAAGATGTAAGCTGTGCCTATGTTTATCCACCAATACTAGCACAGTTGACCAAACCCAAGTCCCTTTCCCTTCACAAACATGGACAAGGGGTCAGAACAAAGATGGCAGCTGCTGGACCATGTGGTCACGCAGCACTTTTCTGAAAATTTTCAGAAAATCTGAAATATTCTATATTGACTTCCCACAGTTCGTGGAAATTCGCAACGCCAGTGAAGTAACTGGTACTACTTACTTGTCAGTCACTTAGGGTGCTTCTAGGGCTCAAGTGTCTGTATTATTGCAGAAACTATCAAATGTCATGTCTAGACTCGTCAGTGTCTGGAGCTAGAAGACTGGTACCTAATTAGGGGAAAACCAGGGTCATCATCTGGGGGATTCCCCAGACTGACCAGGATTTGGGTCAACCTAAACCTAAGATCACTACAAGTTCATTGCATAACAACAACACAACAACATGGCTGACTTGGTCGTCTGCCGGGATAGTCGTTGGCGATTTTCTAAGCTCTCCAGCACTGACAGTGAACCAGACAGTCGAATCTTCACTAAGAACATAGAAATTGACCATAATTATGGTCATATTTGCATGTCGGGGGTAACGGGTTGTGAGGTGTGTTGACCCGGAATTGACAAACTTCTGCGAAGTTCCAAGATGAACACTAGTACGTCCGGGCATTCGGGCAGAAGATTGATTGAATGGGGCACACTTCTAGACAACCTGCAGTCTTGTAGACAGTGTTTGATTGGCCCGCTTATTCTTAGCCACAAAACAGTGAAGGCAGAAATGAAATGTGGACTCGGTGGCTACCTTTATGTGCAATGTATGGCTTGTAACGAGTTAAACCGAGTTGCATATGGTACAACGCACAAAGACAACAAAAACTTCAAGGGGATGACAAGTTTCTGTATTAACACAAAGCTTGGGGCAGGTAAGAAACAATGTGTCTTGCTTATCAGTTTGATCAGTACAACGTCATATTACATATATACATTTGTAGGTCCCCATTTCAGACAGAGCTACACTCCTTAGACTAAGTATAGGGAGCAAGACTCTGACTGAAACTAGTATGGTATTTCTTAGGGTGGGGGCAAAGTTATATCTGAAATGGGGGTGGGGTCAGGTGGGGATAACCTGATTTCTGGACTTCTTCTCAACCTGTTAATGTAATTCTAGTCGAAAACCCACACTGTCATTTTCACTTCTCTCCTTTGTCAAAGCATGCACACCAGATGAACTTAAAAATTGTTAATAAATGCCATTTTATTACCAGTCAATGTCAAAAAAGGGCAAAATCATTAAAATGATTACCATTACATACAAACATTAAAAGAAAAAGACAATAGTCAACAGCAAAATATGCCCATTTCAAGGCTTGTAAAAATAGTAATTAAATTTACAGAACAATGGTTCATTCATATTGAAAATTGGCTTTGAGGCAAAATGTCCTGAAAAAAAGTAATATTAAAGTTCAAGTTTTAAGAGCCTGATCAACAATAACAACTTCATTTGGTGTAAAAGTGATTTATTTATTTCCATTGAAATTTTGGACTATAAATAATAGGCTTCAAATCAATTGTTACTTTTATAATATGAACAGGATCAGTGACATTTTTTTTATACTATTTTCATGATTATGTGTGATACTGCTTCTGTAATTTGAGATGTATATATATGTACTTTGTGTGATATTTTGTACAATTGTATTGAACATTATGATATATTTTGAATTTTTCTTTCAGCAATGATAGATGCCTTAGGGGGTCCACAAAGAGTGAATAATGTCCTTCTTGGTAACTAAATAGTTTGGTTTCAGTATAAAATACATTACACCACTTAACACATTTTGACACTAACATTTTTGGTTTTGTTTTCAATTTTGTTGATTTTATTTTGACAGATATGCATCTGGGCCTGCTGTGAATTCTTTCGGAATGACTGTTTGTGCAGACCATGGATGGCAAAAAAGAGGATTTGATAATTTAACTGGTAATGCATAGTTTTTCTCTACATGATTTAAATAGAATGTCGGGAGGCTTTTTGGTATACATATGATTTCTTTAACAAAAGACTTATACAAAATAATTATGAAGCTGTCTTCGTAAGAATAATTCAAAATCTGAAAAATGTAATACACCTCAAAAAAAGCTACATGTTTTTATTTTTGTAATTAAGTTGTTTTATTGGTCTATACTATGAAATTAGTAATATTCATTCAAATCTGCCTGCTTTGAGGAGATAATCAACATTGAAAATCCAACGGATTCTATTATATTTAAGTGTCATTTACAGAGTTATCTCCCTTAATCTTGAAATCTACAGTGCATTCTATATAATTTATAATCTGTTTGTTCAAACATACATTCTTAACAGATCTGCTAAAGAACAATCAATAAAGGTCATTTATATATGCAAGACTGGGCAAGGAGAATATGCATGAAATTATTCAAAATTTATTCCAATTTATTTTCTGACAGTCAGAAAAAATATATTTCCACACATTGTGCAGATAGCAGCAAAAGAACACAGAACACAGATTAATTTCAGTCGATATGTGTCTCCTGAAATGCCAATGTCCGATGAAGCTGAACAAATAACTGGGATTGTTTGGAATGGACAAAAACTTTTTTAAAAGGGGTAGAACTTGATTTTGTTAATATTAGGGCTGCCATATCAGATTTTTGTCTTTGGTTAAAAAAGTTCAATAATGTTTTACTTGTAGCACATACTGGGAAAAGTTTCGATTTTCGAGTTTTGTCAGCAGCTGTTTATAATTGTAGAATGTTTGATAATTTTACAGAAACAGGACTTGTTAGCTTTATTTAGATCACAATTTCAAAAAATACGAAAATACAGTCAACCTTATCTAGCACATTTTTGTAAGGAAATCTATAATGCACATAATGCTGAAGATGATGTAAAGATGCTAGACAAAATACTTATTGTAGCAAATATAACCTCTGAACAACTGTTTAAGTACTCATATCAAACAAATAGTCATCTGATACAGGAAAACTTCATCGAGACAAAATCTAAGAACTTGCCAAGTTTTCATCCCCTAATTGCTAGTGGTGTAATGAAAATGACAACAGCAGAGAACATAAGCATTTAAAACTTATATATGTTCGTAAAGGAGAAGATGGTCTTCTTGATGTTCTTATGTCAAAGAACTTTTTGGAAAACCAAGGGTTTCAAAAAAAATTAATGTCGTCTGTGGTACAAAAATTATGCAAGGTTTTTGCAGAATTGTGTTAAAGTGTTCATTAGCTCATTTGAACCATAGTTCTGTATGTGTCATTTAGGACTTATGTATCCCATGCTTTGAAGCAGTGTGTGTATAGTGAAAACGGTGACCTTTTTTTACATCCAATTACTTTGCGTGTGGTTAACCCATTGTTATGAAATTTGGATATTAGTTTACTATTGACTAAAGGAAGGTTCCTACTACTTTGTTAAATGTTTGGTCTATTTTCAACCTTTTTTTTAAATGATTCCTCATAAAAAGTCCTGCTGGTGTTTTTTCAATCAGATTTCAGATATCCCATTCAGTTTTTGAGTTAAAAAGGGTAAAAGAGGCCCCATCCTAAACAATTGACTCTTATGTTTGGTCTGATTTTGAAATATTTTGATTGAATTTTGTGCATATAGTGTCCAAACCTGTTGTTGTGTCCATAATGAATTGTAAGTCCCTATGCTTAAGTGTGCCAAAAACTAATATTGTGTTTGCACTCTAAAGTATTCAGAATTTGAACACTGCAGTTGTATCATGCTGCACTCTATGAAACTTTTTATTCTTATTTGATAAGACATGATCAGCTATAGCTATAAGTGTTTTGAAGGACTATTATCTAAGCATGTTGATTCAATCATTTATTGCAATTGAGCAATTAGGTTTCCTAAAATACTCTAGTTGATAGATACATTTGTATCACATATTTTTGTCGTAACTTATTTTGTTATTTTCATTTATGCTTGATAAATAATGTTGGTATTATAAATGCATTTCACTAGCCTTCTGCGTTGATGGGGTTCTTGTTTTTTTTGCCCTTTTCTTTCTTTAATCTTCTGATAAGTATTTTTCATAAAAACATATTTTTTACTGAAGATTGTTCATTGTCAAGAACCATCTCTTGATTCTATGATGAAAAGAATTATTCAAATTTAGAATTCAGAGTATAGATTACTTCTAAATAAATTATTTTATGTTTGTGCAGTTTTTGGTTATTATATGTATGCCGAGATAAGTGTTGGGGGAACCCTTGTTAGATTTGCTGCCAAGATGCCAAATATTTTTTTTTGCTTTGGTATTGTCTCATATATGAAAAAGAGTCTTTTAAACTTTTCTACAATCTAATGACCTCAAGACATCATTTTGAATCGACAGGGAAGAAATCGTCATTCCTAATAATTAGGTTTTTAATTCCAACTTCACTTTGTGTAATAGTGTAATACTCTCGTGCACCATAGGCGCACATTTCTATATCTATAGAATAGTGATACATGTAAATGCATACTTGCAAGAATATGAATTCCAAAATACCTTGTGTTGGAGGTTGGACTTGACCATATACATCTAATGATATTTCTCAGGTGTAATACTGTCAATAGCAAGGATCAGTTGATCAAATTATTAAAAAAATACACACTTTTGAGGATTGAGCATTAAACGGAAATTGTTATCAGATTTAAGCCTTTAAGGTGACCTTAACCTTTAACCTTTTGGTTGTTAAATGTCCCTATTATGACTCACTATCAAAGTTGTATGCAAACTTAAAGTATTGTGAAAACAAAAGAGGTAAACTGAAACGAGACACAATATATATATATATATATATATATATATATATATATATATATATAATTGATTGCCAGTCTACATCTCACGACAATGACCTTGATATTACGAATCTTAATTCATAGAAATTGGCACGGTAAAAGTCTCTGAATTTTTTTTTACAAAATAAACAATAACTAAAGTTATTTTTAATGCAAATGTTGAGTGCCTCAAAAAATGTTGTATTTCTGGACTCCTTAATTTCTGAGGTTGTGCCTATTTAGCCTTTTCTTCTATCTCTATTTTTAGTAACAACTATACATGTCTTAAAATAGAACAACCTTTAGCTATGAGAATTTTATTAGTTTCAATTGATAAGAACATCTTTATGGTTCCTCTTGAGGTATATAGTAGTATAATATATTAAAGTGGTTACTGTCATTTGAACACTTCTTGTACCCCCTAATCCCCAAAATATGGCAAAAGGGGACTGGTATAACCAAGCTCTGTGCTAATACCTTGAATATTTTGCGGATTTTTATTTTATAATAAGAACTACTTGACACCTCTGCTTATAACTACTGATAAAAAACCAAATTATTTTGCTGGTTGTTTTTGGACCAGTTATGGGCCGGATACCTTAAACGTGGCGTTTGTTCATTCATTCATTATTCTTATTTATGTTTAATTTGAGCATCTTCACAACATATATTATATATATAAATATTCCTTTCGTTAAAATCCGAAACATTGTTACAAATACCAGCAAATCGAACCAATTATGATGTGTAAACACCATATAATGATGACAAAGGGACGTCACCATCTCAAACGTATAGTTCACAATGAGGAATAAAAAATCCCTTTTATCGTTAATTTAAGTATTTAGTTCAACATTTTCAATATGAATACTAAGATGAAGAGACGGGCATTCTTAATTATCAATATTATCAATATCTGCAGGATATATCGTTGTGAAGAGCCAAAATATCAAAAGGTTTTATTCAATTTTTCTACCAAATATTGTTTGGAAGGGTCTTTATTTATTCTAAACATAAATTGTGATTCGTGATTCAGCACAAAAAAGGTCAACAATAACTGGTGCACAATTGGTCCCCATGAAAATTTCAATAACCTGACGACAAACGGTTTCGCCAAAACGTAAGAAAATGCTGTGTACAGGAATTTGAGTACTGTAAGCATATCAAAAGAAGTATCAATTAATGTAGTTTTATGTTTTTCATTAATAAAAAATCTTCTAAAAGAATTCGAACAAGTACATTCACATTCCGATTTATTTTATTACCATTTGAAAAGATATATTTTTTTTGTTTTATGAGATTATTTGGAAGTGTAGTGTTTAAGTTGGAAACCCAAGACTTTGAACCGATTCGAAAGATCTCACATCAATCACTTCATGCGAGTTTTGAACACTCCAAACACCAAAAAAGTTACCACTATTTTCATAACATAAAAAAATATAATCAAACTTTTATAGTATTGAGCGCACTAGTAAGTAAAATAGAGATTAGTTGTAGAGCAATGACTTGAAGAGAAAAAAATCTATATTTATAAAGTGATTTGTGAAGTTTGGGGAGCCAGTACTTGTATGAACTTCCATGCTACAAGCTTCATCTTGTAAAGAGGTAGCGACAAGTTTGTGTTCGTTCACAATTTCAACTTCTGAAATTTTAGTCATGTGGAATGTTGGTTTCTTGGTAATTTCTTTTTATAGAAGTTCAATATGAAATTAACGCCATATAATAATAATATTATTATTTGTAGCTTTATTAGCAGGAACAAAAACAAATTCCTTGCTAAGCTTTTCTTCAATTTGTATTTTATTGGGGAAATACGTTTTTCATGTTGTTCATCAGGAGTAAAATGTAAAATAACGAATTGCTGACTTTGTTGTGTAAATCATAAATTATTCGCTTCCATATAAAAAGCTGATATAACCTTTGCCTCCTGGTTATAAAAAGATTTAAATGGGAAGGCTCTTAAAAATATATAAAATGTTTAATTTTTTAATTTTGTTTATCTACATTATCCTTATTTTATAGGAAATGTCTTCCATTTATACAGGTGCAATTATAGGTAGCCTTCCAAATTCATTTAAAAAAAAACACATTTCATCATGGGAAAAACACAAAAAGTTGGAAAATACTCACACACACAAACGTTTGACCATTTCTATCAAAAATGCATCAATTTGCTACATAGTAATATAATTATGAATTTTGTTTGATTAATGATTTAATATTTATCATAATATTTATTTCAAATTTCAGCTGTAAAAGTATATTTTGAAACAATATTTCATTTGTTTTAGATTTGAAAACTTACATCTTGTATACAAAGGGCCCATCTGAACATATTTTAAAATAGTTTTCTTTTGGTTTTTTTTAGCATTAAATCAATTTTGCAAATTAGAACGTATGCTGCTCTCTTAATTTTATATTAAGAAAAAACCGTATAATATTTGGAGGTTAAGAGAGATTCGGGGATCAAGGTACAACAATGTATTTCTATTTTAGTTCTTTGAACATTTCAACAACGTTCTTGCGATTTTGTCCTGACATGAAACTGATTACTTCTTCTATAACTTTATTATACTTTCAACATGTCTGCCCAACTTTCGCAAAGATTGTATTTTCCCTTTGTATGCCGACACAGTAAAGCGGGTTCCAAATGATTGCCTAGATTCTTCGATTTCTAAGGCAGACTCAAAACATTTTAATGCAAAAAATCTAAGGTTTGCTCCCATTTATCTTCATTCATTTTGCTTTCGCCTAATTCTAAAGCCGCCATTGTAACCCTATGAAATTAGAGTTCTGTATGTTCATATTTGTTTTTTATTTTGCAACATTTCTCATAGACAAAAGACTCTCAGCTCTTGGTAACTCTTTAAATTCACAATTACATAGAGAGACCTCTTGTAGCGTGTGAATTACTTAATCGATGTCAGTTTTTTTTTCACAGTCCATTGACATGGTTTTAAATGAAAATAACAAGCTTCAAGGACAGTTCTCGATACCGAGGTAAAACGAAGAAATAATAAAAGCTTGACAACTTCCCATCCTATTTCGCATTTTTTCTTTAAAAGTTTACTTTTCACATAACTCAAAGCAAAAACCTGTGATTTCAGAACACTTTTTTTATAATCACTTTCAAAATTATCGAGATTATCAACTACATTCAGCATTGGCGTTGAGCTATAGTTATAATCCTGTAGAAACGAATTTGGCGACTTTTTGTTCACTCTCATGTAATAGATCATGCTCCTTAAAACCAAAGGCAAACTATCTATTGTGTCAACTAGACCAGAAATATGGTGTTTGGGAGTGTCTTTGAATTCATCCAATTGCTTAAATAGTGCCATATACTCCGTTTCATTCATTCCATTAAATTCAACCAATGCATAACTCTTACGGTAAAAATGCTCTGTCTGTTGTTGCTACAATGAGGGAGAATTTTCAATCGTTTCGCCCCCTAATTTTAGTGGAGGTTTATAGTGATAGAGTTGTCAGACCTTCCCTTCCTTCCGTTTTGCAGATGAGTTTCCATATCTAATTTCACTCCCTCTACACCACTTTCTTTACTCTCAAGAACATGATACACACCTTTCATAAAATGCACTCTTAACCATGAAAAGCATTCAATTATTTTGTACATCTGTATGCATTATATCATACTGAGAAACCACATTCATACTTTGCAGAGGAACACTTCCTAAGGTGCCCATTTATGCAAGTTCAAAACATATCAAACCTCTGTTACATCTTTTCCATCATTTTAGCTTGTGGCAACACCTCTGTCTAATTTTCATGGAATTTAAAACACTACATAGTAATACATGATATACGCTCATCTTGTCTTAATGTACATTTGTATCTTACAAGTCAACAAGTTTGTGAGTGTATGCAGTCAAAACCTTTAACGTCTTTGCAAACGCAAACGCAAGTAAATTAATCTATTACAATAACTATATTTAAACTAAGTAAAACGTCAGTACAAAATATTTACATAAACACAATATTCAATAATATATATAAAAAAAAAAAAAAAAAAAAAAAAAAAAAAAAAAAAAAAAAAAAAAAAAATAAATAAAACATTCATAATTTTGCAATCTGGGGGCTACTCGTAGAAAACAAACTTGTTCCAGAAATTAGTATCGGGGGAGGGAGCCCAGCAGATACACGAAAGATGTAAAAAATGAAAATACATACATGTAAACTCAAAAATGAAAGGAAACATTGTATCGGGGGGGGAGCAGATACTGTATACATTTTGTCTAATCTTAGTACCTGGGGAGCCCGGCAGGCACGCCTATATGCTAAATCTTAGTGTCGGGGGGAGGGAGCCCGGCAGACACACCTACAACCTTATCTTAGTTCCTGGGGAGAGTCCAGCACTAATCTTAATCTTAGTGTCTGGGGGAGACACGCCTACAACTTCATCTTAGTACCTTTGGGGAGCCCAGCAGGCAGACCTATTGACGTTTGGAAGCTGTGGACTAGATCTCTGGAGGGGGGGGGGCCGGCAGATGCCAGAACTGCTTTTTAACCATTGAAAAATAAAGATGGAAATAAAGATAACCTGGGGGAGCCCAGCATGTTAATAACATATATGCATTTGTGCAATCTGAATTGGGGATTATAATTCCAGAAAAATGGAGTTGAAAATGCCAAAAGGAGTATAAAGAGTGCCCTCAAGAAGATTGCTCAACTGTTATGTAGCAGTCCGCCTATGAATCATATAATTTTCACTGAAAGTGATTTATTGATGTCAGATATTTTATCCAAAATGACTTTAAATCAGTTGGATATATCAGAAAAACAATAATTAAAATGGAAAAATGAAAAATGTTTACACCGTTACCATAGCAACAGCCACTCCTTAGCAACCACCAATTTAGGGCCTAATAATCACAAAAATGTCACAATTTGATGTATTTTTTTATATGTAATGGTGGAAATTTACCAAACTAAATAATTATATTAAGGAAGTATGTATTATGGAAAACAATTTACAATAAAGTGCAAAGCAATCTGATTGGTTAAGACCTGGTTACCATAATAATCAAAATTCTTAATTTCTGACAATTTGAAATATACAAAAATAGGCTATGTTTAGACCCGTTTTGCTAACAAGATATTATGCAAATGTATGCATGGATGTGTAGTAGGTGCTCTCCACTGAAACATATCAAAAATAAAAATATGTAGCATATCTTTGTTTTTTGCTCATTTGGGCCTTAAATCACCCCCATAAAGACTTTTCTTCTCCTTAACGCTTTTTATACAAACTTTGTCCAGACCATAACTTTTTTTTTGTCTTTTGGCCTAGACTTCTAATATTTGGTATGTTGGTACATCCTCTCGGAGCAGAGTGTCGCGTACCAGAGTGGATGACCTTTGACCTTGACCTTTAACCTCAAGGTCAAATAACATACACATTTTTGGCAAAATACGATACATAATTTTTTCTGTGCCATTACTTTTTGGTCTTTTTACTTATATATCTGACCTGTTTGACAATTAAGTAAATCACATCAAGTTAGAATGAAATTTTGTAGATAGGATGACTTTGGACCTTGGCCTTTGACTCCAAGGTCAAATGACATACAAACTTTTGGCCAAATATCATACCAAATTTTGTCCGGGGTTCAATTTTCTTTTGTCTTTTTTCTGAGACATCTGATATTTGGTATTAGGTTATGTTTTCTAAAGGCGGGGCGCCTCGTACTAGATTGGTTGATATTTGAACTTGATCTTTGACCTCATGGTCAAATAACATATCAACTTTTGACTTGATGAGTGTTAATGAGGACAGATGTCATATGACTGATACTAAATTGTTTTTTTTTTAATTTCTGTATTTTGAGAGAATTCAATCAGACCCAAGAATAATATTTCTTGTTTTTGTTGATCAACTCTTGACATTATATCCCATTTCCATTTTTAACTCCTGTTTTACTGAAATGCACATCTTCTTATCAAAATGTCCCAGGATTACACTCTTTTGATTTCCGCTGGAATCTTGGTTCCCATGATTACTCTTGTAAACATGAACATGTAGGTTCTTGTTTACAGAATATTTCAAAATGTTTTAAAATTTTGTTGTTTAAAATAATACACAATACTGTGACTTATTCAACATGGAATTTTGTGCTAGAAATTTACATAAGAACAATTGGAAAATCACCATTAAATTTTATAATATATTATAGAAACAATATAAATGGATAACTAGAGGCTTAAGAGAGCCGGAATCGTTCACCTGGTTTACTATTTGCTTACTAGAAAAAAATGGAAATGAGACAGGCTAAGTTAAAATTAACTGAATAGTCAAATGCAGGAAACGGTTTTGATAGCATTTTATGACCTGAACCAGAAATTTGCTGCAGGCAACAGTTTTTGAATTATTTAAGAAAAAACTCTTCTGACCCCTATGTTCCATTTTAGTATAGGCATGAACTTAATCCAAAATTGTATATGTCATTTGACCATAAGGTCAAAGGTCATGTTCAAAAGTTACACACCTTAATTGATACATGACACTGAACCTTGGCGTGAAATACACACATACCAAATCTCAGATATCTTAGTAAAAAGGCAAAAAAGTTATAGCACAGGCAATGGGGTTGACAGATTAAATTCAGGTAAAATTTCATCTATTCTGGTACGCAACACTCCACCTTGAGAGGATATACCAACATACTATATATTAGAAGTCTAGGTCAAAAAGACAAAAAGCGTTATGGTATGGACACATTTTGTATGAATTTGTTATTTGAACATGACGTCAAAGGTCAAGTTCAAATGTGAACCACCTTAGTATGTGGTGCCTGGCCTTCAGGTTTTGTAATCCCATCCCAAATATCAGATGTAAAAAGACAAAATAATTTTAGCCCACACAAATTTTTGTCTGGTATTCGGCCAAACTTTTGTATGTCATTTGATCTTGGAGTCAAAGGTCAAGGTCAGAAGTTATCCTATCTTGAACATAACACTCTACCTTAATGTGATTTACTTACATACCAAAAATCAGATATCTTGGTAAAATGACAAACAGCAAAATGGCCAAGACAAAATTTTTTTTATGGTATTTTGCCAAAACTTTTATGTTATTTTTCCTCGGGGCCAAAGGTCAAGGTCAAAGGTCACCCACCTAAAACATTACTCCCTGCCTTGGTTTGATATACTTAAATGCCAAAGATCATGTATATAAGTAAAAAGACCAAATAATAATGGCACAGATAAAATTATGTATCTGAGAGGTTATACCAACATACCAAATATTAGAAGTCTAGGTCAAAAGACAAAAAAGTTATGATCTGGACAAAGTTTGTATGAAAAACGTTAAGAAGAAGAAAAGACCTTACAGGGGGGTGATTATGGGTGCAGATGAGCAAAACAAACAAAGATATGATATATTTCAGTGGAGAGCACCTACTACACATCCATGCATACATTTTATTAATATCTTCTTGCTCTTGTTCGCAAAACGGGTATTTTCGTACATTTCAAATGGTCAAAAATTAAGAATTTTGGTTGCTATGGTAACCAGATCTAAACCAATCTGATTGCTTTGTACTTTATTGTAAATTGTTTTTCATAAGACATACTTCATTAATATAACTATGTAGTTTGAGAAATTTCCACCATTAGATACAAAAAAATACATCGAAATTGTGATGTTTTTTGTGTTTTTTAGGCCCAAAATTGGTGGTTGCTAAGGAATGGTCGTTGCTATGGTTACGGTGGAAACATTTTTCATTTTTTTATATTAATTCTTCTTTTTCCATTAAATCCTACATATTGCAAGTCAATTTGGTTGAAATGCCTTACATCGATAAATCACCCACTGCATGATTCTTAGGTGGACTGCTACATTTTAATGTAGGTACTGTAACCCACTATAGTCAACAATAAACATCAGATTGAAATCTTCATTTGATATTGAGCATGTTTAACTGTATCTACTGTAGTACTAAAATACCTAGTATAACAGTTAGTTTGATGACCATCGACCTAAAGTTTAAATCAAATGATCTTCGATTCCTGTAGCTGCTGCAGTAGTAGCTGCCCCTATACGAAACGGAATGACCATTGTATCTGTAATCATCAATACCTTATGAAGATAATGCATGTCTAAAAAGGTCAATAAACTTGCTTCTACTCAATGGTGCTCATTTACAGTCTATACAAAGAGCTGATGAACAAACTGCACCTTTTTTCTTCCTAAGTTCAATGCACTGTTTCATAGATGTACATTGTACTTATTTGGTACTTTCAGATTCAAAAATATGAAGATTTACACCCTGTCTGAAAGGATCAGTCTTTGACATTTTCAAATTCAAAACATAGTACATATGTAAGACATATTTATACCAAAAGGAATATTGTGCATTAAAATTCAATTATCATGATCCATTTCACTGGTAACAGATTGATTGATTGTTGGGGTTTAACGCCCGAGCAGCTATATTTCAGCTATGTTCAGACGAGACACTGGTAACAGTAATTTCCCCACAACGTAAAAGCCAAAAAAGGATAATTGACATTATTATCTCAGCTGTTCCATCTGACGGCCTCACAGGTATAGTTTCAGCCGTTACAATATCTGGTCTTCAACTTTTACAGTTACCTGTATGAGCATATGATTTATACAATGAAACCCCCCCATCCCTTCAAAAAAAAAGAATTTTTGTGAAATCGTAGAGAGAGATCCGGCATTAAAATTGTACAAAGAGACAATTACTCAGTTTGTTAGGTCAACTCAATTTGCGTGCAGAGTAATTCATCCTGGACGTTTAGTTACTTCATATCTAATTAAGCTTTCCACTACTGCTAAAAACTGCATCACCACGTTTATCTTACCAAATAATGTAGATTGGATTTACAAATGTGGCTGAAATTCCTGGATTAATGGAATGGCGTCTCTTTCTTTCTAAATGATTATCTTACTCCAGCATCTGATTTGCATTTATTCACTGATGCTACAGACTGCGCTTTAGAAGGTATTTATGGTACCATGTGGTTTCAAGGCAGCTTTCCTTCACTATAAACAAGCTTCTATGGCCTTATTTGTGTTATATCCAATATCTATTGCTATAGCCTTGTGATGTAGTACTTGGGCTAGGCATAGAGTTGTTTCACTGTGACAACATGTCTACAGTAACGATTATAGACAAAGGTAGATCTCAAAGTTTTTGTTATAATGGCTTTGATGAGGAGAATTATTCCATGGTGTGCAGCGTCTTACAATTTCTCTATTGATGCGGAGCATATCAATAGATGCCGGGGGGGGGGGGGGGGGGTAACCCAGCTTACATATAGTCTGTATCTAATTGTATCTATTACACATAAATATTCAAAACAATGAGTCTGTCTGTATTACGGGGTGCAATTGGAATATTCAACTTTCTGAATAACAAATATAACATTGCCATAGTCCTATCTGCTTCGTAATTTGGTGGGTCAATTTTAAGGAAGTCATCTAAGAAATGTGATGTTATTCACTTTGAATACATTCTCAGCTATCCAGCATATTGCAAGATATTTGGTCAAATATTTTCGGACTTGACCAACTACCAAAGACTAATCTAGAATAAAAGTGATATTTATCCTCCCAATGAATACCATGAAATGGCCATAAATGTTCTGCTATTGGCACTAATTTGAATGCACCAGAAATATTGACATAGCCAACTACCTTCTAGACCACACAAGTAATTCTAAGTCTCTCAGAACCATTGGTATGCCTATTGTCATTCAGAACTTTGTTGGATTCTCTATGATTTGGCTGTGCAATCCTAGAAACATATGAACTCCTAACATTGTTTAGACAAAATGCCACTGAATGGTTTATACTCTGATAATTTAAACAAGTGTTTGGTTTCATATTGGCAAATGTATTGCAGAATACTGTATTATTTCTTATGGACCAATCTACTAGCAATCCTTGATATTTGAGGTGGGATGCAGCTCTAGCACTAAAGGCTTATGGTACTCACAAAAATCATTCCCAACTACCAGCTTGCCAATTCTATAATGTCTCTGTTGTCATAAAGATCAAGTTTGGCATGTCTATGTGGGAAAACCGCACTCAAGATGCTCTGGTATATCCGAAAGTGTTAACAAATTCTGCTATTGACAATTGTTTATTTAGCCTAGGGTTGAGACGTTCATGGCTTTCTTTACAGAGTAACTAAAACGTGGTAAGAGCAGTGTTGCCAAATTAACATCCTTACCCCTGTCTTCTAATATACTTTGCTTAACAGAGGTTATACTTTTCTACAAAACAAAAGGCAAGGATTCCTGTGGCTGTGCCAAGCCAAACTTTATTTAGACTTTATTTGAATAGGATTGATGTAATGTGTGTCGGTAAGATTTGAATTGTCAGTACAGTTAAGATTTAAATGATCTCTATTAAAAGTTGTGTATTCTTGGAGTTCTTCGGGAATCCAAGAGCTAGTCATATTAGTCCTTAGCTCTGTGATCACCGCCTGGTTTGGGCTTCCTGCAGCTGCTGACACGTGTCTGGCGCCTTTTAACGTTTGAATGTCATTCGTAACAGAGTTCATGTCTTCTTTAAAGCGTTAACGTTGGGTGACAATTCTCGAATTACACTGAGAAGTTAATTGTTTATATTATCATTCATTTCATGCACTACCGGAAGTTCCGTTTCGGCCATTATTATCTCAGTTGTTCCATCTGACGGCCTCACAGGTATAGTTTCAGCCGTTACAATATCTGGTCTTCAACTTTTACAGTTACCTGTATGAGCATATGATTTATACAATGAAATCAAGTGGGATCGGCGCGCGTTCCCAGGAAACTTATTCCAAGTTCAGTTTTAAGCTGAACAGCAGTCCACTTTTCTGGTAATGATAAATCACACGGTAAACTACGATGCGCATTGCGACCCCTTTTGCTTGCCTTCGTTCGTGTGTTATAATAAAAAAAAACAACGTGCCATGAATATATGCACAACATGAAAGTAAAACGGCTTTTGAAGTCCAATAAATATGAAGTTTGGAAAGGTACATTCCATCAAGTGAAATTCACGGAATTTTGTTTGGGGTCCAGTCGCCTCAGCCTAAAATTCCATGACATCATGCATAGATCACATAACTTGTGCATTTCATCTAGAAAATAACTGTGAACCAGGAATGGGAGAACAAACGCATATAAACCTACATTAAAAATGTTCATTAAATGGAATTGAATGAAACTTTCAAAGAATCTTTTACTTTCCAAAATTCGATATTCTGCAATACATACACAAAACAGGATTAACTCATGTCTGAAAAGAATGATCTATTTTATTGCTTAAACAATGTGGTGATATTGACTCTGTTTGTAAAATAGATATATCCTTACAATCCACAATTTGCTCAACTGTGTTCCTCTTTATTTTTTTCTTTTGATATCATGTCACATGAAATGTTTCAAGACCTACGTGTGCAGAATATAAGCTATTTTCAGAACAGGGAGATTTTCGGGGAAAAATAAGTCATTTTTCAAAAAAACAAAAATTCAAGTATTTGTTTTTTTAACATATAAGCAAAATAGACGTCAGTAAGTCTAATTTTCCTCAAGATAATAAGTTCTTGCTATGATAATACAGAGTTATCTGTGAAGAGATTCCATGTTTTTGAATGGCAAGAAATGGAATGTTTATCCATGACTTGCTGTAATTCGTGTTATGACGGTCGATTCCGTTTTCAGTTGATAAGACTCTAGATAAATGTCAAACGGTTATATGATATTGTGGTGTTTTTGTTAAATGCCATTGCCCAGTATACATATTGTATACATTATCCCAATAGACTTTGATCAGTATACGTAGTTTTAAATAGATACACGTATATTCAAATTGTAAATTTTTTACCTTTTAACTTTACACACGTAAAAAAGAAGATTTGGAAGGTAAGGTGAAAATAATCAATTCTATACTGAATGTTAGATAGACGCCTAATACATACGATGGAACATTACTTTTTGTAGTTATAAACTGGTCTGGAATGGTATGTCAGTTCAATGCTAGTAGTACTTTGTGCAATTGTGTAACGTATAATCAGTCACTTTATTTATGTTTTAACAGAGGATCCATACCTTTTTGAACTGATTTTAGGTGTGTTTAATTGTGTGATATTTTTTTAAACAGTGGCCGGATTTAAAACGGGTAGGGTTGTGATCATGCCAAAGTACTTTAACCCAGCTGCATTTTTTGTTCCCGTCCTTGGTATCTGTGTATCCTGTTTCATTTTCACTTTCAGTTTACTTTTATCTTGCTAGAATATAAGGGGGCAACTAACTATTTTGCTGTATATATGTAAATTATGGTTTTGGGGCAAGCTGCAGTCTGACCTGTTGTGCAACGGTATTGGAGACCAGTGTGTGGTATTGATATTTTCATGCCGATGGAGTTGTTGTCTCATTCCTCTTCCGTCTTCCATGGACGACTTTTTCTGAGCAACTTGGCGGGTGTTTATAGAAAAGCAGAGGACGCTTACACTACTGGTGCACCTGGTTCATGTCCCCAGTTTTTAGTGGAGTTCGAGTTGCTCGTTTACTTTTGTAACTTTGTATGTATTATTTTAGGTACTGCATGTCCTTTGTTTTGTTTGTCTGTTTTCCATGGCTGATCTTTGTCCCTGATTACATTCTTTTGATTTCCGTTAAGATCGTGGTTCCCTTGTATTCACCATATCGTCACAATATCGTTTTGAAACGACACAATGGACACTCAACCAAATTCATAATAAATCATTTATGAATGTTTAATTGAAATTGCGAACTTTCGTTTCTCAATAGGTCAGTGTGTATAGTAAGCGTTATTTAATAACCATTGTATAACACGCGATTCAACATTTAAATAATAACGGTATTTATAACAAAAATAAACGACATATTCCCAGCAATTAGAGACCGTTATCAAATTAACATATTGTACATCTCTTCTCGCGTGATAGATCTTATTGAGTAAGCATTCTCACTTTCGTTTTCAAGATTTTTTTTTAAATTTAGGAACTATTTGATTTGGGGCGCACAATGAATATAAAACAAATTACATACAAGACCATAGTTTTTTGGTGAAACATACAGACGAGTAACAAGGCAAAAGGACTGGATAAAATTCGATATAAAATGTCAGGATCAGAGACCAAAAAAAAACATGACCAAAAAGAGAAAAAAAATCAAAGGTTTTTACTACTGTTGATAAAATTAAAAACCTTTTTATAGAGAATATAATTCTTTACTTTGATAGGATGCACTGTCCCCTAATTTGTCTCATTCATTTTTTGTTACGATAGCCTGTTTCGTTGTCCTTTGTTTTATAGTAAGGGCTTGAGTAGGCATACACTATTATTATACCCCGTTCATTATTGAAAAAAAATGAGATGAACATTAAGCAAGGAGACTTTGGTTGTTCGATAGCTTGACAGTGGAATCTCTCTCGTAAACAGTTGATATATACCATAATACATACATAGCCACTTAATGACCACCTATTACCTGCTAGCTAGCATATACTCTAAGTACAAATAATGATAAAATGTTCTTGAAATATCATTATCAAAATTATGTATGATACATATTTCAATCCAATCAAATCCACATAAACAAATTAAAATAGGTGTATCTGTATGTATGAATATGGTCGTTTAAATTACCATTTACCCCACTGACATGCGTAAAATTGATATATATAGTTCAGGAAGAATATAAAAGGTAAGGTGAAAAAAGTTTTAGATTTATCGAAATACAATATAAAACAAGTTCAAAACTTGATTTTTAAATGACATTTTCGACATTCTTTTAACAAAATTAAAATAAATAAATCATTAACCAACAATTTATGGACAATCTATGATTTGGCAACTTTCGTTTCTCAGTTTGACAATGTGTCGTGCCAATCCTATAACAGGCGATCCTCGATCAATATTTGGGTATTAAGGGAACATGATCCATAACATCCCATCACAAAATGAAAGTAGTGCATTCATGTTATCTGGAAACGATTTTTATTAGAGATATTTTTAAATAAAATCATTGGGAAAAGTCGTTAATATTTTGAGTATTTAAATTGAGTTTTGTTTATTCAATAGTTTTTAATGTTCACCTACAATTTGAAGTGAACAGCCTTGACATATTTATTATTTTAAATTTAATTATTTGTTGTGTATGTCTGTTTTCCATATCTGGTCTTTGTCCCTGGATTACATTCTTTTGATTACCGCTATAACCTTGGTTGCCTTGATTACTCTCCCGAACAGTTGATATGTAAAAGAAAGAGGTATATGTAATATAAGAAGCGAAACAATCATAGGCAGTTGGTCTAAAACAATGAAATGGAGTAATCTATTCCAATTACAATGTGCTTGCGATTACTCCAAATTTGTTAAAAAACCGACAAATGATAAACAAATATTATTCAACTAATACTTTGCTTAAGTTAAAAAAGGACTACCTCTAAGTTTTTTTAACTCATCTTTTGTGAAATAGACACAGAAACTCCTTGTAAGAAAAAAAATTAGTATAAGTCATTACGCAAATTAACATTTATTTGAAAATGAATTTATGAGTACTGCGATTTAAAAAATTCTTTCATCATTTATTAAAGTAGGTTGTATGTTTCATAATATATATATATGCAAAATAAGCTAATGTGTTTTGTCTCTATATGAATTCAAGTTTAATACGACCAAAAAGTTGTGGTTGTACAATGTTACGACACAGCGTCGTCGGCGTCTTTTAGGGAGACTTGATTTCCGTACGATAACTTTATTGTGATTGGCCTATTGTTGTAAAATTTCGATGTAATTTTATTAACCATTTAAAGCTGCATTAGCTGTCATTTTCGTAATTTTTTGTTTCTGTTGAAATATGCCATAACTTTGAACTGTTTCTACTAAGTTGTAATTTTCCGGTATAATTTCTTTTGGTATCCACAAATAAAATGCATTAAATACATGGAATAGGTGTCCCTATATTCATTGTCTTGCAAGACAAAAAATCGACCTAGATAAATTCGTATGCATGGTGAATGTCCTATCGGCAATCTTCGGAAGTAATGGTAATAAATTCCTGCTATTTTGGATGATACAGAGTTATCTGTGAAGGAATTCCATGTTTTTGAATGGCAAGACATGGAATGTTTATTCAGGACTTGCTGTAATTCGTCTTATGACGATCGATTCCGTTTTCAGACTCTAGATAAATGTCAAATGTTTATATGATATTGTGGTGTTTTGATTAAATGCAATTCCCCAGTACACATATTGTATACATCATTATCCATAGACTTTGATCAATATACATAGTTTAAATAGATATATGTATATTCATATTGTAATTTTTACCTTTTAACTTTACATGCGTAAAAAGGAAGATTTGGAAGGTAAGATAAAAATAATCAATTCTATACTGCATATTAGATTAGACGTCTAATACATGCGAAGGAACATTACTTTTTGTAGTTATAAACTGGTCTGGAATGGTATGTCAGTTCAATTCTAGTAGTACTTTGTGCAATTGTGCAACGTATAATCAGTCACTTTATTTATGTTTTAACAGAGGACCCATGCCTTTTTGAACTGATTTTTAGGTGTGTTTAATTGTGTGATATTTTTTTAAACAGTGGCCGGATTTAAAACGGGTAGGGTTGTGATCATGCCAAAGTACTTTAACCCAGCTGCATTTTTTGTTCCCGTCCTTGGTATCTGTGTATCTTGTTTCATTTTCACTTTCAGTTTACTTTTATCTTGCTAGAATATAAGGGGGCAACTAACTATTTTGCTGTATATATGTAAATTATGGTTTTGGGGCAAGCTGCAGTCTGACCTGCTGTGCAACGGTATTGAAGACCAGTGTGTGGTATTGATATTTTCATGCCGATGGAGTTGTTGTCTCATTCCTCTTCCGTCTTCCATGGACGACTTTTTCTGAGCAACTTGGCGGGTGTTTATAGAAAAGCAGAGGACGCTTACACTACTGGTGCACCTGGTTCATGTCCCCAGTTTTTAGTGGAGTTCGAGTTGCTCGTTTACTTTTGTTACTTTGTATGTATTATTTTAGTTACTGCATGTCCTTTGTTTTGTTTGTCTGTTTTCCATGGCTGATCTTTGTCCCTGATTACATTCTTTTGATTTCCGTTAAGATTGTGGTTCCCTTGTATTCACCATATCGTCACAATATCGTTTTGAAACGACACAATGGACACTCAACCAAATTCATAATAAATCATTTATGAATGTTTAATTGAAATTGCGAACTTTCGTTTCTCAATAGGTCAGAGTGTATAGTAAGCGTTATTTAATAACCATTGTATAACACGCGATTCAACATTTAAATAATAACGGTATTTATAACAAAAATAAACGACATATTCCCAGCAATTAGAGACCGTTATCAAATTAACATATTGTACATCTCTTCTCGCGTGATAGATCTTATTGAGTAAGCATTCTCACTTTCGTTTTCAAGATTTTTTTTAAATTTAGGAACTATTTGATTTGGGGCGCACAATGAATATAAAACAAATTACATACAAGACCATAGTTTTTTGGTGAAACATACAGACGAGTAACAAGGCAAAAGGACTGGATAAAATTCGATATAAAATGTCAGGATCAGAGACCAAAAAATCATGACCAAAAAGAGAAAAAAAATCAAAGGTTTTTACTACTGTTGATAAAATTAAAAACCTTTTTATAGAGAATATAATTCTTTACTTTGATAGGATGCACTGTCCCCTAATTTGTCTCATTCATGTTTTGTTACGATAGCCTGTTTCGTTGTCCTTTGTTTTATAGTAAGGGCTTGAGTAGGCATACACTATTATTATACCCCGTTCATTATTGAAAAAAAATGAGATGAACATTAAGCAAGGAGACTTTGGTTGTTCGATAGCTTGACAGTGGAATCTCTCTCGTAAACAGTTGATATATACCATAATACATACATAGCCACTTAATGACCACCTATTACCTGCTAGCTAGCATATACTCTAAGTACAAATAATGATAAAATGTTCTTGAAATATCATTATCAAAATTATGTATGATACATATTTCAATCCAATCAAATCCACATAAACAAATTAAAATAGGTGTATCTGTATGTATGAATATGGTCGTTTAAATTACCATTTACCCCACTGACATGCGTAAAATTGATATATATAGTTCAGGAAGAATATAAAAGGTAAGGTGAAAAAAGTTTTAGATTTATCGAAATACAATATAAAACAAGTTCAAAACTTGATTTTTAAATGACATTTTCGACATTTTTTTAACAAAATTAAAATAAATAAATCATTAACCAACAATTTATGGACAATCTATGATTTGGCAACTTTCGTTTCTCAGTTTGACAATGTGTCGTGCCAATCCTATAACAGGCGATCCTCGATCAATATTTGGATATTAAGGGAACATGATCCATAACATCCCATCACAAAATGAAAGTAGTGCATTCATGTTATCTGGAAACGATTTTTATTAGAGATATTTTTAAATAAAATCATTGGGAAAAGTCGTTAATATTTTGAGTATTTAAATTGAGTTTTGTTTATTCAATAGTTTTTAATGTTCACCTACAATTTGAAGTGAACAGCCTTGACATATTTATTATTTTAAATTTAATTATTTGTTGTGTATGTCTGTTTTCCATATCTGGTCTTTGTCCCTGGATTACATTCTTTTGATTACCGCTATAACCTTGGTTCCCTTGATTACTCTCTCGAACAGTTGATATGTAAAAGAAAGAGGTATATGTAATATAAGAAGCGAAACAATCATAGGCAGTTGGTCTAAAACAATGAAATGGAGTAATCTATTCCAATTACAATGTGCTTGCGATTACTTCAAATTTGTTAAAAAACCGACAAATGATATACAAATATTATTCAACTAATACTTTGCTTAAGTTAAAAAAGGACTACCTCTAAGTTTTTTACTCATCTTTTGTGAAATAGACACAGAAACTCCTTGTAAGAAAAAAATTAGTATAAGTCATTACGCAAATTAACATTTATTTGAAAATGAATTTATGAGTACTGCGATTAAAAAAATTCTTTCATCATTTATTAAAGTAGGTTGTATGTTTCATAATATATATATGCAAAATAAGCTAATGTGTTTTGTCTCTATATGAATTCAAGTTTAATACGACCAAAAATTTGTGGTTGTACAATGTTATGACACAGCGTCGTCGGCGTCTTCTAGGAAGACTTCATTTCCGTACGATAACTTTATTGTGATTGGCCTATTGTTGTAAAATTTCGATGTAATTTTATTAACCAGTTAAAGCTGCATTAGCTGTCATTTTCGTAATTTTTTGTTTCTGTTGAAATATGCCTTAACTTTGAACTGTTTCTACTAAATTGTAATTTTCCGGTATAATTTCATTTGGTATCCACAAATAAAATGCATTAAATACATGGAATAGGTGTCTCTATATTCATTGTCTTGCAAGACAAAAAATTGACCTAGATAAATTCGTATGCATGGGGAATGTCCTATCGGCAATCTTCGGAAGTAATGGTAATAAATTCCTGCTATTTTGGATGATACAGAGTTATCTGTGAAGGAATTCCATGTTTTTGAATGGCAAGACATGGAATGTTTATTCAGGACTTGCCGTAATTCGTCTTATGACGATCGATTCCGTTTTCGGACTCTAGATAAATGTCAAATGTTTATATGATATTGTGGTGTTTTGATTAAATGCAATTCCCCAGTACACATATTGTATACATCATTATCCACAGACTTTGATCAATATACATGGAATAGGTGCCTCTATATTTATTGTCTTGCAAGACAAAAAATCGACCTAGATAAATTCGTATGCATGGTGAATGTCCTATCGGCAGTCTTCGAAAGTAATGGCGAAATAGTTAGATCAGAGCTATCGATCTTTTTAAAAAAAAAAAACGTTGTTTTTACAATGCTCTGTAGGTTTTATCGACATTTATTGCATTCTTACAAACTTATTTCATTCAATCAGCAAAATTCAATACAATCAGGACTGAACACATTTGGCAGCTAATGCAGCTTTAAGGGATGTTGCTTTTGAATTTGGAGTTTATGGTCACTATGGTTGTATACTAACGACCTAAAAGGAAAAAAAACTAGGTGTTTTACTAGAGATTTCCACTATTTTGATGGAACTCGCCGTAAACGAACGAAACTCAACGAAACTCGCTCAAACTAGAACCTTATGTGACAGACCGTTAAGCAAGTGATGAAAATCGTGGAACCATTCATATCTATTTCACAGGTCATATCTTTGTTGGAGATAAACAATATTAGTACATTTTGAATCTCATGTTCTGTGCAGTACTTCCGATAAGCAGATCAATGGAACAGCAGGGATGGTTCCAGAGATTAAAATATGAAGGCGGACCAGAGAAAAGCGGGATACAAGGCTATAACAAGCTTGGGTTTGTCCATCAGAGACAAAATCCATTAGCGTACTTTTTTTCAATAAAAAGGGTTTTCCAAAACTCGGACACCCTTCACACTCTGCCAATGCAAAAGTAAATGGGAAATGCATATTTCAAGTAACAGCTCTTTAGTTTTTGTCTAGAATTAGTCAACTATCAACTTGCATGTTGTTCAAATGCATACATACTTTAGTGTGCTATATATACATATAATTGTTTAAACCTTAAAGTTTTAGATATGTCATATTTTGAAAGATTTTGTAGTCAGTTTGTTATATTTAAGTATGGAAAAAGCACATTTTTATGAAGCATGGGATATTATGTCCCTTCCAATGAAATTATGCAGAATCTCTAATGCGACTAAAAGTCAATTTACTTGTTATGCCACTTTCTAACCGTACAATGGCAAGGCGATCACTCCATATCATATGTATAGAATTGAGATACTGTATTGAAAATAAATATATGTTTCAAGTATACATTTCATCAATAAGATTGGAATTGAATTATGGTATTGATATTGTTCCGTCATGAACAAACAACATAAAATTATAATTTGAAGTACGACAAAGTAAACGAGCAACTAGCTAGATCTCCCTAAAATCAAATGAATGTTTAATGAAAGTAAAACAAATTTTATGTTTCGTTATTTGATTTGACGACGTTTTTTGTTATATTAATTTCTCTTTAGAGTTTTTTTTCTTCATTTACAGTTGTTACTTTCCTATAAATACTACATACACAGGTTTTATAGTCTACATCCTCAGCTGCCGACATGTCAATATCTTTTCGTAGCTGCGCTCGGCATTGAACCTTAACCTGAAATCCTGGGTACGCCCCTCGCGTTGATAATTTTCTGGAATGCTTTAAGTAATGGAGTGTTCAAGGAGGATATTTCTGTCGCTCAATAGTGACCAGAGATCCCCTGCAAGATGATTGCATACTAATTTACAGAATATGTGGAGATTATATATATCTACATTCACTTTACAAACAACAAGGTCTGGTTGCATAGAAAATAAAGGGAGTTTCTTTATCGATATGATATCACATGATAATCACACACACACACACACACACACACACACACACACACACACACACACATGTTATAGATAATTTACAATACTTTACTGCTTAATGAAATATTTTAGGTTCAAACCCCGATTCAAACATATAATTATTATATGTATATAAGGCTAGTATATATTTTCTTCATCTAGATACTTCGCAAAAATATCTAAATGCCTATTACAACTATCTAAATATTTCTCACACATTTATAGATAGTCATCACAATTATATTGGTACATGTACTCCGTGTGAGAAGCATCTAGATGCATGTGAGAAGGGGAGTATCTAAGTGCTTGTTAGAAGTATCTAGGTAGTTGTGAGGAGCAACTAGATGCTTGTGCGAAGTTTCTATATGCTTGTGAGAAGTGTTTTCAAAACGACCAAATATGTCAAGAACTGATTGAGAACAAATAGCAGAAAGAACCTTACCTAACCAGTAGAACGAAAATGATCTAAGCACATAGCTTTGTGTGAGGGAGTTACTCCTTTTAATAAAATTATTATTTATGATATGTTTATTTAAAATTACATTATATAATTCATAGTGTTTATCTAAATGTTATTAGTACAAACGGAGTGATGTCAATGAAATTATAATGCCTTTTTGCTCAGGACTTTGAGGACACTTTCATTTTTCAACCAGATTTTTCTAATGATTGATTTTGCAGCAAATATGAAAATTTAACTTTTTGGACCACTGTTTAGGCAAAAGACTACGTGAAAAAAATGCGCAAAGCATTTCTAAACAGAATATAAATAACTCAGGGCACAACATTTCTAAACAAATGTAAAAATCAATTGCAGATAATTTAATAATATAAACAGCATTGCAACCTTTATTTGAGGTAGACATTCAGATGGCAAACCCTTGACATGTTTATCTGGATAAGATAAAAAAACAATGGATAACGAAATATAGAAAGATGGCAGAAACACATAAAATATAAAAACAAAATTTTTGACCCCATCCGCTCCCAGGCGAACGCATTCCTTCAAAACGTTGTTATTCAGACAAATTCAACCAAAAACGAATCAACCCGTGTCTAGACAACATGACTTGTAAAGACATAAGAGTGTGTTTTTCTTTAAGTATCTTGGTTAGAATAACTTTTCGATCACATATGGTGTATTCTCATGACTTCTTTGCATATCAGTCGCACGAATCCTATAATCCTTCTTTTCTATAATTAAATGTATCAGAAATAATACACGTACATTGTATATACATCGAAATAAATTTTGGTAATTGTGATAGAAGTTTTACTTATTTGAATGATAGTAAATGCATAGCATACCCGATCATTCACTTCCTCACCGGGCTTTCGAATCAAGATGTCTGAAACATAGACACTTTAATGGCTTGCATTGTCCAAAACTTCCGAATTATCCCCTTCCCAGATTCATCAAAAGCTGTAAAATGTAAAAAAGGGACTCTAAGGTAACCCTGTATTATGGAAGTATATTATATCCAGAAGTACGTTCATGGGAGGCCCAATGTTATACCTTTATGTTAGTTAAGGTAGGTGATCCTAGGTAACCAGATGTATGTTATATCTATATGTTTATTCCTGTGGGAGACCCTTGGTGGCCCAATGTTATATCTATATGTATGTTCCTATAGAGGGCAATGGGTAACCCAATTTTATTTCTATATGTATGTTCATTTTGGGGGACCATGAGTAACCAAATGTTATATCTATATGTATGCCTCTTTAGATTACCCTGGGTAACCCGGTGTTATATTTATATGTTTGCTCCTTTTGGGGACCAACAGTAACCAATGTTATATCTATAGAGGACCAAGGGTAACCAAATGTTATACCTATATTTTTGTTCCTGTTGGCGACTATTGGTAACCCGATGTTAAATCAATAATTATGTATGTTCCTACAGATAACCACTGGTAACCCAATTTTGAATCCATTTGTATGTTCCTATAGAGGACCATTGGTAACCCAATGTTATATTTATACGTATGTTCCTATAGGGGACCGTGGGTAGTCGAACATTGTATCTATATGCAATGTTCCTATAGAGGACCTTGGGTAGCCCAATGTTATATCTATATTTTTGTTCCTTTGGGGGATTATTGGTAACCAAATGTTATATCAATAATTATGTATGCTTCATTAAAGAATCATGGGTAATCGTAAATATTATTTCTATATGTATGTTCCTATAGAGGAACATTTGGAACCGCATATTATATCAAAATGTGTATTCCTATAGATGACCATGGGTAACCCAATGTTATATCGATATGTATGTTCCTATAGGGCACCATTGGTAACCCAATATCATATCTGTATGTGTTTTCCTATAGATGGCAATTGGTAACCCAATATTATATATATGTGTTTGTTCCTATAGGGGACCATTGGTAGACGAATATTATATCTATATGTTTGATCCTATAGATGACCATGGGTAACTCAATGTTATATCTATATGTATATGTTCCTGCAGATAGAATAAACACTGTCCTTTATCAGCTGTTTATAGCGATTTTATCTACTGAGAACCTCTTAAGAAGGAAAAAAGTTTCTCACTTTTATGAAAAAAGAATTGTTGAATAAAATCAATATGGTAGGTTTAGTTCTAGCCTATTGAAGAAAATATACACTAGCAATACATTCATATAATAATTGTATATCTGAATTGGGGTAGAAAGTGATAACTTTTCGGCAAAAAAAAATAATCTCAAATATGTTTAAATTAGTACGCAGTTATATGGTATAATTTGTTTGCTCTGGTCAATATTGAGCGACAGAAATATCCTCGTGAGATCGTTACTCATTAATTTTGTTTCTTTGCACGTGTTATTTTGGTTTTAGTTATTTTATGTTCTGTGTTGTGTGTGTCTGTTTTCCCTGGCTAGTCTTCATCCTTGGTTTATATTCTTTTGATTTTTGCTTGAATCTTGGTTCCCTTGATTACTCTTAAAATATTGACATAATTGTTGTTTTGTAGCCAAAGGTAATTGGTAATCATAAGTTGCTGGTGTCCATATAATCCGTCTTGTATGATCGCGCAATCTAACGTTTAGTTTAGGGTTGGTTGAGAAACAAGTAAATAATTGATTTTTAGCCAACAAAAATATTATTGCCTTATAAAAATAACTTTATACCAGTTCTAAATAATTCAATACTCAATCAATACGCAATAGATTCAATATAAATCTTTGGAGTTTCAGACATTAGGAATGTATTTACATGTACAATGTACTTTTACGTGTATATAACCTGTATATGTACACTGTATATAATGTGCAGTCCCCAGACTTGATGTAAAAATAATGGGTAGCTAATGGGACTATCCCAATCTAACAGATTCCTCAATACCAACTGTTGTGCAACAAAATATCGAATTTATGTACACTTGAAGTCCACACACATAATATATATGTACATGTATGGTGCATAAAATCCTAATGTTGATGATCTAAAGATATGTAAAGGGGAGGCTTTATTTAACTCTCGACTCCATTCTTTTTCCTCCAGCAAAATGAGAAGACATGTGGACAGTACTGAATTTGTGTTCTTAAAACATTGCAATTTGAAGAATCTGCCTACGTCCTGGACATTTTTTCATTAAAAATATTTAACAATTTAATTGGAAAAGAAATAATTTCAGACCAGCCTTAGAAACTGACAGTTAAAAACCCAAACCACTTATTTGCTTATTTGTATAGACCATTCCGTGGAGACCCCCTAGTTAAATGACTGCAGGGGCGGATCTAGACACTTTTAATGGTTGCCAGCCGTGGTTGCTAAGAAAAAAAAAGGGAGAAGCTAGGGCATTATTTGCAAATTTTTGTAAATTTTACCCATGAAAATGAAAAATTTTCCAATAAAAAGGAGGGATGCCTAGGGGGCCGGGATCCAGGAATTTATGAAAGGGAGGCGTAATTACGAGAACTTGTATTTATAAAAGAAAACCAGATTATGACGTCTTTAATGAATGAATATGAAACATTTTCATATTCAATGCAATATTTATCCGATGACGATAGTTAATTCGTTTCTGGAAAAAAGGGACATATATGTACGTCCATTACGCCTCACCTGCACCCATCAATATGGGAAGCACAGGCCCCACCCTGGATCCGTCACTGTGACCAACAAGTTGACTTATTTATCTGTCATGCATGCAAAAGGCAGTGCTGTTTGTTAAGACGTATCTGTTTTGTCAAGCTGTACATAATCATCTCACACATCTAGTCACGCGATAGTGTATTCATGAATGTGGTCACATAACTAATGTCCTTGACCACTGCCGGTGACCACAACCACGAGCCAAATTAAATGGTATGGCTGTACACAGAGGAAAACGTTTCGACGTTTTATACACCGTCCGTATAAGATCCCAAATGATAGCCATAAGGTTATGAAATCCCTCAGTCCGTCATGTATTATAAATACCACATATTTTGAATACAAACCGAATCTAACAGTTTTAAGTATATATGTCAGCACGAAACTACAATAACAACATATTTAGGAACTGTCAGCTGATGGTCACCGTCACTCATATCGTGCAATGGATTTATTAAAACTGCGTTATGAAAGATTTTTGGAGTATATCTTTGTCTTGACGTAATATGTTTAACTACAATCTTTCAAGTTGTTTAGTTCTTTATAGTGTTTAGTCTGTTTGTTTGAGTTCATCTAACAGTTTTTCGTTTTCTTGTTCTTATGCTGATAACGTTTTTTTAAGGTTTTGTTTTGAGGTTTTGCCGGTAACGCTAGTGTTGTCGAATATGGCACCACTTTGACTTTCTTTTCTGGAGAGGGTCCCGTTCATTTCATCGTCGGACATAACAGTTTTCCTCTAATTACAACTTTGAAAATTACATTCATATGATTAGTTTTGGGGGCAACGTATCCCCGTTGGCCTCTTATGACCAGTTTTTGCTTGTCCACAAGTCCTTCAAAACATTCCGAATGATATTTTTTAAATAAAGGTATCAAATTCGGCTTCAAATTAAAGAGAGCTACACTTGACTTGTAAGAGGCATAAAACCTAGTTAAACCCCCGAACAAATTAAACAAAATGACACGCCATTTCAACCCGATTTGCACCCCTGTGCAGGTCCGGGTGTCAAAAGAATAGGCCCGCAGCAGCACTAAACTTGTCGTAAAAGGTTACTAAATAGCCGGGGGCTAGGCGCTCTGCCTACAGAGTAACTGGGACGTGTGCCCCAGATGGTGGAATGGGGTACCCATGGCGTATTACATGCTGGGGTTGTCAGGCTATATTACGGAAAACCTGACCGCAAACCATAGTGGTGCACCGTGTTGGGAAAGATGCCACGTTCCTGGCACGTTAAAGAACCGTGCTGTGGTATTCAATAGGAGTAGGAACCTTTACGCTCCGCCACAGGATTGCCCGACCCTACCCATCCTTCCCTTTTTCTTGTGGCAATGAAAATTTGTTGACCCTATTATCCTTGTGTCCCATCCCTTTTTTCATTTCATCATCATTGTTTGATGTTCATTTTATCATCCCATTTCATCGCCTGAATATAGCTGAAATGTTGCTGCTCGGGCGTTAAACCCCAACAATCAAACAATCAATCAATCCAATCATTAACCCGATTTGCGTGGTTTTTATTCACAAAGATAGTCAAATTATCCACTAGAAGCAACGCTGTCTTAGCTTTATAATAAACAAAATGAAGGATGTAAGTGAAATACGGAAAGTGGTGTCTTTTTCAACTTTATTGTTTTAGTGTCTTTTAATTATTGAGTTCAGTAAAATTTTTAATCTGACCTGACCCAACCTAACACAAATGGTCTTATTTGGCTTCATAATTACTTTTCTGTTGGGGAACTTGCTTACGTCGGTGTTACTTTGCGAGGGATAAGAACTCGACGGGAGGGACCTTAAACAGACCAAATATACTTTAAGTTACATATTTTATCATGTAACCAGCTAAGTCAATATATACAATAATAAGGATTAATAAATGTACAACAATAAAGATTATATATAATTCAATTCATCTTTTAAACATTAAACATAATTAAACTGTATTCAGGATACAAACTTCCAAGACGGGAAAGGAGTCATGGCCATCGCCACTATACGTCACCTAAGTTACATGATGTCTCCATAGATGGTCTCCTTCCTTTCATAAAAAAACCTCTTGGACTTCATCACATTAGAACCAAACTTTATTCTATACCTCTCACTCTACTACACTCCCTTTACAAAACAAGTCTTGACACTCCTGTTTCTGACCCCACCTCATCATTATACAGACTTGTTACCATCATTTTGGATATTGGTTTCCACAGACTCTTTAAACCAGTTTGTGTGAAAAGTCAAGATGAAGAAAAACGATCATTTCTTCCACTACCGTTCGTCAACAAAAGTATAGATGCAATTAATTTGGCTAACATCCTCCATCACAAAAACGTTACCAACAAAATTCCCCCATATTTCAAAGACAAATCCATACCAAATATTTCATATTCCTATACTTCACCCATCGCATCCAAAATTTTCAATTATAAAAGGCTATTACAGAACCTCGAGATTAAGGACTTCAAGTCTAAACCACCTGACTGTTCTTGCAAAACCTCTCCATTCAAATATGGTCCTTCTGGTCACGTCGTTACGGGAGATTAAACCTTTATCGAAAACGAATCTCTGCGTAATATCCTTTCTAAAGGTCCCAAGTACCGTGAACCACGCTCCATAAATTGGAATTATAACTTTAAAGTTCTTATGGATGCCGTCGAGGACTATGCAAGAAAATGGATAAAACGAGAAGAAGACATTGATTCTCTGTCAGAGTAGTTGAAGGCCGTGAGGTCTTTAATTTTGAAACGAATGAAAGTTTTAAGTAGGTCAATGAGTGCCAAGGCTACATCAGTTTTTAAAGACCCCGATGTAGCAAAAACATTGTCTACTATACATGACAAGTATGTTGTCGTACCAGCAGACAAAACCCAAAACAAGATTGTTTTTGTCTGCAAAACGCTTTATATCCAATGTTTATTATCAGGTAGACATAGAAAATAATAGCAGTGATAAGACCTACACTGCTACCACTCTTTCCAAAGAAGACATTGTGGAAAACCATAGATCTGTACTATCCTCTTTTGGTCTCTCTACCAAGGACTATAATTGTGATTTACCTTCTATGTTATGCCAGAGCTTGCCGAAACTACGCAGACTTTTCGTATCGCACTAGAACTCTAACAAATAGGCTTCTGGAACAGGGTTATGTTGCTACAAGATTGAAGTCATCACTACAGAAGTTTTATGGTCGTCATCATGGACTCGTGGATCGTTATGGTGTATCCATCTGCACCATGAAAACTGATTTATTCAACGGGTCATGGTTTTCCTTTCCTCGTTTCGGACTTTTTATGAGCAACTCGGCGGGTTTTTCTAGAAAAGCAGAGGACGCTTACCCTACCGGTGCACCCGGTGCATGCTCCCAGTTTTTAGTGGAGTCTGAGTTGCTCATTTACTTTTGTTACGTTGTACGTATGATTTTAGTTACTTTATATTCTTTGTTGTGTATGTCTGTTTTCCATGTCTGGTCTTTGTATTACATTCTTTTGATTACCGCTATAACCTTGGTTCCCTTGATTACTCTTTGAGCAGTATTTTAATCTTTGAAATACTTATTTCCAAATATAAATAACTGAGTTAAATGCAACTTTTTCTAAGAAATGCTCTTATCTTTAAAATGAATGCTTTAACAAAATAAATTATGTTACAATCATACAAAATAAATACGCACCTTAAACAAACCAAAATTCACTTTAAGTTACATCTTTATTATTGTCACCAGCAAAGTCACAAGAGTACTTTTCGACCAACTTAAATAGTGAACTGTTCAATTGCCTAAAGCCTAAGCGTACATAGTCCAAAATATTGAATATCCGTATTAAAATTTTCCAACAAGTATTTTATTTCGTAAAGAACTAATACTTTTTAACCTTAAGAATTATGTAATATTGTTTTGATTTAGCAATACTAATTTTATATACCCGGAGGTTATCTTTAAAATATTTCCGATGAGTATTCTGATCTTAACTATCGCTTTTATGATTATCACTTTTGCCAATAAACAATATGAATCTTATTAATATATAAAATTGACATTGATCATTTAAGGAAATCATATTTAAAATATTATCGAAAATATAAATTAAAAATAGTACAGTATTTCTTAATTCTGAAGTTCTAATTTAAATCAACCTCTCATTTAAATACTAAAAATCTTCAGTTCATTTAATTCGTAATTTATACCGAAATTCCAACTTTATAGATGTATCAAATTCCAGAAACAAGGATCGTTTAACGTTGATACATCTTCTATATAGCGGAAACTGCGATACAAGGATTTAATCTCAGTTTCCGCTACATAGATGACTTTAATTTAACGGTTTTAAACATTAAATTTAACTTTATTGCAAAAATATGAATAATATGCGATATTTCATACACTACACACCAAACTACTGAATTACAGTACGCACACGGCTATACGGCAATTTTGCCATTTTCCATGATCGTACATTTCAGCTAATGAATACACTTTTTACGTTTACTTTTGGATATCTTCAGTGTTAAACATTGAGATTTAATTTCTAAACGATCTGATTCTATCAATATCAAACTTGAAAATGTTCCATACGGTAATACGAAAAATAGGGATTTAATTGATATTGCATCATTTTCTTCCGTTGTTACTCTCTATTTGGATATAATTTGCATTAACTTAACACATTCACGGTTGTTTCCGATTGATACAAAATCGCTAACATGGAATATAGTTTTTTATTGGGTGGTTTACATATATATAAAAAAAAACCAAACAAACATTTCCGCCTCTTGTCTATTGTAGATTTCTCATTGATGAATGTAGAGTGTAAGGCCAGAACTATGAATGCCTAAAAAATATTTTGACGGAAGTGGCGAAATTTATCTACAAGAAAGTAAATGATTAAGCAAGTGCGGAGGTGCGTTTCTGTCTTTTAATACGATATTGAGCTCCGTCAATCATAGGAATAGCCTAAAATCATATTAGTTTATAGTTGTTTGATCTTGATGTCCACAAGTAAGTTTTCAAACTAAACTTTGTTTTAAATTCTTTGCTGCACGCATCACAATTGAAACTTTTATTAGTTCATGAACTATTAAGTGATCATGAGAATGTGAACGTCGAATATAAATTGTTGGGCATTTATCACAACGTCTTTATTGCCATTACTGAAAGCGAAATACGCACCCAATGTGCATTATTTCTCGTTTAACACAACTATCATGACAATTTTTTTTTAAACATTCAATCAAAAATCTATATCCCATGTGAGCGCTTGAGTTACAATTGGAAAAAACCCTGAATGTGTTAAATTAATGCAAAATTATACCCACATAGAAAGTAACAATAGAAGAAAACGATACAACACCACCCAAGTTTTGGTACAAGTGTATGATACATTTTCAAGTTCGATATTTATAGACTTAGATCGTGTTTATCAAAAGTAAACTTAAAATGTCTATTCATTAGCTGAAAGGTACGATCATGGAAGAATGGTAAAAACGGAGCTCAAGTAGTTTCCTTTTTGTCCTATATGTTCTTTGTTGTGTATGTCTGTTTCCATGTCTGGTCTTTGTCTGGTCTGATTACATTCTTTTGATTACCGCTATAACCTTGGTTCCCTTCATTACTCTTTCACATTCGGATACAATATTGGAAGAGTAATCAAGGGAACCAAGGTTATAGCGGTAATCAAAAGAATGTAATCCAGGGACAAAGACCCGACATGGAAAACAGACATACACAACAAAGAACATAAAGTAACTAAAATCATACATATAAAGTAACAAAAGCAAATGAGCAACTCAGACTCCACCAAAAACTGGGAGCATGGACCAGGTGCACTGGTAAGGTAAGCGTTCTCTGGTTTTCTAGAAACACCCGCCGAGTTGCTCATAAAAAGTCAAGTCCGGGGTAGACAAACGAGGAAAGGAAAACTATGGCCTTTTGAATAAATCAGTTTTCATGGTGCAGATGGATACACCATAACGATCCACGAGTCCATGATGATGACCATAGAACTTCTGTAGTGATGACTTCAATCTTGAAGCAACATAACCCTGTTCAAGACGCCTATTTGTTAGAGTTCTAGCGCGTACAAAAAGTCTGCGTAGTTTCGGCAAGCTCTGGCATAACGTATGAATTGTGATATGAACACTCCATACGCAGGTGCTGAAGGGATGTTGCCACAGATGAAAGGAAAGTTGACAATTCTGAATGAAAACTCATCACGTTTGTCGTAAAGTTTGGTCAATAGTTTTCCTTTACCATCGATTTCTAAGTGTAGGTCAAGATAAGAGGCTGACTTCACAGTGTCTGTAGTATCCTTTATCTCAAGTTCTTTTGGGTAGATGCGATGTATTAAACCCCAAAATTAGGATTGTTTAAAGATAATACGTCATCTATATAGCGGAAACTGAGATTATAGGATCTAGCCAAACGATATTCTTTCTTTTTGATCAGGTCAGCTATAAAGTCAGCCTCATAAAAGTGAAGGAATAGGTCAGCAAGTAAAGGAGCGCAATTTGTTCCCATTGGAATGCCGACCGTTTGTTGAAAAACACATCCACCACACTGGACAAATATGTTGTCGATTAAAAATTCCAGCATTTTGTAAACATCTTCCTCTGTATATTTGGAAGATGATTTGGAATTGTTTCTTACAAAGTATGAGGAATCTCTACCAAGAACTATATATTTGTGTCTAGGTTTACCATCTTTTTTGGAAAACAACGATGTATAATGTTTTTAAGTCGGGACTTTTACTGAGTATGGGGAATAGAAGTATACAGTGTTGAAAAATCATAGGTTTTAATGCTATTATATTCAGATAATAGTCTTGAACTAATTGTTTCCAAAAGATCTTTCGAATTTTTCCGGATCCATATTGAATTAATACCACTACGGAAGTAACTAGTGTTGTTGTAGGACTGCAAACCCTCTTTGACTTTAGTGAGTATAGAAGTTAAAAGTTTTGAAAGAGGTTTGGTGGTACATTTTGCAGATCCAGCTATGAAACGTTGTTTGTATGGATTCTTGTGAAGTGTAGGAATCCAGTACATAGATGGTAAATCAGAATCATCGTCCTTGGTAGAGAGACCAAAAGAGGATAGCACAGATCTATGGTTTTCCACAATGTCTTCTTTGGAGAGTATGGTAGCAGTATAGATCTTATCACTGCTATTATTTTCTACATCGACCTTTGATAATAAACATTGGATGTAAAACGTTTTGCAGACAAAAACAATGTTGTTTTGGGTTTAGCCTGCTGGTACGACAACATATTTGTCATGTATAGTAGACAATGTTTTTGCTACATCAGGGTCT
Organism: Perna viridis; assembly: GCA_037379345.1. Taxonomy (NCBI): domain Eukaryota; kingdom Metazoa; phylum Mollusca; class Bivalvia; order Mytilida; family Mytilidae; genus Perna; species Perna viridis. The sequence continues at coordinate 39,792,206 of CM074511.1, read as the reverse complement.
TTAAAAACTGATGTAGCCTTGGCACTCATTGACCTACTTAAAGCTTTCATTCGTTTCAATATTAAAGACCTCACGGCCTTTAACTACTCTGACAGAGAATCAATGTCTTCTTGTCCTCGTTTATCCATTTTCTTGCATAGTCCTCGACGGCATACATAAGAACTTGGAAATTATCATATGAAACATCTCAAAGGTGATTTTTACAAATAAAATATTTTAAATTCAAACAAATCATGAAGCAACTAATGAAGAAGTAATTTGGGAGGGGCTAAATGTTCATTTCAACATTCATTTCCTCATTCCCCATTTTAGGCGGCACAAGGATGGGAATCGTCACAATCGAATTGGGATGGGTCAGATATCTCATTTCAACATTCATTTACTTTTTCGTCATTTTAGGTCGCACAGAGTAAGGGATGGCTGCAATCGAGTGGAGAGGGGTCATATATCTCATTCCAACATCTGTTTTATTACAGTTGTCATTATTTATATGTGTACTAATTTACGACATCATCAAGCTTAAATATCCTTCCCTAGTCACATGAGATTTATTTCCTTCCATTCATGTTATTTATAAAATTTATGCATAAATGTAGGTGCACGGTAAACTTAATATTGTTATCATTCAAGATAAATCTTTTAAATCAATTAATGATAAAGACTGAATTACTCCTTATTTAAATAACACTATAATAATGACGTTGAAAACCATAGCACTTTCCGTATATCCGTTACTTCCTTCATTTCGTGCATTATAAAGCTAGAATTCCACAAAATGAAGGCTGAGATTGATTTGGGATTGTCACTTGAACCATTCGTAAGAAGCAAGCGTTTTCATATTTGGACATTAACTTGACTATAAGTGAATGAATCTCTTTGAAATTGTACCACGTGTTGAACCAAAACGGAAAGATTGGGATTAGTTATGAAGGAAACAATAGTTTTAAAGACAAACAACTCTGAGTTCCTTCTCTGGCAACACCAGTCTTTGTCCACACTTGTAATAACTTTAAAAGTTTTAACTTCACACCATTGCCACTTCATAGGTTTAAATAAATGAGTAACTTATAAAACAATTCTAAGATGGACTCAAAATGGCATCAAAATATTAAGCAACACAGGATCTAAAAAGGATGGGGATGGAACGTGGAACCCCTATGAAATCGCTAATTTTCAAAATTGTTTAAATTTTGTAAATTTAACGCCATTCAAGTATTCAGAAAGGAATATAGTTCAATATATAATCTTGCATAATAACTACCTAGTTTAGTGTTATCAAAATACTCAAAATGATTTTATCAATCATATTTTTTTTGGTTAATAAAAAAAATGTCACCCACATTCATGAATCTGTGGAAAATCCTTTTTAGCTTGATGACCTCTCGTTACCTGCCAAACTATGGACTAAATATGCATATACGCTATTTATATACATGATATAATGTTATTCTTAACATTCCATTCTTTAAATGTATATATACATGTGCATGTATATAATTATGACTTATTGTCAATACTGACTGTTTTTTAACGTCCTTGACTGTCCTAAATTTTAAAAACTAGATCTTCAAGTTACCTGGAGGACATTAAATTAAGGAAGATATTTGAAAGGTAAGGTGAAAATAATACGTGATTTAGCGACAATAAATATATATCACTATTAAAAACAGAAGACATTATTAAAGTTAATTGCAAATAACAATACTGAGAATTATGAGGCAATCGTTCACAAACGATTGCAAAAGCTTTTCGAAAAAAAAAAAAAAATCCCAACACATATTCCTTAAAATTATTTAAATATGAAGCACAAGTTAAAGTAACTGATTATTTTAATACTGCCAATTTATTTATATTTTTTGCTTTTTTAAATTATCTGTAGGAAAGGATTTCATTTCGTTTCTTTGAAAAACAGAGACACATTTATCTAGATGAAAACGTAACATGATGCATTTATTTAAGAAATCTTTCAATTATTCGTGTGAGGGAGAGATTTTTAAATGATATTCAAGCGTATGTATACAAGTCATTATCTAACATCAACTCTAAAGAGCTTTTAGCCGAGGGTAAAATTATATCCATATATTAAATTATATAAGCAACCCGCATGGTAACCAGGCTTATGGGAGAAAGAGAGTTTATTATTCAAAGCTGAAAATCGATGATGAGTCTGGAAATTTTTGGGTTTGAATCTGAGAGTGTCTACATCGTGATAATAAGTATTACTCCTTAAACGATCTGCTTCATAGAAATGGAACTTCGTTTAATTGCGATGTACGAAAGGAATAAAGTCAGGGCCTTATATTTCTGTGAGGGACCACAATGTCGAGAAAAGAAGCGAAACGAAACGCTTTCCATTCAGGAATTAGTAATAACGCAATGTATGAAATCCAAGATGCCCAAAACGAAACTTTCATATTTCATTTCTTTTCGTTTTAACACTAATCTTTCCCATTTTACACCTAAAATTTCTAGAAAGAAGAGGCTGCTATGACGGTGTCAACATACGAGAGCCGAGCTTAACATTTAGTATATTACGAACTTGAAATTAATGTTCATTACTTTGACCCGAACGAGCGTGGGGTAAAATAAAAAAAAAACAAAGCAAACACAACAAAACCAACCAAACAAACACAAATAAATGAAAAGAAAACATAACACAGAAATGACACAAACTTGGCAAATTGTTGAATTATTGCTATGAGTTTGTTTTAATGTATTAAATGACTCAATAGATTTATTACTAACCTATGGCAAGGAGTTAAATTTAGATGCTATATATAAATTCTTGCGTATGGTAAAGCTCATGAGTTTTGTAAAAGATTAGAATATGGATTATTACCAAGGTTCTTGATTTTTATTTGTAATAAACCATCGTTATCATTTGGTTTCATGTACGAACATTCAGCACCTTCACTCTTTTGTCATTTATTTTTCGCTAGATTCTCTATTTCATTAAATCCTGTAGTATCAATGTCTTGATATTTAATAAAATATCATCGGTTAACGGAGAAGATATTCATCTATATCTGTCTATCTACGAAAATGGTCAAAACAAGTTAACATTTATTTTTAATCCTATACAAAAATATCATAAATGTTGTTTCTTTTCATTGTTGTATATCAATGACTACATGTATTTAATAGATTGATTGTATGTTGTTACTCGTATACACTGTGCGGTATCTCACCAAACAGTAAATCTCACTGTGTGTAATTCAACTTATATTGAAAAATTGACAGTACATGCATTCTGGCATATACACATAGCAAAAATATAAATCTTTAGAGCTTCAGACATTAAGAATGTACTTACATGCACAATGTACTTTTACGTGTACATAACCTGTATATGCATGTACATTGTATATAATGTACAGTCCCCAAACTTGATGTAAGAGTAATGGGTAGGTAATGGGATTATATATATTATATATCATACATAATAACACCTAGATGAACTGTCCCGTACTACCATACATCGTGTATTAAGTTACAGCCCTAGATTAATCCTACGAGGAGGAATGACCCGGCCAGCGAAAGATATGTAAACGTATAGAAATGTCTGAAAAATTCCCAACGATGTTAGAACTGTCAAATTTGCGAAGCCAATTTTTGTCGTTCCCTCCGAGGGACTCGAACTCGTACCGCTGTGACATCTATGACAATACCGCATGCACAAAGTCCAGCGCCCCAGAACGCTCGGCCAGCTAGACTATATATTTTATATAAGTATATCTAATCAAATCTAAATTTCACCCCAACTCTAGAATCGATTCGAGGTTATAACATACATGAAAAAGCGCTAGTGTAAATTACAGATTTAGGAAACTCTAGTCATGTTTTATTTTATACCGATACATATATAAACTGTATACAAGTATATCATTCTGACGAATATATATATATATACAACGTCTCAGAATGTGACGACTCTATTCACTACACTGCTCCATCGGATCAAATTGATACAAATTTATTTGTTGTGACATGCATTATTAATTTGATCCTCTATCCTACATAATAACACCTAGATGAACTGTCCCGTACTACCATACATCGTGTACTAAGTTACAGCCCTAGATTAATCCTACGAGGAGGAATCACCCGGCCAGCGAAAGCTATATTCTATATAGCCTAGCTGGCCGAGTGGTCTAGGGCGCTGGACTTAGTGCAGGCGGTGTTGCCATAGATGTCACAGCGGTGCGAGTTCGAGTCCCGCGGAGGGAACGACAAAAATTTGCTTCGCAAATTTGACAGTTCTAACATCATTGGGAATTTTTCAGACCTTTCTATACGTTAACATATCTTCCCTGTATCAATTTGATCAGATGGAGCAGTGTAGCGAATAGAATCGTCACATTCTGAGACGTTATATATATATATATACATACATACATATATATATATATATATATATATATATATAGAATGAGAGTCCTGCGGTGGTACATACATATTTTAATTACTACTGTGATCATTATATAAGGTTTTACTTACTTTTAAAAGTAGAGACATGATTTCATGAAAACGCTGTCGACTATGGTAATGAAACAACAAAACTTACCTTTCTTCCAAATACTGGTTTACGAAAGAGAGAGAGAGAGAGTTAGGGGATACCGCGGGGTTTATTTCATCCGTATTTTCATTTTAAAAAGTTGCTATTGTAATAATTATATAAAATGTTTGGCTTACTTAAGTTCACGAACAAATACTAGCCAAGGACGTTAAGAATTCCCTTAGTCGGTCTTGATGACATATTATAAATACCACATGAGTGCAAATTACATATTGAGTATATATTGTTAGGACGAAAATTACACCATGTATAGAAACAGTCAGCTGATCGTCAGCTCACTCATATTGTACGTTTAACTAGTTAACACTGCGTTACGAACAATTTATTTGCGGTATTGTGGTTAACAGCCACCAAGACAATTAATTATATTCTGAACCGATCCGTGCAACAAAAATTGCGATCGGTCATCGATCATCGATCAGTTTCCTGTCAGTCGTCGATCCGTCAAACCGAACCAATAAATTGGTGATCGCATCACGTGACCACAGAGCGGTCAATGTATTTAAGGGCTTTTGTTGTTTTCTTTGTCAGTTTTACCTATAACCTTGGTTCCCTTGATTACTCTGTTACACATATTTACATAATGTAATAGATTTAAACATCAACATATACTTTTATATTAATTTCTTTTGTTTTAAACAGATTTTACGGTCACCGGGGTCATCAATCCATCAGCGATCAATCAGTCAAAATGCGAAAATCATTACGCTGATAAAAAAAAAAACTAGAAATTACTGTTGAAAAAACAATAAGTTATGGAGAAAATATGTACATGTATAATAACTAGAATATCGACCCGTCAAATCGTTCCTCGGATCGGTTTAAGGACTGTATAGTGTTATTTGTAAAACTAGACCATGTGTTCTCATAGTGCTTTTTTCTCATATATTTAAAGAAAATGCAGCATTTTGTAAGGTCTTTTTTTTCTTTGGTTTTCAGATTTACAAAAATACAATTACAAATAGAATAAAATTTGCAATTTTGATGTTTGCTTGCAGATAATTTAATAATATTTAAGCTCACGAAGAACAAAGGTGATATTGTTCTGATACACATATAATTCTGTATATTACAGAGCTGAACGTTATTTTTCTTCCAGATGAAAAGATACACTTAGACCCGTTTACCATGTATATATACAGCTATTGTTTAGTATTGAATCAAATAGTAAGTTGAAATATTTGTAGTTTAAATTCATTATCAACGGTTAAATATATCAAGTATAGAGATTCATCCAGCGTAGCATGATACAATCGTGACTAGTTTCATTTGGGGCAATTTTGGACACAATATTATCAGTTGTTGCCACCTTTCAATATGAGGACTTACAGTTCATTATGGATACAACAACTGGTTTCAGAACAATATTGCACACACTTTAAAATACATTTAAAGTTGAAAGTTCTGCTTTAAGGATCTTCATCAAATCCTTTAAAAAGAATCATCAAAACAAAAAAAACACTAAATGATTAAAAGCAAAATACCAGGTGGCTCTACTTTCTACATTTTTGAGGTTCTCGCTTCACCTGTTTAAAAAAGTTAAAGAAATAAAATTGTTTATTCAATTATCTTTTACAAGTTACACGCATGATTGCTGTTTTTTTTATTTTAAGGTACTTACTTATGCATCAATAACATTACCTTTCAAATGTCCACCGGCTGTTTTATGGAAACGAATAGCAGCGAGTTTTCCATGTGGAGAAGACCTTCGATACCATTGTTTGCTAGATGCATTTAGCTCAAACGGAACCTACAATGTATATATCGAAAAATGTTACAGACCGCACAACTACATAGGTGTATATTGTGTATAGTGTTTGTCTATTATTCCAAAAGGAACAAATTGGGCTCCTCTTTTTGCCTATATAATTCTTCACTCTTATGATACTGATCCTAAAGCATTTCTGATCTGATGCAAAATAAGGAACTTCGTTCAGCCGGATCCACTGATCTCAATTTCCGCTATACACATGCAGATGAGGTATTATCGTGCAACAATCCTAGTTTCGGGGATTTTATACATTGCATCTGCCCAAGAGAACTAGAGATTAAAGAATCTTTAATCTATCTTCATATTTGTTCTAAATCTTTAGAATGTGTTGTTATGTGTTTAGTATATGTGTTTAGTATGGCGTGTATGTGCACCCAATCTTGCCATTCGGACATAATAATGTCTGAACAGATATTTCTTTGTTTCACGAGAAAATAATTAATTCAAATGATACGAACATGTTAATTAAAAAATGAAGCTTTAAAAAGCCTTTTAATGTATTATATTACAGATTGACGTCGGTTAAATGTTAATAATACATAAACGAACATTTTTTCCTATAGGAAAAAGGCACGTCATAAGTGGGTATCTTACAGCTGATGAGTGTCAGTCAACCAGATTCTCACCGTTTATATTACCTTCTAACGAGGGATCAGAATGTCCATTTTATAAATCTCTTTGTACTGAGGACGGACAATTAACAGTCTTCAATGGTTCTTCCCGTGAAGACCAGGCCTGTCGTTGCGACTATAGAAAGAGCTATGATTATGTGATCAAACCACAGAACCAATGTCGCTGCCAACCTTTCACTGAAGATTGCTCTTGCTATATTAGAAATTGTCCTATAGGACAGTTCCTGTCACAAGGTAGATATTATAACAGTTATTATTATGTTCAGAAAAATTAAAGTTTCAAAACCTATTCCATTTATGTCTGGTATTTATCTCTGGATTACATTCTTTTGACTACTGCTATAACCTTGGTTCCCTTGATTGCTCTTAAATTGAAACTGTCATCAAAGGGTTGAAAGAAAATTTTGAAAATATAACAAAAAATTAGGGGGATAAAGTTCTTGATACGATTGCTATGAATCTGTAAAAAATGTGACGTCGAACGTGTTTTTTTTTAAACAATGATTGTCATCGCAAATATACTTTCTGTTTGCACCTTTTAGATTACAAATGTAGAATACATGGAGAAGAAATAGAGCCAGTTTGTGGGACGTTGTTTCTAACTAATGAAAGCGTTTATGAAAGGTATGAACAATTATTAGTGGAACGGCTTAAGTGTGAAAAATTAAATTTTAATGCACCGGAGGAACACACACCTAATTTATACATCATTTGAAAGAAAATTATTTCTACTTTAAAATAAAACTTGTCGTAAAAGTGGGAGGTGGTCCAGTTTTCTGCAAAATGGGGGTAAAATGGGTAGGGGTAATTTTATGAAAAAATAAAATGCTTTTATAGATATAATTTTCAAGATAATGGAAGGGCATGAAAATGTCCTTATTTAATAATCGTGAACAACAACTATAATGAATTGAATGCAATAGTCAATGTTTTATATATGACGTAATTTAAAATCATATGATGACGTTTTACGACACCACTCAAAATAACTAATTTTTTAACTAAAACATTCGTTTTTTTACTACCCCGTTCGTCAAATGGTTGTAAAAGGTAATGGATTTGTATATTTACTCTGTATTTAATTTGTGTAACTAAAAAATAATGGACTAAGACGACAGAATTGTTAAAATTATGCATTTTAATACAAGGTCTTTGTTTCGACAACTTTGACAATTTAAATAAAATCAAGAAATGAATATAGAAATAAATGGAAAAAAGTAGTTCGAGGTCTTTAGACAAGTTTTTGTAACTTAACTATGACATATTCTTCTTTAAGGTATACCTAATTTAAAATTAGAAAAAAGGGGTATGAATGAGAAACAAAATGTTATTTTGATAGATATTGTTTATATATAGATTATTCTGTACTGGTTCAGCATTTTTCATTTTTCATAATGCATAGCACACACTAGTTGACGGTCAGGCTTTTTGTTTTTTTTTTAAATCGTATAACCTGAAAACCAGCAATAAGATGGGATCTCCGATCCACTACCTGGGGACGCGCCGGGTCGCCATGTGGCTGAGCATTGTGTGGATACACACATCCCTGATAAGTTTTCAAATCAAAAATATTATTTACAAAGAAGCAAAATAGAGTTAAACAATAAAGCTACATGCATATCATAAAACAAAACCAAAAAAAAAAAATGCAAATGACAAAAATTAGAAACATGCAAAATAAATTTATCTAAGATATGAAAAGCTGCATATAGGTAACAAAAAAGTACCACAAATTATAAAACCAAAGTAAATCAGCATCTTATAAACTGTAAAAATAAAACTGTGACAACGAAACTAAAACAAATATCAACACATATATCATAAGACAGCATAAAATGACTTTATTTGACTGACGTATGCTAGTGATAAACAACTATGAACAAGGTTTAATGGAATAGCAAAACACAAATACAAATTTCATATAAACACAGAATAAACAACTATTTACAAAGTTATTTAAAAGACATGAGCAAGTTAAAAATATAAAATCAGGAAAAATATGAGTCATTTGCTATATAATTCTATAATAAGAGTAAAAGTACCTTTGCATATGACTATGAGAAAAGAATTATGTAGTTGAGAGACTAAAGACCATACAAACCAAAATAAATACAAGTGAAAACTATATATAAAAAAAAAGTAAGAGAAGACTGCAAAACCATAGAAAACAACAGTCTGTCGAGCATACAAAAAAAAAGACTTAAGTTCATGTACACAATGATTTTTTAAATCATCATCTAATACATTTACATGTGTGTGATCATTGTAACATAGATCTGAAACTTGAAACTTGGGCGTAAATCTGTGCATGACAAACTTTGTTCAAAACATACACATTCCCGACTATACACCGATTTTCCTTTACAAGTGCAAACATGATCTTGTAACTAAAAAGTCACTAGTCATAATCCCTTAAAAATACAGGTTTTAAACCAAATTTCCATTCTTTCCATCCATATTCAAGAGGTGAATGAATGATCATATGAGGCTTATGGGAATTCAACCAAACTGTTTTTTATACAAAGTTCGCGAGACTTGTTGCTTAAAAGGTGCCTTTGAAGGTGGAAGTCTGACTACGGTCGATTCCTTCAGTGTTGTTTGTCTCGTACGTAATTTTTTAAAATTATCATGCGACTGGTGTGACTTTCCTTTCCGGTCATATACATGTGTCACAAACCTACGGCTTACATATACTGCTTCGTCTAGGTCTACGGTAGGCAGGTTAAATAAATCAATGAATAAATCATGTTTTTTATCATTGACTTCTTTCCAATACTATATATCGAAGAAGTGATGTTGCAACCAGTTAGGGAATGAGCCGCAGGAAGAATTTTACAGATGCTAGATTTCAGTGAGCTACATATTTTATGTACTGGTATATAACGTCTATAGTGTCAGATATTGGTAATAACCCCTGTTTGTAACCAAAGTTCTTGTGTGTTTGTCATTCTAGGGATGTAATGGACTAACAGAACTAAAACGTCAGTGTCAGGAGATCTCACAACTGTACGACCATGTATATTTTTTCTCCTTATACAAACTATTCCTAGGGACTTCAAGGGTAGATTTAAGATGTCGCGTTTCAAAACGCACAATAAAACCCAAACTAGATTAGATAAATCTTTCCCTACAGAGTCAGAACACAATTGAATAGATGTATACACATTTTCTCGTATAGGTGGTTCAGCTTTCTCTCTGTTTTTTTTTGTATGGCAGACAACTAATAAAGGAAATAACATTTTTATTCACCGGTAAGGACTTATCACTTCCACCCCCAATTTTTTTAGAGTCTGGACAATATTATGAGCCTGGAATACGGCTCAAGCCATTGAGTGGAATGCGTCTTCTGCATCAATAGTTTCTGTGTTAATGTCAATGTTATCTGACCCTTCTTGTATCAAACAGCCGCTTGAAGTGACATTTGTCAGACCATTTGAAATATAAACACCGCTGCATATGTTTTGAACCTCGTGATTTGCTAGACTTGTAAGGCAACGTCTTGAGAACAGTAAAAACCATTGGAGTTTAAATTATCGACCAACTGTCTTGAACCAAAATCATTATAGATATGAAGAGCTAGACCTATATGAAATGGGGTGAAAGAACATTTACCAAGGGACACCAAAGTCTCTGTTATTCAAGACATTTGCGCAATTTTTCAGATGTCAACCGTCTAGGCTGACATGCAGACAAAAATGATTTTTTATTTATCGGCCATGACACAAATTATGTAACGCTTAGTGGCATAGTCTCAATTGCAAGTAAAATTCGATACAACTTGTTGCAGATGTGAAGCTTTTCTATGTCCAGGCGAAAATTTTCAGCTGCTTTATTGAAAATTTGTTCGTCATTATCTGCGCCGAATACGTCCATTTCAATTCATAAGCAGCTTTAATTGCATCTACAACAGAAATATCACTACTATAAACAATGTTTGACTTACCTTGATCCTGTTGAGACTGTATTACGATAGAATCTCCAAAATGGTTTAGCAATCGTTTCTTTTAATTTAAATGCGTATGACTGTAAACTCGCTCTTTTGGTAGATTTGATTTGAATTTTTCCAATAAAGTTGAAAGTAAAAATGCCTTTTATTGTCTATCAGGTCTTTTATCAGGTTCTTAAATGCCTGATTATGGTCACATATGTCATCTACAGTTTCGTCCTGGATTTTAAGTAAATATTTGGTCATACACCCAGAATGATATATTGCACTGGCTCTAAAATGCTCATATAAAACAATCGACTCTATTATGAAATAAGACTTTGCTGCAAGCAATGTATTGTCAATTATCTCTTGTGATTCCACTTTTGGAGCTTTTTATCTTTTTCTTTGTAAGTCTTGTTCTTACACAAGAAACATCTGCTCCAATCAGACCTTTTTTCTACACCTACTGAGGAAATATTTATATCTCTTTTTTCTGTACCGTTGTTTTGTTTGGTCATATTTATCACAACTAAATTTTGTAAAACGTAAGTTTTGTTGGCTAGAATAAGATTTGAAGCAAGAATGGTGGTACAAACTGTCAAAGTTGATGTCTTTTAAACTATGGACTGATTGTAGCTCTTGTAAAATCAAGGAAGCTGTATCATCCTTCGGAATTTCTAGAGCATAAATTAATGTGTTTTACTTTTATTGGTAAATATGCACTATTTTTCTGGAGTTTAAATTTGGCAAATTTTGCATTCTTCCCATCTGAATGATACTTTGCTGCGTTTGCAAGTGCTTGGTTCTGGTTTAATTGGACTGACAAGGTCTGCCATTTCAAAGATTCAAACAAAAGTATTTTAAAAAAATTTCTTATGTATTGAAGAATGTCTTAGGAATAGTATATCTAATTTCTCAATTCAAGATATTTTTTATTAGAAATAATCAGTAAAAAGGATAAAGTTAAAGATCATAAATAATTAATAACACATTTCAATGACGATTTTCTTTGTTTGTTTTTTTTTTTTTAATTATACAACTAAACGGTAAATCCTAAACCTTTATTTCATAAAAATGACGAAAACAACTTTGAGTGAGTTTTAACATTAGCAAGAAAAAAAGTACAAAAAAAACCTGAAAGTTGAATTTTGAATAGAATTTTGTCGTTCTTTAACATCGTTTATCAAAAATAGACTAGTTTAAAGGAGGTCATATCAAACTTTTACGCATTCTTTTGTAGAATATTAATTTGTATATTCCTTCATGTCTTCGTTGGCAAATATTTTTTTGTCCGATTCTGTGTCAGAAGTCTCGAGTAAATTATCAAATTTGAACAAGGCCTGTATTATCTGACATTGTATATTATTCTTAGCTTTAGTACAGACACGTATTACATTAAAATTGCGCACAAATTTGACAATGAAAGTGAATTTTACAAAATTGGGCCAAACGATTTTTTTACGACAAGTCTTAAAATTATCTATAATATAGCCTTGACAAATTTGAAACGTTCCACGTGTTGTTTGATGAGTAAAAATAAAGCCCTTTCCCCGTGTTGACCGCTACCACTATATGTTCTCGCTTATTTACGAAAAACATACTTAAAAAAGAAAACTGAAGTTGTAAGTCAACTGATTCGTTTCACAACAGTATGATTTATATTCATATCAAACGCATATTAACATGCGATAAATTCTTTTACAGTGGCAAAAGTTTTGTCACTTCATTTGAGTTATATCAAACAATTGATATAAAATCTGAATAGTGAACATGATTATATTGGGTTCTGCATTATTGTAGCATTGTCGTATATGTGCACTTATTCATCCAAATTAATTAACCCATCTCATCTTATTCCGTATATGGTTGTGTTCTCTGCAGCGAGCTTGATTATTATCAAACATAGTATTCACATACATTTGTATGAACCTTGTCAACTTAAAAAATATTTATTTTCGTGTGGAACATCTACTTTGTTTGAAATTTCCACCTTGATTCTACACATCAATCTGGAAGATCTTGTGATATCTCGTGTGTCAAAAACATTCTTTATCAGTATTTCGTGCCATGCCTATTCTCACTTTTGTTCTTCTTTGTATTGTGATGTGATGTTTCATCCTTGTATAAATCTGCAGACATTAGCCTGTTGCTATTGCATTTTGTTTCAAGAAACACCCAAATGGGTAATGATGTAACAGCTTACAGAATTGATATAGGCTAGTATTTACACTAAAACATTGCTTCATAGCAACTCGGCGGGTGTTTCTAGAAAAGCAGAGGACGCTTACTCTACCCGTGCACCTGGTCCATGCTCCCAGTTTTTAGTGGAGTCCGGGTTGCTCATTTACTTTTGTTACTTTGTATGTATGATTTTAGTTGCTTTGAGTTCTTTGTTGTGTATGTCTGTTTTCCATGTCTGGTCTTTGTCCTTGGATTACATTCTTTTGATTACCGCTATAACCTTGGTTCCCTTGATTACTCCAGCAAAAGAGTCAGATATTCATAGGTTAAGCTTATTCTCAATTGTCTTACTTTACATGTACATGGTGTAAGATAAGCTAATGAACCTTACAGTGCGAAACAGTCTACGACTGTTCATACTATATATTGGAATGAATCGAACAAATGGTGATTAGCACTTTATTCGATTTATTCTAATGAATATTTCCTTCACTTTTTACCTGATTATATTAATATACTCTCAAACGACGTCAAAGAAATTCCCGGTCCTCAGTAAACAAGATATCAGATTTTTTCTTTGGAATGCAAGGAGTGTAAGATCAAAATAACATTACATAGAATCTGTTGTTACGATTCATTAGTCATTTACGTAACTGAGACTCATCTAGAAAATAACACTGCTACTAATGATGTCATTCTTCAAAAATATAGGGCTTTTTAAGAAAGAATAAGAATTGTTTCGGGGTGGTGTTCTTGTTTATGTAAGTTAACAGTTATCTGTGCAGGGTAGAGGCGATTTAGAATTTGTTAATGGCGAGATGATATGGCTTCAATTCAATTTTCCTAAGCGTATAATACTTTTATGCGCTGTATACAGACCACCTAATTCTGCAAATCCATTTTGGAAAAATCTTCATTTGAAAAAGCAGTATATAGTAGTCAAAACATTGTAATTACTGGGAATTTAAAAGTTAATTCATTAACCGAAAATGAATTTTTATATTTTCATATTTTAAAAAGGCATGATGAATATATATAGGTTAAGACATATCATATCGCAGCCTAATGGATATATATATATATAGATGAAACATTTCGTATCGAGGCCCACTCTTCACATTAACGTACTCCGAAAATAGTTAGGGTGGGAAACGCTCTCGGACCCACGTGGGGTCTGGAAGTAGGCCGGAGCGTCACCATAGCAGCCCCGTCGCTAGTAGGACATTCTCTGACTGAATGCTTCGATCAGGTATCCCTAATGCTGTGCTGTACTACCTCAAACAGAATCCTCGAAGCGGGCGGTCGTGCGAGATCCGTGAGGATAGTCAAGACACTGAAACCCCCTCAGCAGCATATCGGAGCCCACTAGTTTTGCCTCTGTCTTAGACCCGCCATTAGTAACTGTAGATTGCAATGTAACATTGATCAATAGTTTACCCTTTCCATCGATTTCTAAGTGTAGTTTAAAATATGAGTCTGACTTCTCAGTGTCTGGAGTATCCTTTTTTTTGTCCTTTCCAATCTCTATCACCATCGTTATTATTCCCTTCAACTCTTACTTCTGTCATTTCCGCTTTATTCATTTGCATGCCAACTGGTTTCTAAATTGTCCTGAGTCCCGAAGCAGCAGACGAGAGGCCTTTAAGTCCTTATTTTGTGACAAGCCCATTGTTGACCACAATTTCAGCCTTATGTTAACTACATCCTTGAATGTAGAGAGGTACTATCAAATATCGATCATTTAAGGGGTAAACAATGCCATGATCCTCCGTATAATGGAAAAGATAATAAAAGTAGCAGAAGACGCCTTCGAAATGTCCCTCCAAAATCGTTCTATTAGTTGGTTGTGAGTACTGGGCATTGTGCTTATGTGATTATTTCACCTCATTCCTTCAGCATAAAATCTATGTCAGACCTAATTTTAATGGTATGCCATAGTTACCAACAACAGTAAGGAAACGTTCTAAGACAGTTTCAGAAGCATTGTTGTCATTACATGAAAGAAACATAATCATCCTACTAAATCCGTCAATACCACCAATGGTTACAAATCTTCATCGAATTAGTGTATGATTGGTGTCTATGTGTCACATATGGTTAGGAGCCATTGCGTTTTGTGTTCTCCGATGGTCTATCATGGAGACGATCTGCTTTTCTTGCATAAACTCCGGACGAATCTATTTCAATGAATGATGTCCCGGAGTCGCAATCGTTGTTTTTTATTAAACCTTTCGTTATTAACAGCTGTTGGAGCATTTGCTCGCCACACAAAGTCTTTAATGGTTTACGAAGCAAATCCTTCCATATCATCATCGTCTATTTCGGAAAATTTTAAAACATCCAACGTGGGCCATTCGACGATATATTATGCATCCCAATACTAATAAAAAAAATTGCTATTTCAGATATTTAAAGCCAAAATCTAACAAATTGTCTAATGTTAATTTACAATTTCGGTGCTCCGGAATGTCCTTTTACTTTCCGTGGTTTGAATTTTCCATATTTTACACTCTTTCTGCATTTTCATCATGTCAGCTGCATTTAAGATACCTTACATTTGCAAATGTTGTTTTTGAGAGCAATCTAATGATATCAGGAGTTATGACTTTCCGTTCAAAAAGTTCGTACGTATACGTTCACTTCTTGCAATCCGACTTTCTTTAATACAGTCAGCACCAGAGTCTCAGCCATTTTTTCAATGATTACTTTTACCCAGGATTCTGTCAATCCGGAAATAGTTAAGTTTTTACATTGCATTTGAGTATACCCATAAAGAACTACCAAGAAAATCAGGTAAAAGTATACACACGGAGAACTAGTCTAACTATGTGCATATACAGAAAAAGCATTTGCATATATAGAGTGTATGTGCATATATAGAAAAAAGTATTTTGTATATAAAGAAAAGTATGCCCATATATAGAAAAAGGTAATTGTGTTTGTTTTTTTTCCCTAAAATAACCAAAGACCCCTACTTAGCAAGTTTCACATACATTTTCACTACAGGAAAAACTCAATTGAAGATATTTCAAAGACGGATTCCATTGCTTTTGGAGATAAAAACCGTAAGTAATCATTTCATTCTCGAAATAATCTTGAGTATGGTTTTGTAAAGTTATGTTCGCTCATGTATGGAAAATCATTAATGATAGAATAAACTATACAGAAAGGATAATGGCAAAATTACTGAATTATACAAACCAGGCATTAGTGAAAAGGAATAGTCTAAATGGAAAGTTTATATACCAAATGGCAATGTCAGGATACCGCCGGAAGGTTAGAAACCACCGCAACTATCCTGTCTCCTGTGCGTAGATGCATTTCAAAATGAAAGGTTGGTTAAACTAGGTTTAACAGGACGCTAAACCTCTAATTCTATTACGACACCATTTCATCACGAATAGACATCATAAACTGACTGCCACCAGTCAAATTCGGTAATACCATTAGTCAAAACAGTAAAAAAAGATATGACTAATGAATAATTGAAAATAAAAATAAAAACAAAAAACAAATAAAAATTATGCAAAACCTAGCAACAAGTTTAAAAAAGTCTTGAACTTTGTGTAGGAGGTGTGTTTACTTCAAGATAAAGTAATTATATCCAAGAAAAAAACTTCAGATATTTAATTTGTAGACATTATCAAAATACATCATCTATAATATGTTTGTCAGAAACAGAATATTTTTCGATGCATGCTGGTCCATGCTCCCAGTTTTTAGTGGAGTCCGAGTTGCTCATTTACTTTTGTCACTTTGTATGTATGATTTTAGTTACTTTATGTTCTTTGTTGTGTATGTCTGTTTTCCATGTCTGGTCTTTGTCCCTGGATTACATTCTTTTGATTACGGCTATAACCTTGGTTCCCTTGATTACTCTTCTTTCAAAATTGGTCATAGATTTTTTTTCATAGATGAAATTTCGATGGTTTTGTATAAATAAGGTTATAAAGCACGCATAAATAGCTTGTAACCGATTACGGTTGCTCTATGATATCAACTACCTGTACAAATGGGTGTATGCTTAGAACGAAATCGCGTGCAACTTCATGTCCGTTAACGTATTATTTATATTCCTCGGTATGTTACTAGAGTTAAAAAGGCACGCACGTGTCACGCATGTACCTAAGAGTAATCAAAGGAACCAAGATTCTGGCAAAAACTAAAAGAATATGACAGGAAAAATACCAGACAAACTGACAAACAGAACGAAGAAAATAGAATAAACAAAATAATACTTAAAAGCAAAGAAAGTAAATGAGCAACTCAGACTCCACTAAATACTGGGAGCATGTACGAGGTATGTCCTTTGCATTTCTAGAAACACCTACTGAGAAGCTCATAACAACTTTTCTAAAAATACAAACTTCTTTGTCTAAATACCCTTTTTTATCAAATATATCGTTAAGACAGTTTATAGATTGACTTGCTCCATTTACAAATCATTTGCTATAAGTATTTTATCTTCATGAAATTTAAAATTTATGTTGTAGCATTGCTGGTGATAGTTTGTTGTTCAGGGTGTCTTATACTTTACATTTTGGCTTATATGATTTTGTGCATACACGATAAATTAACGACACCACAGAGTAAGTAGATACATTATTCATTTTGATGTGTGCTTTGCTCATTGGTTAAACCTTGACGTTTTACGTTCTTAAGAAATATTTATTTTTATATACAATGTACATGAAGGTTTTGTTTTTATGATTAATTGTAAATTAAGAAGTTGGTTTCTAAATATGTTTGAATAGTTCGCCAGTTAGCAATTAAAAATATCTGCCTTTCGTCACGCTGAGCTATTGTTATTTTTAAGGAATAACACAATACCCTGGTACACATAAAATTAGGAGTTTAGCAGATTAGTTTATAGTATGCACAACTGACATTTCAAATAAACAGAAGAAATATAACTCCTATATCAAAAAAACTTTGGTTGTAAAAGATAGCACTTCCCGTTAATCCGTTACTCATTGACGCCTTTGTGTGTTTCAATTCAAACTGTTTGGAAAAAAATTGTTGTGTTGAATAACTTAAAGCACAGAACTGATCTCCTGTTTACTTTCTTCATGAAACACATTGGTATATTTACGCACTTCGTACAACATCCAACCGACAAACAAAGACCTGACGCTATGAATCGATATGATGGACCTGTTTATGCGCAAATTTTAGGCATTTCTGAATAAAACCTATTGACATTTATACGCAATTCGTTCTACATAAGATAACGCAATGCGGATAATAATGTGGTGGATAAACTTCCATGTTGATTTGTTATTTGTATTTCAATAGCTTAGTGAACATTTTTTAAACATTAATCATGCCTGTACTTATGAAAGACTATAGGCAAATTTTAGTTTTCTATAAAAAATGTGTAAAAAAAATCCCGGGTGAGCTCCAAATGTCATGGCATTAGGTGCTATTCCCGAGTTCTTGTAGTCTAATTATATAATCGAAGCATTAAAATTTAATGAGTGAAATTTTTGTTAGGTCACTGAAACATTACAAAACTTGGTCTATATGATGATCGACACGTTTATCTAATCAAAAAGCTTGTTACTTCTATAAACGATAAAATTAAAAACGAAGCAATATTAAAGTATAAGTAACATTGAAAATTATCTGTATGTGTAGAGAAATTCTATAAGAGTAATCAATAAATAATACGTTAACGGACATGACGTTGCACGCGATTTCGTTCTAAGCATACACCCATTTGTACAGGTAGTTGATATCATAGAGCAACCGTAATCGGTTACAAGCTATTCATGCGTGCTTTATAACCTTATTTATACAAAACCATCGAAATTTCATCTATGAATAAAAATCTATGACCAATTTTGAAAGAAGAGTAATCAAGGGAACCAAGGTTATAGCGGTAATCAAAAGAATGTAATCCAGGGACAAAGACCCGACATGGAAAACAGACATACACAACAAAGAACATAAAGTTACTAAAATCATCCAGACAAAAGTAACAAAAGCAAATGAGCAACTCGGACTCCACTAAAAACTAGGAGCATGGACCAGGTGCACTGGTAGGGTAAGCGTCCTTTGCTTTTCTTGAAATACCCGCCGAGTTCCTCATAAAAAAGTCAAGTCCGGGGTAGACAAACGAGAAAAGGAAAACTATGACCCGTTGAATAAATCAGTTTTCATGGTGCAGGTGGATACACCATAACAATCCACGAGTTCATTATGACGACCATAGAACTTCTGTAGTGATGACTTCAATCTTGTAGGATCATAACCATAAAAAATAAGTATTCAAATGTACAAATAAACATGAAACTCCAGCAAATAATGTTAAAATGTTCCGTGTTTCAAATTGTGAAAGAGAATTAACTAACCAGGCGTTTCAGTCATTACAGAATAACCATCAGGGTATGTTTTCAATTGTAAACTTGCTTTTTAACAATTATCATATAAAACGCTACACCATCCTAAATTATAAGGTTTGACTTAAAAAAAAAATTGATACTGTTTTTATTGTACAAATTTTGATCTTTCTAAATTAATATTTTAAAAATCTTTTATTTCCAGCTCCGTTACAGGAATCGACGCCATCTGACACAAATAAAACCGAGAAACATTTTAATGGTAAGCTAGCTTCTGCAAAAACTTTAAACAGGTTAAAGCGGGTCGAGATTCCTACTATGCAAGGACATTGTATACCTGTTCACATATACGGGTAATCAAGGGAACCAAGGTTATAACAGTAATCAAAGAATGTAATCCAGCAGCATTAAAATCAAATATGTAGGAAGATCAAAATCAAAATATTAGTTGTATACAAGAAGTACTCAAAACCGAAACTATAGAAAGAGGAAGCCATCACCAAGAGTGTATACCATATGCAATGCTAAGAATGAAGCCTCAGTGTTTTACGTATCTTTAGATTTGGAATACTGCAAGATTTCATAAATAGCAATATTAAGGTATAAGTAACATTGAAAATTATCTGTATGTCTAGAGCAATTCTATAAGAGTAATCAAGAGAACCAATGTTCTAGTGGAAATCAAAAGAATGTAATCCAGTGACAAATACCAGACATGGAAAACAGACACACGCAACAAAGAACATAAAGTAACTAAAGCAATACATACAAAGTGACAAAATTAAATTAGCAACTGCACCGGTAAAAAAATAAGTATTCAAATTTACAAATAAACATGAAACTCCAGCAAATAATGTTAAAAAATGTTCCGTGTTTCAAATTGTGAAAGAGAATTAACTAACCAGGCGTTTCAGTCATTACAGAATAACCATCAGGGTATGTTTTCAATTGTAAACTTGCTTTTTAACAATTATCATATAAAACGCTACACCATCCTAAATTATTAGGTTTGATTTAAAAAAAATTGATACTGTTTTTATTGTACAAATTTTGATCTTTCTAAATTAATATTTTAAAAATCTTTTATTTCCAACTCCGTTACAGGAATCGACGCCATCTGACACAAATAAAACCGAGAAACATTTTAATGGTAAGCTAGCTTCTGCAAAAACTTTAAACAGGTTAAAGCGGGTCGAGATTCCTACTATGTAAGGACATTGTATACCTGTTCACATATACGGGTAATCAAGGGAACCAAGGTTATAACAGTAATCAAAGAATGTAATCCAGGGACAAAGACCAGACATGGAAAACAAACATACACAACAAATTACATGAAGTAACTAAAGTAATACATACAAAGTAACAAAAGCAAATGAGCAACTCGGACTCCACTAAACACTAGGAGCTTGGACCAGGTGCACTGGTAGGGTAAGCGTCCTCTGCTTTTCTTGAAATACTTGCCGAGTTGCTCATAAAAAGTCAAGTTCGGGGTAGACAAACGAGGAAAGGAAAACTATGACCCGTTGAATAAATCAGTTTTCATGGTGCAGATGGATACACCATAACGATCCACGAGTTCATGATGACGACCATAGAACTTCTGTAGTGATGACTTCAATCTTGTAGCATCATAACCCTGTTCCAGAAGCCTAATACATACAAAGTGACAAAATTAAATTAGCAACTGGACCAGATGCACTGGTACAAAAATAAGTATTCAAATGTACAAATAAACATGAAACTCCAGCAAATAATGTCAAAAAATGTTCCGTGTTTCAGATTGTGAAAGAGAATTAACTAACCAGGCGTTTCAGTCATTACAGAATAACCATCAGGGTTTGCTTTCAATTGTAAACTTGTTTTTTTTCAACAATTATCATATAAAACGCTACACCATCCTAAATTATAAGGTTTGACTTAAGAAATTTTGATACTGTTTTTATTGTACAAGTTTTGATCTTTCTAAATTAATATTTTAAAAATCTTTTATTTCCAGCTCCGTTACAGGAATCGACGCCATCTGACACAAATAAAACCGAGAAACATTTTAATGGTAAGCTAGCTTCTGCAAAAACTTTAAACAGGTTAAAGCGGGTCGAGATTCCTACTATGCAAGGACATTGTATACCTGTTCACATATACGGGTAATCAAGGGAACCAAGGTTATAACAGTAATCAAAGAATGTAATCCAGCAGCATTAAAATCAAATATGTAGGAAGATCAAAATCAAAATATTAGTTGTATACAAGAAGTACTCAAAACCGAAACTATAGAAAGAGGAAGCCATCACCAAGAGTGTATACCATATGCAATGCTAAGAATGAAGCCTCAGTGTTTTACGTATCTTTAGATTTGGAATACTGCAAGATTTCATAAATAGCAATATTAAGGTATAAGTAACATTGAAAATTATCTGTATGTCTAGAGCAATTCTATAAGAGTAATCAAGAGAACCAATGTTCTAGTGGAAATCAAAAGAATGTAATCCAGTGACAAATACCAGACATGGAAAACAGACACACGCAACAAAGAACATAAAGTAACTAAAGCAATACATACAAAGTGACAAAATTAAATTAGCAACTGCACCGGTAAAAAAATAAGTATTCAAATTTACAAATAAACATGAAACTCCAGCAAATAATGTTAAAAAATGTTCCGTGTTTCAAATTGTGAAAGAGAATTAACTAACCAGGCGTTTCAGTCATTACAGAATAACCATCAGGGTATGTTTTCAATTGTAAACTTGCTTTTTAACAATTATCATATAAAACGCTACACCATCCTAAATTATTAGGTTTGATTTAAAAAAAATTGATACTGTTTTTATTGTACAAATTTTGATCTTTCTAAATTAATATTTTAAAAATCTTTTATTTCCAACTCCGTTACAGGAATCGACGCCATCTGACACAAATAAAACCGAGAAACATTTTAATGGTAAGCTAGCTTCTGCAAAAACTTTAAACAGGTTAAAGCGGGTCGAGATTCCTACTATGTAAGGACATTGTATACCTGTTCACATATACGGGTAATCAAGGGAACCAAGGTTATAACAGTAATCAAAGAATGTAATCCAGGGACAAAGACCAGACATGGAAAACAGACATACACAACAAATTACATGAAGTAACTAAAGTAATACATACAAAGTAACAAAAGCAAATGAGCAACTCGGACTCCACTAAACACTAGGAGCTTGGACCAGGTGCACTGGTAGGGTAAGCGTCCTCTGCTTTTCTTGAAATACTTGCCGAGTTGCTCATAAAAAGTCAAGTTCGGGGTAGACAAACGAGGAAAGGAAAACTATGACCCGTTGAATAAATCAGTTTTCATGGTGCAGATGGATACACCATAACGATCCACGAGTTCATGATGACGACCATAGAACTTCTGTAGTGATGACTTCAATCTTGTAGCATCATAACCCTGTTCCAGAAGCCTAATACATACAAAGTGACAAAATTAAATTAGCAACTGGACCAGATGCACTGGTACAAAAATAAGTATTCAAATGTACAAATAAACATGAAACTCCAGCAAATAATGTCAAAAAATGTTCCGTGTTTCAGATTGTGAAAGAGAATTAACTAACCAGGCGTTTCAGTCATTACAGAATAACCATCAGGGTTTGCTTTCAATTGTAAACTTGTTTTTTTTCAACAATTATCATATAAAACGCTACACCATCCTAAATTATAAGGTTTGACTTAAGAAATTTTGATACTGTTTTTATTGTACAAGTTTTGATCTTTCTAAATTAATATTTTAAAAATCTTTTATTTCCAGCTCCGTTACAGGAATCGACGCCATCTGACACAAATAAAACCGAGAAACATTTTAATGGTAAGCTAGCTTCTGCAAAAACTTTAAACAGGTTAAAGCGGGTCGAGATTCCTACTATGCAAGGACATTGTATACCTGTTCACATATACGGGTAATCAAGGGAACCAAGGTTATAACAGTAATCAAAGAATGTAATCCAGCAGCATTAAAATCAAATATGTAGGAAGATCAAAATCAAAATATTAGTTGTATACAAGAAGTACTCAAAACCGAAACTATAGAAAGAGGAAGCCATCACCAAGAGTGTATACCATATGCAATGCTAAGAATGAAGCCTCAGTGTTTTACGTATCTTTAGATTTGGAATACTGCAAGATTTCATAAATAGCAATATTAAGGTATAAGTAACATTGAAAATTATCTGTATGTCTAGAGCAATTCTATAAGAGTAATCAAGAGAACCAATGTTCTAGTGGAAATCAAAAGAATGTAATCCAGTGACAAATACCAGACATGGAAAACAGACACACGCAACAAAGAACATAAAGTAACTAAAGCAATACATACAAAGTGACAAAATTAAATTAGCAACTGCACCGGTAAAAAAATAAGTATTCAAATTTACAAATAAACATGAAACTCCAGCAAATAATGTTAAAAAATGTTCCGTGTTTCAAATTGTGAAAGAGAATTAACTAACCAGGCGTTTCAGTCATTACAGAATAACCATCAGGGTATGTTTTCAATTGTAAACTTGCTTTTTAACAATTATCATATAAAACGCTACACCATCCTAAATTATTAGGTTTGACTTAAAAAAATTGATACTGTTTTTAATGTACAAATTTAAATCTTTCTAAATTAATATTTTAAAAATCTTTTATTTCCAGCTCCGTTACAGGAATCGACGCCATCTGACACAAATAAAACCGAGAAACATTTTAATGGTAAGCTAGCTTCTGCAAAAACTTTAAACAGGTTAAAGCGGGTCGAGATTCCTACTATGCAAGGACATTGTATACCTGTTCACATATACGGGTAATCAAGGGAACCAAGGTTATAACAGTAATCAAAGAATGTAATCCAGCAGCATTAAAATCAAATATGTAGGAAGATCAAAATCAAAATATTATTAGTTGTATACAAGAAGTACTCAAAACCGAAACTATAGAAAGAGGAAGCCATCACCAAGAGGGTATACCATATGCAATGCTAAGAATGAAGCCTCAGTGTTTTACGTATCTTTAGATTTGGAATACTGCAAGATTTCATAAATAGCAATATTAAGGTATAAGTAACATTGAAAATTATCTGTATGTCTAGAGCAATTCTATAAGAGTAATCAAGAGAACCAATGTTCTAGTGGAAATCAAAAGAATGTAATCCAGTGACAAATACCAGACATGGAAAACAGACACACGCAACAAAGAACATAAAGTAACTAAAGCAATACATACAAAGTGACAAAATTAAATTAGCAACTGCACCGGTAAAAAAATAAGTATTCAAATTTACAAATAAACATGAAACTCCAGCAAATAATGTTAAAAAATGTTCCGTGTTTCAAATTGTGAAAGAGAATTAACTAACCAGGCGTTTCAGTCATTACAGAATAACCATCAGGGTATGTTTTCAATTGTAAACTTGCTTTTTAACAATTATCATATAAAACGCTACACCATCCTAAATTATTAGGTTTGACTTAAAAAAATTGATACTGTTTTTATTGTACAAATTTAAATCTTTCTAAATTAATATTTTAAAAATCTTTTATTTCCAGCTCCGTTACAGGAATCGACGCCATCTGACACAAATAAAACCGAGAAACATTTTAATGGTAAGCTAGCTTCTGCAAAAACTTTAAACAGGTTAAAGCGGGTCGAGATTCCTACTATGTAAGGACATTGTATACCTGTTCACATATACGGGTAATCAAGGGAACCAAGGTTATAACAGTAATCAAAGAATGTAATCCAGGGACAAAGACCAGACATGGAAAACAGACATACACAACAAATTACATGAAGTAACTAAAGTAATACATACAAAGTAACAAAAGCAAATGAGCAACTCGGACTCCACTAAAAACTAGGAGCATGGACCAGGTGCACTGGTAGGGTAAGCGTCCTCTGCTTTTCTTGAAATACTTGCCGAGTTGCTCATAAAAAGTCAAGTTCGGGGTAGACAAACGAGGAAAGGAAAACTATGACCCGTTGAATAAATCAGTTTTCATGGTGCAGATGGATACACCATAACGATCCACGAGTTCATGATGACGACCATAGAACTTCTGTAGTGATGACTTCAATCTTGTAGCATCATAACCCTGTTCCAGAAGCCTAATACATACAAAGTGACAAAATTAAATTAGCAACTGGACCAGATGCACTGGTACAAAAATAAGTATTCAAATGTACAAATAAACATGAAACTCCAGCAAATAATGTCAAAAAATGTTCCGTGTTTCAGATTGTGAAAGAGAATTAACTAACCAGGCGTTTCAGTCATTACAGAATAACCATCAGGGTTTGCTTTCAATTGTAAACTTGTTTTTTTTCAACAATTATCATATAAAACGCTACACCATCCTAAATTATAAGGTTTGACTTAAGAAATTTTGATACTGTTTTTATTGTACAAGTTTTGATCTTTCTAAATTAATATTTTAAAAATCTTTTATTTCCAGCTCCGTTACAGGAATCGACGCCATCTGACACAAATAAAACCAAGAAAGACTTTAATGGTAAGCTAGCTTCTGCAAAAACTTTAAACAGGTTAAAGCGGGTCGAGATTCCTACTATGTAAGGACATTGTATACCTGTTCACATATACGGGTAATTAAGGGAACCAAGGTTATAACAGTAATCAAAAGAATGTAATCAAGCAGCATTAAAATCAAATATGTAGGAAGATCAAAATCAAAATATTAGTTGTATACAAGAAATACTCAAAACCGAAACTATAGAAAGAGGAAGCCATCACCAAGAGTGTATACCATATGCAATGCTAAGAATGAAGCCTCAGTGTTTTCCGTATCTTTAGATTTGGAATACTGCAAGATTTCATAAATAGCAATATTAAGGTATAAGTAACATTGAAAATTATCTGTATGTCTAAAGCAATTCTAAAAGAGTAATCAAGAGAACCAAGGTTATAGCAGAAATCAAAAGAATGTAATCCAGTGACAAATACCAGCCATGGAAAACAGACATACACAACAAAGAACATAAAGTAACTAAAGTAATACATACAAAGTGACAAAAGGAAATGAGCAACTGGGAGCATGGACTAGGTGCACCGGTAGGGTAAGCATCCTCTACTTTTCAGGAAACATCCCCGAGTTGTCCATAAAAAGTCAAATCAACGGTGGAAAAAAACTATGACACGTTGAACAAATCAGTTTTGATGGTGCAGATGGATTCACCGTAACGATCCAAGAGTTCATCATAAAACTTCTGTAGTGATGACTTTACTCTTGTAGAAATATAACCCTGTTCCAAAAACATACTTTTATAGGTTTAGCGCGATACAAAAAAACATTGTGTAGTTTCGGAAAGCTCTGCCATAACGTATTAGTTGTGATATGAACACTTCAAACGCAGGTGCTGAAGGCATGTTGCCACAGGTGAAAGGAAAGGACAATTCTGAATGAAAAGTCATCACGTTTGTCGTAAAATTTAGTCAAAAGTTTTCCCTTATCATCGAAGTGTAGGTCAAGATTTGAGACCGACCTTATAGTGCCTGTAGTATGCCTTAACTCAAGTTCTTTGGGGTAGATGCGATGTATCAAATCCCCGAAACTATGAATGTTTAAAGATAATATGTGGACACTCAGATTAAAAGATCTAGCTAAACGATATTATTTCTTTCGATAAGTAATGAAAAGGATTGACCTATTAGTCAAGTCAATGTGTAACCTGATTGCGTCAATGTTGCATTTTTCTACGCATTTGCAGTTTTTGTGCAATTGAATTGAACTTTTGGCACATTTTCAATAGATCTCTACACATAAAAAAAAGAAAACAAACGTTGTTTATTTTCTTCTGTTTTTCATATGAAATAAAACCTGTATTGCATAAAATCATACACATCACTCCTTATGATTATTTTAATGACTCGCTTTTAATGGATGTCCTTAATTTGATTTTAAATATCGACAAATCTCCCCCCAAAAAAATCCGAATTGTCAAAAAACACGTTCATTGCTAAATATAGAAAAACAGAGGCGATAAAATAGATTTAAAAAAGAGGCTCACACGAGTCTGAATCGCTCACCTGGTTAATTATTTTGTCTAACAAGGGCAGTATCTCCAACAAAGGGTGGTCCGAAAATTTGACATAAAGATCAATCATCATTTGAATGTTTCTTTCAAGATATCGGCTGAAAACTGCTCAAACATCATTTTTCGCTTTTCATGGGCAATTACTCTAACTAGGAGTCTTCTCTGATTTCTTGCATGTAAGTCTTACTAAGGATCATTCTAGCAATTGAAAATGTACGTAGTTACGACAAGCCCTGACATAACGTTTGAGTTGTGATATGAAACTCTACAGGCAGGTGCTGAAAAGATGTTGCCACAGATGAAAGGAAAGTTGGCAATACGGAATGAAATGAATGCATTTGTTTGGTCAATTTTTTTTCTTAAAATCGATCTCTAAGTGTAAGTCAAGATATGAGGCGGACTTAACTGCGTCTGTAATATCCGTTATATAAAGTTCTATGGGTGTATCAAATCCCCTAAACAAGGATCGTTTAACGATAATACGTCATCTATATAGTGGAAACTGAGATTAAAGAATGTTCTGATCTGCTATAAAGTCAGCATTATAAGAGCGAAGGAATAGGTGAGCAATTTAGATCCTGTACAGAATTGTATAGCCAATGAAATAAAGAATTTTGAAAATAATAACGATGAAAATAGCCAAAAATATTATAAAAAGAGATTGACTCCCCATGGCTTAACAAGGTTACACAAAATGAAGTTAGGAAAACAAGAAAGTACACAAAAGAAATGCATTTGCAATATGAATTCCCACAAAAAATTGCAGCAACATCAGGTGTTCCGGGAGGGTAAGCATATCCTGTTTCTTCAGCGATATGTGAAATTGAAAATTTGTGACAAAGAAAGTTAACATCTTTCAATTAAATTTCAATAAAGATCTGAAAACCTATGTGATGTCAACAAAGACTGGGTATATCTCTGACTTGATTTTTTGAGTTTCATATCTCTACATAGTCCGTGTACTAAATATATTCACGACAACAACTGTAAAATGTATGCTCCATGGTATTTTGCCATTTAGTCTGGAGCATCACGCTAATCACGAAATGATTTTTGATTTTCTTAGGTCTTGGTTTGTGTTCTCCTTTTGTCCAATTCTATTCGCGCACAATAAAGTCTGTTATGCCGAAAATGTTGGCCTTTCTGTCTTGTTTTTATCAAGTTTTATTCTGTATTTATTTTTAGGTACTTCTTTTTTTATCTAAATGCCGCTACTTTTTAACATTAATATCATATACATATGCACGGATAACTACATATGAGTTCAATCATATTCTCAGTCAGTGAATTTTGTGCTTCTTATTAGTTATAGTATATTTTGTTCCTTTGTCTTATTTGTCTTGTTTCTATGTCTTGTCCTTTTGTTGGTGTTTCTGATATCTGATATTATTGTCATTAATACAGTTTAAAATGATATTGTCACATCGTTTTAAGTAGTTTAAAACATTAATGTAATCTTCTCAATATACCGACAAACATGTCAAAAGGCTGGAATTTTTATCGAGAACGTTTTTGTTCAGTGTGGTTGGTGTGTTTTTAACAGAGGGTCAGTATTCGTATTCTTGAATTTTACATCGCTACTCGCTGACGGACGACCATATTCGTTTCTCTTACGGGCTAGCTATATAGTTAGTATTATCCAAAGGAAAGACTTTTGTTAAACCAGATCCTTTGATCTCAGTTTCCGCTATATGGATGGTGTTTTCTTAAACAATTCTTGATTCGTCGATTTTATACATCGCAAAGAACCTTAGATATATGATACAACATTCACTATGAAGTCAGTCCTATATCTTGACATATTCTTATAGATAGACGGATAAGAAAACTCAAATCTTAAAAAAGTACTCGATAAACTCGTTTCGTTTCGCATTGCCAACTTTCCCTTTATCTCTTGAAGCACCCCTTCAGCACTTGTATATGGGGTTTAAACCATAAATCATACGTTATGCCAAATACTGCACATGTCGTATTATGAACAACTCGTTGAGTTTGGTCTTGAAGAGCAAATGACGCGTTCTCTTCACTTGTACCTGAACAATTCCTCAATCTTTTCAGTTTGGTCTGGGTTGTGTGATACTTTTAGTAATTAAATGGTCGTCGATTTTTTTTCGTAGTCTAGTTGTTTTAATAACTAATCGAATCTTGGTTCCCTATTCCATTATAAATTTCGTAATGTAAGTCATTATCCTGTATAAATTTTCACCTCACCTTCCTTATATTATGAATTAAAATTATTTCTTTCTCGGAATGGCATTGAAAATATAAATAATTAATGGATTTATTCAATTGTCCTTTTTTCAAATAAATTTTATCTATAAAAAAGTTTTAATTTTTTTGAGTGTTAATCAACAAACACAATAAAACATTTTGAAATAAAAATTTATTGTTCTACTTTTCTAGTCATATATATGACAAGTGATATTAATGTCAGTAAGTGGTACCAAAAAACTGAAGAGCTCGAACAGATTAAAAAAGCCATGAATGGAGAAAGTCGTCTAGTCATTGCACGAGGTAAGATGATTCCAATATATAGTCTTTCTTAAGATAAGACATTTATATATTTTCTAGTAACTATTTAAACAATCTTTGTTCTCGAATAAGGATTTATATAATCTTTTAATTCAAAAGCTTTTTTTGTATAGAAGAATAACTGTGAAGCACAGTTGAAAGACCGTGGTTTATTCATAAAGATATCGAAACCCTTTCCATTACCAATAGACTTTTTACTTTCTTTCCGTGGTATTTGAATTAAAAATTGATTTTTAATCTTTGTGCACAAAGTTCGATCATAGAAAAGAGGCATACTAAGAAATTGAACGCCATGTAAATACGTTGGTTGTTAACCCCCCTGCACTCCCATTAATTAACCCTACATTCATTTAGGTACCCTTGTGGCTACCACCTACGGAGCAATTTGCCGCCAAAAAAACTGAAGCGTTTTTTATTTGTTTTCTGTTGTTTTTCAAACTTGTTTTTTTTCCTCCAAAACCAAATAAAATAATATATTTACCAGGCAGCTAAATGTATCAGCTTTCTACACATTTCAACCAATGTGCAATACCACATACCACATACAGTTTTTGAGTGAAATGCAGTATGTGTACCGCTACTCACCATAAATATTGATATTTAGAATATCTATGAATAAGTAAATAATGACTTATTTGTTATTACATGTTAAGTACTCCAACAATTGATACTTCTGAGGTTTTTATGATGACTTGTGTCGATTTAATAGTCAAAATCCTCAAAAAGTGCTTGAAATGATAACTTAACTTGCTACATCACGAAACCACAAAAAAGTATTTCCGTGAACGAGTTCTCATGCAAAATGAAAAAAATCTTAACCTTACACCTGGAAAACAATTCTCAGCATCAAACAAAATTCTAATTTGTAGAATACTGTTAAACGTTTATTTTGGGTATTCATTATTTAGATAATGATATATCTGATAATTGTTTGGCGCTTAATTTGTCTATATGAAAATTTCAACAGTTATTATTTTCAGTGTATCATCATACGAATAAGGCATATTTCTACATGCTTATTTAACTCATTTATTCACTTGTAATAACAGTACGTTAGTTTACATGCTGCAGCCGAAAACTTCAGGATGAATTCAAACAGGCTAAGTACTCTAAAAAAATATGCAATAGCGAAGTGGACATATTGTCTAATTTAAATTGTACGGAACGCACAAAGTACAAAATCGGACCTAGAAAAAAAATCACTTGATATTATTTTGTAGAATCCAAATTCAATTAAGCCGAAATATTTGTATCTGTTATTTTATAAAGGGATAAATAAAAACAAAAATCTCTTTTTGTTAAATGTTAAGTATAGTATTGAATAACAAATAGATCCTTATTGACTATCGGCAAATTTAATACCAAGCATTTGGAGGTGTAGAGTTCAAATATGTCAAATTAAAACAAAAATAACATGACCTGAACGTGAAAATGGGGAAAAAACGAACTTCATACACAATGTAGCGAACCGAATAATATAGACTATATGTAAAACTTAACTATAAAGAAATCAAGACGTCTCACCAAAAAATAAAAGCATCAGTAACATGACCAACCCACCCACCCCCCGAAAAAAAACGGGACTGACATCAGGTGCTCCAGAAGGGTAATTATGTCTTACTCCGCCAACAACACCCGTCATATTACAAGTGGGTATAGTTCCATAATAATCTCCTGATACTAATACAGCTCCCCGACACGAGTCACAAGGGGATCCCGTCAATACAATTCACACTTGGGCGATATCTTTTAATTTAACAAGTATCATGATGTTAAGTACGCGGGCTGAGATGTTCCCCGTGCACTACCCCTCCCCTCATCGATCAAGATATTATTTGCAGCTACCCTTATACCTCCCATTTTTATGATCAACTCGGCGGGTGTTCCTGGAAAAGCAGAGGACGCTTACCCTACGGGTGCACCTAAAAATCAACCTAAGCGTTTTTGTATTTTTGGCCCTTTTTGAGCAAAAAGTCATTTTTTACGTTTTTTTTTATTTTTTGAAAGAGTAATCAAGGGACCCAAGGTTATAGCGATAATCAAAAGAATGTAATCCAGGGACAAAGACCAGACGTGGAAAACCGACATACACAACAAAGAACATAATGAAACTAAAATCACACGACGTAACAAATGCAAAAGAGCGTCCTCTGCTTTTCTAGAAACACCCACCGAGTTGCTCATAAAAAGTCAAGTCCGGGGTAGACAAACGAGGAAAGGAAAACGATGACCCGTTGCATAAATCAGTTTTGATGGGGCAGATGGATACACCATAACGAACTTCTTCTTTCTCACAACGAAGTAAATTGACATATATATATCAACATGTCTCAGCATTTCAATGGTATTAAGAATTTTGTGGTAAAGGAGTAAAAGTAAAAATGTACCCCTACATCATTGAAAAATCGCTTAAATTGACAAATTTGTCAATGTCAAAACCCCTAAGTATTTATGCATCAGTAAAAATGGCTTAGTTTGGTATTTTCTGTTCAGCATTATCGCAATAAAACTTATGGGGTTCTTCTGATGACATGTGGCGATTTCCGTAGTCAGACGTTGTACAAAAAATGGGATTTATGCCTAACGAAAGTGAAAAGCTGACAGAAAACGAGAAGAAGTTTAGTCTTTGTACTTTCTAAACACGGCTAACGCACTCATACACAGATTAGTGGACCACTCTGCACCATATATACAAGATATACGAAGATTTATTATTTTTTTCGCGCACGTGTACACAGTATAATACACCCAAAGGGACATTGAGAACCAATGACTTGGTACTTCTTTATATAATAAGTGAGGGTTACTTCCGGTTTTCATTTATATATATTAATTAGGTCGTCGTGAAAACACAAATAAATCATTACAACTTTATTATGCGTTAACCTGATGCGAAACCTTTTGTTAAACTGGTATCTGCTAAAATGATTCTTTTTGTGTAACGTCTCCTTTAAAACTATTGCACAATATATTTGTATTTTAATATGCCAAAGCTGGTTTGAAGTAGGGTATTTGATAAAAGAAAATATGAAATTCCGGAAATCCTCCTTTTTATGAAAACTTATTATTGTCACATTGGAACTGAAAAATGCGCGCTTGAAATGTCCAATTATGTTTGATACAAGTATTAGCACGTTTTACACAAAAATCATGCAGGTAAGGGAATTAACACAACTGTTCCCAACATGTTTGTTGTTCACCGTTTATATGCTAAGAATTGTCATTTTGGTTCATGTTGAGTTTTTTTTTCATCGGTAGAGGTTGCAATTTTTCAACTAACTTGACTTAAGAAAATTCAAACATTTATAACCCGGACTCATCGGAAAGCTAATCACTATATAAAAGTACTGTATCAAACAAAAGTTTGTTTAATTACGGTATTTAAAAAAATAACAATAACGGGTGATATAGAAGAAATTGTGAAAATTCATCTGTTTACGATTTTATTGTAAATATAACCTCAAAAAAGAAAATTAAAGCGCCTATATTGACCAACTATGTTGGGTACATCATTGTCTTACTTATGAATGCCTTAAATGTGATTTTATTAATGTCGGTATGCTGTGAATGAGACCAGTTTTCTTGAAGTAGCTGAAATATTTTTAACATTTTTTGAAAATTTTTTCATTTGTTTATTTCTGTACAAAATGAAATTATCAATCAAATGATACCAATTTTTTTAAAGTTAATCGTTGCTACACTAAGGAAAATGCGAGTTTATGCTTCAAAGTACTACCCTACATTATGAATTATTCAAAACTTTTATATTTGTGGAATTTCAATTACAATTAAAAGTAGTGGATACTTTTTTCCATACCAGGTGTTTCTGGATCCGGAAAGACAGAAACAGCTAACACATATTGTAATGAAATTAATTGGAATTATTCTATTATAGCCAAAGTGTGAACTAAGTAGCAGCTTTTGTTTCACTGAAAATTCACACTTCATGCTGTGAACAAAATTCCGCTACTGACATCCTCTATAATTAACAAAAACAACTTATACATTGACAGAAGAATCTTAATATTGGGCAATTTACTGTTTTAGTTCTTAAAATTTTTAAGCCTGCAGTCGCTCTATAAAAAGAACACGCATTAAATTAAAAATGAATCACTGTACATTATGAAAGTAGAAAAATGTGTACCTTTTTATATTTGTGAAGATTGTGACAACAGTCAACATCAATATAAATGACGCAATGTATGTTTTCACTACTAGGTATTTCGGGATCCGGAAAGACGGAAACTGTCAACAAATTTTGCAATGAAGTGACAGAGAGTTATTCAATAATAGCCAAAGTCGCGCTTAGTAGAAGCTTGCGTTTCGTCGAAATTCTTGAATGTCTCGCAAATAAAATAAACATTTACACTACACAAGAGGAAATAAAATCTGTTTCAAGCATTATCAATAATTTACAAAAATATTTAAACGTCGACAAAAGGAGAGGATATCCATATCTTTTTGTTGTTGATAATATTGATAAAGACACGGTACAAAATTACAATGATATATGGTCTTTTGTTTCTTTAATAGACAAAGTACCAAACTTAAATATTATATTATCAACTAAAGACCAAACTTTGGAAGTATACTTCAAAGGACGAAAGCACGAAATCGTCCACTTTAAGGGAATGAGGGAAAAGGAATACCGTAGTCTATTTCAAGCTGCTAATTACAGTAAAGTCGACGATGTAGATGCTTTAGTTAAAGTGATAGGGACAATACCTTTAGTCCTTATCACGGCAATACGTTACATGGCTTCTACTGCGAAAACACCAAAGAGGTACTTAGAAGAATATTGCTCTGAAAGATTGGCCATGTTTGAAGCCATGGATATTTTTACGGAAGACAGTAAGACAGTCTTACAATCGCAGGTTGTGCCTTTAAACTACGTGAAAAAAAAAACTTTTGAAAGAAGGGCTTCAAAAAGCTTGGGAAGTTTTTAGATTGATTCCTTTTCTCCGATTTCGTAACGTGTCAACGACGGTACTTCAGGCATTATATTACCATTTAACAAAATGTCTTTGGAATGAAAAAAAAAAAAATAATGGATTATTTAGAAAGTATTTTAAAATCATTCTCATTTTGTTCGACCAAAAGTACCCAAATCCCATGTATTGAATTTCCATCCGAAAAAAGTTGTCCATCACAACATAATGTTATTAGCCAAAATGACGTGTCATCTCTCGATCAAAACGATGAAAGCACGAAGTGTTATGAAGAATTAGAATTCTACGAAGTAACGATGTATGCATTAGAAATATTCAAACAAAATGAGAAAGAAACTAACAAGACAAATGAGTTAAAATTCCTCCTGGGAATGTTTTGTTATGAAATCGATATTGATGCAAGGACAGACACTACTGTTTATAGAAATATGCAATTCGTAAGTCATGCCGAAAAAGTACTGGAAGTAGTCAAAAAGATGGATTGTGACTCAATAGAAAAGGAAGAGCATGACGAATTGAAGTTTTATATTGCGTACCTCCATTGTGCGATAGGTTCAACCTATCTCTTTGAAAGAACATATCCTGAGAAGGCTCATTTACATCTAATGAAAGCAAGGAGTGTCGCACTTTCAATTGTAAATGACACATCGCAATTTACAAAAGATGCATGCCCTTTTTTAGCAAACAATAAGAGTACCAAGAAAAAATTAGGGCTTGATACTGACATGATAGAAAAAGTTTCAGAAAAGATTTTGAAGTATCGTTTCCGAGATAAATTTGTAGAATGTTTTGTATTTGGAAAACGAAGAAATCAAAATGAAATCGATGTTATCGAAAAGGAAATGATTGGGGAGAATGAAGATTTAATTGGCAATAATTTGCAGCTATACATGTCGTATTATCTTTCCAAAGAAGATTACAGTTCCCTTTGTACTAACAAACTTGCACTTTCGTTAGAAAAGATTTCCGGGCTTATCTTAAGTGAACTAATTCTTCGTATCACTCATAATAACGGCCGAGCTTTAAATGAATTAAAATATATCATTCTTGACAGAAAAACAAGTGGAAGTAGGATTGGACAATTGAAAGAGGCTTGTCGTATTGATTTTACTACCGCTGGTAAGTTTTGTGCCATGTTGGAAAATCATTTAAAAGAACAATTACAATTAGATTCAATTGATCTGTTTTCTTGCCTTGAAAGTAAAAGGAGTGGAAGAATGCTTATGCGATGGAATCAACAAAAGATTGAACTACATGAAGTAGATTCTGATATTGAATATTTCGAAAAATTAATTGAAAGCCCAACGAAACGATGCTTTGACTTTGGGGTACTAAACATGACTGAAAGTTTAAACACTCGACATGAAGCGTCGTGTCAAAGAATTTTACTTCGATATCTTGTACGGAAATACAAACAAAGTCCAACTGCAAAAAAACAAGCAATTTATGATCATGGAACGAAAAGTATGTCCTTCTTGCAGGATTTACTGCAAGTAATGAAAGACGGAAGTCTCAAATACCGCTGGTTGTCAATGCCCTCTACTGTCATTAAATGCGGCAAATTTTTACTTCTTTCTGGCAGTAGATCTGACACTGAGAATGCACTAAGCATGTTTGAAAAAGCTTTGAAATTTGAAGAAAGCCGGAAAGCCTTTTGGACACGCTATACTTTTCAAGGATACAAAGGCAAAGTTCGATGTCTGCTTAAGCTCGAACGAAATCAAGAAGCTCGCCAAATTGTAAATGAAGTAACGTCAAAGCTAATGGGACTTAATCGCGATAACGTGAGGGAAAAATTAGAAAGAATTATTGAAAATGAAACTGAGCAAAAAAAGATTAATTAACACATATATAGAATAGTTGATGTTAACTTTCCTTTAAGAATATGGAATTATCAAAAATATCATTCATTCAAATCAACATTGATAGATAACGACACTTTTCACGTTCTAGATCAAAACTGTAATGTCTTACACAACAAGAATGGTCTTTAATACGTAATGTAATATTGAAATAGGCATACAAAAATGAAGACAACTACCCTTATCTTAAATTCCTGAAAATATTCATTATCTCAGAACCAGTACTAGTTTACACAAAAATCTACCTTCTTGTTCATTTTTTTCTTGATTTTGCACTATTTTCTAAAAGGATACTTTATAATAATAAGATATCTTCTTGTACCTTGTCTTCGCACCTTTAAATCAGCGACTAATATACATGATTAATTAAAAGCAGGAATTAAGGAATACAATGTTTATTCCTTACAGTTTATAATAGTTCGCTTGAGTACGCCCTTTGGGATTATTTTTTCTCCCTATCGGGTTTTAGGGTAAGATGTTTCCAATTTAAAAAATTATTTCACGTTTTATAATATATACCTGCCAAACAACAAATATCGCAAAAGAGTCTAAACGGATTTTTCGCAGGTGGATGGGGTTATCCAGGGAATTTTTGTTCGAACCTACGACAATGTTCATCCTTTATGATACTATTTAAAAAAAAGAAAACAAAACAAAACAAAAACAAACAAACAAACAAACAAAAAAAAAAAAAAAAAAAAAATAGACTATAATTCATAATTTTCATTAAAAGGAAAATTCATACTTTTGTATATAAAAATACTTTCTTGGTTTTTTTTTACTGGTTTGTTTTCCTCACATAATATGTGCACAAAAGCTTAAAAAGATCAAAACCCTACCATTCTATGTTATTAAGATAATTTTCAGTTGAAAGTATACAAAAAACTAAGGCACAGACACAGACACTTTAAACAATTCTGTCTGTTACATTCTGTCTGTTTCTTATTAAAAACTAAAACACATTGGTGTTATTTTTTTTCTTTCGACTGGTTTATCTATTTTATCTTTTCCGATTTTATTTTTTCTTCAGAAGGTTTTTCTCCAACATCTCTTATGTACCATGGCTGGCTTTTCATGTTTATCCTTGTTTCGGGGTAGATGTTTCTTTAATTCATAGACATATGCACGAGAATGTAAGGTACATACATTTACAAGAGAAATGTGTTCTCCTTTATTCCCACCACATGTATGTAGACACCATGACTGAGTAGAACGTCAACTAATATTGTAGTATATTGATATCACTTATATTAGACATGGCTAATATTGTTATTGGTTCATTAAATTGTAGGGTTTTACAAAAAAAAAATAAAATACACGTAATGATATGTTCTCTTTTTGTAAAGAGAAATGTGATATTTCAGTCCTTGTTTATACACATAGTAGTCGAAAATAAAAAAAAAATGTTTGCTAGATGAATGGCACTTTATTGGCAAGTTTAGCTCTAATACCGGAGCAGGGTGTTGCAATTCTTTTGAAAAATACTTTTGAATAAAAATACATAGAGAAATCATAGACACAAATGGTAACTTCAACATTCTACATATAAATAGTCAAGAGTATAGAATGACTCTAGTAGCTCTCTACTGTCAAAATTATCTAATATTTTGGCAGGAGATTGGATTGTTGTTCAAGACTAAAATTTGGACACATAACACTATCGAGCTTAAAATACTTTTCGAGGTCAATGTGCCATTTGGGATATGATTAACACTTTTGGAGAATGAAACACCTTGAATTGAATGATTTTACATTGACGGGGGCTAACAAAAAGCAGGGTAGACTTGATTATTTTCTTGCTTCATCTGACTTTGAGCCATTTTAGAATCATTTCATTAATAAAGCTAATATAGATGAAATTGATTCATGTGAAGGGGAGTGAATGTTTGACAGCCTTAAGAAATATGAAAAAATTCAAGTCCCCAAGACTATATGATTTTACTGTGGAGTTGATATGAAATAAAACATCCACTGCTTAACGAAGGTCTAACAAAGAGTAAGTTTTCAGTTTTTAAAATACTAGGCATAATAACTTTTTTACCTAAGGATTTCACTCAAAACTGGCGACCAAGCACTCTACTTTATGTGGATTATAAAGAGTAAACCAAGGGAACCAAGGTTATAGCGGTAGTAAAAAAAATGTAATTAAATGTAAAAAAGACCAGACATGGAAAAAAGACATACACAACAAATAACATAAAGTACCTAAAATCATACATACAAATTAACAAAAGCAAATGAGCAACTCGGACTACACTAAAAACTGGAAGCATGAACCAGGTGCACCGGTAGGGTAAGCATCCTCTGCTTTTCTATAAACACCCGCCGAGTTGCTCATAAAAAGTCAAGTCCGGGGTAGACAAACGAGGAAAGGAAAACTATGACCCGTTGAATAAATCAGTTTTCATGGTGCAGATGGATACACCATAACGATCCACGAATTCATGATGACGACCATAAAACTTCTGTAGAGATGACTTTAATCTTGTAGCAATATAATCCTGTTCCAGAAACCTACTTTTAGAAGTTCTAGCGCGATAGCAAAAAAAATCGTGTAGTTTCGGCAAGCTCTGGCATAACGTATGAGTTGTGATATGAACGCTCCATACGCAGGTGCTGAAGGGATGTTGCCACAGATGAAAGGAAAGTTGACAATTCTGAATGAAAAGTCATCAGGTTTGTCGTAAAGTTTTGTCAATAGTTTTCCTTTACCATCGATTTCTAATTGTAGATCAAGATATGACTTCACAGTTTCTGTAGTATCCTTTATCTCAAGTTCTTTTGGGTAGATGCGATGTATCAAATCCCCAAAATTAGGATTGTTTAACGTCAATACGTCATCTATATAGCGGAAATTGAGATTAAAGGATCTAGCCAAACGATATTCTTTATTTCGGATCAGAAAGTAAAGGAGCACAATTTGGTCCCATTGGAATGCCGACCGTTTGCTGAAAAACAGGTCCACAACACTGGACAAATATGTTGTAAATTAAAAATTCCAGAATTTTGTAAACATCTTTCTCTGTAAATTTGGAAGATGATTTGGAATTATTTCTTTCAAACTATGAGGAATATCCACCAAGAACTATATACTTGTATCTAGGTGTACCATCTTTTTTTTTGAAAAACAACGATGTATAATGTTTTAAGTCGGGATTTTAACTGAGCATGGGGAATAGAAGTATACAGTGTTGATAAATCATACGTTGTAATGCTATTATATTCAGATAATAGTCTTGAATTGATTGTCTCCAAAAGATCTTTCTATTTTTTAGGATCCACATTGAATTAATACCACCACGGGAGTAACAAGTGTTGTGGTAGGACTGCAGGCCCTCTTTGATAATTATAAGTATAGAAGTTAAAAGTTTTTGAAAACGTTGTTTATATGGATTCTTGTGGAGTTTTATGGTTTTCCATAATCTCTTCTTTGGAGAGTGTGAGAGCATTATAGGTCTTATCACAGCTATAATTTGCTATGTCTACCTCTGATAATAAACATTGAATGTAAAACAAAAACAATGTTGTTTTGGGTTTTGTCTTTTGGTATGACTACATATTTGTCATGTATAGTAGACAATGTTTTTGCTACATCAGGGTTTTCTGATGTAGCCTTGGCACTCATTGACCTTCTTAAAACTTTCATTCGTTTCAAAATTAAAGACCTCACGGCCTTTAACCGTTCTGACAGAGAATCAATGTCTTTTTTCTCGTTTTATTGCATAGTCCTCCACGGCATCCATACGAACTTAAAAGTTATAATTCCAAGTTATGGGGCGTGGTTCACGGTTTAATTGCATCTATACCTTTGTTGACAAACGGTAGTGGAAGAAAAGATGTTGGCTACCAGTCTGTATGAGGTGGGGTCAGAAACAGGAGTGTCAAGACTTGATTTGTGAAGGGAGTGTAGTAGAGTGAGAGGTATAGAATAAGGTTTGGTTCTAATGTGATGAAGTCCAAGAGGTTTTCGTATGAAAGGAAGGAGACCATCTAGGGAGACATCATGTAACTTAGGTGACGTATAGTGGCAATGGCCATGATTCCTTTCCCGTCTTGGATTTTTGTCAAATAAATTCATCACATTTATGCTATTGTCATATTGGCTTGAAAGGTTTCCTATACTTTTGATGTTGTCATTGCATCCGTAAGGTATTGCGTATCCAGTACTCCTCTCTTTCCCTATAATAGTTTTTACTTAGAACGGAACTGTTCGTAGGATGATAATTTTTTTTCTAAAATACGAACTTTCATAGATAGGATTGAATTATCTTGTTGATTAAAATGTTGATAAACTGTCAGGAATTTGGTGGTGTTAATTCCCGAACGATGACCGCACATTCTTTTGTTTAATCATTCTTGTGTTTTTCTCCGACATATACTAAACCACATAAGTTGCATTCTAATCCATATATTAAGTTTGTTGATTTGCAACTTAAATCATAGTGACTTCTTCTATGGAAGGTTTTGTTTGTAAGGGAACTGGAAAAATAAGAGTTAGTTATAAGAATGTTGCATGTTTTGCAATTTTTATACCCTTTTATGGTTCGTCATCGTTGTAGTCAAATATATCATTTAAAGTGATGGAACATCGTTTGATAATTTTGAAATAGTCAGAATTTTTGTACTGGAATAGATGATCTGCAGACTGAACGTGTGATTGGATACTTTTTGTTGAATTGGTCGGGGCACTTTCCATACCAGATGTGAGCGTGCTAAGATTCCCATCTGGGGACACCACATTCAAACAACACAACAGTGTGTCTGATCTGCTGTCAGTTTCGGACTTTTTATACTGGGCGACGTCCGAGCGTTAATGTTAAATTAATTAGCTTTAACATTCACCGCAAATAGTATGAAACCGGTCTCAAAAAGTATCATTTGTGAAACACAAAAGAGCTTTTTGAAAGATAAGTTTAGGAGAATGTCTAGTTTATGAGCTAAAGGAGAAAATATACTTGGACTTCTCTTATTGGTAGATTTTGAAAAAGTGCGTGACACTGTTGAATGGCCATTCATCGAAAAGACAGTTAGTTTTTAGGGCTTTGCTCCAACATTATGTCAACGGATAAAAAGTTTTTATTCAAAGATATTTAGTTTTGTGGTAAATAGGAGTTTGTTTTAATTGGAAAGAGTATTTAGACAAGGACATCCGTTATCCTTTTACTTACTTATCTTTTGTTTTAGAACCTCTTAGTACAGCCCTAAAAGATAATCAAGAAGTAACTTGTGTTGCAGTTAAAAGCTTTGAGTACTTGCTAAGTCAATATGCAGATGATAGCCTAGACCAATAGAAAGGTTATAACTTATATTCGATTTGCTTTTCTATTCGGACTGATATGAGAAACTGAATCAATATAAGCTGGCTCAAGAAATAAGAGTGTTCAAGAGACTTGTTTTTCAATTCATTTTGGTTGGAAAACGAGATGAAATCAAGCGAAATATTATTATTGATGATTACGAAAACGGTGGATTAAAATTCCCAGATGCTAAAAGCTTTCTCAAATCCTTGGAAGATGTCTTGGATACAGAAACTTCTTAACCTACTTAATCACTCTCCTTGGAAAATACAAAAGAGTCCGGTTCCATCAAAGTGGAAATTTATTACTTCTTTCAGACAATAATCGCAATACAGAGGAGGAACTTACCTTGAAAGGAAAACATCGGGCGTTTTGGACACTCTTAAGCTTTCAAGGATACAAAGTTCGAAGTTTACTTATGCTCAAGAGAAAACAAAAGCTCTTCAAGTCGTACTTAAAGTAACTGATGCCCTGCAGGGATCGAATCGCGATAATATGCGTTACAAGTGAGAGGAAATCATGAAAAAATAATTGAAAAAAACGGAATAATACACAAATAAACATGATTGACCTTTATTAAAAATTGTGTATTTAAACGTAGCTTTATGTTATATGCAATGTTAACACTTTCGCGGGAATTTTTCAGACCATTCTATATATAAGAAGTCGGCTCGATAAGAGCAAAATTTGCCCTAAAAACAAAGTCTACATGAAGAAAATTTTATTTTGTTTCTCCAGTTGATTGGTTTTGGTATTAATTTGAACATATAATGCCAACATTGGAAAATAGCAAATTTTCTACAGTTTTTCACTCTTTTAACAATGGACACGTGTTGCCTCTCCGGCTTCATATATTTTGTGTATAATTGTCTGTTACAACTCTTGTAAAAATGTCTTGAGTCAACAGATGTGTGTCCACTTCCGTTCCATACTAAAAATGGCAGAAATGTTAACAGTTCAAGGTTTTTGTAATAGGTACATAAATGCATACCGTTATTTCGGGAATAACGTCATAAATCTGATCAAAAACATCTTATATTCAGTGTTTCGCGACCATTTTACTATACAACTAATACCTAGATATCAGCTTTAATCAAAATGCCAAAAAAAATGTCCAAATTACGAGGCCAAACGGGTCTTTACCGAACTTTCTTCTTTCATACTTATACGTCTTCAGCAATAGGTTTTGGCATAAGGGAAAGATGCATCCAATGACAAATACGGTCAACGCCGTACAAATCAAACTTGCAATGGTTTGAATGCATGAGGGTCGTTTTAAATGAGAGTTTCATTTTTATTTCCTTTCTGCATTTTTGAAGAAAACAATAATTATAGAACAAAGTTATGTTTAGTTTTAAATAGGATTAATATTTACATTTAATAATATTTAGGAAAAATGAAAAGTAGTCGAACAAAGATTTGATTAACTAATTATGACATTGTGTTGGAATTAGTATTTTCATGACATAGTCCCATTCTAATATGTTCATTTAAATCCTCTGGTGTTTGTCTATCATTTTCACGTTTTGTTTTCATCACAATAATCATGAGTATCTCGCTTTTGTGAAAGCCGTTCATATTGCTTGCTTTCAATATTTAACTTGCATGTTAAAGTGTTGGTTTCGATTCTATTCTCGAGTCGATTTTGAATATCCCCAGTGAAGTTACTTGTAGTTACATCAGGTATATTTACTTGAGTATTTAAGCACTGGCTAGGTTGATCACTATTGATTGAAGAAGCAGGAGAGTACCGTGGATCAAGATAGTTGTTTTCAACACCATCTGCCAAATTATGCATTTCCATATCAAGTATACTATTCCTTATACTCAAGTAAGAATTTCGCTCGTTTATTACTTCGTGTAGTGAAGGAACATCTTCAATTTCGTCATAACCATTATAGGGTGAATTTACGTCATCTTGGGGAAGTGCTGCAATCGACAATTCAAGACCCCTATTTTGTCCTCCTTGCACTTTGTAGCGAAAATGACTTCGAATTTGTAACATCAGCATACAGAACAAAATTAATACAATAACGACGCCAATAGAAACTATATAATATAACGTAATTTTATTTTC
The DNA here is from genome assembly GCA_037379345.1 of Perna viridis. Lineage (NCBI taxonomy): Eukaryota > Metazoa > Mollusca > Bivalvia > Mytilida > Mytilidae > Perna > Perna viridis. Next base: position 39,747,987 of record CM074511.1, on the reverse strand, counting down.
TGAAATAGAACAAAATATTTCAAAATGTAGTCAATAACAATTGAAAATGAAATCCTGAAAGAGAATAAAGTGTTTAAGTTATTGAAATTAATTTACAATAATACACAAACAAAAATGCAAATATTTTTTTTCTATCCTTGTCTTTTTTATGTTGGAGAAGTAAAGAATCAATTGTAAATCTTTTTTTGGTCGACAGATTTTTGCATGTGCAAAATCCAAACTCCACAAAATTTGGAGCATGGACCAGATGCACTAATAAGGTAAGCGAGATATGATTTTTATTTTTATTGATGAACTAATTTGTTGGTGTTGTCGATAACATAATAACAAAAAAAAACTAAAGAAAATCGTACTTACGCAGTACTTACTTACATTTGAAATAAAAAAAAATGATTACAAGGAGTAAACACAGAAAACAAGGTTTGAGCGGCGATCAAAAGAATACATCACAATAATGAAGACTATACGGTGAAAACTAATACACACAAAACTTACCCGTACAAGGAAACAAAAGGGGAAAAGCAGCCTAGACTCAATTACACATTAGGAGCATGAAATAAGAATTCTGGTTAGATCAACATCGCTCCGAAATGGTCATATGAGCTATTGCCATCAGTTTGGGTCTGTCTTCGTCGTTTATAACAATTTCCCCGTTAAAATGCTAGACCAATTAGAACCATACTTGATTAAATGTTTTAAGGGTAGTTTGAAACTGATATGTGTATATTTTGAAAAAATATTGCCCCGTTACTAAAAATAAAACCTAGGGATCAGGCTAAAATAAACCTTAGGTTATAGTAAAGTTCTTACTTGGCTAATTTTTTTTAGCATTATGAGATCTATTTGTAGCTCAATTTCCTGTAAATCTGTTAAACTATGTTGGAGGACTTTTTCAAAGGATTTTTGCTATTTTCAATGTTAAACACTTATCCCAAGAAACTACTGGGCAGAATGAATTCAACGAAAACAAAAATGATTCCTACTTAAGCATGAGCGTTACGAATTTTTATCCAAGGAAAAGCACAGCCACTTTCACAAAAGAAACAGAATAACGCTTATCAAGCAAGGTGAACGATTCAGGTTGATGCTTATCAAGCAAGGTGAACGATTCAGGTTGTCTAGAGCCTCTTGATTAGAAACAACAGCCGATTGCTAATAAAATGTCACGTGCAGGGTGATAGGAAAAAATAGGTTCTCATGGTGCAGGTGGATAATAAGGATCCACGAGTTCATGGTGACGACCATAAACCTTTTTGTAGTGATGCCTTAAATCTTATAGCAACATAACACATTTTCATAATCCTAATGGTACTTCATCCTTTCATTTCAAGTCTTCATTCTTCTTTACTGAGATAAGTGTATAATGTTGGTAAGCGTGAGTGGTATTTACCTCTTTTTATCGCATCTGTCTTTCATTACGAAGGATGCGGGTTATCTCTACAGCAGAAAGAGTAAGTAACTTTGTATAAGCACCTACTTTCATCCCTGGTGCTTGGTAGTTGTTTTTTGTTCAGTATTATCGATATTGTTTTGTCCACAGATCATTGCTTGATACTTTGGTGTTTCTACTTTACTTTTTTATTTATTTTTATTTACCTTGATGCTCTATTGGTGGTTTCCGGGTTGTTTCTTCAATAAAAAGGGAGACACATTAGTAGCACAAAGGAGTAGATAAATAAGGCAATTCTAACTTCAAAATATGATGTTTTCACATGTTAAACCGTAATTTTTTTTATACATTTTTGCATTCGGATATTGTTTAATCAGTTAATCCACTAGGAGGATATTGAAAAAAGAACCACAGCAAGCACATAAAGCACAAACAAAATAAAAACACTAAACAAAAGAAAGAAAAAACAAAAATAATACCTACAAAAACCTACAATGAAATAATAGGAATAAATGGTATTTTGTTTTTGATAGTGACTTTATCTAATGGTTAATATCAGGTGAGCCCGCTAGGGCTATAACAAAAAACATAAAGTAACTAAAATCATAGATACAAAGTAACAAAAGCAAATGAGCAACTCGGACTCCACTAAAAACTAGGAGCATGGACCAGGTGCACAGGTGGGGTAAGCGTCTTCTGCTTTTCTTGAAACACCCGCCGAGTTGCTCATAAAAAGTCAAGTCCGGGGTAGACAAACGAGGACAGGAAAACTATGACCCGTTGAATAAATCAATTTTCATGGTGCAGATGGATACACCATAACGATCCACGAGTTCATGATGACGACCATAGAACTTCTGTGATGAATCATACAATGGTGAGTTGCGACATTGTCATTTTTCTTGACATTAAATTCACTTCAGTCACTCGAAGTGCAAAGGACGATAAACATTGTCTCTTGTTTGCTTATTTTTCATCTGCTATGACTCAGTTTAAAATAGTACTGAAAGTAAATAAATCAACTACATATTTCGTTAGAGCATCGTGGGTTTTCCACATTATTTTTCTTCAGTGCGAGAGGAGACGAATTACATGTAAGTGTAAGAATGGAGCAAATCTGAATCTTGACTTTAGAAATGTATACCGTATTGATTTAATATTTTATTTCAGGATAAATGTTTAAGAGATTTGTAATATTACTGTACATATACCGTATTACAATCTGAAGGCATTTTTGGGGAAACAAAACTTGAAACATTTACTGATAGGCCTGGTAAATTGTACTTGTATATTATATATTACCTGTATATATGGTTGTATGTGAGGTTACAGTTGATTCTATAAGAAACAAGGTTGATTCACTCAGTAAGAATGAACAAAAAATGTATCTTGTAAAATTCACTAAGAAAAGTAAATGCTTTTTAAGTCTTGTAAAAAGGCTCTATTGAGTCACAAAATGAGGGTAAAAATCCATTGTTCATGCTGACAAATAAAAACAATAACATTTGTGATAACAATGCTTTCTTTCGGTGTTTATGAAAATGTTTTTAAGTTAATTTTCATATAGTTATCGAAACTAAAATTGGTCGTTGTAATCATAAAAGTATGAAGGAGTAACCAAGGGAACCAAGGTTATAGCGGTAATCAAAAGAATGTAATCCAGGGACAAAGACCAGACATGGAAAACAGACACACACAACAAAGAACATTAAGTAACCAAAATCGCACATACAAAGTAAAAAAAGCAAATGAGCAACTCGGACTCCACTAAAAACTTGGAGCGTGGACCAGGTGCATCGGTAGGGCAAGCGTCCTTAATTTTACCTTACCATTTAACTGGACTAGATTCATATAAGAGTAGACATCATTTGTGACGGTTGTCTGGACACCAACACAACCAAATACATCGTTGCAACTAGAAACATTAAATATGAAAAATATAACGGCAATCATTCAATCATTTTAATAACAATGTGAAGATATCGGGAAGGCTGTTATTCTGAAGTAGTAAAAACCTACGTAGTCAATAAAATGGGACGCTGAATAAATTCTACGTAGCAGTTCACCTATGAATGATAGTGGAAAATTTTAATGCTAAAGAATCTCATATTCTTGAGTTTAAGTTGAACTTAACATTTTACATGTTATTTAATTAATATATACTGAATCCTTCTAGTAATATATAAATATACATACAAGGCGATATATATCTAATCATATAAGAAAAAAAAAGTTGTTTCCTGTTTAAAGAAATGAAAGTGCATTGCATTGATATTTTTCTATTTTTCTAGACAGCAGAAGCTTATGAAGAACATCGGAACATTTCTATACTTTGAAGGAGTTATTAAGGGAACCAAAATTTGAGTGAAAATCAGATAAAAATAAATAAGACTAAACAGGGAAAATGGACATTCACGGAGAAAAATTGAAATAACCAAAATAACACGCATAAAGAAACAGGAATAAATGAGCAATCTAGACTACACTAAAAATACACAATGATAACATGTCATCATTATATCAAAAACCGATATCAAAGATCTGAAGTAATCATGACAACAAATAACAATTTAGACCTTTTTATCTATACTAATAAGCTCCTGCATGATTCTAAAGTGGACGACCTATATTACTTCGAATACCTTTTTTTTAAATAACCAGAGCCTTTTTTTCACTATTATCACTGTTATATGAGACACTGCTTACCCACCCCAGCATAGAAAAGGGATAGAAACGCGTAAATCATATACGATGTAGACAAAAAGGCGTTTGAAAGATAGGTAGAACCGAATAAAAGAGTGGAGGCGTTGTTCCTCTTTTTCAACTATCGATTTTAATAGTTACATTCTAGCTTATCATGTGTATTACGTTTCCATTTCGTTACTCGAAAGGTATATTAGAACTTGAAAGCCATTACACTGAATTTATTGGCCTATGCATAGTGTACTTGTAAAAAATTATAATCGTCACATGATAAAACTATTTTTCCGTGAATAACTTCAGTATTTGATAAATGTATTTTCTTTGTAAATGGACATGTTCTTTAATGGCAAAGACAGTGAAGCAAGCCTGACCTATAAAGGCTTCGAAACACTTGAGTGCGATTCCGTTTTTTTTTAGTGTCGTTCTCTCTTCTCGTCTTGGGTTTTTTTCCAATTTCTTTGTTTCATTTATGACTTTTCTAATCGTCCTTTGTCTTTTTGGTGTTCATTGTTGATTGACTGAAACCATCACTCTGCCTCTTGATATATTTTTTTAATTTAATTCAATTATGTAACAGTTATTGAGCCCATATTTGGTTTGTTCGTTGTATCTTAAAGAATTTAGATAGAATAACAACTTAACTTACAAGTCTTCCTTACAGTTACATGTGTGTTGGCATTGAAAACCATAAGTGTTAGGTTTGCATTTTGCACAAGGTTCCCCGTTTTCAGACAGAGTTCCAAGAGGGCATTCTAAAAATTGGTTATAGTTCATTCATGAGTATTTCACTTAACAGAATTAAATGCATTCGATTCCTTGTGGTGAGTTAAGTTACTATAATATGCTGAAACTCTATGATATAACACATATCTTTTTTTTATCTATGAATGATAGAGTTTGTCATTTTGTATTATATGGATCATGCTGTTTGTTTCATTACTAGCTGATAGTTATGCTTGATAGACTGACATGTGTCGTACTATTTGCATGAAATTTTGTATGGATCTTATATTGGTGTTTTATATATATATATATATGTATGTATCCGTCAAAAGATTGTGATACAAAGATAAATATGTACTGTTCTCTTGAATATAGTGTATTTTCTAGAAATCTTACCATTGCAAAGCATATCCTTCTCAAAATGGTTGTAGCAGCATTTGTGTTCTATCGCACCTGACGCTGAAACTGTTCTAAAAAGGTAAAATGATGTACCATAAAAGTTATCTTACAAAATTCATTTCTACCTCCTTTACTTGTTAAGTTTTAGTAAGAAAGCGTTGTTTTTTAAAGTTGGATATGTATAACGTTGGAAAAAAATTGTCTATCTTAATGTTGCTGAAACTTACACTACAAAACTTTGCTCCAGAATGGTAAGTTTCCTGTGCTTTTCTAGTATCAGCAGTCGAGTTGCTAATACTGTATCAAATCCTTTGATCGTGTGTATATATATATATACCTAATATATATAATAATATTCCTTTAGATTTCTATAAATGTCTGAAAAATTCCCAACGATGTTATAACTGTCAAATGTGCGATGCAAATTTTTGTACCACTGTAAAATCTATGGCAACACCGCCTGCACAAAGTCCAGCGCCCTAGACCACTCGGCCAGCTAGGCTATATAAAAGTTTAAAGGTGACATGCATCATTAATTTGATCCTCTATCCTACATAATGACATCTAAATGAACTGTTTACTAAGTTACATCCCTAGATTAATCCTACGAGGAGGAATGACCCGGCCAGCGAAAGCTATATTTTAATATAGCCTAGCTGGCCAAGTGGTCTAGAGCGCTGGACTTTGTGCAAGCGGTTTTGCCATAGATGTCACAGCAGTGTGAGTTCGAGTCCCGCGGAAGAACGATAAAAATTTGCATCCCAAATTTGACAGTACTAACCATCGTTGGAAATTTTTTCAGACCTTTCTATACGTTTACATATCTTCCTTGTATCATTTTGATCCGATGGAGCAGTGTAGCGAATAGAGTCGTCACATTCTGAGACGTTTATATATTTGAAAAGTTACTTTCACGATTCATATACATAATTTGGCAGCAATCAAAACATTAAGAGATTAAAATGTACAATTATCTACGCATCGAGTATGACAAAAAACAAACCTGCAGACATGTTCCCCGTCTGCCTTCAGTGCATATACTTGTGCTAAGCTATGTAAAGGAGCAAAGTAAAGAAAAACTGCAACAAGCACATCCATTTTTCAAACGACACAAATTGTTTGTATAAAATCGTTCAATTGGGCACTTCCTTTCATCAATCACGAAAAAAAGTATTTTTAATTTAAACTAACTATAAATACAAATGGTAAATTTAGGGCGGAAATATAGAAATGCTCGTGTAAACCATTTGATAACGAATTTTTCCTATAATCATATCAAAAAGTCATTTAAATGATAACTATTTTAACAAGGTTGTAATATGTATAACAAAGGGCATTACAGTGTTTATAGCCAACTCCCCTGTGTAAATTTGTAATGTTTTAACAAGTATACTTTTGATAAGTTCAGAAGTTATATGCATGGAGCATATTTTATATGAAAATGAAATCTAGGAAACTAGGATTTCATGGGTAATAAAACAATCCAGGGATAACGGTAAGACAAAGAAAATAAATATACATAACGAAAAACATGAAATAAACGAAATAACGAATAAGAAACTTTTTTTTTTCTTTATGAACAACCTGGATTCCACTTTAAACTCTGGGAGCATTGACCAGGTGCGGCGTAAGGGTATGCATCCCCTGCAGAGGAAAGAGGAAACAAAAACTATGTCCACTGTTTCTGCTAATATACTACACAGTTTTACTATGCAAGCCTTAATTCATCACGGTAACTTACAAAACGTCTACAAATGGAAAAAACAGTTTTTTTATTAAACAGATCTTCGTCAGGAAATATATGTTGAAAACGTTAATGTAAAGCATGATCTAAGAATCCTTCAATGAAATTTTCATAAAATTTCATTGAGCGGTTCATAAAGAGTTGTAGATGCATTTAGGTACACGAATGAATTGCAAAATCCATGTTTCGTTAGTTTAAACATCAAAATCGTTTGTACAATATTATAATTAAGGCTCACATTGACATTGCCTCAATTATTTGAGATGTCCAAAAGGGTACAAAAATTTGAGGAACGAGAGACTACACGAACAGAATGGTGATCATCCCATAAAAACATATATGTTGAGTTTTGTTAGCTGGTGATAAAGAATATAACTGAAATAGAATGCGCACAAATTATAAATCGTTATTGAAAAGTTAATGAATAAGTAAAATTGACGTTTTATTTCATAATTATGAATAGTTGTTCAACATGTTTTCTACTAAACATTCTAATATGGCGTGCTTCAAAAATCTTTGGACCACAGTCGTGGTAAAAAGCGATAAACATATGACCAACGCCATAGACGTATGACATTATTTATGGTCTTTTTGCGACGTCATAGGTAAATTTTACCCAATTTACCGACGCAACAAAATTCTGCTGTACAACGTTCGCCATTTCGTGCATCACATAGGATGCGTCGTTTTAAAAATTCGAAGAAACTATACCTATCAGAATAAAAGTAAATCATGAAAATTTCTCACGCTAACGCTCGGAGTAAAATAATGAAACATAAATTGTCAGCCCGCAGTAAAACAATGACAAAATATAAATTCCATGATTTATTTCTTAGTTTTGTCCAAAATATGATATTTATAAGTCTACTTCCTCACTGTGACTATTGATTTCCATTAAGGCGCCAGACAGACAAAATGCAATTGAATTGTAGATAGTCACATCCGTTTGATTACAGAATAATGTCTACATTTTTAAAAGTTTTATTATTAATTAATTATTTATTAATTAGGTTTAAAGATGTTCCCGGTTGTGTCCTAATTACTTGTAGAGCACCATGAACAGTATCTGAAACTTTCACGTTGTAATGAAAACAGTTTGAAATATAAAGAGTGGTAAAGGTATCCTATTTTGTTATATAGAGAACAGTGATTTACCGAATGTTTCCAGTGTGAAAAAGAACGATAATTCACACTGTAAAATAAATTCTGTAATTTTACTCTCGGACTTTCTCCCGGCAAAAATTCGCAACACGAATATCAATCCGCCGTTCACAGAACTTAAAATGTATGGTAAAAATAGCAACAAATGATGGAGAAAATCTATATAATAAATAAGATAATCAATTGATTATCGAGAATAGCCAAATTATGATTACTCGTGCCGAGAACGTAACAAGTTCCACACACTCGTTGAATCTAGGCATACCTCGGCACTCGTGATCATAATTTGGTTATTCACTCTTTTCAATTAATTATCCTATTATCATTTTACCCTACCGCTGCACCTGGTCCATTTTCCCAGTTTTTAGTGGAGTCCGAGTTGCTCATTTGTTTTTGTTACTTTGTATGAACGATTTTAGTTACTCTATGTTCTTTGTTGTTTATGTCTGGTCCTTGTCCCTGGTTTCATTCTTATGATTACCACTATAACCTTGGTTCCCTTGATTACTCTTTCAAAACAATCCAAGATGAAATTATTAAAGATTACTAAAATTTAGTTATGCATTTTCAAATACTCCTCTTTCTACGAATCAGGTCAACTGTGTATTACAGGTGGCACATGAAAAAAAACGCAAAGATTTTATTGTATTGTACAAGTATTTATTCCTAATAACCTCCCAAAACACTTTAAAGTGTTGTAAAGGTACCTTTTAAACTATAGGGTATGTAAATCTCGGCACGTCACCACGTGGTTCCACGGGAACGGTCCCAGTGTGCCATTCAAATGTATTAACAATGGTCTTTTACAGAGCGTTACCTTCAGCTTTAAAGGCAAACATCTGTCTGTGTAAAAATACGATGAAAAATTACAAGTATCTATTTTTATATTATAGAAGTGTAAGGAAAAACAATAAAAAGTTATTATTATTGTAATACACCGTTTCGATATCCCATTAGTAAACAATAAAGTCTTCGGACTACTTACAAACTTTTTTTGATATTTCAAATTTAGTTCAATGCACATTCGAAAAATGGCGGGAACAATTTCCTACACTTCTTCCATGTATAACAAGTAAAAAACGTCCACGTCACAGACAGCTTGAAGTTCAATTTTAACAAATTTATAAACAGTGAACAACTTCTACATCACGGAAGCTGCAAGATAAATTTAAACAACGTTTTGGTCGTTGTCTAGATATATTGAATATCTTAATGCAAAAAAGACCTAATTACGAAAAAAGACGTACCACCCATTGCCTTATTCTTACATATAATATGGTACTTAAAACCTTGTGTCAATATAAAGGACATTTATTTCTTTCAGGAATCAATCTGTATTCTTCTTAACCATTTCTTAAGAAAGAAGTTTGAATGAAACGCATCGGATGTTTGCTGAGAGACTGCGGAGGGAATTAACGCATCCAATGAAATGAAAAGGTATGTTATTTCACGATATCAATTTACGCAATTTAAATAATTAGATTGTACTTTGTGAAAACATTTTTTTTAAATATTTTTTTCTGTAATTAGCATGTACAGTATGTATGTAGGAGAAGATGTGGCCATATCTACAATAAGAATAGGGTTGTTCACAATATTGTTCTTTTCCCACTTACGTATATTAAAACTCATAAATAAAGTTGTCTATAAAAAGATATAGTATCCTACCCTATCGATGCGACTTGGCCAGATTCCCAGTTTTAGTGAATTCTCTCTACTAAGATTTTCTCTTTTTTTTCTTTTTTCAGTTTTGCCACAGATTTCACTTCTTCTGGAAGACAAAAACAATTTCTTATTTGTTTATAAATTTGATAGAACTTTATGTTAATGTTTTTACACTTTTTATTTTGTAAAATGTCGCCTAAGTGCCTTAAAGTCTCATAAAATTTAATTAAGATAAATGACTGCCTTAAACTTAATATGCAGTCACATTATTGTGGCACGACTCTTAACGGATTTTACTCATCTGTAATCAACGGGGTCAGCTGACGTAACAAAACATGCTTACGCATCAGGAGCACGTGATGTCAATAGCGGTTTTCAGTGGGTATATATATGACAATTGTGTTAGCTTTTTGTGGAGTGTCTTATTCTCAGTTTAAATATGTAATTGTATTTCATTCTATCAGCTACATTGTGTAAGCATTTGTTTTCACGTTTTTGCCATGTACTTTGGTTTTTATGTCTGTATTTTTCATCATTATGATGCTTCGCTGTATTTTTGTTGTTATTTACTCAGGAAACCAAGTTTGCAGGAAAAGTGCATGTGGATAATTGATTCATTATACATATATTATACACATATTAATTTATTACATTATCATACACAAAGTCAAATTGATTTAAATCTAGCAATTTGAATAGCGAAATGTCATATTGACTAAATTCTTCACTTCATGAATCATTTTATCATCTGATAATAAAAGAGTTAACATTATGAGTATATGTATTGTCGCATTAACCCGCATGCAGAAAATTATTTTTTTTTTATTTTTTATTTTATTTTTAATAATGTTCGTTGAAAAAAATCTTCTGAAATCAAGAATCTAAATGTTATCATTGAAACAATAAAAAACATATACAGTCGTAAAACACAAAGGTAGTTCCCACCAAACTGATGGGAGACTAACGGATTAACAACATGTTCAATTAAACTGTCAAGTTAATTATGATGTCTACAAAGAATCTATACAACCACTGCTTTCGGGTCTTACAGCGAGTTGAAAAGGACCAGTTCCAATTTCAATACAAATCTTGGTAGGCTACTAGGTAATTTAAATAGCTCTCTATATAGAAATCTGCCCTACATTATACCAATGTGTTCTACTTAACTACCACTGAACACCTGTGTGATCTTTTGGACATTGCCTTTTAAGTTTGAATAGCTGTCACAGCCTTTCCCTAAAAAGTAATCGTAGTCTTCCTGCGACAAATACAATGACTTATAAACATCACGATCTTTATTATTTTTTACATATCACTTCAATATCAGGTAGATTTCGTATTTTCATGAGTACGAATTCACGTGCCAATTCTTCTTCCATAGTCTTATCTAAAACTTAGAGGCAAACATTTTGGATTTCAGAATGAGCGCATATCGCTTCGTACGCATGTTCAATCCGATTGGTACATAATTTTTTTGGTAAAAAAATATTTATCTTCTACAACTGATAAACAAACACAGTGGGCTTTCATGAAATGAACATGTGCGTCTTCGACTTTTGTACGCTGGAAAAGGTATAATGAACCCACCCTGCATTGCAAGTATGCAATCAAAAATCTCCAAATACATTCTTATTTTTGCTCTACGGTAACGCCTTTCAAATACCCTATTAATTTTTCAGCATGATGGACAAATAAAACATTACGTGCGACTGTTAAACCAATTCTTGCATCAATGTTTATTTCTAAGCAAAACATTTTTAGCAAGAATTCTAGTTTCTCTTTCCATTCGTCATTGGACATTTGACATTCGGTTAATTCCAAAGCTGCTGTAGTAACGAGAGTTGACTGTGTTCATACATTTCTCTTTCAACATTGTTCATTGACATCAGACTTTCAGCTCTTGGTAAATCTTTTGCTTTACTATTTCATAGCGAGACCTCTTGGAGTGTGTGAATAACTAAATCAGTTTCATCCATTTGCAAGGTTGAAATTGAAAATGACACGTTTCAAGAACATTAGAACGCTATTATCAATTGCTTTTAACATTCGCGATGAGTTACAGTGATAATCCTGTAAAAACATATTTGATGTCTTTTTGTTTACTGTCATATAACAGATTGCACTCGCCTAGACAAGTGGCAAACTATCTATCTCGTTCACTAATTTGGAAATATTGTGATCTGATGAATGTTTGAATTTGAATTCTTTAATCAAAGACATATACTCATGTTCAGTTATTCCATCAATCAGTGCATAACTACTATCCGACAACTTCTAAAAACGTTACGTCTGTTGTTGCTACTATAATATTCATATTTGGAACATTATCAATCATTTAAGAAAAAATGCCTTTGTTATGCTCCTACAGCCTTTAATTATACTCGCATCAACATTATCATTAAAAAGCAACAAACGGAAATCTTGCCTTTCCGGATAATTGAAGTAATCTTTTATATGTGAAGTGATTTTATCAAAGTCAATATCTGTCGATTGCATAATTTTGTATTTTAATATATCATCTGTAAAGTCCAAAAATGTCTTAGATACCAACTTACTTTTATTCAGTTGTATTTCAGTTACTATGGAATACTTTGCCTTCATGTCATTACAATATCTATGAGCAGCCTGTGTTTTTCCAGATCCATGCAATCCTGTGTGATATAAACACAATTGATATTAATAGATATAAAGGTTATTTCATAATTTTTATTTATCAGGGTGAATTACGTCCATGAAAGGGCAAAACGGGCCTTACTTCCTTACTTTATTGAAATTAATTCACAATGTAGATGCGTCCTTTTTTCTCATACATTTAAAACATACTTGCAGTTTATATTTAAAAAAAAAACAGAGCAAAGAGTGTTTTCATATAGGTCCATGTAAATTTAAGTTTTTTTTCAAAATTGTTTTTTTTTCAAAATCAAATGTAGTGAAACTGAAAATATATCAATATTTTTTGTAAAAAACACATTTCTTGGTTAAGGAATGAGTAGATCAGAGTCACATTTACTCAAAATATGTTTTATTTCATAACATAAAACTTGGCGCTGATATTAATTTTCCTCGATGGCTACATATTTAATTTGAATAGATTAAAGCTTTGTTTACTGGGAATAAAACGTTGTTTTTATTTAAATAAAATTAAAAAATATTAGGCTCAAAATATAAATACCATATTTAAAGTCATTTTTATTGTCCTCACGTGTGTTTTCTGTCTCATCTAGACTACATTTAATTAATTGGAAAAATAAAAGTGCTACTGAGCAGAGAACATTTATTACCACTTTAGTGGGATTTACAACATAAGAAGGAGTACAAGTGTAAAACAATATTCATAATTTTACAGATTTATTAATATATCAGGTACCTGACCCATCGCTTAATCTTCACTCATAAACCAGTTTTATAATGTGTTTCAGACATTTAAGTATAACGTTTTACAAATCTTAACGAATATTAATTTTTCAGGTTTAAAGGAAAAGGATTGTCTTAAATAAGTAAATATAATATTCGTCGCAACATTTCTGAAATACAATGAATATCAGAGTTACTAACATTATGAATTTAACGCTTTTGTCTTATTACAATACCAATCATATAAATATTGCCAATGTACACGCTATGAATTTATTGTTCATACGCATTGACCAGAGGGGTCGACAAACATGAAACTTTGATAGAACGTTTAATAAGGATTTGTTTTTCTGTAGTCAAATATAATGTTTAAAGACGCTCGGGCTACATTGAATAATTTGTTTGGGTCTTAAATAATGCAGTGAACATCTATGAATGGCGACATTACCCAAGTTTCCCAAGCGATCGTCCGAATATATTCTTTGGCGCTATGATTAACTTGCTTGTTTAATGTGAAAAAAAGACGTGGAATTCAACTAACGGTTTTTTACCTATGTAAACCATAGGTAATTTCATACTTTTTTCATACATTAAACCTTCATCTATTGTTTTAAATATTGCGGTCAAGTTTTTCATGTTTCAAATTTAAAAAGCAATCACATTATTTAGACAAATTATAACATAATGAATTGTCTTTTGGGCAGAATACTTCAAAAGATAAACTCTAATGACTAGATGGATATATTCATATACATTCATTTTCAATATAACGTAATCATTGGTGTTCAACAGATGGTAAAACCGTAGATTGTGCAATCTATACAATTTTTATCTCAAAAGCACAGCAACCAAATGAAAGACGAAGACCGGTTATGTGATCGGTAACTGTTATTTCTGAATAACAAACAAAAGTGAGATTGGTGGGTTTTTGACATACATGAATCACCTGTTGTCTAATTTTTATAAAGACTGATACTTAATTATCTTAGTTAATACTCTTAGCTCTTAGATAGGAAGGAATTTACATTTTCAGCATCTTAACTGTACACGATGAAAGAAACCTTAATGCAATGAAGTTGACACTAACGTATAACAACTGCGTTGGACAAGAATAAAGTAAATAAAAAAAAGAATGAAAGGCTGAGATTTGTCACCTAGCATCTTAAAAATACACGTCACGAATCATAATAATCATAGCTATCTTAAACCTCGTAAAATTACACGTTTCTCCTTTTTTCTTCTTCAAACGCTTCCTCGATTTCCTTAAGCTGATGCGTCCATTGATATGGCTGAACAACATATTTCTCTTGAATAAAGATGACTTATACTACATGTAAAAGATAGAATTTCTCAAATTATTACAAATATAAAGTTTATTCCCTTTCATGTATTGTATACTTTTTTATGTTTTGTTTACTTCATTAGTAGATTTTCAAAAATAATAATAGGTCACATATTTACATGTACCAGTAACTTAAGCTATCATGTAATGAAATTTGACACAGACCTGTCTTTTTATAGAAAATAACGTCTGATTTTTTTTTTATCTTTTCTATTTTTCCAGAAATCTGTCAGGCCCCAAAAACTCTAAAATATTACGTTTAAATGAGTGACGCAATAGTACTTAAACTGTCTCAAATTGCAAAAACTGTAGATGGATCAATGAATCATGTAACAACCTAGCAGCAATGAATATAAGAATATCAAAATATTTACAGGAATACTAAAATCCTCCATAAAATCTAACTGAGTTCATCTCGTACCTCTTTAATAACTCTCAAAAACACTTCTTGGTTGGTTCGGTTTTTATGGCTTATGATTTGGAGTTGGCAACACGCTATTGTGTAAGTAAAAGCCTGTTTTTGTTTAAATTTGATTCTTGATGTGAATGTGATTAAACATTTATTGATATATGGATTAAGTTTCTGTAAATTCTTCTATCTGATTATACCTTTTAAAGTTAATTTGGATATATTCTGTAATGTAATTCCATTAAATTATTTGTTTAGTTTGTACTCTAAAAAGCTAAAGGTTGGGTATAGTAACTATTAAAGAATTGACATCATACCTTTGTAAACTGCAATAGCAAAACCCAGACATAAAATAATTGCAAGGCAAATGACAATAGTTCGTACATCTCGTAATCGTTTTATTTCGTGGAATAAATGCTACAAATACATGTTAAAGTTAAGGTTTAAAATCGGTTAAGAGAGAGAGAGCGTAAAACCATTATACATTGGTAATTTTAGGAAGTGTTGAATAATTAAAAACATCATGTGACTATTTGATTTCATGTTGAAAATGGTAGAAATACACTAACAATTTTCTTTGAAATGAAAAAAGATAATTTTTTTACATTGAGTGCACATATTAAGATTTTGAAAAATTCAGAGCTGTTTCCTAAATATATGGACTAAAACCTACTGTTATTACTATGATCTAAGAATAATTTAATTTCATAAATAAAAAGTTTTCTGATTGGATTAAAAAAAATGTAATGTGACTGCGACATTATCAACATTTCTTGATTATATACTGGTTGAATTTTGATCGTAAAATTAAGATGTAAGGAATGACTTCCACATTTTTGAAATAATCTCACTGCTCGTGGTGCACAGTTTAAAAGAGTTATTTAGTGTGTGGTCATATCTTAAACATTTCATAAAATCATACATATATAATACCTATGTATACACATGAAATACAATGTACACTCTATGCTTAAAAAGGCAATATAATACAGGAGGAGATCAAACTCTTATTAAACTTGTACAGAACGAATTCAATTGTGACGTAAGTTCTAATTTATGACCAACATTGTAAACGTGAAATTTCACAAAATGTGAAAAAGTGTCGTGAAATGAGTGGTGATACAAAGCAATTGTTAGCAATATTTATTTGTTCCTATGTGTTGTGTTGGGTCAAAATCTTTAAATTAGAAAATTGTAAAAAATTAAGGGAATAGCCACGTTTTAAGGGGTAAAATATAAAGGATGGAATGTCGCCAGTTACGTACTTCTTTGTGTTTGCGACGTGAATGAAAAAAGCGTGGAACATTTATTAATTGAACAGTTTTAGTGTTATTCGCTTTGGACGCATTTTTAGAATTCTTTTTCGACTTGCATGTTCCTCACACACATATTTAATCAAACCTATTACTTGAAAAAAAATTATAAAACCATGTATAGTACTACAAAAAATACCAAACCATATATTGTCAAAATTCTTACCATGGTCTTGCTGAGCAGTATTTTCAACTAGGTCAGGTATTGGTTTTGTGTATCTGTAATAAGAAATATGATAGTCATATTATCAGGAAATATTTACTAAGTATATAAATATTAAAATATACAATGTTACCAAATAGTGTACAACTCAAGAATAACGCAGAGATGAATCATGGATCATAGTTTCATATGGAATGCTTTAGACGAAATTGAAAGGTACGAAAAATCCTTTTAAAAGTTTCCATTGAAAGAGCCCTTACGCAACACTAGCCTATGTTTATGTTTGAGAGATTGTCTTAAGGCATGTTTTAGTCCTAAGCCATATGTTATTGAAGCTTATTGCGATCTTATAAAACATGGACGTCATAGTACCAATCCAGATAAAATAAAATAAAATTGAAAACCTATGTATTAGCGTCGTCCTACACATCTATTAGATACATATAGAAAGTAAATGATGTCAAAACAAGATGTAGATGACTATCAATGTGGAAAATCTGATCCTTATTACTGAACCTTATTGCAAAAATACAAATCAGCGATGTCAACTTTTCATACTGTTTTGTCGAAACTTCTATTATGGCAGCGTATGAAGGGCCGTTTTAACTCTGTTTATATTATCTAAAAGCATCATGAGCGTGAGAAAGGTAGACATCATGTTTTTGAATCGTTCATAGGGTCTTTACATAGAAACTAACACAACTATATTTAAAAGCAGTTTTCGACATGACACGGGTTACGTTTTTATTGTATGACTTATAATGTACCGTGGTTCTCAACCCAGCATGTTGATATTACATACAGCGATGGCAGAACTTTTTGTAGGTTTAAACTGGTCTGGAGCTGGTATGTCAGTTACATTCTGTAGTAGTTCTTTGTTCGTAACGTATTTGTGTAACGTATAATCAGTTTCTTTATTTCTATTTTAAAAAGAGACTCGGACCTTTTTGAACTGATTGTTAGGTGTGTTTAATTGTGTAAATATTTTTCCCACAGTAGCCAGGTTTTAAAGGGGGAGGGTTATGATCACGCATGGTTATGAAGTACTTTAACCCCGTCGCATTGTAAATGCATTTATGGCCGCTATATGTATCGTTTGGTTTTCTCTTTCAGTTTACTTCTATGTTGCCTGATTATTTTGCTGTATCTGCGTATAAGTTTGTTTTATTTTTTTGGGCCAGCTGCAGCCTGCCCTGTGGTGCGAGGGTTTCCTCGGCATTCATTGAAACCTATGGGTGGCCTTGAGCTGACATTTTTCCTCCCGGTGGGGTTGTTATCTTTTTTGAAATATTCACCATATCCATTCTCGTTATATTCAACATGAATGTTACGGGTATTTCGGAAAGCATTAATCTGGAAAAAGGTCGTTTATTATAACATAATGTACATAAAAAGTTTCAGAAATCTATGACAGATAAATATTCAAGAAATATTGACGACAATTGAAATGCAAAGGGAATGAAAAAGATTACTTCATCTAATCATGCTTAGACAACACTGAAAATTACAAAGGACTTATCACTTGAGCAGTTGAATCAAACTGTCAAGTTGAAATAAATCTACAATGTACATGTATGTTGAAAGCAAGAGCTAGTATATCATTTATATTAAAAAATGTTTTTTTACAAACTAAAAAAAATATTCAAATCACGTTCTTCCTAATAATAATTTTAATATTTTTTTACTGGTTATAGTGTAAAAATTCTGGCGGGAAATTTTCCAGTATCTTTTCTGTAGCAGAACATAATCAAATTTTAAGTTTTAATATCCCAAGTGGACTACTTTTCTTTGCACTTATATCCTCTATAATACAGTTTCTGTGGGGCCTACAGAAAGATTCCCAATAACAAATATTTGGGATCTAGAAATTCGCGAATCTCTTATTATGAGCCTCTGCCTGGTTTTTAGGCAGAGCTGTACTTAAAATGGTTTATTTATATCAGGGCGGAAGCGCGACACAACACCAACCTAGAAGTATCATTTTCTATATAATGCACTTTAATATCTGATTATTAACTGGGCTTCTGTTTCCCAGGGCCAATTACGTTTTTCGCCTACTATTATGATATTCTTTATGACAGTCATAAATTATATGACTATTACGTATAAGTTTATTATTATGTATAATGCTGATATTCAATGATTGACATTTAAAATATCCAATGGTAATCATGATTAATCATAAACGCTAATGCATGTTAAGTACGGATACAAATAATACACTCAATAAATAAGTTTTAAGTCAACGTAGTGTTACAAACTATAAAAAAACGAGCTTTAAAGTTTTAAGTGACCAATGTAAAATTCAGTGACATGTTTTTCGTAGACCATTCGAATATATGACTCGGCTAGTCTTTTTAAAGAAAGAAAACTTATTTGGAACGAATTGATTGTGGTCCGAATTAATCATGTTGCATCATTGAGAGCCTATTGTTTCACTCCCCTTTATAATTGTTCCCTTTAGAGAAAAAAAGCGACGAATCTGAAATGGTACTAGAAAATCATATATTTATAGATGTCGACATATAATCGTCACTTAGAATAACATGTTTAGTTAAGAACATACACACATTTGCATTTTTGGACGTGCCAGATCCATGTTTTGAAAAAAAACGGAAGATACAATCATACATGAACAAAACGTGTATACTCGGCGTCACATAAATAACATACTGTTAAAATTTGAATAAAAATATTTTCTACGACTTTATTGACACCTACCGTCGTTTAAATTGTCTTAAATGACTTGCTCATTCGTTTAGCCAAACGGCTTCTCCCTAAACATTGAATCGTTAAATTCCGGTCAGATTTTAATTCTAGGTGCCAATATTTACATTGTAAAAAGTCGGCCATGTTTACAGTAATCGGGTTGCTAGGAGATGTTGTTTACGTTTAAATGGTTTGTCCAAAAACCCAAGAACCCAGAATGCATTTCGGCATTATTTCGGATATCTCGGATTTATTTTACGCGAACAACGTACAATACCGAGAAGTTAATCAAGCAGACGATTGTCACCGGAGTTCGACGGGAACTTACGAACTTTGTTTGTAAACAAATCGTCCCGTAGAAACCAACATGGCGGATATTAGTATGGGATTTTCCCGTAAGGATTTGTTACGCATGATTTAAGCTAAAAGCGACTTGTTCAGGGAGAAGCCGTTTGGCTAAACGAATGAGCAAGTCATTTAAGACAATGTAAACGAGGTAAGTCTCAATAAAGTCGTAGAAAATATTTTTATTCAAATTTTAACAGTATGTTATTTATGTGATGCCGAGTATAGATTCTTTAATGAGAGCAGCCTTCTATATTTTGCAATTAGCTCTATTTTTATATATGAATCAGACAGATTCACTGCAAGCACTGCGTGCCTTTATCAGATTGAAATATAGGTAATTGCAAAATATATTGCATATTAAAACATATTTGTTTTGTAGTACATGCGTCAAAAAAGACATTTATTGTCGATACATACTTCACGACTGCCCTGTATTGAGTAATTATAATTAATTGCAGTCCATGAGATGACCACACATTGGAGACATTGTAAACAATGTGTTCATTTAAATATCTAAAAATAGACAATTATCTACATGTATATGCGAGGTTCGTCAAGGGATTATTTTTATACTGGAGTAAACATCGGTCGGCATCAATGAAAGTTTGAAGCCGTTTAACAAAACTTATAATTAAAATAAAGACATATATAGGTTGTATTTGAAACATACTTTTTATAAGAAATTTCTCAGAGTTAACTTGAATCATTTTAGAGGCCGAAAACGACCAGCAGAGGACGCTATCTCATCCTCGGAGCTCCCAAACTCAATGAACGGCCTTTGGTCGTTCATGGTAATGTTTTGGAGTGGAGAGATCCGTTCCTACATGCACGAACGACCGAAAATAGCTGTTCAATCCTTATAATTCTATCTGACGGTCAAAGTTACCCTCTGAGAGCCTCAGTCGGTTATATTGATACACTGTGTTTATGTTACGCTTCTATACACACACATTCCTTTGCACACGTATGGGAAGGGGGACAAATATTTACACGTTATCGGCTGCACAACGGCCATGAATGCAGCATGGATGAAGTGATAGTTGGCAATGAAAAATACGAGATGTAAACAATTCAACTGGAATATAATTATTAAGGAAATACAACAAGGAAGAAGGATAATTACAACAAGGTGTTTTCAAGGATTCAATCAGTTATAAGTTTCTTTCCCTGAGCTGAAATTACTCTCTGTAAATAGACTTGACCAGTAAAATCAATGTGCATGTAATAAACTATTCTTACAGCTATATTATGCTGTTCAGTTCGTTGCAACACTCTTTCGAACTACACGGCCCCTATATTGGTTTCAAGTTCATGGATATATGAACGATCTGGCGAAGTTTATGCATGTATGAACTTTCTGGCTATGACGTTCTCTGCCAGTCAAAAACAGCTATAAGCATGAAGAATGATTAGAACATTAAATGAATCATACAGGTCAACATCCTACCTCCTTTACAAAAGCCATTGAAAAATAATTTTATTTTCATTTAAAGTCAACAGTTTTCCTGTTATGTCATTAACAAGGACATGTAATATAAATTTGTATTATGTGTCACTTCATTAATAGCAAAAATGTAAGCTACTTCAAATGCACATAATAAAGAATAGTCTTTATTTTTCCTGTTATGATAATAACAGGAAAACTATTGACTGTAAATGAAAATGAAAAAAAAATTTCCTCTTTCTATTAATATTGGTTAGTTAGGTTGGGGTCCAATGTTTGTCATACCTGTTTTTGTGGGCGTTTTGAAAGTTTCTCATTTGAAATCAGGAATGATAACACTAGAGCGAAAAATTGTTATTTTTTTAATGGAACAGTAGCAGATATGTAATTTCCCCTTGAATTATGAAAAATTCAATAAAACTCTGGTCTTTATAAAATGTGTTTGCTACAGTAACCATGATGATCAAAACTTCAATAAAATAGTATTTCAATCCTGATCAGTTTACTTTTTTTTCGAGCTCATAAGTTTTACATACGATTTATTTGATAAACAATTTTAGATGGAGGAAATTGAGGAGGAAGAAATAGGTGATTTAGAGGTACTATCCTCCTTAATGGTAGAACCTCAACAGCCTACAGAATCCATAGTAGAATTAGACGAACAGCACTTAACATACAGTGATTCATTGGCTGGCATCCTACATCAGTTGAAATTGCCTTCAAAAGATGTCACACTGCAGTATTTGGAAGGTATGAAGTAGGTGACAAACTTCATGATCGTAGTGTGTCAATAATATTCTCTGTTCAATTTTATGATTTTACATTTTATACCAAAATGAAAATAAAAAAACCTCTTTGGATCACTGGTATCTTTACTTTTTTATTAAGTGTTGGATTTTGGTCTGTTAAGATTTTAAATTTTGTACCAAAATTACCATTATAAGTCTAAGCATCTGTTAGCCCAAACATGTTTATATCGAGCTTGTAATTTGTACCAGCTGTTTATGTTTTATTATTAATAATGCAAAGAGAGGAAATGGTACTACCAACACACATGTATTTTTCTTATAATCTTTTGAAGCAATATTCAAACCTTAGTATTTTAACTGTCTTGTGGTCTCAGTGTAGTGTACTTGCAATTGTGTGTACATGTAAGTTGCAGGTTTTGATCCCTGGCCAGGTTGTTCTAAAGACAATGAAATTAGCCATCACTATTGCTCTGCCTAGCAAGCAGCATATACAATGTAGGGGAAAAAGTGCTGACTGGTTGGCATGTAGTCAAAACATAAGTGGGGTGCCACACCTTCCTACAGGTTGCTGCTTCTGTGTATTTTCAAATTATAAATCTACCACAGTGTGCCAGACTACCAGGGTCTGTTCAAGTGATCAAACATTTTTGTCTTCCAGTATAAGAAATATCTGCCCTACTTCTACATCTACATCAATCATTGTTAATATTTCAGGAAAGTTGAATTTTGAACAATTCAGTGAGCTGATGGAGAGCAATGAAGTTGATAAACCTGCATTTACTGAAGTTGAAATTGATGATGCTGATTTTTCACCACATGAGAGTATGACTGAGGAAGATTCACCAAAGAAGAAATATAAAGGTATGATTACAATAAAAAAAAAGTTCTTGATTTTCATCCAACTTTGATAAAGTTGGGGCAGGCGGTCAGACTAATTTTGGTTTTTAATTTTTTTATCAATCTTAGTGCAAATGCTGCCAGTTTGAAAGAAATTTGCTTAATTGGACAGAAAATCATCCTGAAATATTTTGAGGGACGGAAAAATCAGGTTTGGTGGGGATGAGAATCTAGTATATTTTTCATTTTGGCCTAAGATATCAGCAACACTATATATTTAGATTATTGTGAAATCTGAAATTGTAGAGATTCTTTTTTTATTAAACGTGAATGACTTTAAGACAATAACATACAGTTATTAAATGGTTTGGTTGCAATAGACCAGAATATTTGTCCAAAGGACAAATGTTCTGGTTTGTTGCATCCAACCCATTTAATAACTGTTTTATTACCTAATTTGTCTATGAGATATAATGAAGAATCGAAATGGGGAATATGTCAAAGAGACAACCATCCGACCAGGAGTAGGAAATTGACCGCTCCATGTTTATGAATTGGTAGATGAGAGTCACATCTACGTTTTTACACACAAGTTTTTTGTGTGTAAATTCCAATTCAATGAAGCGCTTAAAAAAAGTTCAACCAATCAAAAGGCTTAGATAAAGGTCATTATGGGGTCAGTGCAATAGACTCCTCAAGGAGACTATTGCACCATGCAATAGTACATCGACAGTGCAATAGATCGCCCTGTCCTGAATAAATTTTGAAAATCGAGAAAAATATGTGTATATTTAATAAACAAGATAAAACTTTATAATTAGGTAATAATAGATAAAATTGGCACTTTGGAACTTCGAATATTACTGTCAGATGCCGATGTTTTTTTTTCTAAATAGAATTTGAAATAGGATTTTGAACTTAAGTGACAATATTGCCATAATCAATGCACTCAATGATATCCTAACTTACCGAGTAAAGAATATCTGTTATTACAATACAAGAATTGTACTGGTATGATATCTATACAATGCATCTGATGGTGCATCAAATCTTCTTCAGTTATCATAGTTCAAATAAATGATATTACAGTAGATGTCTTCAGGGAAAAGTATTTATGTCCCATTTACAACAAAAAATCCTGATCCATTTAAAACCATCATAAATACTTGCAACATTTTGAAAACATGTCATCACAAATTTACATAATGCCCTTAAACAAAAAAAGAAAATTCTAGACTTTGTGAATATAGTCAGTAATGTGATCTTAACTATAACATTATTTTTTTGTATTTTGCAGGAAAAGGGAAGCAACCTAGAAAGGTTTGTACCATATCAATCAGAGTTCATGAAAAATGGTTGGTCCTTCCAGGCTTGACTGAAAAAAAATCAGTATTATTTGTTCAGGAAAAGCAACATTTCTGAATTTTACAAGAGAGATGTAAGATGGGATTGACAGGATTTCTCAAAGACCCACATTGGGCATATTAATTTTTGTGAACTTTGATAAATTTGAATGGTGTTATCAAAGAGAATAGAAGTCAAAATTTTAGTTCATTATCAGTACTATAGAATTTTTTGGGGTTCAACCAATTAAGAAAGATTTTAAAGTCTGTGGAACATCTTGTGTTTTAATATTTTTTGTTTTATATCCTTTCCAAATGTAAGTGTACTCAAAACTACAAGTCAAATACATATATGTGGCTTCACTGTTGTCCAGATACTTGTATTTTCAAATTTCAGGCTAGGAAAAAAATGACAGACTTACCCAAACATTTAGAGGGATTAATGGGAGAGGCTAACATGAAGTTTGCTAAAGGTGAACATGATGAAGCCATTTCTATGTGCTCAGAAATTATTAGGACAGGTAGGTTTTGATGAATCTCTCATTTCAAACCTTAGATAAGCACAAAAGTTATATAAACCAATCATTATTAGAATTTTCTTTATAGTAGTGTATAAGCATAGTAAATATTTAAATTTTTGGGTTCAAATACAAAAATACCATTCATATTAGATTGCAAATTTTGATATGCTCTATTCGTTTTGAGAAGTAACCTTTCATCAGCTGCATATATTGCCAAATGTAAGTCAAGTTTGCTCAAGTCTTTTTGAAATACATGTTTGATTATACCAATATGATTAATTTAACTGTATATTATAAACACTTTTTTACCACCTCCTTACATTCTTTTTTATACTCTCACTTTACAGGAGGTACACGTATAAAGGATCATGGTGTCTGTCTGTCTGTTTGTGCATCCATGACTATTTTGTTATAGTACTGTTGCAGCCACTGAATATTTTGACAGAAGCTTTATTGTATTGTTATGTAATAGGTTTCCCATATTGTGACTTAAGGAGGTAGACCTAGGGTAAGGGATGTAACTCATGAAGTCAGTGATATGTTTGTATTACATTCAATTTCACTAAAGTCTTTCAAGCTTTCATTTGAAACGGAATGAAATCAGACCAAGTTACTTTGATGTGTACATGAGATTGATGTAAAATGCTGAATGCAAATGTTCCAATGATTTGTATGAGTTGTGTCCCTTACCCTAGGTCTACCTCCTTAAGCATCATCAATTTCCTCTATGATGATTTCGTTTGTATTTTAACAATAATGTTACTGGAATTGGGAGCAAGGGGTATCCTTCAGTAAGCTTTACTCATACTTTTTCTAGTTCCTATTTATTTTTAGCTCCCAAAGCACTGCAACCATTCCAGACACTTGGTATGATTTATGAAGAATTAGGTGATGAAGATAAGGCTATGCAGGTTTGTTGATTTCACTTACAGCAGATACCATAATGATGTTCAGTAGAAAAAATGCAAGATTTGTTGTTCAAGACAGAAATCATCACAAGTATCCCAGTGAACTAATGATTCTGGGAGTGTTTTTTGTCAGGACCTTAAAAACTGGTGTTGTTTTATCCTTGACATCATAGTCAGTATGAAGAGGCTTGCATTAATCTGCATTTACAATTTTATGAAAGTATCAGTCATGAAAGAACAATCAACTAAAATGCAAAGATGTTGAAATCATTGATTACCATGTGTGTTAAACTACACTGTTGAAATAGTCAGGATTAGGACTCTTATGTTTGAAGTATTTTAGGTCGAGTTGTGCCAAAGATTTTGAAATTGGAAAGGCTGCTGTTGCATGCAGTCTTGTATAGAAAAAGTAATGACTTAATTGAGCCAGACATGTAAATGAGTTGGGTGACAAGAAGTCTACTGTTTGTACCATTAGTTGTAACCTATAGAATTTTACTTTGAGAATGTAAATATGTACAAAGAGTAATCAAGGGAACCAAGATTCTAGTGGAAATCAAAGGAATGTAATTCAGAGACAAAGACCAGACATGGAAAACAGACTAACACAACAAAAAACATAAAGAAACTAAAACAACATGTACAAAGCAACAAAAAGCCAATGAGCAACTCGGACTCCACTAAAAACTGGGAGCATGTACCAGGTGTACAGGTAGGGTAAGTGTCCTCTGCTTTTCTAGAAACACCCACTGAGTTGCTCATAAAAAGTCAAGTACGGGGTAGACATAAGAGGAAAGGAAAACTATTACACATTGAACAAATCAGTTTTAATGGTGCATAGAGTTACACCTGTAGAATTTTACTTGGAGAGTGTAAATGAGTACAAAGTTACATTATCTGAATTAAATCCTTTTTAATTTATCAAACTAAATTTAAGTTGAATGTTTGACATGTCATATAATATTGTTTTACAGTAGAGTTCTTTGTTGCCATATATAGTTACGGTACCACACATATTTTGGTTGTGTTCTATTTTAGTTCAATTTGATAGCTGCCTATTTGAAGCCCACTGATGCTGATGCCTGGATACGACTGGCAGAAATGTCTCTTGATAAAAACGATGTAAATCAGACTATCAAATGTTACTCTAATGGTGAGATTTTATCATTATGTTGAAGTCAATTAACTGTGAGTAAAAAGGGTATTTCTTAAAAAAAAATGGATGGGTGCATTTAAAAATCTGGGGTAAAAAAGATATCTAAAATTCTAACAAGTGAAGAGACTTGATGCAGAAACAACACATCATATGTCAGTTCGATGTATCAAGTATTTTATTGATTGGCCCATGTGGGCAGGAACGCACAGTATTTATGATTCAATACATAGACATACAATATGACTTGTTGTACAATCATAGACAATTGTATCAGTATATCAATTGATCATATAACTAACATGCTGAATAAATGGTTCATTTGTGTATTAGCCTACACTGTCAGACCACGAGACCATGAAATTATATGACTTCTAATAGAGAAATATGTCTAGAGCAGAGAAAAAAATCTTGTACATGACAGTCTAAGGAATAATATTTTTATAAATGAGCTGTTGGGTCTGTTAATAAAAGTTATATAATAGTATCACTTCATTAGTTTTTTTCATCTAGATTCTACAAGAATTTGGTAGTCAAGATTTACAGCGAAGAAGGCCACACATGAGAACCGTGTGGTTTGCTACATATGATAATTGTATGAAACAAGCATGATATGATGATCATTTGTTTCAGTTTACATATGATTATTGCATGGTTAACATATGTTTTTTTTTTTACAAACACATGATAATCATATGTTTTCAAGCGAAAATTAACATATATGAATCATATGATAATCATATGATTACCATATGTGGCACATTTGTTTGTGTATTTTATATGGTTGTCGTTGTTCAAGTACCCATATTCAATTTTTTGTTATCATTTAAAACTATTTAAGCCATTAAAGCTGACCCAAATAACACCAACACAATGTATGAACGTTGTCGACTGTATGAAGAGATTGGAGATTACAAAAGAGCTTTAGCAGGGTACATTGTCATACTGAAGAATCTGCCTGAAGATGAGGCTGAAAAATATCTTCAACTGGCTAGATCTGTAACCAAGGTACAATTATAGGACATGGTTAAAAAAAAAAAAAATAAAAAAACGGAAGAAGTACTTTAGTGAGGTTTTATATAAACAATTTTTTTTTTTTAATAATTTTTTGCTGAAATGCCTTCAATCAGTAGGCTTGTAGATATTAGTTTGTATGAAAGAGCCAAATAAAAAAGTATTTGTTAACTTTTTTAGTGATAGTTAATATATTTAATGGAGCTTATTATATGCCAGTCTTTTTGATGGACTTGCTATGATATATGATAACCTGTCTATCTATGTTTATCTGTAGATTCTTATTCAAATCAAAACCCTTGGAGGAATTCTTTTACTTGTAACTATTTGTAGCAGTGTCATCTTTGAAGGAAATTTCTTCACATATTTCATTGCTTTCTGATATTCATTTCAGAGTATAGGAATTCAAATATTAAAAAAGAGGGGTATATAATGTGATATTGTCAAGCTATTTGTTTGGAGTAAAATATGTTCCACATTTATTTTAAACACATTTTTAGTCTTACTATGAGATGGGAGATAAGGAGTTAGCCCTCAGTACAATGAAGAATGCCTTTGAATCTCACCCAGAATATGTTACTTCTGAAGGTGAGTTAATGAAGCTTAACTAAATATTAATTATAAAGCCATCTGCAAAGTGACTAAGATGTTCCTCTTTCTATTTTTTTTCCTTTTATTTTGTTAATCTGTTCTTCAATTCCTATTTCTCATCTGCGACTTCTCTGAATCTGCTGAATAGAATTGAAGTAACTTTCACAGTTTTCATCCCATGATGCCATTATGCGCCTCTTTTTTTTCCATCTGAAAGACTTTTGGGGTTTTCTAATATGGTTTCTAGGAAAGGGAGCAGGGGGTATCACCTAGTTTGATGTTTGTCATAAATAACACTTTTTTTTATCATAAATAAGTATAAAAGTTAGTTAAAATCATACATCATATAATGAATCATCTTGTAACAGTAAAAATTAGTACCAAAAATCCTCTTTAGAAAAAATTAGTAGCTGACTAAATTCTGTTTTAAGTCCATTATCAATTAAATAATAATTAAAAAATAATTCTATAATCTGTTTTCTATAGATGTAAACCTGTATATTGAACTCTTGCTGACAGAGAGACAGTTTATTCAAACTATACAGGTAAGGCAGTCTATATAAACATGCATGTGTAACTGATATGGGAAAAAGTTTTGTTAAGTTCTGATATTGATTTGAATATTTATTGTTTGTATTAGTACAGTGAAACCTGTCTAAACCAAACTCTGGATAATCTGAAAACCTGTCTTAAGCAGACATTTTTTTAGAAATCTTTGTAAACCATACAACTGTCTAAATCAAACCATTTTTACAGTCCAAAAGGAGTTCAGTTTGGGCAGGGTTCACTATATAAAATGACAAATTTTTGTGACTTGAAAGTTACAGAACCATAGTTTATGACCTGTCACTCAGTTAATCAAACTATAAAGTACAGTGAAATGGGTCTTAACCCAATGCTGAATAACTTAGAAACCTGTTTTAACCAAACTGGTATGACAGTTCTTTGTTTGGACTACATGTATTTATACAGCTTAAACCTGTGTAAACTGAACATCTGTCTGAAGGAAATGAATTCATCAGTCCCTGATGGGTTCCATGTAGACAGGTTTCTCTATACTTTTCATTTGGATGAAATATGTTATATCAAGGCACTTGTGTCAAGGCATGTATGTGATGTCAAGGTGTGAAGGTGATATCAAGTCACTTATGTCAAGCCCTGTAGGTGATGTCAGGGCACATGTGTCAAGGCATTTAGGTGATGTCAGGGCACGTGTCCAGGCATGCAGGTGACTGAGGCATGTAGGTGATGGCAAGGCTCACATATTGGCACATGTGTAAAGGCATGTACATGACTTCATGGCACATGTGTTAAGGTCTGTAGGTGATGTCAAGGCATGTGTCAAGGCTTGTGGGTGATGTCAAGACATATGTGTCAAGGGTTTCTTTGAAGTATGATTGTTGTAAGTTACCCTGCAGATCATTTATTTACATATATTATACTTCATGTTTAATTCTAGAATTTTGATTGGATAAAAGGATAAGTGGTACTCCAGTATACCACCCGCTCTGACCAGAAATATATCTTGTCCTTACTGTTGCACAGTCCGGTATTACTGTACATTTTCTAATTTCTGCCCAAAACAAAACACCAGACGACAGTTACAATGGCTTTTGCCGAGGTTAATGAAGATGCAATTAATGAACTTACGGCAAACAATGATGCTAAAGAAGTGTTGATTTGCTTTTTATCAACCAACTCATTAGAAACCCTACCTACTGAAAGCATTTTTTCTCTCGTTCATTTCCAGGTAAAATTTTACTTATTTTAATCCTTTGAAAATGTGGGCACTTTTGACATTTTCATGAAAATTCACTTGCTCACCATACTACCAGAATGAATAGGAGACCAACATTTTTTAAGAATGGTTTTGCAGAGGAAAACAAAACATGTCACAATGAGAAATATTAAGTCAATGGATCTTTTATTTGTTTATCAATAGAAGGGTGGTATAATGGTTAAAAAGTTATTCAGTATAATATAACACATACTGCCTGCACTTTAGGGTGGTATACTGGATCACCACACTCAGGAAAGAATATCGCCCTGGATTACCTCTCGGTCGATATTCTTCCTTCATGTGGTAATCCAGTATACCACCCTCAATTGCAGGCAGTTTGTGTATAGTACTAGTACATTATATTTTTCAAGCCTCACTCATTAACTCAATAAGGGAACTGGAGGCATACAAAATTACAATCTTCACATTATACCCCCCACTCAATGAGTTGATGGTATATTGAAATCACCTTGTCCGTCCTTTATATTATCCCTCCCTCATTCCATCCTTCTGCCTATCTGAATTTTCTCACAATTATGTCAGCTCCTAATGGATGGATTGGTTTCAAATTTGATGTGTGGCTTTGTGTAGATTGGACATAAGTTGTAAGCTAAATAGATGCTATCAGATATCAACTTCTTGTTTCATTGGACCTTGTCTTTTTTTTTGCCATATGAAATGATAGAGAAATTTTTTGTAACAAACATCTTGGCTCCAAGTGGATGGATTATTCTCAAATGTAGTGTATTCCTTTATATAGATGAGGTATACATTGTAAGTGATTTTAGGTGCTGTCCAATATCAATTTCCTGTACGAGTGGGGGTATTTCTAATGCAACAATGCATGCAATTTCATGCTTATCCTCACATTCATCCATTCATCGTCTTTCAACACATTCATGATGGGTTTATATTGAAAGAATTTTCTTTAAAATGGGGCTCACGTCACAGTGAAACTTGGTACACAAGTGACATGATATCAAACTTGAAAACTGTATGGCTGTTAACGGCTCATACCAATGAGTGCTATGTAGGTAAAAAATATTATGTAGGTACCTTTTCTGGGTTAATTATCTTTAAAATCTCCTGGAAAATTCTAGGTAATAGTCAAAAACTGTGGAGTAACTTTTACAACAAGCACTGGTGAAGAGTGGTCATCTTTTAACTCTATAGATGTGAAGAAGATACTGTCAGGAGATATACAACTTACTGGGTAAATAAATCTAGTAATTAGATACATTTGTGGAGATATTTCTGTGTAGTGGAGAATTTTCACAAGGTTCTGATTAAATATATGTCAGCAGAGTCAACTTTACAATTAAAAAAAGCAGACCTAGTTTTAGTCTGAATTTCTACAGAGTAGCTCTCCATCTTTGAATCTCAGAAACAAATAAAAAAAAAAGTTAGTTGAATATATTAATTATGGCAATAGTAAAGAATGGTAGTACCTGTAGATATACATGTAGTATTGTCATTTGATGAAAAGATCTATATCTTACCCATTACAGGGGAACTGTTTCTACACTAAATTTCTTATGAATGAAAAAAGAACTACAATAAAAATGTTTATTTTGTAAATTGAAGTCTGGGAATGTACAGACTTGTGAACAATAATTTTTATTTTGGTATTCCAGCATGGTAATATCATGATTTTGTTTCAGTTGTAAATGTCCAGAGATGATTCCAATTGATCTCTGTACCAAGTTATCTGTGTCAATGATAAACTTGAAACTTACAGAATTAGTCAAGGTAGTATATGTAATTCTATTAGTTATTTCTTTTAGTAACGGTAATAACACAGAGCTATTTCAGAAAAAAATGTCGCTTTGGGGCAGGAAGCAGTTGGTTTATTAATGTGTTGGTGAGGGTTATTTTGAATTTTTCTCATAAGACAAATGTATTGCATCTTAATTTCAATGTGTTTGTGGCATCCCTTTATATCGTGGGTGTTCTGCCCACAGGACACATCTTTTAATGGAAAAGCCCTTACTGAACTGACATACTCTAGGTAATAGTCAAAAGGAATATTTAAAACGGCAAATCCATACACTTTGAAAGTACTTTTTTTAGTGCAAATCAATATTAGAGAAAATTATACAATTTTTCTTTAAGAAAAAAGATATGAATGGTACAAAATTACCGTTACTTGCTCCAGGTTTATCCAGAACAAGCTCTTACGTATATTTAATACAAACATATTGATAGTGAAAAGAAACTGTTTTAATTGGAAAAAAAAAATACTACTCTAAACTCCTGTTAAAGTTTATTTTATTTACGTTTAAGGATGTTGTGCAACCAGTTTTCCACGTAGACATTGAAGAAAATGGGGACCTGTTTTTAGATGTTGCTGAAGCATACATGGACATTAGATGTAATGAAGAGGCGAAAACAATCCTGGAACAACTTGTCAAGTCTGAGGCATACTCACTAGTAAGTGAAGAATAGAACAGTGATGTGGAATATTATGAAGAGGCTTTTTTTTTTAAAAAAATACATTGAAGTGTTTCATTTACATTTGTTGATATTTTATTGTCTTTAGCTGTAATCAATAGAGGGACATGATAATGGTAGCTGTAGCTGTTTGCCCATTTACAACTGCTTAAAATGCCTTAATTCTGGGTTTTGATATGGTATTTATCCACATTATGGCTCTGAATGGGCATTAATAGTCACTGGTTAGCTGACTTTGGAACATTTCATTTTGATAAGTCACAGCAGACTTCTATGTTCTGCCAAAATGAATACCTGGAAATTTGTAAGTCTTTCTTCAATGAAGTGCTTCAATATAATTGCATAGTCAACTTAAAATGGTTCGAACTTTTTCCAAAATATTCATTTTTGGTTCACAAAAAATTCAAAAGAGTTTTATTGGTCATCACTCTGAGTATGGAAAAGCACTTATGAACTTTTATGTCAACTTTAATACTTCTAAAACAGATATTAAGTGTCAGTCTCTGTAAGAATCACACAGTGGATGAAAAATGGTTTTGATAGTTTAATTTGACTATTTGCACCATCAGAATCAAGGAAAACAAACAAGATTTTCCATATCATGTTGGCCCATTGAGTTACAATTTTATTGAAATGCACTGAAAATGAACATGTTATGGTCAGATAACTCTGTCAAAAATCCCATTTTTCTAAGATTCTATTGAAAAAAATTCTGCACTAAGCCAGTGATGCAGAGATCAAATAATGGTCTTTTCAAATAGAGAAAAGAACCATGAGTGATATTACATAGTCAGATTGGTGGGGTTTTGACATGCATGTTTCTGATTTTTCCCATTTTGCCTGATTCTTACAAACACTTACAGTTAAGAAAGAATCCTGAACATATAAAAGAGTAATCAAGGGAACCAAGGAAAGAACGATTGCAACAAAGTTTGTATTTGTGGGGAATTTTTTTTATAAAAAATTGTTTATAAAATATAGAATTTTAGTGTTAAACACTGCCATTAAGTGTGAGAAACGGAATTCTCAGACACTTTCAGATATAACTCTAATTTCCCCCCAACATGTTATTTTATGGGTCGTTAGGAATCTTACCCTTGGATTTTTATTGTCTTTTTTCAGCCTGCTGTATGGCTTAAGTATGCTGAGTGTCTGGAGAACTTGAGGGAGATTGAAGCAGCTGTGACAGCTTTTACCCATGTAGTTGATATGGCTCCTTCACATGTAGGAGCTAGAATGTCTCTGGCCAAGTTACATCAGCAGTTAGGAAAACATGATGATGCTTTAAAAGCTCTGTCACAAGGTAGTTTAAGTACCAATTCATATAAATTTGGACACTGCCAGTGGTTGAGATGATATTTTCTTACTTACTTTGGTCTTTTACCCCTCCTGGAGCGTAGGCTACCAACAAGTGGCCTCTATGCAACTCTGTCCTGTGCTGTTCTTTCATACTCATTCCAGCTCTTTCCCATTTTTCCATGTGGAGCAAGGTTTACCTCTTCCTTTTTTTTCTTGGGGTTTCTGCATTGTTGGTGGTTTTCTTAAAGTGTGGCTTACCCACCTACATCATCTTTGCAAAAGTTCTTTATCTTCAGCTATTTGTTTTATAATTACCCATAGTTCCTTGTTGCTGATGGTATTTGACCAATTGATCTGTAGGATACATCTGAAACAAGAGTTTACGAAAGTCTTTACTCTTTTCACAGTTGCCACATTGTCCTATCATAGTATCCTGTAGAGGTGATACTAAGTGCAACACTAACGCAGAACAAACTATGCTTTTTCAATGAACACATTTGAAAGTAACTGTAGTCCTTTTTACATGTATATAGATATTTATTATAGAGAACACTATACACTCATCACCCTTTAAAATCAACCAAATCAAGAACAATAACTCTTGCAAAATACCAATTTCATATGCTTGTGTGCAATCTACATTTTACATTGTTTTTTGTCTTGCATATGTAACAACTGGATGTAAAACTATGATCAAATTTGTGGTCTGTAACTTTTTGTTAGCTAGAAATAAAAGTTAATTTAATGAAACGCATGAACAGCATCAAGACTGGTAAAATTGTTTGAACTTAACTTATGCAAATTTACTGAATGCTTGTCTTTTATCAATTGAATGTATTTTAAACATTCAAAATTTCCAAAATTCCTGCAAATCACATCACTGCACAGGAATTTCTGAAGTAGAATGTAATCAAATGAAATGTCTGAGGGACTTACAGATTTGAACCTTAAATTAAACTTCTTTTGGTCATAAACATTTTTCTGTTAATTTTCAATACCTATGATTTTGCAATAATAAGTAAAACTTAAGGATACACAGTGTACATTAGCTACAATTTAATTATGTTGAAAAAGACAAGACAAGTAAAAGCTTTCCCAAAAAGTAAAATTTACATCTTTACATGCCTTAGCCAAATGCTCTAAGTTATATTAATCTATCATATATCTGTTTTTAAACCTCCTTAGGAATAGCTGTATTATCTAGTTCAACCTTCTAAAAACGTTTTGATCGTATCATTTATCAATATTTTTTTTATATGCAAAACTTGTTTTTTGAGGCAGTATGTCAGATGTTCTTGAAACACTTTGTCCTTAGGAAAGTGTACAAACCTCTAGTTTGCCAATGTCAAAGGTCAGGGTCTCAATTTACTTTTATGTTTTTGCCCTGGTAAAATTTTAACAATGAGAATGAAAAGTTTTGTTTTGCTCCTATAGTGTATGACCTTTCACCCTTATTCATGTCCATTGCATTGATATTTAATTGTAATTAAATTAATAATGTTTTGAATATTTGTTTAAATATCTTGTTTATTTCAGAAAACCCACATCATCACTTGTTGTCAAAGCAGGTAAAATTTTGTTTATTGAACATTGATTTTGTTTGCATAAAAAGTAATAATCGAGAAAACTGTTACAATGAATCCTGTACTAACAAAACAATTTATGACAATGGATAATTTCATCAGTTGCTGATGTAATTACATTGGGCCATTCAAAGTTAATTTCTTGATTTTCACACCAGTTTCAATCATAAGTGTTGCCTGGATATAGCTGAAATATTGCTGCTTGGGCATTAAACCCTAACAATCAATCAGTCAGTCATAATTAATATGAGAGTGAGAAATTTATTCCAAATTTGGAGTAATGGTGCTTTTTATATTGTTCATAGCTTAGCCAGAATAAAAATTAAGGTAGTGCTTTTGTATTTTATTTATTGATATGGTAGTTAACATGGGTAATAAGACACCCTAAAGGTAGATAAGTAAAGGCTTGAGAACCCAAAAAAATTACTTTTAGTAGGCCTTAGGATGGATATACAATGTATGAAAAAATCACTTGAGAAAAAAGGGTGGTACTGTATATTTCCTGTTTATCTTTGTTGTCACACACTGTTTAGACAATACTTTCATTTAATCATGTTTGTTTAAAGCACTGTAAACATATTCATTTTTGCTGTGGACAGTAAAAGTGCAAAAAAACACTAGCTGAATTGATTTCTTACACTTTATATTGCTAATTTTCTTTAGAAACCACGAAAACTGATACTTTCTAAATTATTCACATAAATAACCCACAAAAATTAGCAGCTGGTAAAATTCATACCTTCACATTATTCAGTTTGCCTTCCGTTTGATTAAAAATATACCAATACTTCAATGTACTTTCTTTTTATAGGAGCAGACCTTGCTTCTTCACAAATGTCATCTCCTATTATCCCAGAATAAATATGATGAGCTGGTCCAAGCTTGTAAACTTCTCATGTGCCACATGTTCAAAGATTTGACGACACCTTCATTTTTAAGAGGTTTGTTTTTGTTATTAAATTCTTCAGGTTACAGGTTGAACCACGGAATATCTTGTTATTATATCCCTTACAAAACATTTTGAGGGCATATAGGTATCAATGTGTCTGTCTGTCCATTTTTCTTATAAGCACCTCTTAAATCTATCAAAGGTTTTGATGAAATTTTATAGGAAGGTTGGGCATCATATGTAAATATTTTTCAAGAAATACAGTTATTGTCAGAGGACTCCAAGAGAGATAATCCAACTTAAAGGTTTTTTTACATGCAAAACTTAACTCCATTTCAAGTGGAAGAAATTGTTTTTTGAGTGTTCTCACAGTTTTGTTAGATTTCATTGTTTATATTTTTCTGGAGAATGATTCCTAAAAAAGCAAGTTTTTTTTTCCAATTGAACATGATGAAAAAGCAATTACAGTATATATTTATTTGAAACTTAAGTGTATCTCTCACTGAATGGCATCTGGTCATAGAAGATCTCACAGCACCTTATTGGAGGTTACTTTATAGTTCTAAATGAAAAGATTCTCTAGGATTTTTTCCCAAAATATATTGAGGAATAAATCCATGAAAATTGTATATACATGCACCAGTGATAATGATCTCATACAAAATTTTTTATACCAGTTACAATGATCTCATATTGATCTTTAATGAAATGTTGTTATACCACAAGCAGATAAGGTAAATTTAATTGAAATTAAGTAATGTATAAAAAATCTGTACATTTTAAGATTTTCTTTCTCCCAATTTTTCTGATTTTATGCTAATGATTTTTCTTTTTCAGTTGCATTTAGTTTCAAGACGAAGAAGCACAAGCTGGATTATCTGTCAGAACACCTTATACAGGGCAGAAGTAAGTTATTTTGTTTTATGTGAGATTTATGAAGGTACTATAAAGGTACAAGATTGTTATA
This sequence comes from Perna viridis, assembly GCA_037379345.1. NCBI lineage: Eukaryota > Metazoa > Mollusca > Bivalvia > Mytilida > Mytilidae > Perna > Perna viridis. Next base: position 39,711,035 of record CM074511.1, on the reverse strand, counting down.
TATTTTTCATGTTTTGTCAAAATGTTTTTAGTTTTGGAACTGCTACTGTGGTCACCGGGTAGCATGCTTGCCTCAAGGGCAGAAGGTTGTAGGTGGGATCCCCAGTCGAATTACACTAAAAACTACTAAATTGGTAATCACTGTTTCTTCACCAATCCTGTAGTATTTAAGGGGATAGAGTGTAACTGGTCAGCTCAGAATCAGAATAATGTGTCTGAGGGGGGTGACATTCCTACCTGCTGGTATTTGCTTCAATGAGCTAGCACAAGAAAGACCAGCCTCAATGTGTTGGTCTATTATGATGCAGGATCTTTTCCATTGGCTAATTATTCTTGTTCTAAATACATGAAATATCTGCCATAGGATGTTAAACAATAATCAATCAATCAATCCAGTTTTAGGATTTTTGTCTCATGATTCTAATAAAGCATATTTGTTTGTGATGAGAATTTTACATTGAGCATCTTAGTTAGCGATGAAAATTTTACATCTATTAAACCATGGATATGATAACCTTTTGAGTAAAAATTCTTCTGAAGTAAGAAGGAATGATTATGTTGGTTTGTTTATATGTCCTGTAACTGCAACCTTTCCTTAAACTCTTGGTGGGTTTCAGTGAAACTTTCCACAAAGGCATAAGTTTATGATACAAGGTAGTTGATGTTACAATGGGTTCTGAGTGATTTTAATGGCTTACTTGGTAGAAATCAACCTTACATCATTCTTATATGTCCTACTTTAATATCACAGAACACTTGTGTGATCTTTTGGAAACTGTCTTTGGAGTTTGTATAGTGTCAATTATGATAATCTTGTCATAAGTCACGGGGTAATTGACAGCTATTCAAACTAGAAAGACAATGTTAAAAATATAGCACAGGTGTTCAATGGTAATTAAGCAGGACACACTGGTATAATGTAGGGTAGATATCTACCTAGAGAGTTAATCAAATTACAGTTTCTTTCCTTTATTTATATATTACAAAATATAAGCCCTTTAGAATCCTATTTTAAGGAACTCTAAGGTATAAGAATCAAATCCATTGTTAAAAAGTTTATTTTTTAATTGATTTACATGTATATCATTTTCATTAAAGGTGCATTGAAGACAGAATTATCTGTAGACGATATTTGGGATGTCTTTGTAAGGGTGAGTATTTATTTAATTTCTCAAGATTTACGGTGGAGGTTGCTCACCTTATCAAATTATGATGTGACCTGAATCAATGGTCTAATGAGTTTACTGCTATTCCTTAGTGTCCATTGTTTGTAAACTATACATTATGATCAACGTATTGAAATCCAATAGATTTTATATTTTTCTTTCAAACATGGCAAACAGGATGTATGGATGCCCCTTTATAAATGATTGACTTTTAGTTCCACTTGATGAAGGAAGAGGCATAATAAGCTTCAGGGCCCTGTTTCATAAAAAGAATCTCAAGTTGAGATCTTCTTCAAATATCCAATTTCAAGCAATCTGATTGGTTGAAATCTCAGTTGAGGAAATATTTGAGGAAATCCACAATTTGAGATTTTCATGAAACCCAAGCCTGATTGACCAAGGTTCAGATTGTCTGAAAGAACACAGTATTGTTGACATTAAAGACCTGTACAAATAATCTGCTGTTATGTTGACTTCTGAGGTAACTACAGCTTGTAAATGATCTTATACAAAACATATTATTGCTGATATCTCTAGTGATATTTGTAAATATGTTTTGCAGAAATGTTTTATATTAGCCCCAACATGTATATATAAAACTTCTTATTTCACTTCTGTTGAAGTAAGTAAGATGGCACCAGAGTCATTTTTAGCTTCTGGTTGGACTAGCTTCAAAGTGAACTCCTCTGAAACTGCGTGTTGACAAAATGAGGTCTAGATAGAATCAACTTTTGATGCCCCAAATGGCTTCTTTGGTCACTTAAAGTTTTCATTTAAACCTGTAAAAAAACATTTAGTTGAAATCTGATTCAATTTGAGTTTTCTGTTGTTATCTTACATTCTGTTAAAAGATGCATGCTCCAAGGAGCCTTTAGTCTGAAAGTCTTGCGAAATTCTCCAAAAATACAATTAACCCCTGATAATTGTAAAATGTTGTATTTTCTTTGCCCTTATTGTTTTGAACAAGAGGTTTTATGAGATTGTTCAGTATTTAAAGTGGTTACACTTAGAATGATTACTTGAAACTAGCTTCATGATTATGTCTCTCTCAACTGTGTTGGGACATATTGTTTTTGCCTTGTCTGCCTGTCTGTCTGTCTTTCTGTCACACAACTGCTAGTACAACTCCTCTGAAACTACTGTATCAAATTTCATGAAACTTTGTAGGAAGTTAGGACCTACAATGATATGTAGTTGTGCATATCATCATGCTTACACACTACATATTTGTTGATAGTCAGGCACAGTTTAAGTTATGATAAAAAACACCAATATTCCTTTTCAACAACCAGTTAGCATTGTGAAGTAAAGTTTTGCCTCTTTTGTTTTGCTATCTTTAAGACTGGAGCAACCAATGCAGAAAGATCCAGACTTTGTCCAGGCTAGTGAGGCTATTCTTTGTATTCCAATACTATGTACATCATAAACTGTCAATAATTGGCCAGTTTTGTTTAAGATGTGTAAGAGATCTGATCCAATGTCTGCTATTATAACATTGTCACTTGAAGTTGATGTGAGACTTACTGGCTTGAAATTTCCTAGTGAATATCTAGTATAAATATCTGTAACTCCCCTTTCAGCATGGAGGATCACAACTTTGCCTGTGTTGAAATCAGACTTCTCTGAATAGTCTGCCACAAAAATGGTGCCATCACTTGTAGTTGTGATGCTCCTTGGGTAGGCAAACAATGGGCGATAGGATTGGTCAAGTTCATACTTGCGTTCATGTTTTCCATTTTTGTCTATTACAAATAAGGCAGCTTGGTCATTATTCACTAATCCTCCAATTAGGACTTTCCCAAGTTTGCTCTCATGAATTGATATTGTTTTAAATGGTGGTATTTTATACACTGTGTTAAATTTGACATTGTTTACCTTTTTTTGAAGCCTTGTTTCACCTTTTGATAGAAGAAGTCCATTTGGTGTCATAAACATTCCATACACTGGTCCTTTAATGTTATCCATCAAGTTTAGATTGTTTCCGTCAATTTTAACCTGTTGCACAACTTTGTTATCTCCTGTATTGCACCCTATCCATAAGGTGTCATCAGAACAGGGACATATACCATCAACTGCTTTTAGCTCAGTGTTGATTTCATTTAAGATCTTAATACAAATGTTAAAATCAGGTTTCTTCAAAAGTTCACCTACTATTGATGTAGGTACTTCATTAGGCACAAAGTGTGGTACTGAAATGGCTAAAGGAGTGATAGCTGGTATTGAATTTGTCTGTTTTGCTAATCTAGAAGTTTCTTTGAAAAAATTTGCTCCGTCTCTTGTTTTGGTAAGTTCTTCAATTAACTGTAAATTCTCACCTATTTGATGCTTAGCAGATTCTAGAGAACTTAGATCATTAGTAAGCTTTTGTATAACATCCTTCCAGAGGAGATCTAATTCTCCAGTTAGATGTCTTGTCTGCTTGTCTATTGCTTCTTTCAAATAGATTCCATGCTTCATTATCTTTTCCCTTTCATGATTAAGTTTCTCTTCTTGTGCATTCTTGCTCTGATTCAATTTACTGATTTCATCATCTATACTCCTCACTGTTTCTCCAGTATTAAAACTTTTATTTTGAAGAAAATTCAACTTAATATCATACCCATCTTTGATTTTAATGAGGTCATGCTTTTGATGGTTAGTTGATACACATGTAGGACACACAAGCTGGTCACATGATCTGCAGTATAAGCAAACAGTTTCAGAATGGGCCTCACAAAATAAATTTGAAAAATCCATTTCTTCTTCATGGCTTCCAATTTCAGAAATGTTGACAATTCTGTGTTGACTTGCATTCTTAAACTTAATGTGAATCTTTTGTGTGCAGTTTTCACACATGAAAAGTTTGCAATCCAAACATTTATGCTTGATTGTTACACTAGTTTCACATAGTTCACAATTCATGGGACTTTGAGCTTTTCCTATAGGCCTTGGAGTAGCCATTTTGTTTGAAACATGACTTAATTGTTGACCTTCCTGGTAACCAGTTGATATTTTTAAAATTTCAAGTGCCATTTCAAAAGGTTTTTTTTTTTAATCCACTTATGATTATAACAAGTATTATTTATGAAAATTGACTAAATACGTCAATCAATTTACACCATCATTGATCAATTGAATTTAAATGCAAGATATAAATAGGAATCACTGAAATACATAGACGCTTTTTATTTTTTTAATTCAATTTGAAATAAGCCTTATTTCAAATTGAATTAAAAAAAAAAAAGTGTTTAAAAGGTGTTTTTTTTTTAAAGTTAAATATTTCTTTTTTATTCTTATAAAAATTGGACTATTCTAAAAATTATCCTGTTGAGAGAACTTTTTCTTTTTAAAGAGACTTATATAAAAAGTACTGGGTACTATCTTTTATCCTGTAGATGCATGGTGTCCATACTCATATTTATGATATCCCCATCATCCCTGTCTGTCTGTCTGTTCACGTGCTTTGTAAGCACAAATCTTTCTAGAACACGAAATGGATTTTGATGAAATTTTATAAAATGTCAGGCATCTTAGATATACTTGAAGAAAGATAATTTTTGACTGATGCCTACAAAGGGATCGATTCTAATTTGATTGACTTGTAGAACCTCCAAAGCTCAATGGATTTTGAAGAATTTTTATAGGAAAGTTGGATATCACATGTAGATATACATGAATGAAGATATCATCACTACATGATAGAAGAGATAAATTTTTATGGTTTTTTGGTGGTATACTGATGTTCATACTGCTGCCTTTATTAATGTAGATGATATACTGTTCTTTCCCTATTCATCTAGTCATCTGTACATTCTAAGTTGTACAATACCTGAACAAATGGTGTAGGGATTTTTATAGTTTTATGTAAGAAGGTTGGTCATGAAAACTCCCTTGTATTTTAAATTGTTTTTGACACTTTGTTTCAGAGTTACGGGACTTAAACTACAAAAAAGAGAATAGGTAGGCATGTCATATGTTTGTAAACACCTGTTATTTATATTTGTTTGAAAGTCTACTGACTTTTCATGATTTTCTTGTTTGTTGAAAGTTCACTATAGTTTTTTATAACAGGTGTATGAGAGCCTACATGAGCTGAAAAGATATGATGATCTCTTAGAATTAGCAGTATTTTCTATGAATTGTCCCTACATTCTGGATGATGTAAGAAAGTCAAAAGTAAGTATATTGTAAAACCACAGAAAATAAACAAAAATGTATGTTTGACAAGTAGATTTCAATTTTTTTTAAAAATACCCCTACTCATCAAGTTAGTGGTAAATTGGAGTCATTTTGTCCGTCCATCATTTTGTCTGAAATCCAATGCAATTATCTCAGCTTCCAATGGATGGATTGGTTTCATATTTGATGTACTAGTCTTTTTATAGATGGCTAATACATTGTAGGCAATTTTTGTTGCTGTCCCACATCAACTTTCTGTATCGTGGTAGTTTCACTACATGAAATGCTAGAGAAAATTCTTGGCTCCTAATGGATGGAGAAGTTCATAATTTAGTATTTTGCTGTAAATACATGGGGCCCATGTTGTTAGCAGTTTTGGTTACTTCTAATATTGATGTTTCTTTTAGAATGTGGACTTCATAAAAGTCAAATTGCCTTCTAATTGATAGCTTTCTTTTTAATATTCAAACAGTCATGTACTTGTAATGGTTTTGTTTCATATTTTATTTGTACTTTGTAGCAAGCAGAATTTATGTGTTTTCTGGCCTGTTTACTGACAAAGAATGGAAAGTTTGCTTTCAGTTTTATAAGAGATCTCTGCTACAAGGTAGGAAGTTTTTACGATTTGATATAAATGCCGTAAATGTACTAATGTTAATGGTTGCTAATTGCCAGGTATCAATTTTCACTGTTTCAAATAATGATAAGTGTTATATAGTATTAAAAATCTGTCCACTTCAAAAATATAGAAAATAAATATATCGCATGAATTGATACATTTACGGTACTTACAGTGATTACTACATAGCCTCAATTGTAAGAAAATACTGTGAAACCTCTGTTATTCAAACCAAATTTAGAATTAATTTTTTTTGAGGTTTAGACATGTGTTCAGTTAACCAAGGTTGAATACAGTAAAGTTTATTGTAAAGATAATGTAAAAGTGTCTGTTTTAGACAGGTTTTCATTTAACTCAGGGTTCAGGTTAGACAGGTTTCACTGTATAGAATGACATTAGTTTTGACTTTTGTCAGTGGATCCCATTATTATGTCGCAACAGTTCTGATTTAATACTAGAATTGTCTTTCTTATAACATCTGGCGATATTAATGGTGATTGTAATGCTCATGACATTACTGTCTACTTCAAAACTTACAGGATTCTGTTTATCAACCCAGGCTTTTTCATATTAAGTATTACAAAAATGAAAAATTTATGAACACAGTAAAATGTTGTGAAATCACAGTCAGAATGATATAATACCATTATTTTCACTAATTTGTTGATAGATGTGACTTCAAAAAAAAAAAAAGAACAGAATTATAACCCCCAAAAATTGATAGCTATTCCTCCATATTTCAGAGTTTTTTGTTCTAGAATAATTTAAATTAAATATGCTGAAATAAAATCACCCATTTTTTTGTAACAAAATGACATAACTGGTGATAAAAAAATATGGTATGCTAAAATATTTTTGATCAATCATAGTAATGCAAACTAACAGTTAAGGAGGTAGACTAGGGTAAGGGACACAACTCTTACAAATCACAATGTAACATTTTCATTTACCGTTTTACATCAATCTGATGTAAGCATCAAAGTAACTTGGACTGATTTCATTCTGTTTCAAAGGAAATCTTGAAAGGCTTTGGTTAAATTAAAAATGATACAAACATATCACTGATTTCCAGGGGTATGTTCCTTATCCTAGGTCTACCTCCGTAAGCTATGTTAAATATTCTAGCTTTATAATAACTATGGGAGATAACTTCTGTCACATGACAAGTTTTATTTATTTCAGGATCCAGATAACAACCAAGTATGGAACCTTTTGAACCAGTGCCTGTTGATAAGTACAGAGAGTAGACACAATAAATTCTCCCTCAGATATCTGATACAGGTTGGTTATTGTCAGATCTAAATATATATGGTAGGGTTCAAATATTTATAGAGTTTGTTCTCTTTCAGACGGTGTATACAGAATAATGGTAACTTTTGATTTTGGCATTTTTATTAATTTTAAAGTACCTTTATTTTTGGAACTACTTTTGTTGCACAAAAATAATAGCATGTGACATCATTTTCATTGAAAACTCGAAAGAAGATGACCAAGATACTTCAAAATCATTCTCAGTGCTGAATGGATATTTTCAAATATCTTGTCATGTATGAGAGATAGAGAAATATCTGTCAACAAGATCAGAGGGAAAAAGTACAAATTACCAATAGAACTACATGACTAAGCAATAGTTAGAGTATAGTAAGTGAAATTTTAATGGCTAAGAAGGGGCAGAATGACTGCAGCAAACGTGCCCTGTCTTTACCATAAAAATTTCACTTAATATACTCTAACTAGATTAGAATGTAACCGTATTTTTAATTGGCCAGCATTTGGAAGGCCAATTGTGTCATCATAACTTCACAACATGAACGTTAAGTGCCCGTAATGGCTATGAATTTTGATCTTGGAGACGACCTACTGAATGATTTAAATGAAAGAAAATGTTATGGTGTCACAGTTGCTGGACATCCCAATGCAACAATTCGCTGTAGAAGAAGTTAAACAACAATGGCTTGTGAAAGGCCAGAAAAAAGATGGATTTTGAAATATGATGAAGTTCTGATCATTTTTGTTGTTTTATAGACTGAAATCGGTCTGAAAATACGGTTTGTATTATAAATTTCTTTTCATCATTAAACTTTGTATACAAACATAGGTTTGAAAACAAGAGATGTATGAAAGTGAAATATCATGTACAATATGACACTGAAAGAGATAGAAGATTTGTTGACATCAAAACTCAAATTTTTATATAATCTTTCTATTTAAACTTTTATTGCTGTATGTGGTACTAGATAATATAGAATAAAATGTATGACATTTTTATCTTATTTTCAGAATCCTGATCACATTCCAATAGCCTTATTGAATGGTCACAATGCATCTATATCTGGAACATACATGTATGCCCTTGGTAAGATTCTCGATTTAAATATAGATTTCGGCACAATGCATTCAGATGGTAAAATTAAGATTTTCTACTTACAAGCTTTAGCTTAATTTTACCCTCGAGGGTTGAGAAATAATTATGTTAAGTATAGGCTTATGGAGAATCAGTTTCCTCCCTGAAATCTGTAGAAAACTCAGAAAATGTAAAATGACAGGAAAACACTTACAGAAATTTAATCACAGCCTGAAGTTAAAAAGTTATGTGCATTTTTAATCACTGGCTTAGAATGGGAGGAATCTAATTACAATAGCAATAAAAACTACTCATAATCATTGAAGATTGAAATATGATCAGTCTATCCATTTCTAAACCTTTTCAATCTTGATATTTCACACTGCATGAGTAAAGTATGACTTGGTAGGCTAGTTAATAGACATGATAGTGCTCGGTAATTTTTAGTGGAACCCATCTAAACCTTATCCTCAGTACAGAAAACGTGTGCATCCTGAACTTAAAGTAATCTGTACACCGATTGGAAAACTTGGGTAAATTTTACTAAAGTCATTAGAGTAAAATTGATTGTGAATAATGATGTCACAAGAGAAAGTGGCATTGGACATCATAACTTGCGATCAATTTTGCACTTTTCTTTAGACTTTTTGTGAAAAACTTCCTGGTGTCTTTTCCGAACCATGAATAAACTCTCCATATTATTAGTAATTCTTATGTTACAGTTTAAATGAGCAACTTCTATTTTTTGCTGGCTGCAAATAAGACAAAAAATGTGTCTTAATCATTATTTTTGCACACCTAATGTCGTGTAGTTAAGACTGCAGAGGACTCTAATTCTCACTTGTTTTTTTTTTTAATCAAGGAGAATACGTAGCAGTTCTTAGAGCTTGGCCAGATAATCCTCTGATTAGCTTATGTATTGGGATCACATTCATTCACCTTGCTGGTCAGAAGTTTTCTGCCAAGAAGCATTTCCTTCTTACCCAGGTAAGTTAATATAGTTTAACAATGGTTTAGGCTATTTAAAGGAATTTCTTGGTTTACAGATCCTTTCTTTTCCCTCTTAGGTTGTCCCATTGCCCATTTTTCAGGTCCATTCTTCAAAATCAAAACAAATTAAGGAGCATCTGTTTTTTTCTTGCTATGAAGACATAAAAAGTGCCATTCATCATTTTTAATAGAAGCAATACAAAAGTTCAAAAAATATATAGCTTTACCTAAATGATTTAAGAAATAGCATGAGAACCAAAGAGTTTTCTTTGAATGGCCTAAATAAATTTTATCAAATTTTTGTATGTATTGTCATAATTTTGCTTCCTTTGCTTTGATTGATAGCTTCTTTCATTGCTATGTTTGTATTTAAACCAAAGATTTACAGGGATTGCTGGCTTTTAGTGATTCTTGGAAAGAACAGTGGAATCAGCATCTACTTAAGTAGAATTAGACTGGAGGTGATTCGTGTCTTTCAAAAAACCCAACATGTTCACTTTAGTTTAATTTTCTACTTCAGAAACTGTTACAGACCACTTAACCAGTCTTAATTTGTAATTCGGTTGTTGCACTTTTGAGATAAAAAAAATATATAGATTGTGTATGAAATTAGCTCATATCAATAGTTACTGTTCTTAATTTGGTTTGATTTGGTTGATTTTAGTGGGATATGAATGTAAGGTTTTCTCAAAAGTACAGATCTGAAGACAGAAAAGTCTGTTGTAATATGAAAATATAGCATATGCATAATGGTTTTGCATTATTGCTCTGTTGGATTTTCTATACCATAAATCACCTCTACCATAGGCAGTGTCTGAATTTTATATGGACTGGTACTTAAAATAGCGAGATAAGGTTTAAATTTCTTATGATGAATCTGGTAATCTCCTAGGCAAATCTAATGATTTCTGTATGATTTACTTTGTGTAAATCAATAGATTAATATAAACTTGCAGGGTCCTAAGTTGTTTTTTAAGAATGGATAGTCCTTGATTTTTCAAAGTTTCAAATCATTGGTCAACTTCAGGGGGAAAATGTCCTCAGTGAAGCTTATATGAAGGAAATGTACATACTTAAATGAAAATTCAAAGGTCCTAAGTCAAAATTTGAGGATCTCGAACATTGGACAACCACTAATTTCCTGCTATACTGTATGTGAAAAATTTGTTTAATATATAAAAAATATTTGAACATCTGCACAAGAAAGGGTTGTAGTTAAAACTTTGGATAAAAAAGTACAACCATGTGCAATTATATAAATAATGTTTAGTAAATCAAGAAACAAAAATGGAGTTGTTTCCCTTTCCATATACTCTTGAAAAATCTCGGTATAAACAAAACTATTGGTTTATGTGGTAGTTGTAGCTTTATAGGGCTTCTAGTACTGTTTATGAAATTTAATTACCTTTTGGGAAAAAAAACACACACACACACACACACACAACCATTGAATAATTTACTTGGAATAAAGAAAAAGGAAAATTCTGAAAAAAAATTATTATGAAAGGTAGACATTTATATGATATACTGTGAAAGTACTATTGTCCGTGGGGTACCAATTTTCATGGTTTTCCTGGGTGAGCCAGACCACGAAATTCGGTTCCCAACGAAAAGCAGATTCCCATTGATGTGTGTACCGAAAAACTCAAAACAATGAATTCAAGAATCCATGAACTTGTGTACTTTCCCTAAACCATGAAAATTGTAACCACCAATTAAAGTACTTTCACAGTACACATGTTTAGCTAGCCAGAACAATACATATGATAATTCTCTGATTTGATCTTTTATACAATATCTTGCAATATTGGTAACCTCTGACATCCTAGGTTTCAGCAATATCACTTTATGATATTTGACTGCTTTGAATTAAGCTTTTCATCTGACTTCTCTTTTAAAACTGCGTTCAAATGATAGCAAACTTTTCTTTGAGTACTTCCTCTATGAATCAGCATTTTAATTGCATTGGCAAATGAAATTCATGTGAATTTCAGTTGTCAGTACATTAAAAATGCTGCTTTATATGAAGTCTACTTTTGTACAATTGTAATATTAATTTTCCTAGCTAAGAACTTAAGATTGTAGGCAGTGTGCACCTTCTTTGAAATTTGTGAATGTTCAGTTAATTTTTTCAATATCAAACTTAAATAATAAAAAAAAGGAAATGAAAGCATGTCCAGTAAGAAGAAATTCATACTCAAATGATACTTGTTGTATTGGAAAAATATAATTAAGTGTATGTTGTTGTATTGTATGTTTGTTTGTTGGGGTTTAATGTCGGAGCAGCAATATCTCAGCTATATTCAGACGATGAACATGAAATTGATGATAAAATGAACATGAAATGATGATGAAATGAAAAAGGGATGGGACACAAGGACAATGGGGTCGACAAATTTTGATTGCCACTGGAAATAGGGAGAGGTGGGTAGGGTCGGGCAATTTAGCCTCCTGTGGTGGAGCCCTATGGTTCCTACTCCGGGAGAATACCAAAGTAGGGTTCTTTAACATGCGAGGAACGTGGCATCATTCCCAACACGGTGCACCACTATGGTTTGCGGTCAGATTTTCCGTATTATAGCCTGACAACCCCAGCATGTAACATGCCAGGGGTACTCATTCCACCACCTGGGCACACATCCCAGTTGCTCTGTGGGCAGAGCGCCCTAGCCCCCGGCTAGGGTTCTGAGCACTATTTAGTCGCCTTTTACGGCAAGCTTAGCGCTGCTGCAGGCCTATTCTTTGAACACCTGGACCTGCACTGGGCTAGGTTGTTGTAAGAATCAGGCAAAATGGGAAAAACCAGAAACATACATGTCAAAAACTCGCTGATTTGACTATGCAATAGCACGCAAGGATAATATCTCTATTTGTAAAGACCATTATTTGATCTCTGCTCAGGAATTTTATAAAGGATGTTAAAAAATTAGGTTTTTGATAAGATTATTTGCCCCTGAAATGTTCATTTCAAGTGCATTTTTATGAAATTACAACTTTATTTTCCAAAATGATATGGAAAATTCTTAATTTCATTAATATTTTTTCCTTGATCTTGATGGTACAAGTAGTCAAAATACACTTGTTTTTTATACCATGTCTCACCCTCTACCTGAATCTTACAGAGACTGACAATTGAAAGATTTGTCATATGAATTTCAATTGAACACTGGAAACTATGTTAAAAGATGATTCATGATAATTCAGATGGTTTTAAAAGGGCATATTGTGTTTTCCATAATTTTTCTAAGTTCCAATACTGCATTTCCAGAAACGTAAAGTATACATATACTTTTTTTCCGAGGAAACTAATGCCAATTTTTGGAAATGTAAAACACAGTTGAAAAAGCCATCATAGTTGTGAATTTATATACTCCAAACCAAACATTTTTATAATTTTACTGTTGTAGAATTTATCAAATTTCATTTCACTGAGAATATTCTAGTCACAAGTTTCCTATCGTCTATAAGTACCTCTTCTTTGTCTTTGTCACAATGTACAGCCAAAGGACCATCCAACCCTTCATCTTTACTGAAGAAAACTTTATGCTTACCTCCCTCTCTTGAAATAAGTAATAAATTATTAAATTCTTCCAAATAATTACTCACAAAAATGTTCTGAAGTTGGTCCCCATTGATATACCTTTGGGACCTGCCATTATATTGTTGTCTTTGAATGAGAAGATAACTCTCTATTCTGAATCTAGGACAGTAACTGTGTGGTCATTAAAGCATGTATAGCATATCATGTTAACGTTTATTATAGTCACACCTCTTACTTATCTTCCTTCCAAGCTGACCATTTAGTGAACCATTGCTTTGTAGTATTTTTACTTCTTTGTTATTATAATCTACAAATACTATGGGTCAACTTGCCTATTTATAGATTGGTCATGAGACTTAATATTACATTATAATAGGATAGCTTGTTTGTAATGAATCCTCAATATACAGGGCACTTGTATAAACCAAATCCTAAATTATAAAAAAAAGCACATCAATAAACCATACCCTGAATTATGTACTGGACTCTTGTATACACCACATCCTGAATTATATTGTATTGTCAACTTTGTATTTATCTGTGACCTGTGTATGGAGTTATTTTATGTTAGAGTTCGTTGAAAATATGCTTATTTTTTTTATATCATGCTAGACTTCTTACAATTTGGCTTCTGGAAGAGGGATATTTTACCACAAGATGTAGGTAATCACTACAAAACTTATATGGTTGTCGTCATGAACTCGTGGATCCTTATGGTGTATCGATATTCATCTTCACAATGAGAACAGATTTGTTCACTGTGTCATAATTTTTCTTTCCTGTTTTGTCTACTCTGGACATGACATTCAGGAGCAGCTCAGTTGGTTTTTGTAGAAAAGCAGAGGACACTTACCCTACCGCTGCACCTGGTCCATACTCCAAGTTATTCTTGGAATCCAGGTTTATTTTCCTTTCTATGTACTTGTTGCTTTGATTTTTTCATGTTTTTTTGTGTGTATCTAATTTCCTTGTCTAGTCTCTGTACTTGGATTATATTCTTTTAGCTAACATTGGAATCTTAGTTCCTTTGATTACTTTTATATACTGGACATCTATATTAACATAAGCAGTGATGTATGAAACAATTGTTCTGTTATAAACCCAAAGCATACAGGACTCATGACTAATTCTGTATACTGGACACCTGTCTTAACGGAACATTAGTAAACATGACACCTGTCTGCATTTTGCTCTGATTACAGGTTATGCTTTAATTGGATTTTACTCACTTTCACTGTGACAGGTTCAACTCGAATGAATTGAACTATGACAAAAATGTAGCAATTTTATGTATTGTATAAATGATACTTTGAAAACAAAACATCTCAAGATGGATAGGAAAAAAACTTAAGTGATGTAAAAAAAAAAAGATGAGGACAGGGTTTGTACAACATCTTCATCAATCTAGTTAGACATGTAACCATAGAAACCACAAAAAGCATTATGCTAATATTGATATTAAATTGAAACTTAGGCAGCATTCAATGTATTACCTCCCTTTGTACAGATTTACCAAAAAAATTCTTGATGAAAATAACAAAATATTTAGGAAAGAATCAAAATGAAAAACAAAGTACATGTAGTAGTAAAGAAAATATATTTAAAATCTCCTATTTTTTTAGTATTCTTGAAAATAGAATTTTGTTGACAAACAAACCATCTGTCAACATAGTACAATAAAATGATAAAATGCAGAGTTCATACAAATCAGATGCATCAAAATCCAAGAGCATGGCCCTAACATGAAAGAGTAATCAAGGGAACCAAGGTTATAGCGGTAATCAAAAGAATGTAATCCAGGGACAAAGACCATACATGGAAAACAGACATACACAACAAAGAACATAAAGTAACTAAAATCATACATACAAAGTAACAAAAGTAAATGAGCAACTCGGACTCCACTAAAAGCTGGGAGCATGGACCAGGTGCACAGGAAACAGGAAACTGATGATCTATATACACAATGTAAACAATAGAATAAAATATGATAACATATAATAAATGAAGATAAGAAAAGCAAGACAGCACATAAAAAACCTTGAGCTCTTGCAATATCAACTTGCACAAAAAATTTGAGAGTATTAGATTATTTAATATATTTTGAACGAGATGAGCATGAGAAACTCCCGCGAGTTGAAAATATATTTAATAATCTGTTTATTGCTGATTTGCTGAATTGTAAGGTATTAGTTTTCTGTTATTTTCAGTTTTCTTGACCTATATATGCACTGCAAAATTTTCTTTCGGGACTATTTTACAGTGACGTGTTATGTGATGTCACGTGTGTTATGCAGCTGCGATACGCAATTTTTTTTAAAAAAATCGGTGAACAATGACGATCACGTTTAAAATTTGTTAAATAAATTTGGGATTTATTCATTCTAATTGGGTAAGTTATTTTATTTAATCATTTTCCATTGTTGACTAGAACATATTGCCACAAATTAGCCATTATTTCATACGGAGTAAACAAACAGATGGTTATTTATGTCAAATATCCCTTCACTGTTGCTTGTATGTCATGCGAGGGCATAGAAACTAGCGATAATTTTCATTCTCACTCGACTGGCGTGAGATTGAAAATTATCATATAGCAAGATCAAAGGGATTTTAAACAAAATTGTGATAATTATGGAAGGATAAGTGTGTCTTGCTCTGCCAGCAGTACCCATTACGGTTGAGGGGTTGTAAATCCAGCAAATTATAAAATTTTACAAAAAAATGAAAAATGGACCTACAATAAGAGTGATTTTTTTTTTACTTTACACACAGAAAATTTTCATATTTTTGTTTTAGAAAGTGCATATTTCCCCTATATATGAAATGAAGCAAGAATCTCAGCTACATGAAAATAACTTATGATAATAAAAAATACTGAAATACAAATGCAATAAAATTAGAACAGTAGGATTAACTACATGTACAAGTATTTTAAAATTCATAAGGACTTCAGAAAACACACTTATTAGGCAAACATTAAGTCTGTACATTTATGGTAAAGGGTTTAAAAAGGCTCTTGAGAAAAAAGTGGATATCCATGGTACTAGTATTCCATGGTACTAGTATTCCATTGTCATTTTTTCTCATGCTCAATCACATAAACCTGATATCAGTTAAATACCCCCCTAGATATCAGTTATGCAAATATAAATAACCCTGGTATAAGATATACAACAATATTTTTACAAATACAATAACCCTGGTCTGAGTTTTATGAATACAAATAAGACAAGGCTTGTGTTCTCCTTTGAATAAATACTTTTTTTATTATTTGAAAAAAACAAAATATTATGCGTCAAAATGATAACTATATTTGTATAATTTAAATTTAAATTTTCTTTTTCTTTCAGATGCTAGACAGTTTCCAACTTCTTTGATATTTGTCAAAATGAAAGCAAAAAATCATGCTGCTAAGATAGTTATTGTGTTAGAAAAATAATTTTTGATACTGCAAAAAAATTATTTGTCAAATGAATTTGAAATGAATACCAGAAACTATGTAAAAACATATGATTGGTGATATTCCTGATGTTTCAAAAATAACACAGTTATTTGTTTACTAAAACCAAACACATATATTTTGTTATAGAACTTATCAAGTTTCATTTCACAGAGAATTTTCTTGCAACACAATTTTTATCAACTAACAGCACCTCTTTTTCATCTTTGTCATAATGTACAGCCAAAGGCTTACCCAACCCATTGTCTTTACTGACGAGAACTTCATGTTTGTCTCCCTCTCTTGAAATAAGTGATAAGTAGTTTTTGTAATAATTACACACAAACATGTTTTGATGTTGGTCCATTGATATATCAATAGGAAATTCCATAATATTTTGATCTCTGTATGTGAAGATAACTCTGTAGTCAGAATCTAGGACAGTAATTGTTTCTTTGCTAAACCAGTTATAGCAGATTCTATTGCCATCTGTATCTATATGTGAATTATAATCAACAGTCTTGTCATTATGTACTTCATAAATTTTTTCACTTTCAATTTGGATTTTCATTATCCCATTCCCAGGTACACAGAAGTACATATGACCATTACAATGTGTAATTCCCCTAACTTCACTCTTTGTCTGAAGTGTTTTAATGACTTTACCCTTGTCAACATCTATTATAGAAATTATTCTTGAGTCCGAATTAGAAACAGCAACATGGTTATCATTGATTATTGTCACATCTTTTACACCTCTTCCTTCAAAGCTGACTGATGATTTTAGTGAACCATTGCTTTGAAGTATTTTTACTTTTTTCTGTTCATTATCAACAAACACAATAAGTCCACTTGGCAAGGTACAACAACCAGTATAATACCCATCATCTAATGTAAACTGTTGTTTAAGTGTCAGTTGTTTAGGAAAAGTAGTCTCCACCATCACCTGACCTCTGTTTGGTTTCTCTCTATCCATTGGTAGGGTCATCTTTTCTCTGATTTCCCTAATTTCTCCAAGAAATTGGATTCCGAAGATAGTCTCCTCTACATTGTTGTTCTCTTTGATTTCCATCTTTGTTTTATCCATGTCTCCTTTTTTGGATAATTTTTGTAGGGTCTCCTCTGATTCATGAACTAGTCTCTCCATCTGTTTTGTTCCAATGAATGTTTGGAAATTTGATGCATGTTTCTTTATTATTTCTTTTTGCCCCATGATTTCTTTTAACTTTTTTTCTTTTGATTTAATAATTGTGGTGGTTTCTCTGATATCATTTACATTTTTGTTAAAGACTGAATCCAACTCTGCTAATGCTTTGTTCTCAAGTTCCTTTAAATGATCAACAAGTCTTTTTGTTCTTTCTTTTACATCTGCTGACAGAATATCCTTCCTTCTTTTAAGGTTGTCCAGGTTTTCTTCTCTTTCCATCACTGCATTTTAAAAGGTAAGATGTGCTGCCTTTAAGTCTCTCCAGACATCTTCAAAAACAGCTGATGATTTGACATTATGAACAACATCGTCAATATCGAGAGTGTCATCACATTTTTTGTGTGATTTTGAGAGGCATTTTTTGCATAAAGGGCAATCATGAGATCTGCAATAATATAAGAAGTTTTATTTGTGTTCTCCACAGATAAGTTGGACATTTAGTATAAAGGGAGGTAATTTGTAATAATCATCATATGATATGGTAGTATGTTCTCGTGTTAATCGTTGTGCCTTGTGATGCTGACTGCACGTAGAACAAAGAAACTCTTCACATATAGGGCACCATACTTCTGGGACATTTGTCTTGTGTTGGAACTCACAAACATTACAATTATGTGAAGCCATGGGTACCTGCAGATAAAAGAATAAAGTCAAAGTCATACAAATTGATTTTATTTTCTTAAAAAAATGAACTTTTTGAAGAACAAAATAATTGAGAAAATCATAAAGATGTCAGATAGACATAATGTATTATAATCTTTAAATACAACTACAACTAACTAATGGTCGCTCTGATCTGTGATGGTCAATGCTGAAGTATGTTGGGTGTGTAACGCTAATGCGCTGAAGTGCATTGGTCTATGCTGTAGTGCATTGGTTGGTATTGAGCAAAGACAGGGAAGTGCCTTGGTATCTTGTTTAATGCTACCATGAAAATTAAAGGGTATAAGCAGGTATTACATATTGGAGATGTTCAACCAATCATAGCATCAATCATAATTCTTTACTAACTTAGCTGCAGTGTATATGGCAACACTCATAAAAAAAGTGCCCGTCTTATACTACATTTCATATGTATTTGCAAATTTTATGGGTACTATAGATGTGTGTTATGTACTACACATTGTTTATACTTTAATACATAAGAGCTATCCATATCTGTTATTTAGATAAGCTAGTCAAGAACTATTTTCATGTAAAAAGGTCTACACATCCTTCTCTTAGTGATTAACAGTTTTCTTCCTGACTGCATGTAGATTTGTTATTTACCTGTAGAATCATTTTGTTTAAAGAATTTCAAGGTTTTTGTATATTTACAGTATAAATGAAAAAAAAAATCTACAAGAGAGACAAAATATTTAAGCATACAGGTAGTGCCACACACATTTCCACATTGCTATTAGCAGTCAACAATCACTTCTAACCATCGCTGTTCATCTTGATCATAAACGCATTTCAGCGTTACTATTGACGTCAACAATCACGTAAGAACTAACCATCACGGTTTAGCATGACTATAAACCCACTTCAGTGCATTTACATTGCACTTCCATATGACCATAGAACACCTGCGTCCCATCACGGTTCCAAGTCTTACAAATATTACACAGGGGGTACTAGACAGTTAGTTACATTCAGCTCCACTGATTCATACACAAAAGGGACTTAGTCATTATTATTTCATGATACTTTGTTGAATTGAATTAACTCGCCTATTGGTGAATAGTCCTTTTTCATATTCCGTACTTAAAAAAAAATTTAAGGAAAGGGAAGTAACTTTCCTGCATGTCAGACTAGATAATTGTTCCATCAGAGCAATGGACATCAGTAAATATTAAATTCAAAAATATTTTAATTTATTGAAGCCGCTGTAAGTACTTGGATACTGTTAAATAATTTACTTCAAAAACTTATTTCAAACCATTTACATGTATTTACCTATGGTAATTGAAAACAGTTTAAGTTTCGAAGAAAAAAATTGACTGTACTCCCTTACCCCAATGAGATTGCAACCACTAGGTTGTCCTGTATTGCCCAGGGTTACATCTTTTTTGAAATACGGAAAAAAAGTACTACATGTATTGTTTGATGGGACCTCCTTTGTGACCCTTGAAAGCAGTCACAGACAGACAGGCTTCTATTTCAAATTTAAAGTTTGTGTGTGAGAATTATTTGCTATAATTTGAATTTTAATCACAATTAAAATTGAAACATACATGAAGCTTGTACTACATGTATTGTTTGATGGGACCCCCTTTGTGACCCTTGAAAGCAGTCACAGACAGACAGGCTTCTATTTCAAATTTAAAGTTTGTGTGTGAGAATTATTTGCTATAATTTGAATTTTAATCACAATTAAAATTGAAACATACATTAAGCTTGATGATAGTGTGCATACATGTACATGCTACCATTGTTCAGATTTGACCTCTGAAACTGTATCAACCTTAGCTTTATGAAACAGAATCAAGTAATGAAATGTAAAAAACTTCTCTTTATATCAGTGTCATAAACTTACCTGTGTCTCTGTCAAATAAGTTAAAAGTGATATTTTCTTTCACCGATACTTGTATGATCAATATTCAATGAAAATCCAACTGATCTTGTCTTTAAACTTCCTGGTATATTACACTGTAGTTTTGTAAGGTTAAAGGTTATGTGAAAATATGCACCATTTTTACTTGTGTGAATAACACGCTTCTTCTTTTGCTCCAATTTTGATCCTCCCATGGCTCAATAACTTGTTTGTCATTTCAACACAATATTTAATTAAGCATAATTTCTTGATGGTTTTGACCTGCATCTGAGCAAGCAGGAGGATTTATTTTTTATTTGTTGTACCCCCTGCTGAAAAACTACCGTGTAAGTACTTTAATTCGTGGGTACCAATTTTTTGTGGTTTATGGAAAAAATTGTAGCATTTGCGGATTTGAATGAATGGGAAATTTCCTTTTTGTTGGGAACCAAAGTTCATGGTTTACTTGAAATGCATGAAAAATTGGAAAATTGGTATGTACCACATGAACAATTATACTTTCACAGTTGTGTAAAACATTATATAAAGATGTTAGTCAGTCATCTGTCCATCAAAACTTTGTCACAATTGTCTGGGCTTCTTCCTTTTTTTCTACTGAAAGCTCTGTTTTCAGAACAGTGAAGGGCAATGAATACTATAATACAACCACATACTGTTCATGGACTCAAATAAAATATATATGCATTGAATCTTTTATATAGGGGAAAAAAATATAGCAGGATTATAATCAATGGATGGGTTATAAGAACCTAGTTATTTACCAGTAGTTATAATGAAAAATACCATGGGTTAGCAGGCCTTTCATTAAGAGGCAGTACCAGGTACTTTTATCCTTCTATGCTACTGAAAGGTACCTCTTGAATTTAAAATTTCATATATATGTATGTAAACAAAAATGATGAAATGTACCTCCTACAAAACCAAAGGTACCTGCATTGAAAAAAAAATAGGGAAACTCCTGGGTTAGAGAAAAATCTGTAGTGATTTATTTTTTACTTACAGGGGTTAGCTTTCTTGAACCACTACTTGGAGTTGAGAGGTGAAACACAAGAACCGTACTATAATATTGGCAGGGCATTACATATGCTGGGTAAGTTACTTAATCACTGTAGAAGGCTTCTTTACTTTTTGTATGCTCTCATCTTTTTCCAGACAAATTATAGTATTTCCTGTCAGTATGTCAACTAATCCTTTGAATAATCAAAAAAACACTTTAATGAAGTTTAATCAGTTTTTGTACAATGTTTGGAAGCTCCTTTTAATTTTTTGTTGTTTTTTATTTTTTTATATCAGAATTTGTGGACTTTAAATACCAAAAAAAAACCATCTGATTGGAATGTATGGTGTGTGTGTGTGTGTGTGTGTGTGTGTGTGTGTGTGTGTGTGTGTGTAAATTGGTATATTTACAATGAAGATTAAAAATCTATTATGATCATATGCACCTCAATGATGCAAAATTATAAACATCTGTTAAAAAATTAAATACGAATGCAAAATATTTTTTAGAACATATAATGGTATAATTATTCAGAGGGTGGCTGTATGCTTCCCAAATCCTAATTTTCTAAGAAGTAGCTGTGTTGATTGGTTCATTTTCCATACCAATTTATACACAGTTTTCTTAATTCTACTCTCTGTAGAATCCTATAATTAAGTTCAACTAATTGTCGAAGGATGTTGATGAAACTTTTTAGGAAAGTAACACATTTGCAGGAACATGATTATTTGCAGATTATTGCAAATTCAATTGCATTAAATCTTATAAGTTCACTATTCCTCCAAAACTATTCAATAGATATTGATTAAATTATATATTTCATACAAATGTATGTAGGTGTGCATGGACTACTGAAAGTGGGCTTCAAAGGGCAATAACTGACATTAAGTTTTTACATTTAACAGCTGTATGAAGGTTAGGTATCATAAGAAGGTATACATGTTCATAGTCCAGGTGCAAGCAGAGGTATCCTTTTTTGATCTAAAAAATTATCTGTTTTTTTATATGAGTACAGGATGTAGAATATTTTAAGGTGCAAGAGTATTATTAATATGATGCAGGTGTAACCAGTGAGAGGACGAAGTTGAATATTTTTAAGAATAATCATGCCTTTTACAGTTTTACATTAACTCAGATTTATTTTTCCTCACAACTTTATAAAACTTAAAGGTGTGAGCTATAAACAGTTTGTTTTGTTAAAACATGGACTTTATATAGTCCATGGTAACTGTGGCTTTAGATACGAAACTAGCAGATTGGGATTTTACTACACTTGCTAATGTTATCCATTTAGGTTACCAGTGTACCTTCCGTCAGACTGAAATCATACTCTCAGTGCTTCCAAGATCAAAGATTAAATTTGTATAGTTTACCAGTATGAAGACTTCGACCACTATTAAGTTTCATTCAAGTATAACAAATATTTGAAGTACTGATTCCTTCATGCATATTATTACAAACGAAATTTGATAGTAGTCCAGATTATCAGTCAAGTAGGAACAGTTGATATTAAATTAATAACTGCAATCACCTTGTCCATCTGTCCATTACACTTTTCCTATCAGATTTCTCATTTCCTATTGGAGCGAATGGTTATATATTTTGTATATTGCTTTTGCAATAAGACTTGTACCAGTCTCCTCTTTTTTCAGGTTCCTTGCTCATCTACTTCCTGTTTATCAATCAACATCGTCATTTTTCAGGTGGTAAATAATGGAAATTTTGGTAACAAATTTCTCATTTTCAATATGAGGGACTGCTTAGATATTTTACTGTGTATCCCTATTTCAGAAACTTTGCTCATCTACTTTCTGTTTACCAATTGTCTCAGTGTCTCCCTTGCTTAGGTTTAGTGGGGGTATTCTTAGCACAATATAGCTTGCCCTGTTTTGTTTTTTTTAATCTGGTTTTGTTCTTTCATAAACTTAATTTTATTCTGCTAGATTAAAACATAGTTATAAACTGCTGTTGGCAGCTTTCCTGTCAGCAGACCATAACAAATTTGGGGTCATTTGTTAGTATGCCGATGTTGTTGTGGGCTTCATCATTGTCATCCATGTGATCTTTGTCCATAGACACTTGGTTTTCTTGCCATAATTTGAGTATTAGTTGGTTGACCTTTAGTAAATTTATAACAAAGTTCAAAACCAAATAAATTAGGTTGGTATTGATTTTGAGGGTTATGGTACTAACCATTTTGAAATTAGGGGCCTAAAAGGGACATAAAACAAGCATTTTATAGAATTTAACCATAAAAATTTAAAGCTTATGAATGTCTAATATTTTCCACAATACTCTATACCACAATGTACATACATGTATTTGGATTAATTATGGGGGTGAACTTTTCAGAAATTATGGCTAAAAAAGGAAGACCGGAAACATGTATTTTCCTGATGTCTAGACAATAATTTGACTATTAGTGAATGAATCTCTCTGAAATTGTATAACAAGGCCCATTACAACCAAGGGAAGATTGGGGCTGATTTTGGGTGTTAGGACTTGAACCTTTATGAAATTAGGAGCCAAAAAAGGGACCTGAAACAAGCATTTTCCTTATGCATGTACATGTATTGTAACTTGAGTAAAAATAAATGAATCTCATATGAATTTTACTACAAGGTGTCATATGACAAAAGGGAGACTGGGATTGATTTTTGAGGTTGTGACTTGAGCCAAGTAAGAATATAGGGCCACGAAGGGGTCAGAAACAAGTATTTTTTCTGATTTCTGAACAACAACTTGAGTGAAAGGAAACAAGTTGTTTTGAAATAGTACAATAAGGAGCCATATCCCCACAGGGTACCATATCCCCACAGGAAGCTTTGGATTGATTTTGTAGGTTTTGATTGGAACCATTCAGGACTAATGATTAAGAAGTGACCATTTCAGGTTTTGGTCCAAATTTTATCCTGTGTCAAATGCCTAATCATAATCAAAGTTCAAGGCTATGTTAGGCTTGAATAGTGAATCTATACTTGCCCCAATTGATCAGATTTCAACCTCTGCAGTCATATCAAGTCTTGCTCTGTGGAGTATTTTATTTAAAAACAAAGAAAACGATTTTATCAAATGTTATTGTAAGCTAGTTAGGCTTTTAAACAATGTCTTTTTTATGTATCAGATGTATCAGAGGTCAAGGAAGGGCATTTTTCAGGTATAATATGATTCTCATCAAACTTTGCAAGACAAAACAATATTTGTCTAGTTTTTAGCTCACCTGGTAAAGGCCATGTGAGCTATTGCCATCACTTGGCGTCGTTAACAATTTTTCAAAACTCTTCTCCTCTGACACTACTTGACCAATTGGAACCAAACATGGTATGAATGTTCATTTGGGTATAGTGCATAGCACTGTTGTGGGGATTTTTTATCCATCGAAAAACATTGCCACCATTACTAAAAATAGAACATAGAGTCAGACAGTAGTTTTTCGCGTATATCTCCAAAACTGTTTGGTTTAGCCAAATTCTGTCAATGGCTAAAAGTGTTCAACATGATGAGATCTATCTGTGGTCAAATTTTCATTTTAATATGTTAAGCCATGTTGGAGTTATTGTCCTTTTTCAATGCTTTTTTGCTATTTTTAATGTTATTTCTATCAAAAATCTTCTCCTCTGATGCTACTTGACAAATAGGAACCAAACTTGGTATGAAAGTTTCTTGGGATATCGTGCATAGAACTGATGTTGAGATTTTTTATCTTTTGAAAAACATAGCCGCTGTTCCTAAAAATAGAACATAGGGTTTAAACAGTAGTTTTTCGCATACATCTCCAAAACTGTTAGGTTTAGCCAAATTATTTCTATAGCTGAAATGATCCTTATTGTAAGGCCTTCAAAGGTTTACAGGGATCAAAGTTGTCAGGTGACTCTTTGTTAGAGTTATTGCCATTAATAGATGAATTTTTACAGTTTTAGCCAATATCTTGAAAACTATAATAGGTAGAAAGAAACTTTATATCGCTGAAATGATCCTTATGATAGTCCTGCCAAAGTCTTCTTCAATCAAAATTGTTGGACAACTCCTTGTTAATTTTATTGCCCTTGAAAGACAAACTTTAACCAGGTGAGCGATTCAGGCTCCTGGGAGCCTCTTGTTTAAGAATATAGAATATTCATATTTCCATTTGGATAAGTACTGAGGTAAATACCCTGCTCAGCCTTGTGTTTTTTCTCATATAAATATTTTCTTTACTCTTCTATACGAGACAAATATTGTATATTTTATCCTGCACTCTGTATTTCTAGTCTTTGAATCATTAACTACGATAGTACATGTATAGCAATAGTTCTTTTTTTCACCAAGAACATGGTTTGTGTACAAGATTGGAGTTTTAACGAAATATTGAAGGAAATTGAATGCCACAGGCTTATTATAAAGGTGTACAAAGTAAATCTGATAGATTTGATACATGGAATAGATACAACAGTTCACAGACCTGATTTAATAGGATACAAGGAATTGATTCTCTCATTGATTACGCTATGAAATGTCATACAACCATTCTTTGATTTATCTCTGTGTGGGCTTTATAAGATAAACATGCCTATTATAGATGCTTGCATTACATTTAATTATTTAGATTGAATGTAAATGCGTTTATCTATACGCCTGACTTTGAAGTTGTAAAGGCCATGTTTTTTAATGATTCACAATTATCACTCATAAATAACTTTTCCTTACATGTGAGGTGATTCTAATTATTGACTAATTCTTTAATTGGGTTCC
Source organism: Perna viridis (assembly GCA_037379345.1). Lineage (NCBI taxonomy): Eukaryota > Metazoa > Mollusca > Bivalvia > Mytilida > Mytilidae > Perna > Perna viridis. The sequence goes on along the minus strand of CM074511.1, from coordinate 39,685,305 downwards.
CTCCCTAAGAGATTTTATTTGTATTGACAGATAGTGGATTTACCAAAATCTATGATAAAAAATTTTGATTTATAGACTTTTCATAAGGACTGAAATATTAATGGTACTATAAATTCAGATTTTATCGAATGCAAATAAGTAATTTTTATAAGGTTTTATTAGTCCCTTACAGTTAACTTTCCCTGAAAGGGAACTTTTAGGTTTGCACTCTGTCCATTTGTCCATCTATCCTTCAGACCAGCAAATATAAAGATTTCCCATTTTTTTTTACCTCATGCTTACAGTTGTACATTTAATACCTGGTATATAGCTTTTCTATGACAAGTTACAGATTAAGTTTGAGTTTTGTTCTGGTTTGTTAATTTTTTGCTGATTTATGGCCAATGCAAAAACTCAGTTTTCTGCACATTTTTCCTCATGCTTGCAGATATACTTTTGATATTTGGTACATAGTTTAACAATGACAAGTTACAAATCAAGTTTGAATTTTGTCCTGGTTTTAATTTATTTTTTTGTTGAGTTATGGCCCTTGTACTTAGAAAATTTATGCAAGAACTCAGTTTTCTGCACTTTTTTTTGTCATTCTTGCTGATATACATTTGAAATTTGGTACTTTGTTTACCTTGACAGTTTACAGATCAAGGTCAAATTTTGTTCCGGTCTGTGGATTTTTAGCCGAGCTATGGCCCTTGGACTTAAAAATTTGGTTTCTTTACTTTTTTTCCTCATGCTTGCAGATATACTTTTAGTATAGTATGGATGCACACAATTATTTCTGAATTTAAGTAAATTCTTTTTTCATGGATACTTATTTTCATGGTTTCCTCATGAATTATAATTTATGGATTTTTCATCGTCAACACCCCACGGTTGACAAAGCTTCGTACCTTCCATGATGGGGGCAGGTACAAAGTGTATTCAACCATGTGTTTCCGACAATGTGTATTTTTATACAGACTCTAATTCTTCAGTGAAAGTTTAAATTTTTATGTGCATTTGAGTTTGTGGTTTGACTCAAAAAAGAAGCCACAAAAGTTGGTTCACTACTATAGTACTACAGTAACATTATTTGTTTTTATTTTTTAGGGTTATCCTATGCTGCTATACATTATTACAAGAAAGTTTTAGGAATGTCACCTATTGAAGACCACCAAGATGTAAGTATGATAAAATTTACGTATATTTCACAGTAAGGTATTAACACTGTAAGAGCTACACACTTTATTTTTGTGCTAGTAGGTAAATATTAATTCTTAGACAACAGCCATGATAAAAAGTGATAAACTAATGACAAACATTTCGTGCAACACATAGACTGCTTCTGTTAAAAAATATGGAAAAAAAGCTAGTCTTATTAGAACCAAAATTAATCACAGAAATTCCATTTTATCATTGTTTTACCATGGGCTGGCCATTTTTGTAGTTATTTAACCTCTATCACTTGGGGTCAAACAATGCGATTTAAATGTCCAGCCTGTGGTAAAACAATGATAAAATGGAGTTTCCCTGATTCATTTCTTATACAAAATTTCACAAAACATTCAACAACTGTTACTGCCTCATGGGTGTTGTATTTGTAACATATCTCACCTTACAGGCATGAGTCCAAGTCAAAACAATTTAAGTAGAAGTCTTAGTAAGAGTTTGCAAATTCTATAATGTTTGATACACCCCAAAAAAAGATACATATTTTTTATTTTTGTTAATAATTTGCTTTATAGGTCTTTATGGTGAAATGTATAATTATTCATTCCAATCTGTCTGCTCGTAGGAGATAATTCACACTGAAAATCCAACAGTTTCTATTGTATTTTAGTGTTATTTACTTATCTCCTTTTATTTTGAATTCTACAGTACATTCTATATCGTCATCGTCATTGTAAAAACATCAGCTCCTCCCATACTCCTGCGTAAAAAAAAACAACTTCTAAGTCCCAGATTTAACAATTTTTTTCAGGAAAATGCGATGGCATGAGGATAGGGACGCACCATTAAACTTCCATGGGGGGAGGGGGGGCTTGTTTTTTTTCTTTTGTTGTTAAAAATATTTCAATCATGACTTTGGAGAAAAGATAATTTGGTAAGGAATAGTTAAAAAATTAGTAATGTGAATAAAAAAGAAAAAGAAATAAAACACTTACATGTGTTAGGAAAGTACATATTTTTGCATGCTGTGTGCAAAAAAAAAAATAAATTCTGAATCAAAAGAAAACCAAGTCCCCCCTGAAAGGATAATGGTCGACTCCTCTTAAACCACTAAAGCGATTTGAAAAAAACTGTACACCATTGACGTATGGTAAATCCTTTACAACTATTACTCATTTTGTTTGGATTCGTCAAATTGGTACTGTGTCCATACTTTGCTCAATCCACTGCGATTTCGCAGGGATCCTCTAGTTCTATATAATTTTTATCTCTTATGAACAATTGTTATTTGAAAAGCCACATGTTACTGTCTGTTTAGTTATGCTGTAATAGCATAATAAAGTTATTCATTTCATTGGAATTCAAAAATGTAAAATATCTGATTGGCCAATTCATTTTGAAAAAAAAAATAAGATTATTAATTGAAATCAGTGAATAACCAAATTCAGGTAATGAGTGCCGAAGAACACCCAGATTTAAAAAAAAAGTGCACAGAACTATGATTTAAATATATCAGCATTATCAGCAGAAGAAATTATATTTTGGTTATTTACCATAATCAAATGATTACCCTATTTTTTACATAGGTTTTTATAAATGATATATTATTATAATTCCTCTTAAAAAGAAAAGTGTGTAGTTGTCATGGCATCTGTCTGTCTGTCTGTCCATTTGTGTGTTCATCTGCTCCTAGTTCTAATCCACAACTCCGCTTAAACTTCTGAATGAAATTTGATGCAACTTGCACAGATTCTTCATTACATGCTACCATTGTGCACCTCCTATTTTGTTTTACCAAGTTAATGATGCCATTGTACAGCCCTTATTTCATTTTTCCATCAGAATGACTTTTAGGGTTTCCAGATGCAAACATTGGACTTTACCATTGGTTGACCAAGGTGGACCATCTTCTAATCCGCAACTCCTCTGAAACCCCTGAATGGGATTTGATGAAACTTTCACAAACTGTTTATCACATGATGTCATTGTGAATCACCTATTTTGTTTTCTGTCTGAATGCCTGAAATCACTTGAAAAGTGGGAGGTATATAGTTATCTTGAATTCCATTTGTCTGTTCTTCCATCTGTCCCCATATTCTTTCTCCCACTCTTCCAAAACCACTGAATGGAATTCAATGAAACTTGCACATGCTTTCCATCAGATGATGTCATTGTGCACTTTCTAATTTAGGTATCCATATGAGTTACCTTTGTGGTTTCAAATTTGGAATCTGAGGAGGGTATCATTTATAGCTAGTTTTTTTTTCTTCTTTTTTTGCTTGAGGTTTAGTTAGTGTTTTGTTATTTACTTAGCCCTCTTCGTCTCCGATGAGACATAAGATTAGTGTTTTGTGGGTTAGAATTTCAAGTTTATTTTTAAGTCTTTATTATCTCTTTTGATAGGGGAAATATGATTTGAGCAGAGAGGCAGCCTATAATTTATCACTAATCTACCAGGCCAGTGGATCTACTGAATATGCCAAGCAGATTGTCAACAGATACCTTGTCATATGAGGTAAGTTTTATGAATATGCAGATGAAATCATTTTAATCCACAATTGGCTGAGAAGAATAAACTTATGATATTTGATTTAAATAATTAGAAAATATTGTATCGCAGGACCATGTTATTCAAAAGTTTATTTATTGAATGGTTTCTCTTGTTTTTTAGTTACGTCTGGGGAGTTATCCCCCTTATATTATTATTAATAACCAATTTCATACGATAAATATAGATATTTCAATTAATTCTTTTATTTACATTCTGTTTATTCTAAAATTTCAATATTTTCAATTATATTTACCAGTCTTTCTTCACATGATCCCTATTTTTGCCGCTGTCATGTCAATTACCTGCAATTCATCTGGATTAACCGAATTTTAATCGTTATTTGTCATCTATTGACAATAGCTCTACAACATTCATTAGTAATGAAGAAAAGTTCTTATCTATATTTGTATTGGTAACCTTAGTTCTACAAAACTGTCATCTTCGTCATTAAAAATTCAATGCCCTTCAATATGATTGTTGTTAGTGGTAGGTAAAGTTACATGTTGTTGAAGTCATTAATCGTAGTCTTCTGGCTGACATTGCTCAAAGAGCTCTGGATATTTCTATAAAAAATATTTGTAAGTTTTGTTAAATTAAGACTAATAGGTTCTTTTAAGATTGGGTTATCCTTTACAAGTTGAGCAGGGCGAGTGAAAAGACCACAATTTTTTCTGACAATTGAAAGATAACCGTATCTTTGATCGGTATAAGTACCTGTTTCTTCTGTGAAAAAATATATGTTTCGTTATCTCAACATACACAAGTCATCTCAACTAACAAAGGGACATATCTGGAAGAATTGTTTGTCTCATTTGTTATGTAACTTTTTTTGGGGTGTGCTAAAAACTTGTACATGTGTTTTGATTGCAACAATTGAAATAGCAATTATAGAGTCCATTGTCTTCATTTATAGTTCTGTGGACTATATTCATAAGGTGTTGAGGATAATTTTTTTTTTGGCTTAATGTAGATAATACCCATTAAATGGAGCATTCTTTTCTGTCATCTTGCAAAATTATACTGACATATGTATTTCAGTAAACTAATATCCTTTGAAATGATATAGAAATAATGTGTTTAAATTATTCAAAAGAATTTTTTACATTAAAATTTGTATGGTAATATTACAAACATTGATTGTAAAAAAGTCTTTTTCAAGGGTAGATTATTGGCTGGAAAATGTGCTATAGAAATGTATTGGGAATTTGAGTATTTTTTGATATTACAAGAAAAGGAGTTTGATGACCCCTAATTTTCCTTTTAAAATATGAGGATGTTGGTTAATAATTATACCACAGCAAAAAAAAATTTTAGTTGTGTAATGGTATCACCCTGTCAACATTGGCATTGGCATTGATGTGGTGTCATCATTGTCATTGTTGGCGTCGGTTAACTTTAGTTTATTTATAAAAACTTGAAACTTTAACACATTATTCCTAGAAACGTGGCAGAGGGCTCTTTTGTTTTTGATGATTTTGCCACAACCCTTTTTGGAAATAAGGGGCTAAAGGGGGAACAATTGATGTTATCTTTAGAACTTATTGTTGATCTGATTTTTTAGGATTCAGATGTCAATTATTCTGTTCCTTTTGAAATTCTTTTTTGAAAATTTTTACAGGGTAGGCTTATCTTTTAATGGTTTGGAGTTAATGGGGTACAAAATTGGGCCATGCCCAGAAAAATCAACTTTTTGTTTTTGTTTTTTTTTTTTGGTCCAATTTTAAAATTTTTATTTATTTTCAAATTTTGCACTACATTGTGTCCATAAAGATCTATAAGTCCCTTATAAGTGTTTCAAAAACTAATATTGCATATACACTTTTCGAACTGTTCAGGGTTCAACCACTGCAGTCGTATCATGCTCTTTATTCTTTATATAGATTTATAAAAAAATCCATATACCAGTTTTTTTTTAATTAGTTTGCAAAATCATAGGTGAAAATTCTCTACAGAGTCCATACAAAATGTTGTAAAACATTGCCTTTATTAAGACTCAGCAAGGTCAGTGACCTATTTTTATGTCAAACTTATGTATGGTCTATCTTAAATGGTAAATTCACATTGACTAGTTTTCAGTTAAGTTATAGATTTAGTTTGCCCAACTTAAAAAAATTGAATTTATTGTTTGATAGAATAATGAAACCCAGGTCAATCAGTATCATTATACTATAGCAGAAAATAGCATACTTTTTTTTTCAAGAAAAATATGAAAATGCATGTATTGAAATGTTTTAAAAGGTTGTTTCTTAGCAATTGAAATATTGTGTGGATGAAATAATGATTTATTTTTTTAGATCATAGATTTACTCTTCACAAAAGATTTCTTTACTTAAAATTGCTATTTTAGTAATGCCATGTGTATTAACTGGATTTATGCCAATAGCCTAATTATTGGTGGTTGTCATTTTCTTATGAATTATTGTGTCATAAAGTCAATAAATCAGTTTACCTTTACATCCTTATTGTTAGATTTAATGCATTATTCTAGATAACCATTATATTTAAATATGGGTCATTTGTCAGATTACGATACAGTGAAACCTAACAAAACTGAACCCTGAATAATCTGAAAAATTGCCTAAACTCATTTGTTTTAAATTCAATGTACTGTCATATCAATTTAAAAGAATTTTCACCTTGGTAAACTGAACACCTATCCAAAAAGAACTAACTTGGAAGTTCAAAATTGGTCCAGTTTAGAAAGATTTTAGTGTAATATTATATAGATAGCAGTGTTTTATCACATGTTCCCAGTGTAATAAATTTTGATAATTCACACTATGAAATAAATTCGGTAATTTGACTCTCAGACTTTCTCCTGCCAAAACGTCATATTTTTTATATCAATCCGCCAATCACAGAATTTGAAATTCATGTTGAAAATATCGATAAATTATGAAGAAAATATGTATTATAAATAGCATAATCAATTGATTATCGTCAATGACCAAAATATGATCACTTGTGCCAAGAACGCTTGGTTATTTAATTGTGTGTGGAACAAGTACTGCACACTCGTTAAATCTAGGTGTTCTTCGGCTCTTGTGATGATATTTTGGTTATTCACTCTATCCCATTGATTATCCTATTAGTATTATAACCTATGACTAACTGTGAAAGTAGGTCTATTGCCTGCTGGACTTTCTCCATCTGTCATTAGAATGTACCTACTTTGTGTAATCTGTTTCCAAAAAGTAGTGAACAGGTGTTTTTTTTTTTCAAACTTTGCCTAGTGATTATACACATATTTATGATGTGCATCTTATATTGTGGAGAAACTTTATTAATTTTTTCGTACATTTCAAGCATGTTGAAGTTAGCAATGAAATTAGCCATTTTTTAGCTCACCAGGCCGTAGGTCATGTGAGCTATTGCCATCACTTGGCGTCCTTCGTCGTCATTAACAATTTCTTCAAACATCTTCTCCTCTGAAACTACTTAATAGATTTACATGAAATTTATATTGATTGTTCCTTAGAAAATCCTGCACAAAATGACCGTTTGGATTTTCGATCAGTTGAAAAACATGGCTGTCGTTACTTTTTTTTTGCTGTTTTTGATGTTATTACTTTCAAAAATCTTCTTCTGAGAAACTAGTGTACAGAATTCAATGAAGGTTGGTACTTTTGTTTTTTAGGGTGTCCTTAACAAAATGACAGTTTGGATTTTTGATTGGTTGAAAAACATGGCCACTGTTACTAAAAATAGAAAATAGTGGTCAGACAGCAGATTTTTGCATATATCTCCAAAACCGTTAGGTTTAGCCAAATTGATAATGGGGAAAAGTATCAGCATGATGAGATCTATCGGTGGTCAAATTTTGGTGAAAATCTGTTGACCTATGTGGGAGTTATTGCCCTTTTTGGACTTTTTTTTTGCTGCTTTTGATGTTATTACATTAAAAAATCTTCTCCTCAGAAACTACTGTATAGAATTCAATGAAAGTTATTATTCTTGTTTTTTTAGAGTGTCCTGCACAAAATGAATGTTTGGATTTTTGATTTGTAAAAAAGACATGGCCAATGTTACTAAAAATAGAACATAGGAGTCGGACAGTAGTTTTGTGCATATATCTCCAAAACCTTAAGGTTTAGTTAATATCTTTCATTTGCTGAAATGATCCTTATAATATTGCCTACAAAAGTCTCCAGGGGATCAAAGTTGTCAGATGACTCCATGTAAGAGTTATCGCCCTTGAGAGGAGAATAATGACAGGTTTTGTTTTACAGTTTTCAGCTTATATCTTGAAAACCATGATTGATAGAATGAGACTTTCATTGCTGAAACGATTCTTATTATAAGGCCTACAAAAGTCTCCAAGTATCAAAATTGTCAGATGACTCCATGTAAGAGTTATTGCCCTTGAAAGGCAAAAAATTATGTTTTAGCAGTATTCAGCAAATATCTTAAAAACTATAATAGATAGAATGAAACTTTCAGTTGATGAAATGATCTTAATGATCAGTTCTACCAAAGTCTTCATGGAATCAGAATTGTCAGACAACTCCTTGTTAGAGTTATTGCCCTTGAAAGGCAAAAATATAACAAGGTGAGCGGTTCAGGCTCCTGGGAGCCTCTTGTTTAAAAACTTTATATTGTAGATGTTACCTGCTTTGAGTAATCTGTAACTCTAAAATATTCAACCAAAACTTCTCCAGTTGCTATAATGAGGATGTGCAGAAAATAGTATCTGCAAAATTGATTTTTAACACTATATATTACCATTTTGGAAAATCACGAAATTTGATACCCACCAATGTCAGAATCTGCAAGAAATATATGCAACCGCAAAATATTAATTCTTTACTTAGGTCATTCTTGCAGTATCATACATGGTTGTCTAAAATTATGGCATACCACTGTCTGTCAGTCTGCCTATCCTAAAGAATTGTCTTTAAAGTATTTTTGTTTACATGCTTGGTAGAATGGTGCTTCTTTTATTTTTCACTGTTTACTTGATAAATTTATTTGTGCTTTTGTCCTCAGCCTTTTATTTAAAAGATGGGGGCTATAGAATTTATGATTACATTAATGGCTTCTGTAACATCAAGGTTAACATTTACTTAAAGACATGTAAATATAAAATACATGTATTAGTTGTCTCCCACATAGCTTAAGTTGTTTATCCAAATTATATTTGTGCTAAAGCAGTCTAGACAGTGTTCTAGGATTCCTATTTCCTGTTACCCGGGGCAGTGAAATTTGGGTCAGGGAAAGTTAGGTACTTAGTTACACTTTCCCGTGGCAAGTTGAAAACTTCATATGCTGTAAGGATTTGTTTTGTTAGGAAAGCAGTCATTGACTGTGAGAAAGTTGGTTTTATATGGATTTTTTCCAAGGGAACCTCAATTTCTGAAAAATGCTAGAACACAGAGTAACTACATGTACTACAAAAGATAAGTTATAGTTAGATAGGGGACTTATTTTTTTTATTTTTGAGGAACAGGTATGTCATTTGGTTATGCAGATGCTTATTCATAGGGTCACATTATCACAGTTTGGTGACTAACATGTACAGTGTTTGAACTTTTTTTGTGATTGTGGCATAATTGTGGGAAGTCTGTTTTTGCCCAAATTATTTTACTTTTATCACTACTTTTCACACAGAAATGAATTAAGATTGTTTGTCTGTTTAATGATTTAGGTAGATTTAATAGTCAAGTAATAATTTTCAAAAATGTATTAAAATATCTTAAAAAATATTTAAAATTATGAAATAATTTTACAAATTAATAAAAATGTTTTCATCTCTAGTTAACAGTATGCCTCCAGTTTTGATCAATATGCATCAAATATTTATTTCGACACATTAATCTGTTAGAAATATATATGACTTTATTCTGAGGAGTTCAGAGATCTATCAAAAGATTGTAATTTTTAGCTTACCTGGCTAAAGGCCAAGTGAGCTATGCCATCACTTGACAACGGTCGTCATCATGGACAAATTTTTCGAAAATCTTCTCCTCTGAAACTACTAGATCGACAGTGTGTAACCTTTGCATGATTGTTCCTTTTAGTATTGAGCACAAAATGACCATTTGGATTTATGATCTGTAAAAAAACATGGCTGCTGTTACTAAAAACGGAACAACATAGGGGTCTGAAGGCATTTTTTTGCAAATAACATAAAAAAACCATTGCCTTTTGTAAAATTCTGGTAGAGGTGTATATTGTTCAGCATCAAGAGATGGACTTATGCCGAAATTTTCAATACGAATTGTCAACTGATGTGGCCCCTGAAACAGCTTTTCAGCATTTTTCATTTGTACAACTTTGCAAATCTTATCAAAAACCATTGCACAGAATTCAATGAAAGTTGGCATATTTGTTCCTTTGGGTATCCCACACAAAATGACTTTTGAGATTTTTGATCCATGAAAAAACATGGCCCCTGTTACTAAAAATAAAACATAATAAAAAAAAAATAATAATAAAAATAAAAGGGGTCAGAAAGCATTTTTTTTTTTTTTTTTTTTTATAAAGTAACTCAAAAGTCGTTGCCTTTAGCAAAATTCTGACAGGGTAATATTGGTTAGCATCATGAGACAGCCTTATGCCAAAATTTTCAACAAATTTGGAACAACTTTCAAAATCCTCTTCTCTAAAACCATTTCATGAAAATAATCATACTGGTTCTTTAGTGTATTGTGCTCAAAATAACTTGTGATTTTTAATCCATGAATAGATGTAGCTGCCTATACTAAAAACAGAATATAAGGGTCAGAAGACAGTTTTTGAAAAGAATTCAAAAACTGTTGCCTTTAGCGAAATTCTGATTCAGGTCATAAAATTGCTATTAAAAGCATTTACTGCATTTGACAATACAGTTAATTTGAACTTAGCCTGTCTCATTCCTCATGTTGTTCAAATAAGCAAATGGTTAACCAGGTGAGCGATTCAGGCTCTCTTGAGCCTCTAGTTGATAAATTGCTGTTGCTGAGCAGTGATATAAGCACTTGCATACATGTCTATTGGTTAATGAACTAAAAATTTGATAATGGGACGATTCAATTCTTATTGTCTAAATGAATCAGAACTACTCAGCCCTTTTACTACACTATAAAATAACCTAGGATGCAGGAAGAGGACATTTTTTTTTTAATAATTGTCGGCATTGTAGTGATACGGGAATCAAAGTATTTCTATCCACCAGGTGTTGCTAAAAATTTTAGTTTTAAAGATATTTCTAGAAATATAAAACAGTAACTCCTCCAAGATTTTTTACATGAAAAGAGGAGCTAAGAAAAAAATAATCCTTATATTGGACAAAATCCAGGCAGATTTTTCTGCCTAGTGCTTACAAGTTTTTTTCATGTGTGTAACATGAAGGGCTGATTAGTTCCAATTCTTTCTTAATTATTAAAGTACTAGTTAGCACTCTATTTTTATACCCCCACTAATTTTGTTCATACGTCCATCCATCCATCCATCTTGTCAAAAGTTTTTGTCCAAAAATCTTGCTTTCCATTAGTCTGTTTAATTTCAGATTTAATACTTGGTAGGTGATTTTAGTTGCTCTCGGGTATCAACTTGCTGTTTCATGTGAATTTACCGTTTTACACTGTATAGAATGATAGAGAATTTTTTTTCACAAAAAACTCAGCTTTCACTGGACAGATTGATTTTAAATTTGGTATGTGGCTTGAAATTGATGTGGCATATGTTGACTTCTTACGGTTAGGCTTCTGGAACAGGGCTATGTTGCTACAAGATTGAAGTCATCACTACAGAAGTTTTATGGTCACCATCATGAACTCCTGGAATGTTACGATGTATCCACCTGCACAATAAAAACTGATTTGTTCATCGTGTCATAGTTTTCCTTTCCTCTTTCGTCCACTCCGGACTTGAATTTTTATGAGCAACTCAGCAGGTGTTTCTAGAAAAGCAGAGGATGTTTACCCTACCGGTGCACCTGGTCCATGCTCCCAGTGTTTGGTGGAGTCCGAGTTGCTCATTTTGCTTTTGTTACTTTGTATGTATTATTTCAGTTACTTATTGTTCTTTGTTGTGTATGTCTGTTTGGTCTTAAAAGTCCCTGGATTGCTTTCTTTTGATCTTACAATAGAACCGTGGTTTCCTTGATTACTCTTAGCATACGTAAGCTATTTTGGTTGTTCCCTGTTATCAAATTCTGTACAAATGAGGATTTACCAAGCATGACAACTCCTACGACTTCAGTTCACCTTTCACTTCACCATTAAAAGGTTAAATAATATTGATGTGAAACAGCTATGTTAGTCATTACCAATATGACTAACTACTTCCCTCTGTTATAGATGTCCATCCTTTTTCACCAGACTTTTCTTTTAATGAGCAGACTATCATAATGGGTATTTTCCACTGTTGTGTGTCTATAATGGATGGTTGTCTGTTTACATAGCGATATTTTGTGTTTCTAGAATTTTGGGTCTGTTCTGATTTCTAGATAAAAGTTACTTCAACTTTTGTATCCTTTCCTGCCATTAGCAGATGTATAATTTCTGTTGTTAAAAATTTCTGTTTATGTTTTTAGAAGTTAAAATATATATGGTTGAACTTTGTGTTTGTATCCAGTTAGTGTTTCCAAACATTAGAAAGATACAGAAACAGGATGTTCACCTGCCCAGAGCACCTGAGTTCACCCCATTTTTGTGGTTCAATGTTGTTTGTTGTCTGTGTAAACTTTTTAGTTCTTTGAATTGTGTCATTTATTTTCTCAGTATTGCAATCACCTGGTTTGTACATGTCCACTATACCTTTTTGTAACAGATTTCTCAGCTTATTCTGGAGGAAATGCTCTGATATTTGGTGTATTGCTTTCTCATGATGATTGTATGGTGTCCCCTATTTTAAGTTTGTGGCTCAACTACTTCCTGTTTACTGATTAACTTGTAATTTTTTAGGTTGTGCATAATGGAAGTTTTTGTAACAAATTTTTCAGCTTCTGCTGGAGGTAATGCTTATATGTATTTGGTATATTGCTTTCTCATGATGACTTACACTGTATCTCCCTTTCCCTGCTTTGACTTAAATGGTTAAGTGAGGTTATTCTTAGCACGATGTAGTGTACAACATCTTTCTTGTTCTTTTTTCTTCAACATTAAGTGTTTGATGCATTATTATACCTACCCTATCCCCCATCCTGCTAACAAAGTTTTTAGGGGTAAATAGGGGTCACGACGTCTGTCTGTCTGTCCACTCAAGGGATTTTAATGAAATTCTATAGGAATGTTTGGCATCATATATAGATGTACCTCAAGGAATATAGTTACTGTCAAAGGACTTCAAAGGTTTAGGTCATTTATTTAAATTCATTTGAAGTAGGTAGTATCCTTTTTAGCTCACAGTATTTATAGTATTTTACTGCTTTCTGTACATGCTTTTGAGATGGAAATAATAATTTAAATGATGAGTTGTATTATCTTTGAAACTTTTGATTCTGTTGTACATCTTTTTCCTGTTTACCAGATACACATTGCTGACATTTTTCATCCTGGTGGAGTGGGTTGTCTCTTTGACATTTTAACCATTTCCATTCTCGTTATATTGTAGGTTTCATGTTTGTTTTTGTAGTGTGCAATTTTTTTTCATAGTACATTAGGAATTATAAATCTTAAAATTGAACTTGTTGATAAAAAGAGATACGGTATTTTGGAAAAATAAAAGATTCCATAGCTTGCCAAACCTACTTAGCACATTTTCAAAGTATATAATTACTTTTAATACAGAAGTACTGCTAGTCAGTTAGATTTTTTTTATCAATATCTACCTGCCATTTTTATCAAAATTTGTGGTTGTATAACAGTATGGTACTGTCCTTCATGTTGTTGGCATCATCCGTAGACACTTGATTTCTCGTGATAATGGGAATATTAGTTGATTGAACTTTTTTAAAAAATTTGCAACAAGGTTTCAGACCACAAAAGGAAGGTTGGTATGGATTTTATGGTTTATGGCCCCAACTGTTTTTTTGAATTCTTGATCAAAAAAGGACAAATATCATTTCATAGAATTCAACTATGTAACTCTTGTAAAACAAATATTATTCTGCTGTATTCTATTTTGCAAAGTTCAGATTGGAGTTGGTTATGGGGCTTCATACTTAAATGATTAAGGAATGAGAATTCCAAAAAGAGCCAGAAACAACCCTTTTGCTGATGCTGTGGTGATAACTTGAGTTAAAAGTAATAGATGTCGATGAAATTGTACCACAAAGTACCATACTTAATGAGGAAGGCTAGATTTATTTTGGGGCTTGTGACTTAAACTGTTCAGGAATTAGGGACCAAAAAGGCGTCACACAGGAATAAAGAGTCAAAAAGGTGCTGAAAACAAGAATTTTTATGATGTTCTTCCAATAACTTGACTTAAAATGAATGGATTGTTTTTAAATTGTTCCACAACATACCATAACCCAAATGGAAAGCTGAAGTTTATTTTTTGGTTGTAATTTAAACTTTTTAGGAGTTATAGGTAGAAATGTTGAGAACAAGCATTTTCATTAAACTCAATGTGCAATTTCTCAAAGGGAAGGCTGGGCTTTACGGGTTGTTACTTGAGCTATTGAATTATTGAGCCAAAATTGGAAAAATCAGAAACATTCATGTCAAAACCCAACTGATCTGACAATGTAATACCACTCAAGGATACTTTCTGTATTTGGAAAGACCATTATTTGATCCCCGCATCATTGGCTTTGCTCAGAAATTTTTCAATAGAATGTTAGAAAAATGAGATTTTTGTCAGAGTTATCTGTCCTTGAAATGTTCATTTTCAGCGCATTTCAATGAAATTGTAACTCAATGGTCCACCATGATTCTGATGGTGAAAACAGTCAAATTAAACTATCAAAATGGTGGGTTTTTTCATACCATGTTTCACCCACTGCCTGATTCTTACAGATACTGACACTTAATGCATATCAAATTCTTATCCTGTGTAAGTCAGTTGATCACAATCAAAATTCAGATCTGTATCAAGCTTCGAATGTTCTATCCATACTTTTCTGAACTGATCTAGGTTCGATCTCTGAAGTAATTTCAGGTTGTGCCCTTCACAACATTTTTTTGGTAATAGTGTGGCACAGTTGTCAACATATTCCATGCCATCTTTTCTGTCTGTAGACACTAGGTTTAATGTTGGTTGTTAATTTAACAAGGTTCTATACCACAAAAGGAAGGTTGGTATTGATTTTGGGAGTATGGCCCCAACTCAAATATTAGGGCCAAAAATAAGTATTTTCTTTTACCATGTATAAATGGTTTCCTGTGTTTAAATGCAAATTTTTTGTTCTATGACCACTTTTATTATATTCAGAAACCAATGCCATATTTAACATTTATCCAAAATTAGAGCTTTTTTAAGCGTCAATGTTGCCACTGTCTTGATCTTCCAGTTCAACAGTTGAGCAGTACCCTGCAAAGCATATTAGGCAGCGAATAATGGAATATTCATGCTGCAGATATTTTGCAGGATAAAAAGAGAGAGTTTGACAGCACCAAACAAAACACATTGGGCAATTGGCAAGAATATAATATGATAAAAACTCAGTTCATAATGATGTGGCCTTAGGCATGGATAAGATTGGTGAGATTTTATGCAAGGAAAAAAATGTTTTTGCTCAATTTACAGGCCAGATATTTTTCTAATGATTAATTACACAAATCAATTTGGAAAGTTGACTTAATTTCTGCCTGTAGGTGAAACATTGAGCAGAATATTTATTCACTCTAAATGATGTCAAAATTGTTTTTGTTTTTTTTTGTTACAAAATAGGAAAATGTTCTACAATTTTGCTTAGAAATCCCCCCACCTCATCCATACCACCCACCCCTCTCTCCACCAGAAAACAAATTGAATGTTCCTTGCCTTACCATAAAATGTCTCCTTTGCATAAATGATCACCCTAATCACACCAGTTTTATTGTTTTTTTGTTTTTTGTTTTTTTTTCTCAATATTGGCTGAATTAAATACTTAGTACAAATCAGTCTAAAGTTGGAAACAGGTGTAAATGTATAACCTCCTTCAATCATTTCCTTGTGGATTTTGATTTTACTGTTATACATTTTGACTGAAGAAATCTGAAGACTTTTAATGATAAAAGAGTGTAAAAATTGATAGATTAAATTTTCATATATATATATATAGTAAATGTACTGCAGCTTAAAAAAGAGATTTTACATCAGATTTGAACAACATGCAGTTGTCATTGAAGATTGATTTTAAGCCTGAGTATATTGCTTTTACAATATGGGAGAATAAGATCAATTTTTTGCCCTCTTATCAAATTGAAAATATAGTCTAACTATATATAGAACAAGAATTGGTATGGTGTTTATGTCAAGGAGACAACAACCCCACTGGATGAAAATGTCAGCCCAAGGCCACCCATTGGTATTCAATGAACGATGAGGAAATCCTCATACTACATGTTTGACTGCAGCTGGCCCAAAAACATCATTAAACTGAGGTACAGCCGGTGATTTTGTTACTCTTTTATTGCAGTCAACTATTGGCTGTTTCCCTTGGAGACTTTTCCCAAAATTTTGAAAAATATTTTCCCCAAAGGTAGGAAAATTCCCAGTTGTCAGGCATAATTTTTCGAAAACCAGGTAGGGAAGCCAGTGAAATGTTCCTCAAGATGTTATTTCTCTGCCCCAGTACTTTGTTCCCTTCTTGGGAATATTTTTTTTGGCAAGTTGAAACCTAATGAGTATTTTTCAGTTAAGTATCATTTTTCAGTTCCGGATCAGTAATTGACGGATTTCTGTCCCCTGTACCATATATCCCAATGTGACAAAAATTTTCCAAAAACAAAGGGTTGGGGCTGCTTTTAAAACATGGAAGAAAATCACTGACTGCAAAAGAGTTGCCCCTATATACTCAAGTAACATAAAAAATAAACTTAAGGGGAAAACAAAACAAGACATACAGATGCCAGAAATTCCTGATTTGGGACAGGCACAAAAAATGTGACTAGGTTGAAGTACTTTGGCATGGTCACAACCCTCCCCCATTAAAATCTTGCCACTTCGGAAAAAATATTACACAATTAAACACACCTAAAAATCAGTTCAAAAAGGTTTGAGTCCTTTGTTACAACAGAAATAAAGGAATTAAATATAAATTACACAATTGTACAAACTAAGGACTACTAGCAGTTAACTTACATGCCAGTTTCAGACCAGTTTAAACCTACAAACATTTCGGTCCTCAGCCTATGTAACCTGTTTAATGTTTGCTTATGTATACTTTTGAAGTGTTTTTCTTGTGACACCAATATAACTGAGTTTGTGAAACTATAATAAATTGCCAGATTGATGTAAATATTGCATTGAAATTATACTGGTAAAGAGTAAGTCATACAACCAAACATGTCATTCCTTTTTATACCTGCCAGACAAAGTATTATGTAATACCCTCAGAAATTTGTATGTCTGTCCATCTGTCCATCCCTCCATCCATCTGTATCCATTTCTCAATGGTTTCCAGATGATAACTTTTGAATGGATCAGTATTTTTTTTTTTTAAAATTTTCACAGTTGTTTAGTATTATAAATTACAGGTCAAGATAAATTTTCAGCAAAATCAAAATGTGGTTTTCAAGTTAAACCATTTTGAAATTTTGCTACCCCCTTTTTTACCATTATTTGGCAGGGTATCACTTTATGTTCCATTAATGCCTTATTTTTAAGTATTGCTATTGGTTCATAAAGGTAAAAGAATTAAAGAAATTAGATAATTGAATAACATCGACATTTGTTAAATAACCTTCACTAAGAATTTATGTTTGCTGTATAGGGGCGTAGAATAATAATCCTTCTACCTTATCCTTTCCTGAAACTTTAATTGATGGAGAATTATATGGGCCAATAATAATAATTGTTCTACCTCATCGTTTCCTTAAACTTTAATTGATGGAGGACATACGGTGCAGCATATTTCAAATCCTTTGTTGTAATGCAGAGCCTTGACATTCTGTGTTCAATTGAAATAAAGGAAAATGTTATTAAAGGGCAAAATCCTTGAGGAAGTTTTATACAAATCATTTAAATTCCAACAAAACAATTCTCTTTAAAAGTCATCAATTTTACCATTGAACAAGCAAAAAGGCAAAATTATTCCATCAATAACTCAAACACCTTCCTTTGGCAACAGATGCTTCACTGATAAGGATGTGTATTGAGAGATAATTATATTTTACACAGGTGCATTACATTTAAGTTTATATGAAATCAAAGATATGTGCAACAGAATCAGTGATTGCTTTATTCTCTAGCATCCATTTCAAATTATCTTATAAAATTCTTGTCGGCACTGGCAATTTGCTTCCTCGGATGATTGGAATGTTGGGGTGAATTGTTTGCAATTGTAAGTAAACTTTGAGTATTTTATGTGTAGTTTTAATAATTGATGAACAACAGGTTTTATATTTAAATGTTGTTTTTTTTTATTATTTCTTGTTGTTTTGTATTAATTTGTTGAATATAGATGGTTGGAGTTGATGGAAGTTTTCTCGAAAATTTGAAGTTGATCTGCTCAGAAATGTAAGTTGACCATGCTTGTTGAGTAACAAATGCAGTATCAATTCGCAGTTTTATAGTAAATTTCTAGTTTTAAGAACTAGTTTGAAAAGGTTAATATATTACTTTGAAAGGGATGAAAAGGTGAGTTACTTAAAAGGGGGACATGAACAGGTGGGTTACTGAAAAGGGGATATGTACAAGTGGGTTACTTACTTAAAGGGGACATGGAGAGGTGGATTAATGAAAAGCGGACATGGACAGGTATGTTAATGAAAAGATGACATAAAAAGTTTGGTTACCTAAAAGGGGACATAAACAGGTGAGTAACTGAAAAGGGGACATAGACAGGTAGATTGCTGAAAAGAGGACACGAACGGGTGGGTTACCTAATAGAGGGCATGGACAGGTTGGTTACTGCAAAGTTGTAATGGACAAGTAGGTTACTGAAAATAGGTCATGAGCTGGTGGGTTACTGAAAAGGAGACATTGACTGGTGGGTTACTGAAAGTGCAAATGGACATTTAGGTTACTTATGAGTGAGGTACTCACAAGGGGGCATGGACAGGTGGTTTGCTTAGTCAAGTATAGATAAAACTTTAATAGGGAAGTGTAGAGGGGTGGACAGGTAGCTTTGTTTAGTGGTAAAATGGACCTTGATGTTAAGAGGATAGGCGGCAGGGGAGGTGGTAATGGGATTTACAGGTGGCGTTTTTGAATCAAGCTTGGTTGGATCAAGCTGATTCAACCAAGCTTGATTTAATGAAGCATAGCTTAAAAGGTGAAATAAACATAAAGGGGGGTGGCCTTGGACAGGTGTATTACTGAATTAAGTAAGCTATAAAGGTGAATGGAAAAAAAATGAGGTGGGGTTGGACAAATAGATTTATTGAAGTATAGCTTGTTGTACAGGTAGGGAAGGGAAATTAAGATGAATTGGAGTTGTACAGGTAGGATACTGAATGAAAGAATATTATCAATAAATGAATATTAGGGGGATACTGGACAGGCAGATAACTTAATCGTGTATAGTAGAATTTAGTTAGGCTTTTTGAATTTACCCATTGTTAAGTGGGTGACTTATCATTTACAGTTGAATTAAGGTCAAGGACAATAAATTACTGGATTTATTCATTGTTAGGTTGGTAACTTAAGCCTATACAGTAGAATTGAAATCATGGAGAATGACTTTTTGGAATTACTCACTTCAAGTACAGTAGAGCTGAGGTCAGGGAGAAGGAATTTTTTTATTTAACCACTTACAGGTGGATTACTGAATCGTGTACTTTAGTATTGAGGTCAAGGAGATCAATTTTTTGGGGGATTTACTCACTTTTAGATGGATTTCTTGGCTGTAGGTAGATTGCCTGTAAAGCAGCTTTTAACAGAAGTAAAAAAATACTTACTCTTCCAAAATGAAACTCATGAATTTTATTTTACTTGTGTTAGTAATTCAATCTCCTTTCACTCATTCAGGATGTGCTTTCTCATGCAAAAACTTTAATTTCTCAACATGCATTTAAGATAAGAAATCCTAGCTCTTAAAATAGGGACAGTCATGTAATAATCTATCTATATTTAAAAGACTTATTATGGAATGTCAGTGTTTGTCTGTCCAACTGTCTACAGGTAAAATGTTTAAAAAATTGTATTTTTTTTTCCTTCATGGAAGTTTTTTTTTACTTTTTTCTGTTTTTTATTTTAAAATTATGGGCCTTAAACATAAAGTTCTGTGTGTATGTCTACAGCACAGCTGTTATGTTTTTTTTTTGTTTTTTTAAAATATTTTTCTAATTACTATTTCAATCATGACATTAACCATTATAACTACAGTAAAACCTGATGATGCCGTAGTAAGCAGTGAAACATGTCAACATAATAAAGTAGTTTCCGTGTTGTAACTGGGATGTTGTTGTCTTTTTGTAGTTTATATTTATGAGTTTTTAAGACAACTGCAGCATACCCTCGTATCAATCTTGATTACTCTACCTTCCTTGTACTGTCAGTGTTGGTTCACTTGACTTAGTTTATAGTCAAACCTGTTTCAAGTGATCTTCCAAGGGAATGCAAAATCATGGTGGTCTTTGAATTAATGTTTATTTTTTAAAGTATACACTTTACATTCCCTCAGGTATCTTAGTAATAGTTTTTTTTACCCAGGTTATTTCTATACACAGGTAGTTGCTAAAATAGATTTTATTGAAGTAGGCTTGTAGTTATGATTTGAACTAGTCACTGACATGTTTAATAATATATAAGTATTACTTTTAAGTATTTCCAATACTTGTAGGAACAGTTAATTTTAACTGATATAGAAATAATTGCCTTATGGATTATTGCTTATACCACTTATAAGGATCAGTCTCAGTAGGAATCTGGCAGTGGGTGATATATAGTATTTAAAAAACCCACAATTTTCAAAGTGAGATTTAACAATTTGAACCATCAGAATCATTGATTAAATAAAAGATTTCCATATCTATTTTTAAAGTGAGTTTTAATTTTATAGACAGCACTGCACACTGCAAATGAATATTTTAGGACATGTAACTGACGAAAACCTCAATTTTCTAATATTTCCAAACATCTCCAGTGGTGCCCTAATTGAAATGTTGTCGTTTCAAACATTGAAGACTTCCTTGAGGGAAATTATATTGTCAAATCAGTGAGTTTTTGACATGCATGTGAAAGTTTTTCTTTTTGCCTTATTCCTACAAAGCCTTGTGCTTAAGCTGCAACATCAGTGAGATGGACAGATGTGAAAATGTACTTTTAAATGATATGATTTCATACCAATGATAAAATCATAGTTAAATAGTTAGTTTGACTTGTATTTTTATTATGTTGCCATGGTTACAGTAAAGGTATGTGTACTTTTATTCTTAGGTGTCAATATTCATGGTTTGTCAGTAGTTAGGTGTTAGAGTAAAACTTTACATGCATGTCTAAATCTCACTGATCTGATAATATAATTACACTCAATGAAGTCTTCAGTGTTTCAAATGACCACTTTTCTATTTCTGCACCACTGGAGATGTTTGGAATTGTTAGAAAATTGAGCTTGTCGTCAGAGTTACCTGTGAAGTACTGTTTAACCTGAATACCCTTTAGACTGATGAATTTGTTTTGTTCAGACAGGCTTTTGGCTTACACAGGTTCAAATTGAATATTTAAATGAAAGAACTGTTGTACCAGTTTGGTTTTGGCAGTATTTGGTTTATTTATTGTTCCATTGGTTTTTGGTTGCTTAAGGTTTCAGGTAAGACAGATTGCACTGTATTTTGTGATTTTTTAATTTGTGGATTTTATTATATTATTCAAGTTTTTAGTTTGAATTTGAGATTTTAATGGAAATGTATTTCAAAAATTGATGGATTTAATGAATCACAGAAACAGAGACAACTGGTACATAAGAACAATAATTCTTCCAGTAAAGATGGCCTGTGTAAGATGAGGTCACACACTCTCATTTTAACTTGTTTTCTTAACCAATAAAATGTCTTAAAAGTGGTAGAAACATAGACATATTCAGAACAAAAGCAAGTGAAAATTTGACGTCACTATATACTATACTTCAAGAAATGGTGGTGCTCTATAGGAGAAGCCGGCAAACAATGTACGTTTTCACGGAAGGAAAGGGCACTTATACTTTTTGAAGATCATGTATCTGGTTATCTTTCATCGTTAGAGAAATTATTGGTCTTGAATTTCTCGAACTCGTGAAAGATAACCTGATCTTTATTCTTCACTCGTAGAAGAACCTGTTAGTCTTTCACAGTAAACATCTAGGTTCTTAATAAGTGCTTCTACTCTAACTCATTATCTACTTTTAGTAGCGAAAAAAGTAGAGATAAGCCTTTGAAAAATGAGGGGACTTATGACATTTTTTCTTCTGTTGATGAACATACGTAAGACAAAATAGCCTACAGTAGAACTATGGATGGGGGACTAACTGTGTTAGATATCCCTCACTTAGACTCCATTAACATGTAAAAATTGATTATCTTCTTTTTAACTAATATTCTTACAGTTATCATGTTGCATCATGTGCACTTACATATGATACCCAGTCTTAATGTAAATTTTCATCAAATTCATTTAACATGTGCCTACCAATCTTAAAATGAAGTGTAAACTATCTGTTCATCAGAAATAGTCCATATTTCAAGTGCAATTTTTGTCTTAAGAATTTTTGGTGGTAGAATTTTAACACTGTTCAAGATATATATGTGATTATAATAACAATAAAGCCACTGAACTTAAATTTATTTCTTTAAAATTTAAGGTGCTGACCATTTTAAATTAAAATCTTTTCAAAATCGAACCCAAAAATTATTGTTTTTACACAGCCATGGACAGAAAATAGTATGATTCAATATTTCCCCCATCACTTAAGAATGTAAATTCGCAAATAAAACTTTTAACTTTGGCCACTGCTGAAGAAAATGAATTTGTTCTGCACTTGCCCCAAAAAATAATTTTTCATACTCAAAAGAAAATCCCAGCGCCAACCCACCCCCACCATCACCCCCCTCCCCACCCCCCAGGCCAGCACTCCACAGTTTACTTTAGTTTCGCTTTTTTGGCTAGGGATGAAAAATGACATTAATGGAAACCGGTGATTGCTATGGTGATTAAAAATGAGGAATCTTTTGTTGATAAAACATTTTTTGAAAAAAGGGGACTTTTCAAAGTATTTTGCAATGTTTTATATATTTTCAATGTTGAAGGGGCTTTTTTTCAATTTGAAAGTGAAAGTAAGTCAATGTTTTACCATGCTAAATTTAATAAGTGGAGTACAAAGTGAAATAGCTCAAAATCTAACAGACGATGCCCATACGAGGAAGGGGTTTTTGAAGGAAAAAGTATGAACAGTTTCAGGGTATGAAATAAAAATTTTAGATATTTTGCGGGAAATTTGATATTTTTAAACCTGATTTTATGAACTTTTTTGCAAATTTTCGCATATTTTTGCATGGTTTCTATGGTAACCCTATTTACTGTAGGTAATCTTTTTTCCAGAAAATTTTCACTGCACCCTGAAGGCCTTGGTTTCAGCTATTTTTAGATATATAGATTTACAGATGCTTGACAATTTTTTAAAGTGATAAATGTTACAAAACATCAGATTACAAGACCAAAATTAGGCAGTTCTACAATACTGTGGAGTGCTGGCTAGAGAAGAAAATGGTCTGTGCCTAATTACTAATTGCTACTTCACATAATTACATAAACTGTGACTTTTTTAATCTGTGACCTTTTGTCCTAACTGAATTAAAACTTATGTTGTGACTTTTTTTCAGTGACTTTCTATCCCTACATTCTAATCATCAATGATGTTGAAATACATATTAACATAAATCCAATGAGACAGTCTAGCTTCTAGGGCTACTGCACGTTGATAGTCAAAAGTTTCATGTAGTTTTACTTCAAAGTTTCAATTTAGATGAGCGAGACATAAATTGGAATCTTTTGACTGTCTTGGAAGCAAGAATATTTTGCATATTACTGTTCTAACCAATCACATTGTTTTAAAATACACTACTGTTCAATATCAAATAGGTATTGGTAAAAAAACATGCAGCATGGTCTTCTTCCAGACAAAAAAAGAGCAAATTAATTTGTCATTTGAAGACATTTTAAGGAAACATTACCTGAAAGGTATTGATTTCTCTGGTTAAACATTTTATGAGACATTTTCAGGTTAATATAATCTAAAACAATAGCTTGCATATGATTCCATTTTACAATTATGGAGCTTTTATGATCATATTAATGGCCTTACTATAGTAGTTAGTTAATATTTATTGGAACTTCATCGATTATAGGTAGGAGTGATGTTTTTCTTGAGAAAATCACAGCTGAGTTAAAATAAATCCGTATTTATTAGCCATTGGGGGGTTCTTAGTGGCCCCTACATGATCAGTATGTCTGTCCGTATGTTTTATATTAATTTGAGGGTTTTTAATTAAGGCTTTGAAAGTATTGCATGTAGGTAGTGTGCCACAAGATAATGTATTAATTTTACCATTGAATTAGACCTGTTTTCTTTTTTTATCTGCATAGAGTGTTTACTCAAAAAGACTTATCTTATATTTCAATCTTATACTTCAATATTATTTTCCTAAAGTATTGAATCCACCTCTTAAATGTAGGAACAAATTTACTCCAACTATTATGACTCTGCACTTATTTTAGAATGAGCAAATTTCTGTTTGCCTGTTATCTCCTTTTTTCAAAGAAAACACTGTTGTATCAAAAGTGTCAACTAAATATGTCGGCCGTTGGGAAGTAATATTAAGATAGATGTTCTCATTTGTGTAAACACTTGTTAGACACTACCATATGCTGAATACTAGGAAGATTCCATAATTACTATGTATGCTATCAGTGGTTTTTATTGTTTAATTTCCTAATTGCCTTGTAGCAGAAGGAACTAATAGGATTTAATTTTTTTAAATAGCGTGCAGGAAATTGTAAAATTAAGATGAGTGGAATTGACATGATTTGGTTTTCTCACTGATTAGAAGTAATACAAACAATTTGTACAACAAAATAATTCACGCAGTTCTGTTATTATGGTAATTGTATTTTTCAGGTTCGATTCCTCTTCAGGAAATTCCGTCGGAAGGATGAGGGTCTTGTTCAATTAGTGTACTAGACAAGCAGATAACAAGACAGGCCTTGAGAGAATATTTGTTATTCTGCTGTAGTAACAATATTTATTGACATGCTGGTCAATTCATTAGAATAAGATTATTGGATTCTGTTCGGAAGATAAAATGAGCATGGAAGAAATCTACACATCTTAGATTGACCAGGAACATGTATAATTTTGTTAAAATCCTACAGAGAAAAGCTAATTATAGACACTCTAAATGATCTGAATTCAGTAATAGCCCAATATCCTGTTACACACTTGGCATTACGGAGTGATGGCAAACTTTGAAATTCTAGCATTCATTATTCTCTAGATTTCTTCTAGGCAGTATCGGATGGTAAGGGTAATTGGTGTCACGATAGATTTGTCAAAGACAAATTATAAAGGATAACCTGATCACTAAGGATTATATAATGTCAAGATTCAGGAGATATCTTTTTGCCAAAGGGTGAACTAGGCTGGCGGTAGACTTGGTAGAATTTAATATATTGTATATTTTTTCAAGCTGGAAGAGAACATGCTTATATTGTTTTATAAACAAAGAGGTGCTTAGAATAAACTTTGGAGCTCTGGCAATCATGTGAAACATTTCTTTATTGGAAATGTCATTTTTTATTGTGTGCAAATGTGTTTGTCTTATATAAATTTTGATGTTTGAAAAATTATTTATTCTATCATGGAATTATGAATTTATAAATATCTAATTGATTTTCAGGAAGGAACTGGAATTGCTTTATTGATATTCGATAAATTTGAATTAGAAAAAATTTTTAAGTATCTCCTAGGAGGAACATTGTTATTATGGTGGGTGCTACTGAATTTATTTCAAATGTAAATGCAACAAGTGACAGTGGATTGAGTACTACTTTGCAAATAACAGTTTCAAATTCAGAATGTGTTCAGAAAAATGAGACTACAATAGCACATTGGGCAAACGATCCTTTATTTTACATCATCACTGTACTTATGTTTTACGCATTTAGTATCATAATACTGATGATAAAATACATTAGGAGAGAGAGACAGGAAGCTGAGTTTGATAACTATTACTATGAATTTGTCACCAGAGAGAAATTTCAAACTCCTCAATTTAAAAATGCACAACATTTGAGTTCTTTCCTTAAAAATATACAGTATAAAAAGTTAAGTAGTTGTGAAAGGCAGGAAGCTATTGATAATTGCCCGACATTGGATACTATTGTGGATAATGATCGTTTTGATAACAATGAAAGTTCGATGTCACATGGCTCTGAAAAACAGTTGATGGAAAGTGAGTCAAATCTTCAATCAAATCCAGTTTTTGTTGGAAATTAGTACTGTTATTCTTGATTTAGATATTCAGTGGATATGACTCTGTTTTATAATAATTTTTGTCATTTATATTAATTTCATGTATTTATTTGAAACTTTGTTGTTGTTTATTACTTGTAGTATTTGTTATCAATGATTATCTGAAAAAATATTTACTTAAATAAATAAAAAATAACATTGATTTTTTAATTTAATGTCTTTAAGACAACTAAGAAAAAGGTTTAGCAGTCTTTGTATATTCCCATTTGAACCCTCCCCTTTTCTTGTTGAGATATTTTGTTAAATTAATACAAAACTGAGCAAACAGTTGCCTGGAACTCCCCTTTTCAAAATCTCTGGATCTGCCTCTAATAGGTATAAATGTTTTAAAGCATTCCTTTGTACTACATTTTCATGCTATATGTAGCTAAAAGTATATCTAAGTACCTGTCCATATAAAATTCAGACACTGCCCATGGTAAAGTGTTTCATGGTGTAGAAAAACCCATGGATCAGACAATGCTTTTTTGGTCTACATATACTATATTTTTATGTGACAATACAAATTTCTGTATTTAGATCTGTACTTTTGAGAAAACTACACTTTAACTTCCCTCTAAAATCAACCAAATCAAACCAAATCAAGAACGACAACTCTTGCAAAGTGCCAATTTCATGCACAATCGATTTAATTATTTTGATCTCAAAAGTGCAACAACCAAATGAAAAACTAAGACTGGTTATGTAAATAGTAACTGTTTCAGAACAAGAAATAAAACTGAATTTGGTGGATTTTTGACATGCATGAATGACCCACTGTCTGATTTTTATAGTCTGCTACTTAACATTTCAAATCAAGACAAAACAAATAGTTATTTTTCACCACAAATTCAATCATGCATTTTTATTTCAAATTTAATCCTACCTTCTTCCTTTGTAAATTGGTCTCTCCTTCAGATGCTTAATACCTCTGATCTATTTTTTTGTTTTTTTTGTTTTTCAGAGAATTTTTATGCACAGTTTTTTCTTTATAGACACAATTTCATCACGAAATATTTCTTTTAGTGTACTATATGATGTTTTAAAAAGTTTATGATAAACTTTAGCTGTAAGATAATCCCTGTTTTTATTGACTGACAGTTTCAAATTAAATAAAAAAAAATGCTTCTTCATGTGACTAAGCTAAGCATGTGCTATTAAGAAAATAGAGTACATGTTTTTGCTAGGAAGTAGTTGATATTGCAGTTAAGACAGCTTTTACACCTTTGAATTATTGAGCCTTTGTTGAGCTATTGGAATTTTCAATAAAATTTCAGAGAATGATCATTTATTGTTTTCCATTAAAAATCAAGATCTTTTCTACCTCAAAATACTTACTTATAAGATTTCCAATTTTCATAAAGGATTTTTTTTCATGTACTAATTGAAAGGCATTATTTATTCCTACCTCCCTCTCAACTAGTTGGTAGTATATTGGAATCACTTTGTCTGTTTATCCTAATGTTGGTGTAATTATCCTGACTCCCAATGGATGGATTGATTTCAAATGGGGCATACATTGTCAGCTATTTTTGTCTCTGTCCAATTTGAACTTCCAGTTATGTGGGACTTAGTAATTTTTCACTATAAGGATTGATAAGAAAAAATTTCATCACAAAAATCTTCAAAATACAAATGCCTGGGATCAAAGAGAAGAAACAAACAAAGGAAAATTCCACCAAAGCTTGCAAGGAATGTGTGAGAATTGGCACAATTGAAATGTTGTATGTGGCTGTATACAGATGAAGAAATATGATACCCTGTTAGTGCCTTAGCACAACAACTTATACAACTTCATGCTAGTATGGAATTTCAAAGTCCCAAAATGTCACAAAGAATTTCATTTAAATAAAAATCATCACAATTTGATTCCTACCTTTTTACCTTATTTTAACAAGGCTGACTGCTATAGAAGAGAACTTATTCTCCAATGTTAAAATTTTTAAATTCATCACTCCCTTGAAATTATGTCGTTTTTCAACAATTAAGAAACTGGTGGAATGAGAAATTCTGAAAAGGGGAAGAAGCCCTTGTCTGGCTTTGGGAGACCAACTCCAGTGATGTTAAATTTTTTCTATATATAATCAACCAAATTTTTCGAGTGTACCCCAAGCCCCAGTCCCTTGGAGACACCTATAGTATAAGAAAAGAAAAGAACCTCAAAGCTTATTATTCTTATATTCTTATATTTAGGCTTACCAGTAAGGCAGAATGATTTTTATTTCTGAGGGATGTGAGACCTTAGATTTTTGTGCTTAGAAAATTGTTGTCTAGTCTTTAGAAAAAGGCTATGAGATTCAGGATCTCTAGAGTCTCAAGTTATCTTTTAAATCTAGCTGCTTTTTATATTCTGCCACATGAGGTGATGAGGTATTGTGTGATACCATTGGAAAAGATGCTTGTTCGTCCAACTGTCTGTCCCCTGACAATTTCCAGATATTAACTTGAGAACGGATCAGTGGCTTTATTAAAACTTTCCCAACTTTAGCTAAGTACCAGAAAATACAGGTTAAGTGCAAAATCCAAATTATAGTTTTTGAATTTAGCCATTTTGAACTTTTCTCCATCCCCCTTTTTTCACAATTATGTGGTGGGTATCAGTTAATGTTATTTTAACTTATTTGTTATTCATATGGTCAAAAGGTCAACCAACCAGCTTCACAACTTCCATTATTTTCTAATTCAAGTAAAGTGTTAATAAATACCCTAATGTGAGAGGAATTAATGAAAATTGAGACTAATATTTGCATGGAAATTAACGTGCCTCACACCTAAGTTTTTAGGAAAACATATCAAAATTAAGTTTTTACATGAGATTAATATACTACAAACATAACTTCAGATCAGGTAGGTAATTTTCAATAATGAACATATTAATGAATGCTTTTTAATTAATTGACCATTTGTATGTAGAAGTGAATAGCTTGTGAAATGCTAACTGCACTGATAATAATTAAGCTTGTATTTTTTTCTCTCATATTCATGTAAGTAGGAATTTAGAGTAGGAAAGGTGACACAACTGTAAAGCCAGACAGGTTACAAAATTTTTTGCTACATGAGTGTTAAATTACTGGATTGCCTTATATGGAGCTAACAAGTTAATAGAACTTCAAAATAAATAAAACAAGCTGAAAATTTGAGTGTGGTAAGGCCACAGGGATTTTTAAGAATACATTTTTTTGTACCAGTTATTAATAAAATACAACAGCAACTGAATTTATGTCAATGAGACCCTTCCTTTTATAAGGCCAAAATAAAAAAAAATATCCAAGATTCTCATCCCCTCCCAACCTGATTTTTTTTTCAGCCCTCAAAAAATTTTATTTTTATTTTTAGGCCAATTTCTTTGAAACTGACAGCATTTTTCACTAACACTGATAAAAAATAGAAATGAAATTTGCCTGCCTGCCAAACATTTTGAACGAAGTTAAATGGGAATCTAGGATTTTTTTTTTATTGTGGCCTGACTACTAACTAGTAAATATCCTTTTGTATTCATAAGATTATATATTAGTCTGTCACCTTTCAAAATGCATTGAACTTAGAAAAAAAGGTGACTGAACTGATCTGCTTTGTTTTGTATCCTATAAATATGGTACTCAAGTATCATTTGTTGCTCACCTGGCCAAAAGGGCCATGTGAGCTATTGCCATCACTTTGTGTCCTTGGTCCGTTAACTTTTCAAACTTCTTCTCTGAAACTACAGGACAGATTGTATACAAACTTTGCTTGAATGTTCCTTAGGGTATCCCTAAAAATCCATGTGTGGATTTTTTATCTGGCTAAGGTGACTGCCATTAATAAAAATAGACCATAGGAGTCAAGTTGCAGGATTTTGCCAACAACTAAAAGACAGTTGGGTTTAGCTAAAATCTGGCAGAGTGTAAAATTGTTTAACATGAGATGGACCTATGCCAAAGTTTTCAGAAAGATTGTTTGACATATGGTTGAGTTATGATCAAGACCTGAAATCGATTTTTTCCCCAAATTTTACCTTTCCAACTTGGAAAGTCTTCTCCTCGAAAACTACTTGATGGATTGAAACCAAACTATGAGTGGGGATTTTTATCTGTTGAAAAGCATGCAACTTACTTAAAATTATTATTACTATTACATAATATAGACCATAGGGGTTAAATTGCAGATTTTTGGAAATAATTAAAAAAACCAATGGGTTTAGTGAATTTTTAGCTCACCTGGCCATTGCCATCACTAAGTGTCCGCCATTGTCATAGTCGTCTGTCGTTGTTAACAATTTCTTCAAACATCTTCTTTTCTGAAAGTACTGAATGGATTTGGATGAACTTAAGATGATTGTTCCTAAGAGAGTATCCTGCACAAAATGAATGTTTGGATTTTTGATTGGTTAAAACACATGGCCATCGTTACTAAAAATAGAACATAGGGGTCAGACGCAGATTTTTGCATATATCTCTAAAACCATTTGGTTTAATCCAATTTGACAGGGAGTGAAATCATTCAACATGATGAGATCTATCTTTGGCCAAAATTTGGTGAAAAACTGTTGACCTGTGTTGAGTTATTGCTCTTTTTGGACGTTTTTTGCTGTTTTTGATGTTATTACTTTAAAAAATATTTCCAGAAACTACTCTACAGAATTCAGTGAAAGTTGGTGTTTTTGTTTTTCAGGGTATCCTTGATAAAATGATTATGATTTTTAAATAAGGATCAGATAGTAGTTTTTTAGCATATATCTCCAAAACGGGTTAGGTTCAGCCAAATTCTTTCAATAGCTGAAATGATCCTTATTATTAAGACTACAAAAGTCTTTAGGGATAAAAGTTGTCAGACGACTACTTGTAAGACTTATTGCCCTTGAAAGGGGAAAATTGATGTTTTTTTCTGTTTTTTTTTTTAGTTTTCAGCCAATATCTTGAAAACTTTGATAGAAACTTTCAGTTGCTGAAATGATCCTTATGGTAAGTCCTATCATATTCTTCTAGAGTCAAAATTGTTGGACAACTTCTTGTTTAGTTTATTGCCCTTGAAAGGCAAAATTCAACCAGGTGAGCGATTCAGGCTCCTGGGAGCCTCTTGTTACAGGATAAATTTTATCAGCATGGTGAGATGGTCCTGTGCCAAAATTTTCATAAAAATCTGTTGACCAAAGTTGGAGTAATTGCCCTTGAAGAGCAAAAAAAAAAAATGACAATGAGATATTTATTTTATAATTTGATAAACTGGATGGAAAACTAGTGCTCTCCATTGATTAAATGATTTTTATGACAATAAGGGTCAAGAGTCCAATTTTGAGTTATAAAAGCTAAAAATGCTGTTCTTGACCAGGTTACCACTTCATGCTCACTTGAGCCTCTAGTTACTCATTCAAGGAGTCCGAGATGTAATAACCAAAGTCTCTGCTTAAAATGCAAGTTTGAAAGGATTTGTAAATGGTATTGAATTAAGAAATAATAATGTAGTACATTATGTTGAATCTTTTTATGTCGAATCTTTTTATGTCATTTCCTTCACTTAATCTTTTTTTATATATCATAACTGTAAAAAATATTAGTGAATTAAAGTGAATAATGGTTGGGTGGCCAAGAAAAGTATTTCTGAAACATTTTTCTCAGCTACTATGTATTTGGCACAAAACTTCACTATGGAGCCCCGTATCCTGGTATGCTAATACAGGTCAGTCAAACTTCTACTTCCTGTTCACCAACTTTACAGCAATTTGGCCATTTTGGTCTTTGCCTATTTTTGTGTATTGTGCATTTAACGATGTTAAATTGATTTCGTCGCAATTGAAACAATGGCTGACAAGCAATAATGTCCTTGCTTTCAATAACAGTAGAAAATTAATCCCACAATATGGCATACCTACAGAAAGAATGTGTTAAAATATCACTGTGATGAGTGGTTGCTAAGAAAAGTGCGCAAAAAATTCAAAAATATGAGGCGCGTAGCTGCCGTTAGGCAAAAAAGCTTGTGCCTGCACTTAATTTTGCCAATTTTTTTTTTTTGGAGATAAAATACATCCAGGAGAGGCATAAATGATGCTCTAAAATGCTTTCTCCGCGGAGCTTCGCCCCCGTCCTAGGGCTCTGCCCTGGACCTGCTGAGGGCCTTAAGCGGCCCTCAGACCCCCTGCCATAATTTTGTCTACACTTCAATTTGACCTCAGCTACACACCTGAATATAGAGTAAAAAAATAAACCAAGTCCTCAGGAAACATGAAGTTTTTCTGATGACAGATCCCACCCTACAACAAATCAATAGTGTGAATGAGTTGAAATTTCAAGCTGCTGAGAAAATTCTGACGGAAATAATTGTAATGGACCGAAACACAGAGTATAGTAGAGCAGTATACCCCTCTCTTTCAGAGCAAAGGTATGATATTTACTCTTCAATAAAGGGACTTATTTGTAGCAATTTATTCGTTTCTTTTTTTCCTGTTCTTAAAATTAACAGAAATAGCCTAGTTTACAGTATTGATATATTTATATCTAGAAATGTCCACAGAACAGGCTAAAAATAAAACTGCTACATACAGTTGTAAATCTGCTGCAGGTGTCAAAGGTCAAAATATTTACATATAATAAATTCCTACAAATTTTACGAAGATGGAGGACCAGTAAGCAAATTTGGACTTAATAGCATTACATTCTTAATGGAAGATGTGAATTTAATTCAAAGAAAATGTTTTGCAAATGCCATTTAGTTCAAGTCAAGATAATTTAATAGTCTGCAAATCTACAGTCCTACCAAATATGGAAACAAACTGCCAAGTGGTTTCATAGAAAGTGTTGAGGATGGATAGACCAAACATTACCAAAACCTTCTGATCATTAAGATTAGCAATGAAGGGTTCTACACATACATGCGTGAACTGAGGTCAGATTTGTGCACTTATCCATTCCAAAACCATGATAAAATGCCTCTCTAGGTACAGCTTGAGACGACTGCATAGAACAAACCCTGAACAGTTAGGGTGAGTATGGAGTCCATATTCAATTACAGTTACTAACAAATGTACTTATACATTTGCAATTATAGAAAATGGAATTACAGTATTAAACTTATTTAGTATTTTTATGAATACATATCCTTGAGATACAATTTCATATCAATGCGATAAAATATTCTAATGGCAAAGTAAGATTTCTCCCCATTCAAGACTCACTTCTCTCTATCACTCCTGGAAGGGAGAAGTCACTTCTCCTATTCACTGAATCCTAGATTATGCCCGGAGTATGGACACACCATTTACACTTAATTCAGATATTTGACACAGATAAACATTTGGCCTTTTTTGGCCCCAATTCCTAAATGGTTCCAGTCACAACCTCCAAGATCAATCCCAACCTTCCTCATGGGTTATGATATTTCAAATAAATTTATTCTCTTTTACTCATGGTATCATCCAGAAATCATAAAAAATCTCGTTTTGGCCAATAAATTAATTCATAATTGGTTAAGTCTAAGCCCCCATAATTAATTAAAGCCTTCCTTTGGTGGTATTCACCAAAGTGGAGGAGACGTAACAGCATAATACATCACCAGTGTATGTAAAGAAGTATAAGAGACAACTCATTCCTCTCACTTTTTCGGTATTCAATATTTCATATTTTACTCTGAAATGAAATAATGGAAAACAATGTAATACAAGTCTAAGCCAAAATTCTAAGTATGTATGGGCTAAGAAAAACACATATTTTTCACCTATGTAATAATTTTAATATTGACCATTTATGGATTAAATTAACAATTAATTCTGACATTCTTCTCTTGTTTAAATCAAACCAAGCTTAACATCAGTACCATAAAAATATCAAAACAGTACAACTAAAAGACATATATTAAAAGTTATAAAATACATTATTGTGTACACTTGTGTGCTCAAATTAGAAATTTACAACATCTTTACACCACAGGTTTCTAGAATTTTCTCTTTTGGAAAGAGGACTGAAAATCACTGAAGATGCTTATGATAACACTTGAAAGAGAATTTTTTTTATCAAATGCAAAAATATATATAACATCATAAATGCACAAGTTGGGAGATACATTTTAAACTGATCTTTATTTTAAAAAAAAATATATCGTACTGGTATTTTTCTAGCAATTTGACACCAACAATTCATTCATATAACCGATTTATATTTGTTTAAGAACTATAATTCATTGATGTGTATCATACATACTCTGCAATCAAATTGCAATAGTGCATGTAATTTTTTTTTGTATATTACTTAAATACATTCAAGTATGAAATAGTAAATAATGAAATCAAGTACACTAGTTCAAATATATTAACCATGAATATTAAATGTGTTCATGTCCTAAAAATTACATGTTGTATAAAAACAAGAGGGAGCTTCTTCCTATGAAGAAAATCATTGTACCAAAAATTTTAATAATCCCATCAAATATTTTAAGTATTAAGGGAACGCAAGCCATTTTATCAATTTTTTTTGAAGGGATGTAACCCACCAACACACACAACCTGGTTGGCAGTCTCATTGGGGAATGGAAGAACATTAAACATTTTTCTTTGAAACTATTCACACTTTGCTAAGTAACTAAATGGTCTGAAATAAGTTATTCAAAAGTATCCAAGTACTTACTACAGCTACAAAAGTCTAATATTTGAATATTGCTGTCCATTGCTATAATCGGACAGTAAGTCAGGGTTGAGAGAGTTACTTCCCTTTGTTCAAAATTTTAAAAACAAAGTCTGTTCAGAATATGAAAAAGGTCTATTGTAAGATGTGTTAAACAACCATCAACACTGAACACCTCATAAAACCTTCCTTAATGCCTCAATTAAAACAAGATGATGCTGATTCAGTGATTCATTTCCGTAACTGAAGTTATGAACAATGGTAGATCATGATTCCATTTAAATCCACTCAGACACAAAAAAAATATTCCTGACAACAATTTACATTCATGTCACACTAAATATCCTTTATTACTCCATTGAAAAAACTGAACAACAGAATGATACTATAAACAGATAAAATACAATCCAACAATAATAATAATGAATGACAATCGCTATGACAACAATGATGACAATATAACAAATGAGTACCAATGATTAAAATGACAAAAAATGATGATGAAAATAATGAAGTAAATGGATAAAGAAGAAGAGCAAAGCAGAATTCATAACATATTACTTAAAATTCATTATCAATTATTTCTAGCACTGGAATTTTTTATAGATGATATACAAGTAAAAACCATCGTTCCAGGTAAATAGGTTAAAAAAGCAATTTCTTTTAAGTTTAGTTAAAATTAGTCTTGGGTTTGACTGAAAGCCAGGTTAACATGTTATCTACTCATGTCAACTGTGTTTTATTTTTTGTTTAGTAATATTATTCAATATTATCATTAAGAATCTTGTCAATTGCAACTAACCTTCACATTATTACCAATTTAGAAAAGAAAATTATGTCAATGCACTAAAACAAAAATAATTGCTTCTTGAAGACATGCTAAAGCCCTGGTGTATTGATGAGAGATAAAATGAAACAATAAAAGCGTAAAATGTACGGTTTTAAGCATCAATGTACAGTATGCTGCCACCTTAAGAGTCCACTCGAGACCGGATTCATAATCCCGTGCATCTCCTTGGGATGAGGTTTGCTGATTTCAGTGACCAGGTTTCATGATAAAAACTGAAATTAAAAAAAAAAAAAAAATTTTGTAGGTTATTATATTTTAATGAATGAATTTGTATCTACACTTCACATCTTCAACATTTAACAAAAATAGGGCATTAATTGAACATTAAGTAATATCCCACAGTATAATTGTGAAAAAAAAAGGGATGGCAAAATGTTCCAAGTAGCGTAACTTGAAAAAAAAATTTTGGATTTTGCTGAAAATTAAACTTAATCTGTATGTTATGGTACTAAACACTTTTCCAAAATTGAAAAAAATCATTGAACCATTTTCAAGGTTGGAAAACCGTCAGGGGACATACAAACTGACACATAACTTTTAAGAGGGTACACCATATTACCTCATCACTTTGTGTGGTGGGTTTTAAAAAAACTTTTTGGGTAATCTTGCATCCCCCTTTTTTCATTAATATTAATTGGCAAGCAAACAATGTTGATGACCATGTGCTTAAAATACTGGTAATATTACACCTCAAATCCAAATGAACTAATCAAAACCAACCTCAGCACAAAAATTGGTGCTCAAAGCACTTAAGATTGGCCAAATAGAGAATATCTAGACAGCAGTCAAAAACTAAAATTTCAAACACACATTCAATAAATCAGCAGTTTTAAGTAAAAGAATTTAATCTCACTCATATATCAAACTTCATATAAACAATAGTCCTAGATGATTAATTTCCAATGCAATCATATCAAATTTATGAAAAAATGGGTCAGACAAAAATGGCAGAATTTCTAAAAACAGGAAATAGATGTCCGACAGGCCTGAAATTAGATCCCACGTAGGACCCATACCTAATGCTGGATACCAAATATTAAGAGGCTGTGATAAATAGTTGCCGAGAAATTCTACCAAAAAATTGAATTAAAAATTGACTAAAAACAAACCCTTTTTGGACCAAATATCAAGTGAAACCAATATACAAACCTGTTTAACTGTTGTTTTAATGAACTGTTTTCTTTCTGATAGATCAAAACTTGGATATTTTTCATAAACCTAAAATAGAAATACTATGTTATTTTTGTTTTCAAGGCAAATCATGTTTATTTGATAAGCATCATATTTAAACTAGAAAAAATATTACTTTTTATTAGTTGGTGAATAGTGAACATGTTTGTGAATTTGATTTCTACCCGTTTGGACATACCAAAATACAGATCTGTAGTCCAACCTAATGCCCTTAGGACTTAAACCATGCACACACACACACTATATACATAAATGTTTATTATATCTCAGATTTCTATCCGAGAATCAGCGTATGTAATTTTGTCTATGCCTTACTTGTTCCAATTTTACACAATGATTGGATGAATGATGAACAGCCCTAACAGATCATACTCTTCAGGACATATCAGACTGTATCTTTAATTTATTGACAAGAAATCATTTCACCAAACCACAAGTGCAAATATTCACTATAAAATACCACATTGTACCTTAATTAGAGGATGTAACACTTAAATATCACATGATGAAAATATATCACCTGAGACATGCAATACATTTTCTATATTTCTATATTTATATATTTACATAATATACTACAGGTACTACATGTAAGTATAATATTTACCTGTTTTACAACTGTTTTCATAGTAACTTGTTCTAAGTTTGCCCCGTCTAATATTTTCTTTACTACTTTTTTAAGTTCATCATCCTAAAAAAAGGACGTGTTTTTCAGAATATATGTACAGGTATATAACAGAAATACAAATTATATCCAAATGCTTCCACCTTAACTTCATAGGTTCACAATTTATATAAGCAAGGAATAGGAAATCATAGACAATGTTTGCAAAAGTAGTGGAAATGTTAAAAATGGTTTCAGCTTTGACAATTTAACATCATAAAGATGTTCTCACTCAGACTGTAGACTAGATTGCCTGTAAAGTGCTGCAATTTCAGAGAATGTTTTAATACTCACATAATTTCTTATAATGGTGGAAATATTCCAAATTTTCAACAACAAAAACAATGACATGTAACATCCGCACAATAAAATTTGGCTGCAATTCTATACATAGGAATCTTAAAGCAGGAGAAAAAAGTACAGAGTTTGAATGCACCAAGACAACGTTGTAGGATTCCATTTTCCTGTTACTCAGAACAAGTACAATTTTAATGAGGTTAAGTTGTTTACCATGCTCCACTTTTCCTTTGGCAAGTCATAACCTTGAATTGTTAAAAGGATTTGTATAAGCTAGAAAGCAAACTTCAAGTGTGGGAAAGTTAATCTTCATTTAGAATTTTCCTATGGAAACCTCAAATTTTGAAAAATCCTAGAACATTGCGAGCCCACTGGGTTGCAACTTTCTGGAGAAAGTCTTAAGAACTTTGCTGTGCAAGTTACAGAACTGCACTGTTTCCACTTAATGGGGATAACAGCAGACACCTACTGTGGGGGGAGATGCTGCTTTCTTTGCTAAAGGTTCTTCATCGTCAGAGCTGTCATCTTCATTATCTTCTTCCTCTGATGATTCAACTGGAGAAATTATGAAAAACATTCAATTAACTGAAAACAGAAATTCTTAAAAGAAGAAAAATTGAGCAAATGTCAAATGAAATGGTATTTTGTTTCAACTTATTTATAGGACAAATAAATGGTATAGTAATATTACTTATTTGAGCACAAATATGCTCACAATTACTTTGCATATAACTCCTAATAGGGGATTGTTCTCTTATACAGGTTATCAGAATAAACAAGTAAATGAAAGGAAAGTGTTTGTTTGTTTGTTTGTTGGGGTTTAACGTCCGAGCAGCAATATTTCAGCTATATTCAGACGATGAACATGAAATTGATGATATAATGAACATGAAATGAAAAAGGGATGGGACACAAGGACAATGGGGTCGACAAATTTTGATTGCCACTGGAAATTGGGAGAGATGGATAGGGTCGGGCAATTCAGCCTCCTGTGGCGGAACCCTATGGTTCCTATTCCTATTTCCGTATTATAGCCTGACAACCCCAGCATGTAACACACCAGGGGTACCCCATTCCACCACCTGGGGCACACAACCCAGTTGCTCTGTGGGCAGAGTGCCCTAGCCCCCGGCTAAGGTTCTGAGCACTATTTAGTTGCCTTTTACGACAAGCTTAGCGCTGCTGCAGGCCTATCCTTTTGACACCCGGACCTGCACGGGGCGAAAGAAAAGTGTCTTTTTTTTTTGGACTGAAGAATTGAATTATATATTGTTTGGGAACACCCTGAATGTGCACTAGATATGTTCCCCTGTACATCTTATAAATCTTTCCAATAAGGCCATGAAAAAAATTGTCTATTTAAGGTTACAATTGATGAAAAATAGGAAATAAGGTAGGTAGGTAATATCATTTTATTTTTTAAAATTATTTTATACAGATACTTATGGGAGGATTTCAGTGCTCAACTAAAAAAAGCAGCATTTCATAATAAAATACCAATAAAATGTTCTACAGTAGTCAGAAAAAAATAAGGTAGGTGGAGTAACCTTGAGCATTTTCTCTTTGGCTTAAAAGATCACTATTTACAAATATAAGTAAGGTATCACAATTAGTCTATACATGTAGCACCTTTAGCTTTCTTCTTCGGTGTTTCCTTCTTTTTTGTTTCCTTTTTAGTAGGTTTCTTGGCAGGAGTTTCTTTTTTTGCTCTTTTCTTTTTGGGAGCCTGGAACACAATAATAGTGTAATAAGTTGATCAATAAAAATCAGCAAAATTTTTTTAAGGACTAAGATATACCCAGCTCAATCAATAAAATCCCTATCAAGAGATGCTTATGGCTACTTAAAATGCACAAACTGTTATAGAAAAGTGGAGTGCAAAATTTCTAAGTATTCCCATCAAAAGGAGCAAAAGCTTTCAATTACAGTATGTTGATATCCCATTGCAATCAAAGTTCCTTACATCATTTGCCAAAGCACAATAAAACAACATGTCAAATTTTTAATCAATGTGATAAGTATCCAAGATTATTAAAACTGAATTATGATGATGAGACAGAATGATGAAAGGAAAACAGCTAAGAATGAAAGACAGATGGACAAGGTGATTTACATACCAATATATACATTAAAAAACCAACATGTGGAATGGGGGTATAATTTCATTCACTATTTACTAAGTATTATTGGGAAATGGGACAAGAAAAAAAAATTCCTTCACTTCACCATACCTAAACAAACATCTCAAATATTTTGTAATTTTACCATAATGCAAAAAATATACCTGATAATCATATTGAACTTGTATCAGTATAGCATAATTTGCAGTGAAAATATGTATAAATTATGGCAAATGGTAAAAATTATTCTCAGAAATGGTTTAACAAAACCTACATGGCGCAATTGGAAAATCCAGATTTTAAAATGTGGAATTCCATTTTTATGGGGAAGGAATGCAAGCAAGTATTCAACAAATTAATCTCACCTTCAGAAAAAAATGGTCATATTAAAATAAGAAATGTTTTAGTAGCATTAATCATTATATTTAAATTGGTCCTAGGTCTGCACCAGTACCACAGCATACCCACCACTTCAGGTTCTGACTCCTCATCCTCCTCTTCTTCCTCCTCCTCCTCACTTTCTTCTCTCTCCTCTTCCTCCTCCTCCTCTTCAGATTTCTCTTCTTCTTCTTCCTCTTCTTCTTCATCATCTGATCCCTTCACTTTTTCTTTAGATTTTTTCTTTTTTGAGGACTTATTGTCTTTTTTGGACTTTTTCTTTTCTCCCTTTCCTTTCCCTTCTGATCCTGTAAATACATGAGTGCAAATGATTCAAAAAGCATGAGTCTATAATCAAGATGAAGTGTTGTACTTAAGATTAGTACAAAGAAGGCATTTGCCTAAAGTGCTAGTGAAGCATTTCGTAGGTTCCCTTTTAAATGAAATGGATTTAATGTCATTTACCATGTTTGCTAAATTTGATTTATCCCATTTCATCTATAGGAGCAGACAAAAGATATTCCAAATATTTGTTATTTTATCACTCAAACAGTTCCAGGATCAGCAAATAATACTTTGTTTTACAACAACCAGAAGAAGAATTTTTAAAAACGTCTGAGGAGTTCCAATCAAAAAATCATGTGGGTCTTGGAAACATTTTGTCTAGCAGGTGTTTTGAGAAAATTTTAAAGCTTCAATAGGAAGAGATGTAGCATTTAGCTCTGACGAATGTTTCCTCAGGTCAATTTGATTAACTTTTAGAGCAAGCTTTGCTCACTTATAATCATCTTGATCAAATCATTGCTTTTTTGGTTTTTTTTTTCTTTCAGATTGTTCATGACTTTTAACTCAAATGCAGGCATTATAAAAGCTTACAAAATTAAGTATTGGTGAAATCATTTTGGTTGGCTTAAATGAAACTCAATTATTAGATTTTTCATACACAAAAAAGTTTTATTATCTTAAAACTTCAAGCATATCAAAAAGATTTAGCTGCACATGTTCAAAGGTCCTTCAAGTTTTGTCATGACTGCAACTAATAGAGCATGGCTGAGATTACCCAGTGAACTGAAAGTGTAGAAATAAAAAGAGTCTACCCAGACAAACTGAAAGTGTAGAAATAAAAAAGTTGACATTTTTTTCTAAAAATATTGTAGGATTTCATTATATCCTTTTTTCAGAGTCATTCGTGCCACAAGAGACGGATCATTTTCCCTAATTCTATTTCATATGCTGAACATCAAACACAAAAAATAAAAGTATGCTCACTTTTTCGTTTTTTAGTCTGTGGAACTTTCTTTCCTGATGATTTAGGGCACATACAGTAGTCCATTACTCTATCTACCACCTCTTCTTTTGTTCCTTTCTTTTCCAAATCAAGAACTTCACAAATTGTTTTTAATTGAGGCATATGCATATTACGACTGCAAAAAAGAACGAACAGGGTTACATCTTTACTATTAATATATACAATCATGAAGGTAAATTGCACAAAATCCAATGTGAATAGAAATGACGGGTTTTGACGGTCCCCGACTGTTTAAATCACTCAAAATACTAATAAAGATAAAACAGATTTATTTATCTTTGCCTTATTCATTGAACAGTTTGACTGTCGTGAAAATTACATTACGCAAAAAAAAAACTGCATCCAGTTTTTAAAGAAAAACATGATATTTTCCATGCATGAAAAAAAACCTACTAATATGGTATTATAAAGTGTACATCATGTAAACTTTGCCTTTAAAATCTAGGTACTTTCTTCCTAAAAATTTGTAGGAAAAGGAAAAATTCAAATGTAAAACAAAATGGCAGACATAATCCACATATATTTTGGTGAATAGGTCAATGAAAGTGAATTCGATAAATTGGATGCAAACGACACAAATAATATTTTGTTCTCCGAGAAATTGAATTTGATCAGGCTAGAAAAGATGCATAAATGCCAAAGAACATAGATATAGAATGGACCTGCGTTGACAGTCCCCCATTTCATGCACAGATTACTTTGACCCCTGGATTAAAAAAAAAATTAACAAAATACCAACTCACTTTATTTAATTTCAAGATCATAACATACTGATTGAGGCACATTTTTGACGTTGATATTAAAGAAACTTGAGTTGATATTTTGTGATATTCAACTTTCACTCATTATGAAAGCTGTATATATTTGTAACAACTAAACAACTTACTGTTCATACCTTACTTACTTTAAAAGCATATCTCTTCTCTTTTTATAGTCTTTATCATCCTTTTTAAATTCAAATCCACTGAAAAGTCGTAAATTTTTCTTCACTTTATTAGCCTGAAATTACATAATAAAACATAACAATCAACAATATATAAGTTTCAAGTCTCTTCATATTCAGGCACAATTTTATCCAAAAAATTGCTATGAAATTATGAAATATAAAATAAAAATATTATTAAAAAAAAAAAAAAAAAGTTCCATGAGTTGTCGTGCTATTTTAGGATGCCAAACAAGAAAGAGGAAATTGCCAAAATCAGAAACAAACACAGGGTAAAAGCAGAACCGTAATGGTAAAATCTGAATTTGAAAAAGTGGAAGAAAAATCATGACTGCTCAAGCGAAACAGGAAACTGACATTGGACAGCAACTAAGATAGTTGACAAAATAAAACTCATTTTGATGTCACTGATATTTTAGTGACAAAAGTTTTGAAGAACATTCACAGGTACCAGAAAAATTGAAAGATCTGCTGAAAGTTGATATCAGACAGCAACCAAAATTTCTTACAAA
The DNA here is from genome assembly GCA_037379345.1 of Perna viridis. Taxonomy (NCBI): domain Eukaryota; kingdom Metazoa; phylum Mollusca; class Bivalvia; order Mytilida; family Mytilidae; genus Perna; species Perna viridis. Next base: position 39,642,261 of record CM074511.1, on the reverse strand, counting down.
ATTCATTCAGCAGTTTTTGAGGTAATTGAGATAGAATTTGGATGGAGGGTTGGGATGAAGGACAAGGTAGCTCCGATATGTACCACCCACTTACATTTTGGCAACAATTATGTCTAGTTAATTCATTCAAACAAACTGAATTGGCAAAACTCTGTAATCATTCACACTCAACTTCTGTAAGCAACAAACATACAAACTTACCGCTGTTATTTTACCAAATAAAACCCTATGTAATGTCTTCAAGTCTTCAGCTTTAAATTTGTTTATTTGGAACTCAACTGAAATAAAATAGGTTGAAATACAACAATGAAGTATGCTACCAACAATCAGTCTGTGTCTTCCGCCACTATTACGATGCCCCATATAGTAGAATTTGATTTGGACTAGTAATTTTCTTTTGACACTGGTCCAAATTGGCTAGTAGGAAAAAAACAACAATCTTTTCTTTTATTCTGATGTGGTCTTTTAGCTTTGATGGACAGATAGTAATCAGCAATTTATTCTTCTAAACAAACAATCGTTGAGTTTTCACAAGATTTGTTGATAGAATCAATAAATTTGTAAGCCTCTTAGTATTTAGACCATGTTTTTGACTAGCAATTCAGTTTTTCAGACTATTGAAAGTCCTTGTTTACTAGTCCTGTCGACTAGCTGCTTAAGAAGTTTTTGGTGGAGACTGAACAATGTGTATAGCCGATAAAAATACAATTTCGTCTCTTTCATTCATTACTGGTTGCAAAGCTTGTAAATAAGACATTTCAAAGAAAAAATACTGTCTTGCTTACAATTCTAAATATTTCTTCAATTTTTCAATGAAAGACTTATCTCCAGATATTGTTATTGAGAGCATGTCAATGTTTATTCATAATGAATACTTCTGTAGTGAATACTGAACCCAAGCAATAGTTTTTTATTATTAGTTTGAATTATCAACCATATTCTCATCACATTCCAATGCTTGTGAAATACAGTATTTTTGTGTGTATAATGCACACGTTTTTACAAAGAAATCATTTCCAGAGCATGGGATGCGTAGTATGCATCAATATATAAGAATTGGCCACGAAACAAAGAAAACTGGAGTGAAATGATACTGACGAAAGAAAGTTTATCTAATCATCAAATACGTCTTTAAGTATTGAATTTTAGATCATATTTTCTTCATATCATGTTTTAATGTCTTAATAATATGTTTCAGAAAAAGGTTATACAGTGTTACAGATTAAAATGAAACAACTAAAAACAGAAAAGTAACAAAGTCCTTTTTTTGTCAAACCCTCCTTATTAAATGCCTTTGTGGCCGAAAATAAGTATTTTGAAACATATTTTTTATTATTTCTCACAATTTTCTTCCTTAAAAGTATGTTTTAAAATAAAAGAACTGCGAAATTTGAATTTGAAATGTCAAGACTTTCGATTTTGTCTTATAAGCCGTTTCATATACCATGTGACAATTTTATCATGCTTCCAAAATTAAAATTATACAATTTACATAGCTACTGATCTTCACATGATAATTAAATGTGAATATAAGTTTCTTTCCTTCACATTTTTGTTGAAGATACCGCATCAAGGTAAATAAATCGACTGCTCAAGTGCAAAATATTGATCTTTTGTCTTACAAAATTAATTCTACTACAATTTATGTCTAAAAAAAAAAAATCTTTTCAGAAGTTTTAACCTTAAAAATTGCACTGGTACAATACACAAGTGCATACAATAAACACCAAAATACGGTATTAAAATTTACATGAAAAATCTTCCCAAAAGGCTTTTTTGGTATACACACATTCAACATAAAATGATATATTTCTTGTTTATGAAATTACATCTCATTAAAATCAGTGTTGGAAGGGTAGATTTTGTTTGCAATATAGAACCATTTTACTAATGTTTTAAACAGGTTGCACCCTTTACTGTACATAGGAGAGAAAGACAATTCTAGTAAGAAATGGGGTGATGAAAATGATAAGATAAAAAAAAATAAATTTGGTCAGGTTATCGGAACACAAAGGCCTAAATTCAATCTGATTTGAAAGACTTCTGAACTGATTAATTTTAACATTTGTTTTCTTTTAAATGATTTCCATTTCAGTATTGACCACCATTGTTCACCTCTCGGTATATCTCCCAATTTTTCTCCGACACCATCTGGAATATCAATCTCTTTAGGTTGGTTTGTTGTGTTGTAAGCCTCTGTCATACTTAGTCTTTCAACCTTCCTTTTTTCTCTTTTTCCCGACTCTATAATTACTGGCTGTTCCAATAAGCCCACTATCAAATATTAAAGCAATATAATTAACATAAATAAAATTTCAAAATAGAATATTCTGAGCATAAAAATATGTTTTTGAATATTCATTTCATATGTTAAGAAACCCCAAATGAATCCATTACTAAGCATTTGCAGTCAGGGTTGGATATCAAAACAATGTGTAATTCATTTCTTTCTTCCCACGAGTAATGCAAATCATACAATGACCTCTGATTAGAACCAGGGGTATAACGATTTCACCCTGCCATGATCAAATCCATATACTGATTCTTGCCTGAAAATCCTATTCGTATTGCGATTTTTACTGCATTTTTTGACTTGGCATCATTACTCCATTATTGACTTCCGGTTAAACTAAATGAGAATTTGATCAAAAATGTAAAACCAGTCCCAGAATTGATTTACAGATCTTAACTTAAAAGATTGTGATGCATCGAAGGACCATCAACCCCCTAATTAGAACTCATTCTTTATAAGGGTTGCACAAGTGTTTTGTCATTCAGGTAAAAGTGTACCTTTCAGCACCCATCAAAATTAAATTCATCCAAATCTTTGACTACAATCAACTATTGTAGTTTTTGCAATGCACTTGCAAAACTCATTCCGCTTTAAGCAAAAAAAAAAAAAATAAGTGTTTCCTGCTACCCTAACTAACCTATTTTTCTGTGCCTACCCTTTAAACATTTTATGGCAATTTCGGCTGAAGTATTGCCATTAAATATCTAGATTGTTTCCTCATTAACTCAACATAAAATATTTTAGGAAAAACAAAATGATTTAACCACCTACATGTTCCTTTTTTTTATTTTTCTTGCTGGTAGCAGAAAACCAAGACTATTTTTTTTGCATAAATTAACAAACTTAACTTTACACATAAAACACAATCAGAAACTGATAAAACGGTCTTAACTACAATGGTGTTTGCTGCAATTTCAACAATAAATTGGTTGGAAATATTCATATTAAAATTTTAAAACAATTGATCAATCACAACTTAAGTTGCATGGAAACGAAGTGTCCACAGACATGACTGTGCCATAACATGATAATGAACTAGTTAACAATGAAACAAAGGAAAACTTTCATCATTAATGATTTACATTTGGGTTCTTCATCTTCGTCATCTTCATCATCTTCAGATTCCTCTTTCTTAGTCTCCTTTTTCTTTTTAGATTTTTTTGGAGGGTTTTCCTCTTCTTCCTCTTCCTCTGTTTGTGTTTTTGTTTTTTGTGTACTATCTGTTTCCATATCTTCTGAATTGTCTTTATCATTAGCCTTTTCCTCACTAGCAATGTTTGTATTTTCAGTTACTTTTTCAACTGTCTTTGTTTCCCCTGAGACATTATTTTCACTTTTTTCATCTTGTCCATTCGTACTTGGCGAGTCATCCTTCTCTTGTTCCATGGGTTCTTCTGTTTTCTCCTACAATCGATAATTGATATTTGTAAGAATGTTAGACCATTAAGGCCATTCAAAGTGAATTTCTTGCTTCACAGACTATTTACTAAGAAAACTAATTAGTGAGGTAAGTAAGCACAGTTTTCCCTTTTAAAGGTCAACAAAGTAACAAGGTGCTTTACACAATGTTTAAGCAGAAAACAGTGCTGCTGAAAGTGCTTTATCATATTTACTTTATTGTAATGAAAATGTGCAGTATGTCAAGGCTCAGGCTACTGAGCTATTTGGGTGAAATAGTCTCCTTGGAGTAGCTCACTTCTCCTTCAGATGACACCAAAAGCGAAGTGAAGACAACCTCTCATTTTCAGACATCACCCATGATCAGGACCATACTCCGTCTTTTAGATGTATTTTGACCAGAGTTATCTCTCTTCCGATAATAATTCAAACAAAAATGGCGTCTGTTCGAGAAAATAAATTGTAAAATCTTTGAAATCTATCGAATATTCCGTTACATGTAAGTATTATAATCAGCTTGTTGTTTCTAACGTTTAAGACTGGATACAGAATGAACATTCTTCACTTCAGTTTACAATAATTCATGTTTTATCATTCATATTTCGATACGAAACGTGCAAATTTGTTGTGCAGTTTCTTGGAACTTCAGTTAAGAGTTATCTATTAATGATTCAGTAAAAAACCAAAAGTGTTTTTTTTTATCTTCTTGTTTCATAACTGAACAGCAAATTCCTCCTTTCAACGGAACATTTCTTAAGCTTGAGACAAGTTCGTACCCAACGCTACAATGTGTGTCAATGAAGTTTCAGTCTTGATTTGTCAGTAATAAATTTTGAACATGATTATTGATACTCTTGATCAATTTATATCAAGAGACCGGATATTTTGAACAAGAAATCATTGTGGGATGAGTTGGACGAGGGAAAAACAGAACAAAAAGAAAAAATTTCAAACAGCATGTCACGGCCTGAAATTTTCTGTTTATTCCAGTGCTGCCAAAAAAGACAAAATCAACAGGACAATGCATTGCAAGAAGCTTTGCTTTACTCATATTAATTTTGCAGTAATAAATTTGGGAAGGGGTAGAGGCATAGATTAGAAATTCAATTTCATGAATTTATAATACAGCCAATCATGTAGTCAGCTGGCTGAATTCATTCATTTTGTCCAAAATATATAGTTACTTGTACAAGTAGCTGAAAGAAAAGGTAACATTATCTCAATAAAAGAAAATAAACATAAAAATGCCTCTTTATACTGTGTGCATTTCAGTAACATATAAAACATAATTGAAAAAAGTGTTAGTAACTGATGTGCATACCCATTCACTTCTCCCTGTTTTTCTCAAGTAGTTTGGGCCCTGATTATTGGTACTTTACATGATATCTCACAACATAAATTATGAAAAAAGTGGGTGGTATAATGTTCAAACGAAAACTACATATTGAATTTTGCTGAAAATTAAACTAAACTTTAATTTTATATTATTAAATAACTGCACAAATTTAAAAAAAAATCACAAATAAGTTCTCCAGTAATCATCTGGAGTGGGTTGGAGAACAGACAGATATGCACAGCATTTTTGGAAGGGTATCACTATAACATAATACCTCACCACTTTATGTGGTAGGGTATAAAAATCAATTCCAGTTCTACAGCTATCCATATGATTTAAGGATGACTTATTGAAATGTGTTGAGACTACAAAAAAAAAAAAAAAAAAAATGAAAAAAAAAATGGAAAAGATGCTTACATGTATATCATTCCTGGGTCAGCACACTAAACAGCTCTCTCACATTATTAAAATGGAATTTATTTTGCGCCCCCCCCCCCACGAAAAAACAAAACAAAACTACAGTATTCTTATAAATTCTCATACAACTAAAATGAAAAATATTTTGTTATTGTAAACTGAATGAATTTCAGTATCAGGTTTTATCGCATCTCCAAAGAATAAATTAAATACACCTAATCCAGCTGGAAAAATTTACTTTTGAATGGTAAAAAAGATATCATGCATCAAATGACTCATGAGGATTGAAGTAGTACTGTAGGCTACGGAGGCACTCAGAAAACAATGCACCTGGCTAACGCCATTACTATTTACAATAACACAGATATATGTACAATGTAGATGGAGGTGAACCAAAACTATTCATCAAATGATACTGTAATTAGAATTATAAGATTGTCTAGCAAACATATTATTTTGATAATAAAAATTTAGGATTAAGGTGGAAATGGGAGCTAAATGGTGGGGAGGTAAAAAAAAATAGTAAAATGAAAAAAAATCTGCAAGATGGCAGAAAAGGTGTTTCTTGTGCATAAATTAACTGCAACTGCAGCAATATCAAGTAAAACATGTAATTTACTGTTATCCACAGAAGAATGTCTGAAAGTGACTGCAAGGGCATATATGTATGTACATTGTATTAAACAGATATGGGAGTGTGATGTAGTGTTGCTGAAAATGTACTTCAGCAATGCTACAGGTTGTTTGGCAAGCTATTTTTTCAATCAGGGCTTTCATTATCTTTTCAGTGAACAGGCTTTATAGAGAAAATGGACTGTACACATTCAAAATGTATCAAAGGGAGATGGGACCCATTGTGATTTTGAACTGTCTACATTTTGACAGTAGCCGGTTCTTAATGAAACCTCTGTTTAATGCCATCTTAACCTCTAGCATCTGACATATTGGCAGTCATTGCAAATTTGTTCATGCTGAACAGATATTTAAAATTCATTTAAGTCTTTTTTTTTTTACATATGAGAAGTTTCACCTATCAGTAATCAAGAGTTAAAAATAATTTGCAAATATTCCATGCCACTGTTTTTTTACTTACTTTCAACATCCGAAATGGAATAAATGTGATATGCTCTAAAATCAAGTGACTTTCGCTAGAATCCTGGTTCCCTTGATATGATTATTTTTTTTCATAATCATGAAGACCCAAATGACTTCAATCAAAACAACAGGTTACCAGGAACCAGATTAAACAACTGGCAATGGCTATATACAGCTATACCCGATAATGCGTATGACCCATATAGTCAACTGCAACAAGCCTGTGTTAGAACCAGAAACTGGGTGTTCTTACAAAATTCGATGCTAACCAATCATTTTATCTTATAATGTTAACTTCCTATTCTCGTGCAATCAAAAAACACAGACAAGTGTATGATATTCATTTAAGAGGTACATTTTAGTGATCTTAGGGTCACATAATATTGACCAGGGAGAATTAGGAACCAGATTAAACAAATGACAACGAATATTTATAGATATCAGGGCCCTGCTATGTATGACCTGTATAGTCTTGTAACAAGTCCCAGTGCCTGAATCTGAAACTGGATAATGTTCAATGCTAACCGATCAATTCATGTTAACTTCCCGTTCTCATACAAGCAAGAAACACGATATTATTTTATCTCGTAAGAAGCTAGAACTAAGCCGCTATGTGGGTAAACACAGCACAGATTTGCACCATAACATGGAGTAGTAATATATTATTATGCAAATCATGTGCCAATATGAAGTACTGAAATTATGAGTGCAAGAAGTCGCTAACAATATTACCAACTTAAAAGAAGCAACAACAAAAAAAAAAAAGAGAACACATTAAAAAAGAAGAGAGGGACAATCCATTTTGAATTATGTAACTAATTTTACGAAATGCAAAAAAAAAAATTGACTGATCAAATTTTAACTGATATGGCAATTCAATAGAAAAAAATTGTAGAATTTTGTTAAATGGATATAATGATTTAAAATGCTTTAAACCAAATACAACTCTCATTTAAACTGTTTTTGCAAAGGATTTCTTGGACTGCAGGATTTTTCTCATCAGGTAGGGAATACACATACATTTTTCTTTATTTTGATCACCTGTTCACAAGTGAGAAAAGAGAAACTGTATGCTAAGATTTGAAAGGTAAATTTTAAAGCATAAATCTGCCGACATTAAAGGATGTCAAAACATGTTGTTTTCAATATGGTACATGGAAGCAAGAGATTGAAGTTGAGAAGTAATGAACAGAATTCCAATGTCTTAACATTGTAGGAGTAGCTACTATGTATACAAAATGTAAAATGCAACTGTCACTAAGCCACATATTATTGACCTAGCTTAAGTGGTTCTTGTTTAACCGATACTTAATTTTTCTTCATGAACACAAATCTGTGATGCCTTAATATTGCCTTCTTTCATGGCAGGCAAGACAAAACTTATATCAGACACAATTTAAAAATGAACCAACCGTCTTGGACTCAAATTTAATATTTTTTTTTTTAAAGCCGACATTCACACTCATTGTGGGTTATCAGTTCGGAATGAATGAAATAAAGAAGCATTACTATTGCAAACACTTTCTAACTACTTCAATTTCAACAACAAAAACGTAAACAATGCTCATTAACGGTGTTTATAACCATAATACTTCTGCAATATGGAAAACTAATAAGTCGATCGGATAAGTATTTTTAGATATAAGAAATAGCCTGTTTGTGAGACCTCCGGTTTTGGAGAGGCTTTGATTTTCTCTTCTGAGTCCGACATGGCTTTTTTGTGGTTCAAACTTTCGAATGGCGGCAAAATGGCGTGTAAATGCAATGGACCAATGAAAATAAGTAAAAGGTCATTTTGATTGATAGATAGCGAATGAGAGCGAGTGTTCCATTGGATAAAAGAATTTATCTCTTGATTTTAGCTTAATTGCGTAGGAAAATTATTTATTTCCGAACATACAAGCGTGTTATTAACGCCGACAGTCCGAAATTTTATTCGATGCATTCAGGAAATATATTTTTTCTCACTCCATTGCTAATGCATTAATGATGTACAATGTTAATAAATATAATTCTTACATTTTTTTCATGAAATAAACGTAAGAAACATATTTACACTAGAAAAAATATGGTATTGAAAACATCCATCTGCTCCTGATTTTTTATTGTTGAAAAAGATGCTGGCATCCTTTGTGGACTGACATGCAAAATGTAACAACAAATAGAGTTTCATTGGTATCTTTATACAAAAAAATTACATTTAAAGTATCATCGAAAGTTTTTATTTAACACTCGAAAGTGTCTAGATTTTAAAACATGAAAATTTATCAGTATCATATATTTTCCTACAGTCGATATACTTACCCGCTAGAACTCTCATCCAACGAAGATACCCTGTGTATTGTTTAAGGATCAGATTTTGTAAAAACAGACAGGAGGTGATTCATGCATGTAGAAAACCCACCGAAATATTTTTTATTTCTTATTCAGAATCAGTTGCAGACCACATAATCAGTCATAGTTTTTCGTTGGTATTGCATTTTGGAGATAAAAATTTATATGGATTGTACATGAAATTAGCACTTTGCAGGAGTTGTCGTTCTTCATTTTGTTCTGTTTTATTGATATTAGTGGATGTTAAATGTATAATTTTCTCAAAGAACAGATCTGAATACTGAAAGGGCAACTGTCACATAAAAATATAGCACATATGTAGATTGAAAAAGCATTGTTTGTTTGATGGGTTTTTCTTAATCGTGAATCATTTTAATATGGACAGTGTCTGATTTTTATATGGTACTGAAAGTCTTGTTCAAAGTAGACATTTACAAAATTATGGAAAAAAGGTTTTTTTCTGCATTATGTTGGTTGCCAATGAAGAAATACATGTATTTGGAAAGATATGATCATATGTATAGAAAAATCCACTTCATATAACTATATAATATGTTGCTCATTTACTTTGTGTGTGCTCTTTTGGTAACTTCAAATACATTTTGGTTACTGGTGTTGAAACCATGAATACAGGCTAGGTAGCCCCTGAGGTCTATCTTGATATGGTTTGGGTATCTTCTGGTTATCTCTAGATTTTTCCAATGCTCATTTAATTGTCTTTTGAAAGCATTGACTGTCTTGACTTCAATGAAATTATCTGGTAGATTATTCCAACTATCCACTTTTTATTGTGAGAAGCTATTTTTCCTAATGACGTTTAGTCTGCAATTCTATTTGTAGATTTAATTTTGGTGACCTCTGGTATTCTACTCATTGTCAAGATTCTATCATGCTGAACATGTTCAATGTTATTTAATATCTTGGAAGTTTCCATGGGGTAAAAATTAGGAAATACAAGCTGCTAGCCCAGGTCATATTTTTTGTGTAATATTTTCGATGAGTTCAGTTGAATTTTACACAAAAAATTTGTAGCCCAGCTCAAAATCTAGTAGCTATGTGCTACTGGATAACTGCTTATTTTTATCCCTGTTTCCACCATGCCTGCTCTCAATCGACTATTTTGTAATGATGGAAGTTCCAGCTATTTCAGGCGTTCTGTATAATTCAGCTGACTAATATTTTTGACCAACTGTAGCATTTGTACATTTTCTAACTATATCACCTCCTTATTGTATATTACTGACCATATGTTACTTCCATATTTCAGATGTGGACATACTATGCTCTTAAGAAAGGTCAAGAACATGTCTTTATCCATGAAACTAAAACTCCTTTTCATACCTAGCAGTTTGCCTTCTTTGTAGGTTGATATGGTGCTGGAATTTAAGCTTGTCGTCGTTAACTATTCCTAAATCCTTTTCTTCATTTACCTGCATAATAGAAATTTTCACTAAATTGACAAACGAGACGTACCTAGAGGGATCGTCTGTTATGTCAAGTGGTGATGATCATAATTATAGTTAGAAATAATGAACAAATTAGGGTTTAACTGGTTTTTTTTTATATCCTGAAAATAAAATCAAAATAAATGTATGGTCTTTACAAATTTGGCTTTAAGTTCATTAGACTGAAAATCAAGTTAAATTTCATACTTACCTTTTGTTTGGTTATGAAGATAAACTAATCCCTGGGATAATGAAGGGGGAGAAAAAAAATTGTTAATTTGTCGCCTATTATTTTTTCAGGTAGCGAGTCGTTTCGCCCCCATTACCTGTTCGCCCCAGGGTCGTTTCGCACTATATAGTTTTGCCCCAATTATATTTTACTGTTCAATTTATAAAATATCACACTATTTATAAAATATATTATATATAAAATATCAAATTATTTTTTAAATATCAAATTATTTTTTAAATATCAAATTATTTTTAAAATATCATATTATTTATAAAATATCATATCATTAAAAAAAATATATATACTTCAATTTCAACGCTTTTAATTATCATCCACTTTCTTTTGTTATTTTGACATCGTAATAGCAAATTCATTAATTAGTTTTATTATAAATTGTTATTATTTTAATTGGCTTGGCAATTTGAAATAACAATTTGGATATTGTTTAACAATAAACTAGTTGGCTTCAGTCAACATGTTATAACAACAATATAACTGGTTTTATGCCACAATTGTAAATATAATTTAATTAGTCGTTAATTAATTGAATGGGAGATTGATTAGAACATTTTATCTACAAGGCATCAATTATTGGTAATTAAATTAAAGGAGGTATTGAATTTGTTGTCACAACAATTATAGGTAATTAAGACATGATCAGTATATGCTATCATTTGAAGTCAAGTCCTTAGCTTGGAAGCTGAGTTCAGTTAATCAAAACAAAAAAAATTCCAAAGCTTGTGTTTTCCTGAGCCGTTTCAAAGCCTAACGATTCAGAAGCATATATACGGCGAGTGTTCAAGATTTTTAAATAATGATATAACTTATGTTTTTCTTACTTATTTATATAAAGTGGTGGATAAATCCAGGACATACCTCACAAAAAAACATTATACTCAATACTTAAACTATTGCTGCAGTGAAGTAAAAAAAAAACAGAAAATGTGAAAGGGAATCAGAGCGAAATGACTCATGGAGCAAACAGGATTCGGGGCGAAACGACCTGGATTCATTTTTTCAGCTTTACTTACTTTGCTGACAGTTTTTCAATATTTCTTATATAGAATGATATTACCAGGATGTAAAAATCAACTTTCAAGTATTTAGAATTTTGTAAAATGTGAACTATTATTTCTTTGCAAAAGCTACACACCATAAAAACAGTATGAAGACAATGTGTTAAGACATATTAAAAAGCTTCATATTATTCTTTTGGTTGTTTAAACATGCATTAGCAATAATAGTACCATGCATCATCATATATTTTAAATGGAATCGCTAGACCCTACATTTGTTTTCATGTATTTTCTCATGAGATTAAAATGTACATAGATATAACCTGCCATTGGACATTAAAAAATGAAAAAAAAACAAGTTATTTAACTTTTAGAGGCATTTTAGATTCTGCACATGATCAATAAAATATATCATGTGCTTCATAAATATACGATTTATTTCATAAATGAACTACAAAACCTATTAAGATTTGGCACTTTTCCAACTCTTCACTTTAATACTTTAATTTATGAAATTATTTAAGTATATAAAATGCCAAAATAGTGTCAAACATATCATGATAGATACATGCAATACAAAATAAGCATCAACTGATGTAACAAGTAGAAGAATGTAACTTAAATGGAATTTTTTTTTCATTGCGTATTTAAGGGCCTATAATAGAGTATACTCAACTATCTCAACTTTTATTGCATATGATACTAAATATAAAAAAGGCTTAAGTAAATATTGAGTTCTTTTTCAGATAATTCAGAAATGGCAACTTACTCAGCAGGGAGGAACTCAGTGGATTTAGCCATTGATCCACTGATAACATGTCGTCTCTGTCTCATGGAATGTCCATTACAAGACATGTACGAGCTTGTGGAATGTAAATGTCTCTATTGTGAAAAGGTATGTTGATACCTTGTATTTCTTATTAATTTCATTTTTAGCTCACCTGGTCAAAGGCCATGTGAGCTTTTGCCATCACTTGGCGTCCGTCATCATCGTTGTTGTCGTCAGTCATCATTAACAATTTTTAGCTTACCTGGCTAAAGGCCAAGTTAGCTATTACCATCACTTGGTGTCCGTCATCGTCGTTGTTGGCCGGTGTTAACAATTTTTCAAAACTTTTCTCCTCTGACACTACTAGACCAATTGGAACCAAACTGGGTATGAATGTTCCTTGTGGTATTGTGCATATATCCTTGTGGTATTGTGCATATAACTGATGTGGGGATTTTTGATCCGTTGAGAAACATGGCCGCCGTTACTAAATATAGAACATACGGGTCAGACAGTAGTTTTTCACTTATATCTCCAAATCATTGGGTTTAGCCAAATTAGGTTAAAGGTTAAAGTTTTCAGCATGATGAGATCTATCTGTGGTCAAAGTTTGGTTATAATCCATTAAGCCATGTTGGAGGTATTGCCCTTTTTGACGCTTTTTTTGCAATTTTTAATGTTTTTCTTTCAAAAATCTTCTCCTTTTGATTTGATTTCTTAATAAAATAAAAAATCACTACTAACAAGTGAGGTGGGGCTCCTGTGATAAACAGGGCTTCTAGTTTTTTACAGTTTTCAGCCACTATCTTGCAAACTAGGATAGATAGAAAAAAAAACTTTCAATTTCTGAAATGATCTTATGATAAGCCCTACCAAAGTCTTCTTGAGTCAAAATTGTTGGACAACTTCTAGTTAAGTTTATTGCCTTAAAAAGGCAAAATTCAACCAGATGAGTGATTCAGGCTCCTGGCAGCCTCTTGTTTACTTACATGTGTCATACATTGATATTTACTTGTGACTTTTTAACTTTTTAAAGTGTGAAAAATCTTTTCTTAAGTTTTATGTTAAATTATTATGAAGTTTCATGTTTATGGAATTGTTCCAAATATTAGATCATCAAAACTCATAATATCTCACAATTATTTGGACCTTGACAGGTAAATGTTGCTGATTGAAACAAACTAATGTGAAAAAGTAAAATCATAGAATCTAACTTTTACATATAACTTTTATTGGTCTAAGATCAATAGCAACAAAGATATGCTCATTCAAATATGATAAGCACAATTAGTCATTTTTTTTATTCAGCATTACACAATAAAACAACAGAAATTAGTATAGTAGCTATAAATGATTTCCAAACAAGGACAAAATCAAAAGATAGATAATTGGAGAGAGTGAATAACCAAAATATGATCATGAATACCAAAGAACACCTTGATTTAAAGAGTGTGTGGAACAAGTTCAATCATCATGTGTAATTTTTGTTATTTAGATTAGCCAATTGATCATCCTTTTTATGATAGATTTTCTCTTAATTTATTGCTATTTTTAACATAAATTAAAATTTATGATGGGTGAATTGATGTGTGTTTTGTGTCAGTTTAGTGATAGAAAGTCTGAGAGTGTAATTACCTAATTTACATTTCACGTTGTGAGTTATTGAAACAAATTTGGGGAATGTTCAATAAATTAATGGCATTAATCGCCAAGTTTAAGAGTAATAAAAAAAAAAACAAGATTTGAGCGTAAATCAAAAGAATATATACCAAAAGCAGAGACTAGATACACAGAGCAAAGAACATGAAATGATTTAAATAACACATACAAGGAACAAACTAAATGAGCAACTTGGACTCCACTGAAAACTGGGTGCAATTTACCAGGTGTGAAATTAAAAGTCAAAATGAAAGAGAATGGGGCAAAACTTTTAGGGGTAAGCTACATACCGTATAGATGGTAATTTTGGCAATTGCTAATTTTGACATTTTTTTAGCAGTCTTTCTAATACCACCAAAATAAATGCTGCCCAATTTTACTCTGGGCATAAGTATTTTAAGTTAATCACATAGCATCCCCCAAAGTTCGAAATGCCAAAATTTTTCGTATACCTTTTCACCTCAAAATCGCAAAATTTTACACAAACCCCTCAATATAACCCACTTTAGGGTATTTTTGGTAATTTTAAACTTTAAAATTACATTATAGAGAGAAGTTCAGCTTCTTAATTTTGGTACATGAAGGCTCTTTTCTATAAATTTCCACTTACACTTACATTAAAGTTGTCTGATAATAATAATCTGATAGTCATTTGAACTTTTTATTATATGTACTAATATTGTAAGTCATTCTTACATTGAGTTGATTTGTTGTTCAATTTCAGTGTGTGAAAATGTACTTCAGTGTGTTAATTACAGAAGGAAATGTGCTTTATATAACATGTCCTGATGCAATGTGTACAAAGTCTGGTCAAATACAACCGTCAGAGGTAAATTATTAGTAAAGAAACCAGGACTGGGTCAACTTCCTATCTACCTTTGGCATCATTTAGTGTCATAAAATAAAAAATTAATTTCCATTGATTTGATGATTTATGCAAAATTTACAGCCATTTTAAGTTGTTTTACCCCAAAATATTTTTTTATGAATTGGGGTTATCTTTCTTTGAATATAAATCATTTTAGCTTGATCTGTTGTGCCCATATCTAAGCATGTGTCAATTGATATTAATTACAACACAACGTGGCAGTGTAATGTCAATTAGATGCCTACTTTTTTACATTTTTTTCATCGAAATATATCATAATTATGTTTACTGAAGTTAAATGTGATACTGTGAGTTTTTCAGTATATACTTCAGTGGAAATCTCCTTTTTGTTAGGAACCAAATTCCGTGGTTTGGCCTACCCACGAAAACCACGAAAATTGGTACCCCACGAACAATAATAATTTCACAGTAGACTGTTAGTTTAGAAAGCATCGACTATAGAAGATATGAGCATACTACTTCAGTATGTATTTAAGGGAGAATTTATCAGTGTAGATTTGACATCTAAAATCCTAAATGTTCTATTTCTCATGTCATGCTTTAAATTACCAATAATAAATATTTGAAGAATTTAAAACACAAAGAAAATCAAGATACATGTAAATTATCAAAGCCTGTCCTGCAGTTAACTTTTTTAGATTAACGGTTTGTATTTTGTATTTGTAGATTGAAAGCCTTGTTGAACCACATATGTTTGAAAGATATAAAAGATTGAAGTATCAAAAAGGTAATGAAGGCAATTAATTTTTCTTTGGAACTGCATACTTACAGTTATGATGTATTAGATATGGCTTTAAAAATATCAGGATTTGAAGTTGTAAATTTTGGTCTAGATGGTAAATTTACAATCAGAATGAAATTATTTGCTCGTTTTTTTTTTTTTTTAAAGTGCTGTTTTTGATGACTGTAAAAATGAAAGATACCACTACATATGCAAATATGGTATATTAAGATAGAGTTGTGTACTTTTTTGGCCTTGTTCATTCAGTTCTGTGTATGGCCAAAACAGAGGTACTAAAAGAGAAGTACACGTATCCAAAAACTGAAATTAACAGACTGACATACAGGCAGCATTCAAATGAACACCAACATTACATTAAACTGCCTTTTTTTTTTGTTGTGTTGTTAATAAAGTTAATTATTTGTTCATTTTAGAAATAGATCTTGACCCAAATAGGACTTTTTGTCCAGAAAGTGGCTGTGAGACTATTTGCCATGTCTGTAGTACTTCATCTGAAGATTTTTCAAGTAAACCAACACCAGTAGATTGCCCAACAGTAAGCTAATATTCCAGTTTTCTCCTGATTGTGAACATTTTGTCATTATGAATTAAGAAATGATTGTGAAAGATGGAATTTTTTTTAGCAAAAAGCAACTTTGTCTATGTCCCTCCCCTTTTGGAAAAAGAAAAAAAACTAACTACAACAGAGCACTGTTTGGACTTCATTACTGGTTATGACTCACACTAAATAGTCATTGCATATTGGTATATAAGTTAAGTTGCACAAAACCAACAATACAAACAAAAAGACATGCAATTGTATAGCTGGTAATTTATGCGGGGTGCTAGTTTTATAACTAAAATACACTTTTCCTATTAAGAATAAGATTCACTTTAAATTTGATCAAAGAAAAAAGTTGAAAATTACTTATCTAATGTCATTTAAACTAAAACTCAATTTTCCAAAGGTTGAATTTAATTTATGCTATAAAAATTGTTTAGACCTCTTACTGGTTTTGTAAGACCAACTAAATTTAATAACTAGATTTTCATCTGGGGTCCAACAAAAGGGGTTAGTAGGAGGATTTTTTTTTATTTTATTTTTGTACTGTGACTCTTTTTTAGAATTACAAGATGTAGATGGAATTTTAAACCATTAATTACTCAAAACATACATAGAAATAGATATCTTTTTCCATACATATAGAGATTAAACCGTATTATTTATGGTCATGAAGTATAGTAAACACAATTTTGGTGACAAAAAGTGTAACAAACACTTTAAAACCTTTACTGCACCAGATGTGGACACTTAAAAAATCCAAAAATCGTAAATTTGAACAAATAATAAAAATTGGGTGTCAGAAAGTATTTTCATTGGGAGGGTCAGGATGAAAATCAATCAGTTGGCCTAATACAAACATTACTAAACTGAAGGGTTTCTTTTTGTAGTGTGGATTACAGTTTTGTTCTGTTTGTAAAGCCAAATGGCATGATGCACAGACATGTGATGAAGCCATGTTTCATAGACGACATGAAGATTTTGGGTGAGACATGTTTAAAATTCCTGATTGGATGTACATTATAATTTCATTGTTATACATGTACTGAATTTAGCATGTTTACATAAATGTACGTACAGACATTTGTCAGGGGTTATATTTTAATAGAAGAGGATTAAGAGGTGTTGAATCACATTAAATTCATAATATTGCATAAACAAATACAGTAAAATCTGCCTTCTCTAATTTTTAATCGATTTTCACAACTGACTGGTGTGAGAAAAATAGTTCTCATCTCTAGAGAGATTCAAGTTCTCAAGTGCTGCTTGGCCAAAAACAGAAAGGGGCGATTAGTTGTTGTGTGATTGTATTGCTTTGTCTTTAAATTTCATTGGTCGAAAGCAACCTTGTGACATTTCTGAAATAGTTCTTCCATAACAACTGTCATAGACAAACGATAGCTAGAATTTCCTCCTTTACACAGATGACGAATGATGCCAAAAATTTTATTTTAAAAAACAAAAGAAGCAGAATCTACAACTTCAGCTCATTGTTTATGAAATTTCTCTCGATGTTAGACATTTCTATAATCAACTGCTATTGTTGTAGATTCTATATTTAACCATCTCTCAGTTCTATATTTAACTGTCTTTCAGACTGAAAGTTTTGTTCAATTAATGCATGTTTTGCTTATTAAAGTTTAAGAAAATGTCTAAAAGTGACTTAAGGTTATACATGTACTTTGTATCTGGTTTTGGCAGGTTTTTTGGTTAATTCAAGTTTGATTTTAGAAAAGTTTCACCATACGATAGTTTTACTTTAATTGAATTTGCTTGCTACTTTAGTATTCTTAGTTTTGCCAATACAAATCTTCAGTCACTCTGTCTTAGTCTATGGTTTTAACTTATCTTCAAAGTAGTTTAAATCTGCAGTATTGGGTCTAGAAAATGTTAATATTCCTTTTTGTACTTTAGACTAGATGACCTGGAGAAGAGGTGAAGATCATTGAAGCAATGCATATCACTATTTTGCATTTGATGAATTTAATTCCTTATCTTCATTCTTTGATTTTAATTTGTACTGAATTTTTAAGAATTCCATACACCAATATAGAAGATGCCAGTATTAAACGTTGTCCTGTGTGCCATGTTCCGATTGAAAGAAATGATGGATGTGCTCAGATGATGTGTAAACGATGCAAACATGTGTTTTGTTGGTATTGTCTAACATCCTTAGATGTAAGTTCCTTTCTTTAATTTTATTGTTATAACTATAGTTACTGCCCAGCTTAGAACCTTGCAGGGAGATTTATCAGTTGAAAGATCACATATTTTTGTTAAATTTTGATAGAATGGAATAAAATATGTTATTCCACTCAAAGGACCCTTTAGAAAGCATTTATGACAAATACATTGACAATTATCAGATAGTTATAAACATAACAAAAAACTAAGTGTATATCAGGGATGATTTTCTTTCGTTTTTTAGCAGATTTTTGCTAATTCAAATCCGGATTTTGCTGTTATGATTCTTTTTTTACTGCATATTTACTTCCAATTTTGCCAATTTCTGCTTCGGTTGTTGACCTCGTAAAATCATCTCTGGTATATATACTGGCATAGTCTTTGTAACTGGAACAGGGTAAGCTTCAACACAATATAAAAGGTTATAATAAAAAGATGATTTGTTGTTTAGAATGCTTCATAGAATTGAAATTCACCAAAGATTTCATAAAATCTGTCTTTTGGTGGGCAGGAAAAAGCAATGGAATGCATTAATGCATTCAGTTTTCTTTATAAGGGAGATAAGTCTTATTTTGACATTTCATTATAAATTTCAGCTTGCCCTAGAAAGGTTCATATTACAAAGTACTCCTACAACTTAAGAGGTTGGAATTCTGTTCCTCCATACCCCAATTTCTGAAAGGAACACTGTCATTGATTTTTTGCATTTGTAAATTGAGCAAAAGTGAGAGTAAGGGCTACAAAGGAGCCAGATTCAAGTATTTTTTCTGATTTCTGGATGATAACTTGAGTTAAAAAGAATTGATCACTTTGAAATTGTACCACAAGGTGCAATACCCAAATTGAATTTCGAGGTATTTACTGGAGCCATTTTCGAATAAGATGCCAAAAAGTGACCTCTTTGATTCTGGGCAAATTGTTATGTCGTGTCAAATGTTTTATTGCAATCAAAATTCAAAGCTGAGTCAAATTTGAATGGCTTGTCCATACTTACCCTAATGTTCAGGATTCAACTTCTTTTTTAATATCAAGGTGTGCCATGCAAAGTATTTTATTTAGTATGGTATGAAAAAAGACTTGATTCCCTAAAGACTTATTTTATAGCATATCATATCCTATTCTCCTATTTTGACTTTTATTTATGCACTTTTCCAAATATTTGTGGTTATTATTTTCCAGGATGACTTTTTATTACGACATTATGATAAGGGACCTTGTAAAAATAAACTTGGTCATTCTAGAGCATCAGTGATATGGCATCGAACACAGGTACATTATTTCAAGAATTTTTCTGCATTTAAGCATTTTTTTTTAAGTACCTACTATTTTTTTTCATGAAATATTGACATGGTTGATCCATGTGAAAAGAGTTCAAGCATGCGCACAACAATTACTAAGCATCCTAAGCAAAACCACAAACTAAGATACAATGCTACTGTTTTTCACCCTCAGTTTCCAAGGAAACTTAGCAATCTACTGTAGTAAATTGGCCTGATTAGGCCTAGTTGTTTTATACTGGCAGACTGAGGATATAATAATTAATAAATGGAAAGGTGTGATAAATGTAGGGCATTCAGGGTTTTGTACTGTAATTAGTGATTTGTCATTTTAAGCCATTTTTACCAATAAAATCGCCCCCTTGTCTTATGATCACATAAATGAATTTTTTTTTATTAAATGATCTTACTTATATGATAATGAATTTATATGTGCAAATATGTTTATTGGTAATCTGTACTTTTTCCTTTGGTCTTGATGACAGATATTTTTTTTTCTCTCCTACATGATGAGAAGATACTCTAAAATACCTGTCAAAACATTGGGAATGATTATGATATCATCACACCTTCTATTGCGTTTTGAATGAAAATGACATCACACACCAACAGTTTGTAGTTACTTAATTTTTTACCCAAAGCACTTTTAAATGATAAAAAATGCAATAAGCTGATTACCAATAAACAGAATAGTAGGAACTCTAGATTTTGATACTGACAACATCATGTGGAAGATCTCAACACCGCTCATCAAGGTATGATATTGTCAGTATCAAAATTAAAAGTAAATAAATTAATTTGAGAGAAATACTGTAATCTGATTGGTTCAAATAATTTGGTATATCTCAATGGATAAAAAAATATTGACACGCCCCGATTCAGTTAGATTGAGAGCTACCTTTCTCATGTTCAAAGATAAAAATATGCACTTCGCGCAATAAACAATATGCACATGGAAAATTTATGTTATTTTTCAATAGACAAAATTTTTATCATAGCCAATTCTTAAATATTATTGTATATATGTCATAGGTGTGTGGGGTATTCTTTTGTTAGTTATGTTTACAGTTGCACTATGTTTAGATTGTCACATGCTCCAAAGCTATCTACATATACCTGTAACAGTGGACAGGTTGAAGAATTTGGAAATGTCATTTTTTATTACATTTGGCTATTTGTAGTTTCTATTTAAACAATGTATTTTTGACACACCCATGTTTTGTGATATTGCATGCTCAAGATGTTTTGATTATAAGTGATTTTGTATTGCTGAGGTCAGGCTGTTTACATTCACGATAAAAGTTTTTATCAGAGTGAATATCAATTGGTCAAATATCTAATAGGTAAATGGCTGAATTTTCTCACCTTTACAAAGGACATTAAAAAACAAATACATGTACATTCAAAAATGGTTATACTTGATGTGACAAATTTAAATATATACTAAAATATTTTTTAAAGCTCACTCAGTTGTAAATTCTACAGAGAAATGTAATAAAACAATTATGTCGGCTTGATGCATGCAATATCATGTTTTATGGATCAGATAAAAGAGATATTGACCTCAGCCATGGGTCTCGGGCTGTATCTCTTTTATGTGTTCCATAAAAAATGGTATAGCATGCACTGAGCTGCCATAATTGTATAGAATCATCTAATCATGTATTGATATGACAAACACATCACTAATTATCATTCTGAGTCCTTAATGTTTGAGAGTTATCATTTGATTTGCCATTTTCATATTATAAAGTTCTACTTAACCAAAGGTTCTAGATACCGTATATAACAGCATGTTATTTTGATGGTGTAAAATTTGGCGGTTTAAGGCAAAAAGGTAAACAAAAAATTTTGCTGATTCTGATTTGGGAGGTACTAAGTGATGCACTAAATACTTAAATTCAGACTATTTAAAGTTTTTTGCATTATTTTGGTTTTTTTTAGACAGACCACTATAACATGACGAAATAAGCACTCAGTAAAAATTATGGCAGTACATGTATCAATATGTTTTCTTTACAGGTTGTTGGAATATTTGCTGGCTTTGGCGTATTATTACTCGTAGCATCCCCTTTCTTACTATTAGCCGCACCATGTATTCTCTGTTGCAAGTGTAAAGTATGTAAATGTTGTGAAGAAGAGGATGAAGTTTTGCCAACGTGACCCTTGAAGGGAAGAAATGGAGTAGTTTCAGTCTCATATCATTTCACTGTTGTGAAAAAGAGAGAATAATAACCTAACTGTGATAACTGAATAATTTTTGAAAGTCAATTTGTTTGAATATTTCAGGCTAGTCAAGATACCATAATCTTCACTTAAATTCACAGTGTACTGATTTTTGCTATTATTGAGGTGGATAAAAAGTAGTACCTGCCATATAGATTTTTAACACTGAGGAGTGCTTATTGTTTTTCAATGCACAAAAATTGATATTCACCAAAATGGTCACTTGACAAAATCTGGGAAAATTAGCCAACATTAAAATTTATATGCTTGTATCTGAGCCATCCTGAATCAAAGTGATGATGATGTTATTAAATCATAAATATGTATTTATTACTTCCATACAGTAATTTTTCTATATTAAGTAATATTTAGAGCTAAAGTAAGGCTGTTTTCCAGTGCAAAATTATGATTATTTTCACAAATCCTGCTATTGATTTTTTTCCAATATGACATATCAAGTCAGGGCTCACCAAATAATTTTCTATTTAAATCCAAAATTCACTTTTCTGTCATTTCTCATCTTTTGTTAAGATAGATGTCAATTTTGAGACTCATGAAACCATTGTATGATGAAACATTGATATAATTGTCCTTCAAATTTCCCAGTTTTTTATACAACTCGAATTATTCCCAAAAATTAAAAGGCACAGGCACCTTTTCAAAACAGACGAAGATCACTGCCACAGGTTATCATTACCAAAGAAAGCTTACTTTTGATTTAGTTTTATAGTGAAATTTTCAACAAATGTATTCTCTAATACTTGGCAGTATTGATAGGAGCAAGTAGTATATTCCTTATTTTGCACTGTTATCCATGAAGGTACTATAATCTTAATTATTTATCCTCTGCTTTGTGGCTGTTTAACTTGTGACTGAATTTACAATCATGAATTTGCAAATTCTACTGCAGATTTGCAATATATATTGCAAGCCAAAAAAATTACACATAAATTATTATGTTTTAAAAAGGTCTATTGGTATCACTTCCTAATTTTGGATGCTATAGCTGTTGTATTTTTTCAGAGTGTGCTCATTATTGGACAGAGTCGTGGAAATAACATGTAATTACTACAACAGATAAATACAGTGAAACCTGCCCATACCAAACTTTATTTGTCTGATTTTGCCAGTTGTTTGATTAACCTTGGTTCAAAATGCATTTAAACTAATACGAAAGAACTTCATAAAGTATCTGGTTTAGAAAAGGGTTAGTTTTATTCTGGCTTTGGTTTAGACATGTTTCTTTGTAATAAAAGTATGTAATAGTTATAATGTTTTACCTCTATGTTGTGTCAGTCTTCCTGGTATCATGCTTGCTATTATTAATTTAAAGTGTGTAATAAAACTACCAGATTGCCAAAGGGAACTGTTAGATTTGCAGCCGGCTGGTCAGTTTGTTACACATGCATTTGCCAGGCTGTATGCTTGCAGCTTATTTCTTTATTTTTAATTTTATCTTTCTTTATTGGTCAAAGATTTAGTTTACATTTGTTCCACTTCATTGATTATCAACATTATCACAGGCCACATAGTTTAAATCAATTTTGTTCAATGAATTATTCCTATATTTTAGGGTTAAAATATCAAAACACAGGTCTATTCAGTAGTCATTCAGTTACATTTCTGTTCATATTTTAATGAATACTTACATTGATATGTATTCATGCCTCTTCTTTGGTGAAAAGATAAGTTTTAGTTATTAGCGTTGTTTTTGCTTCCTAGATCTAACAGTAGCTGATCCCGTTCATAGTCTTAATGCCCAGACTAGAGAATCTCCAGATAACCTAGCTTTACATATACTTATATAATATAATTTATGGTATTTTTGAAAATTAATGTAATCAGGGATGTGTGAAATTTAAAGTAAAACTATAAAATGTTGTCTATTAGTGCTATATTTGCTTATATTGTTGTATTGTTGTGTAATTAATTTTCAATCTTGGTTGTTGCTAAATTGGATGTGATAGTGCTACAACAATGCATCCTATTAAACATTGTGCTGTTTTTTATTTATGGTTTAAAATTTTTTACAGGTAATAACTATTTTGTTTAATTGTAGATTTTTTTTAAAGACAACACATTTTGTTCATTTAGTCAAGATCATTTATAAATACATGTACTAATATTTTGATTGACATCTGTGATAATGTTAGGTTTAAGAAATCTTCTTTTCTTCATTCTTTTTTAAAAATATATGTATCTTACTTCAAGGGTTGATACTTGTATATTTGACCTTTCTATGTTTGTATCTTACTTCAAGGGTTGATACATGTATATTTGACCTTTCTATGTATGTATCTTACTTCAAGGGTTGATACATGTATATTTGACCTTTCTATGTTTGTATCTTACTTCAAGGGTTGATACATGTATATTTGACCTTTCTATGTATGTATCTTACTTCAAGGTTTGATACATGTATATTTGACCTTTCTATGTATGTATCTTACTTCAAGGGTTGATACATGTATATTTGACCTTTTTATGTATGTTGGATTATATAGAAATTGCTTGTATTATTGTGATCATGGTATCGTAAAGTGAGTAATTATCGTGGATGCCAAATTTCATGAGTTGTTATGTGTAAAGGACAAATTTCCATGATGGTAGATACAATCTGTGAGAGATAACTGTAAAATATCTAAACTTAAATGTGGCTAGATTTTATTGTTGGGATTCCCCAATGTTCACGAATAAAACCAAAATTAGAATGATGCAAAAATTTGCCTCTATACAGTATGTTTCAACAATGTGGTTTTTATTTCATATTGTTTATTGTCTTTAAAAAAACTAGCTTTTAGAATAATGGTCACAATCACTCATATATAAACTATTCCTGCATTTTCAACTTCAGAAATTATTCCCTTTAGTCACATAGGAAAATTTAATTTTTTTTTGGATGAGGTTTTGGATCTGACAACTCTCCTTTCCACTTCCTGTTCTGATGACCTTTCTTCATCCAATCAATGTTCAGCTTTCATGATCATGGCAGCATTATTTGAAGGGAAAAACCTTGATGAACTTGAAAAGGTCATTGAACAGAAAGTAGAATGTGGTGTTGTTAGATCCTACATGCAGTTTCTGAATGGAACAATTACTGGTAGTAGGTCTAATTTTAATTAGATTCAATTAAAATTTTTACTACAGTTCGATACATTTATATGAAGTAGCATGAAATGATATCCCTATGCTTTGATCAAATGTATTTGCATTTTATTTCATTTCATTGTTGCTTGCATTTAAGTTGGAAAAAAGAAATATTGATCTTTTGTAAAAACATATAGTAAAAAATGATAACTTTTGGTTTCTGTATTATGAAGGTCGTGCAATAAATAATTTATGGATTATAAAGTTTCTGATTTTTATGACTAAATGCATTTTTAGTGAAAGCAGGTTCCTGTTGACAACTGGTAGTGCAAGTATTGATTATATTTTTGCATCATATTTTACTAAAGACTTCAGAATTTCTTAGTCCTCAAAAATGGTATTGGTTCTTAAAGAGGGGGGACATTTTTTTTTAGTAGTTTTTTTTCCAATTTTCTTCACAAATATTTTTAAGTGGAAGATTCTAATTTTTTTCATTGACATAGTGAGAGCCCTCCTAATATGGGAGGGTTAACAGATTTGCTTGCAGTTTATTTGGAATTTCTATATGGTTTTTATTGGTACAGCTGTCTTTTACAATGTAGTGATATTACCATTTGTAAGGAAAGTTTAAATCTCTAAAGGAATACTTGACATTTTCTTGTATATTTGTCATTTTTAAAATGGAAGAAATTATGATTTTTGAGAGAGGGTTTTATGTGTGAAAAAAATAGATATGTAACTTAGTGAGCCAAAATGTATTTTGCTGTACCTTCCTCTTTGTAGATCCATGGTTGAAACTAAACAACAAACATATCAAGTATCCATTTGCCATATTATAATGTGTTCACTATGTAATCTTTGAATGTGTAGCTGTCTTAACATTATGAAAAAAATTATGAGGGGGCTTTGGATTTTATCTTGAGTTAGAAAAAAATTGTCATACAAGTGCGAAAATATTAATTTTTTTTTTTGAAAATCTAAATTGTTAAGTAATTGTGGAAATATTGAACCATATTTTTTTTCTGTGCATGGCCAAGTAAAAAAAAAAAAGGTTTTTTTTTTTGTTTTTTTTTGTTGCTCAAAATTGGATTGTTAAATAATCCCAGACCCACCCTTCAGTATTAAAAGGGTCAGTGCCTTACTGTGACATAATTTCTTTTGTTAACCAATCTTTCTCAAGGTATGTGTGGTTCTGTACTTCAGTTGACTCACAAAGAAAAAAATGCTTTGAAGGATGATTAATTTTTTGTTGGTGATTTACCTTTACTATTACATTTGTGTAGTAATGAATTGAAATTTTTTTAGGCAGTCATTCATAACATGAAAATATGCATCAACAGATGTGACATATATTGGTAATTTTTTGATAACTTCTTTTGGTCAAGTCTTAAAATATGTGTATTAGCGAGGGCCGCGAAGCAGTATGAGCTCTACGGATATTATGTGTACTTTCTAAATTTCCATTAAGGTTCCCCAACATACTTACAAAAAAAAGTCATGTCCCGGAAGTAACAAAAAGTGGCTGTCCTTACAAAGAAAATTCATCATTTCCTTCAATCAAACAAATAAAAAAATATAGATTAAGATTGCACTTCAGTAAAAATACATTCGTCTTTTATGATAGTTTTCAAGTCTTTTTCTATTTTTTTTAACTTATTTAAAGAAGTGAATGTTATGTTTTTAAAAACTTCAGGAAACATGTGAATGTACGTACGTGTATTTCTCCTGTTGCTGTTGTCAAGAACCTAACCCGCCCTGGAAAAAATTATAACTCCAATTGTACTATCAAAATTGAAGCATAGCTTTTCTAAGATAGGAAAGGCAATCATTTTCTTCTTTGGAATTTGCAGCTGTTGTCTGAATTTTGTTTACGTCACATGATATGTGTAAAATATTCCCACCATCTGTGGCGAACTGTAATATATCCGGTATCTGATTTTCAAATAGAAATATAGATTTTTCTAGCTGCTTATATATAAATAAAAATATTGCACTTGCGAAGCAATAATTTTCATCCGGGATGACACCCCCAACCCCCCCAATGAAACTAATGAAACTGACATTAGTGACTTTTTGATCAAATATTTCTTCCTTTTTTGCTTAAGAATTAATTTTTTTTTTTAAATGGTTTGGCAATAACAAATTTGAGGAATATTTTACATACATGTATAAGACACTCCATAGCAATACAATTTTGCAAAATTGCAAACAAAATATGCCTTCAATTATAAGTACCTTCCTAGTATTTCTGTGTGAGCTCTGGGGAAGAGGAATTATTTTGATTCTGTACATTTTAATGATCAGATTTTAAGAAATTGAAATCTTTTTGTTGTTTGTTTTTTTATACGAGAATAGACACTTGAAGCTAACTGTTCACTGCAGTGTAAATTATGTATTACCGGTATAACAAGTACCTCAATCATTCCATAATGAAAAATTGTGTGTTATGTAATTGTAACCTATAATATAATGAAATACCTTCATTCAATTGGATATATCCACCATTTATAGAATTATACCTTTGTATTCACATTTAAAAGTTAACCATTTTTTATATGCAGTATGTGAAGCATCAATTTCATCATTTCTAACAGAAAAATCACTTTAGGGGAAAGTCTTCTAATTTTAATTTGCCCAATCTAAAAGTATTTTCATGTATGTTGCTTTTCCAATATTGCTTCTATTGTTTGTTCACTCTATAATCATGCATATTTGTTCCATGTGACAGTGGAAATATTAACATTTTTTAAGATAGAAAAAATACTCAACAGAGAAGCTTGATTTTTTAATTTCTTTCTAAGAATATCGAAAATTTTGTCTTTATATAAATCATGATTGATTTAAAGAAAGCTATTAAAATTCACATGTTGGAATTGACAATAATAATAATAATAATTATTATTATTATTATTCGTAAGTACTAGCGAATAATTAATATATTGTAAAATATTATTTATAAATAGAATCTTTTTTGTGTACTTTTTTTTGTAAAGTCACCTTCTTTTTTGGTAAATTTCTCATTTGATTTATATTCTCATACTTTTTACTATACATACCCATCTAGTCACTGAGATATTGTTATTTTGTAGATGTCTGTGATATTGTTTAATGAATATTTGCTTTGAAGTACCAGTCTTTGTAGAAATCAGGCAGAATATTATCTGAAATATCTACAACTCCATCAACTTTTTATTTATTTCTCAATAGATTTGTTACAGTGGAGAATATTGTTATACTTTTTCATGAATCAATGGTTTTATATGCCCTGCAACGTTCAGTTTGACCCCTGTCCATCCGTTCGTCATGTTCAAGGTATATTATAGATATTCCGCTTGACTCCTTCTACTTTATTTAGGGTATGAAGTTGATACTTTGCAGAATTATCGTATATGGATTGAAGATGTGCGTAGTATCAGGGTTTTCATTTCTATCAATATTTGACATTTTCATGGATAGTTGGACTTAGTCATTTTGTCACCATTTTGAGCTAATAGGGTACGTGTCTATTCCAGATAACTCCTCCTACAGTATTTAGGTTAGGAAGTTGAAACTTTTCAGAATGATTACCACTATATATGAATTGAAGATGTGTATATTATTATGGTTTTGATTTCTTTCTATATTTGACATCTGCATGAATAGTTGGTCTAATCACAAATTTGTCACCTTCCTAAAAAGTATAAATTGACTTTTATATATGTCAGAAAATTCATGCAGAGGCATCAAATGTGTCTCTCAGACACCACAATCTTCTCGTAAATGAATTTTGACAACCAAACATTATGCGGTAGTGTGTTAAATTGAGTGTTGTGGCATCCCTTTGTCTAGTTTTGTATTGTGTAAGGAATAAACAAAGATGGGCAGCTAACCTGGTAAATTTATTGTTATTTTTTTTTATCTTCATACCTGTATTTCAACTTTTTCTGTTTTTCCTTTTGCACTTGCAGAACCAGGGGTGGGGGGTTGAAATATTTTAACCTTGGTTGGTGGTATTTCTGATATTTTACACAATTGGATGCATGGCAAATATGAAATTAATTCTCCTGGGTGTGCCCCTTATGAATTACAGCGTTCCAACCCCTCAAAGAAATGTTACATTGGCCTGCCTTGTGATTATAAGATTATTTTTTTTTGTTCAAACTAGAAAGGCTGAGTTGTTCTAATGAAATATTTGAGTGGAAAATGTCTTACTTTTAAATTTGTTTCATCATATTTCAGTTGTGCCTGGTTTTTTTAAATGCTGATACTTAGATTATTTATTTGTTGTGAGTTACTCAAATGCTTATAATATTAAGTTTATGCCATACTATGCTTGTGAGCAAATAAAACATGAAAAATATATTTGTTACTTCTTTCCAGTCTTTAGTTGGGGTTTTAGGCCAAGGTACACCCACCCAAATTCTGACATTGGGTAAAAGTGTTCATTATGATAAGATCTATTTGTGGTCAAATTTTAGTTTAATGTCTTAAGCCATGTTGGAGTCATTGCCTTTTTCGACATTTTTTCGCTTTTTAATGTTTTTCTTTCAAAAATCTTCTCCTCTGACACTATTTGACCTAATAGAACTAAACTTGCTTTGAATGTTCCTTTAGATATTCTGCATCAAAATAATGCTGGGATTTTTGACCTGTCAAAAAATATGGCCACTGTTATTAAAAATAGAAATATAGAGGTCAGACTGAAGCAGTGTTAGAAACTTTGTCAACAAAGACCAACATAATTTTATGTAGACTGCATTGTAGATTTCAAAGGAAATTTAGCCAATTTCATCATAGACCGGCTTGATTTTACATAGACTCAGTCCATAGGTCTACTGCTAATTTCTTTCACTTTACTGAAGTTTTTGACATATATCTTCAAAATGTTAGGTTTTAATAGCAAAGTTCTGTTCTAGGTAAAAGTGCTCAGCATAATGAGATCTGTCTTTGGTCAAATTTTTTAGTAAATCTGTTGGATTTGTTGCCCTTTATTTCGCTATTTTAATTGTTATTTCCTTCACAACTTCTCCTTTGACACTACTGGACATTGACATGATTGTTCCTTGGGCTTGAGCGTAACAAATTTTTATCCAAGAAAAAATATGGCTGCTTGAACAAAATTGAATTGTGCTTATCTAACCATGTCAATTATCAGTTTTGGAGTTTTAGAATTTCAAATTTTGTGGTTTATTGTGTCCAAAATGAACTGCAAGTCCCAATAAACTAGTATTGGGTCCAGACAAGCCCCAAGCAGTCCTTCAAGTGGGTTTTGGTTAAAAATAGGGCTTTTATTGGGCTTAATTTCAAGAACAATTGGGTTTTAAGGGCAAATCTTCTAAATTTTTCCTGAATTTTATTTGTCGTAAACTGTTGAACAAACTTTGACAAACGTGATGACTTTTCATTGAGAACTTTCCTTTCAACTGTGGCAACATCCCTTTTGCACCTGCATATGGAGTTTTCATGTCACAATTCATACCTTATGCCAGAGCTTGCCTGTAACTATGCAGACTTTTTGCATCGTAATTAGGCTTCTGGAACAGGGTTATGTTGTTGCAAGATTGACAGAAGATTTATGGTCTTCATCATGAACTCATGGATTGTTACGATGTATCATACTGCACCATGAAAACTGATTTGTTCAACATGTCAGTTTTCCTTTCCTCTTCAGGACTCGACTTTTTTTAGCAACTCAGCAGAGGACGCTTACCCTTCCATTGCACCTGATCCATGCTCCATTTTTAGTGGTCTGAGTTGCTCATTTACTTTTGTTAGTTTGTATTACTTTAGTTACTTTATTCTTTGTGTTTGTTTTGACTTTGTCCCTGAATTACATTCTTTGATTTCCACTAGAATCTTGGTTCCCTTGATTACTCTTTTATACTGTAGATACACATACCTATTCATAGCATTATAATGAAAACTCTCAGCCAATAACATCAAATCAATCATGCATACTTAAATCAGATCTTGTGACTGTACTACACGACTGGGAACCAAAGGCAGCTTTGGAAAATCTTGAAATCTTCAAAAACCACAGATCTGCAAACTGACCAAGCTGTCCTGGTACCAAATTGTTTTTGAGAATAACTTTAAAAAATTTCAACCAATGAACTTCAATTCATAGGGAAAAGGCCATTTTAAACTAAAATAAGGTGATTATAGGGCATTGCAAAAAAAGGACCTTAAAAGAAATATAGGGCCAATTGAAGGCCAAAGTGAACAGAGTTCAACCTGCTGAGCACTTCATCACTAAATTGACAGAAAGTAATGTATGAACATTACAAGTTGTGATTATTTGATGAACACTATACCATCCATATTGGTAAGGGTACAGAGCCCCCAACTAAAACCATCACTTCATGACCCCCCCCCATTTGTAAGTTGGGGTACAAGTTGTTAATGCTCATGTTTATTCAAAATTTTTGACAAGTCTAAAATAACATTAAAACACACATTTGTATTTGTATCCAACTAATGACCACCATATTATGAAGTTTCTGAATGCTTGATATCATATGGAAACCTTTGCCCCAAGGGGACCCAAAACTGAAAACAGACCACTTGCAGCCCACATTTTTATCATTTGTTACACCCCTGGATCAGCATTTTGTTTCACCATATCAGTTTTTACTCAGAGAATTTTTCAGTATCACTTTAAACAGAAATTAACTTTGCATACTTCAGTTTTAGCTGTTACCTTGTTTGATGAATTTAATACCTGGTAAGAACGAGAATTTTACAAGAAATATGTTCAGTTTCAATCACCTGGTAATAAGAATTGAAGATAAAGACAGATTAAGTCATTCATATATTTTTATTACAAAATACTTAAATAAAACACTATGTATAAGAGACACATTTAAGACACAACAGCACACATTCATTTAACACTACATCCATACAGCTATCTTACACACAAATGATGTGATGCACTATAAAATTGCACATATTAAACTGAGAGGCAAATTCCAGAAGTTCTAGAAAATCATGTTTAAAATCAAATGCACGAAAACAAAGAATAATTAAAATTCTTAGGTAAAAACTTAAAAGTGGCACGAAATTGTTCAATGAAAATATCTCATACTAACTCAATTGATAAAAGAAATGTAATAAAAAATAAAACTGGATGTAAAAAAATTGACGACTTATCATAAATTTGCAACAGGATATTAATAACAAACTTGTGATAAAATCAGCTATAACCAAAAATATAGTAAGAATAAACCTCCAACAGTTAATAAACAAACTGAGATCACTTGAAAGCAATTAAAAATCAGCATCCAATGTAAATGCATGACTATTTTCACTTCCTCCAGACATAACACCCATCTTCTGGTATTCCCCTACTCTTTTTTCAAAAAAGTTCGTTTTTCCTTCCAATGAGATCTGTTCCATGAAGTCAAAGGGATTTTCTACATTGTAAACCTGAAGAAGAAAAAAACATAATTACAATTGAATAGCTTCCCATTGATCATGCTGGTGTTGTAAAATGTAGTTTTTTAAACAAGTAATCGAAAAAAGAACAGATATGGTGAAATGCAACAAATGTACCAGGGTATACCCTAAATACAAAAATAGCCTACATCAATAATGTCCTTTTTTTCATAAAGTTTGATGACACTTTGATGTAAATTACAGGGATCAAATTTTACTGGAAATACTCGCCAAGTGCGAGTAGAATTTCAATTTAGCGAGTTGATGCTACATCATGCCAGCAAATTTTAGCGAGTGTTTTTTTTATTGCCAAGTTTCACTTTCAAGGAACTGGATCATTAGAACACTTGATACGACGGTTATTTATCCTGCCTTAAAGTGTTCTATTAACCGGGCTAATAAACAAGAGAATTAAACGGCCTTGAAAAGTCAATAAGTCGATAAATTACAGCATACAGACCCATCGAAATTTTTAAGCACATCCGACATTCGGTCAGACACAAGGTGATGACTTGTCTGACCAAACGACAATTTGTCTGACCGAAAAAACTCTGAACAATTTATCGACGCGCTAACATTTTTGATGGGGGGTGGGAATCTCCAAGTACATTTTATTATCAAGCTGATTTTAAAACTACTGGGTATGGGCTCTTGAATTTGTTAATTTGTCACCATTATTCATTTTGGCTAGAGTGTATCTGATGAGTCTTCATAAACGAAACATGTGTACTTTGTTTTGAGTTCTTTGTATTATATATTGTTGATTTTTTAAATTTGAAATAAAGTATTGTTATTAAATTATAAAATCTATTCTCAATCTCTGGCACAAAACATAATCATTTCAAAATTCAACATTTCATCTTGATAGTCAAAACATTCACTGTCTTCATAATCATCATCATTGTCTTTGTCACAAAGGCTCTCCACAATGTTAAGTGTTGAGTTAACTTGTACATTATCAAAAAAATCGGAAATCAGTCTTCCTGTCTAATTGAAATTCGACCCATAAATAAGTTCGACCCAACAAAATTTCAAATGAAAATTTGTTTTATCAGATGTTCAATTATTAATCTTTATCAATTTCGATGTAAAAGAAATATACTTTATTATTTTTTTCATTATTATTTTGACAATATAATGACCGCATGTTTCACATGTAAACGAGTAGCGAGACAACAGAAGGGACGATATATCAAAGGACGAAATGACGTGTAGCGAATGAACCGGAAGTTACATATTATTGTTTACAATCAAATTGATTGACTATCTCGCTAGACTGTAGACTAATTCACGTAATTATTAAAACGTTCTTGTTTTATTATTCACAAAAACCACTTCAGTTTTGAGAAAATCTTTTTTAACGTAAGAAAAAAACATCGGACACCCGGGCCGACAAGCAACGTGTATTTACCAGACCCGGGACAATTTTACCGGACAGGTCCGACGGTCCGGCAGGTTTCGATGGGTCTGAGCATAAGTCGATAAATTACAGCCTTTTTTAATAACTAACAGAAACTCTCAGAAGTAGGATTAGATCATGCAGATAGTGGCACCACAAGCCACCCCGATAATAACATTGTTATTAATCAAGCTGTTACTGCTTCTTTAAGGACCGTTAGGAAATGGGGGAAGGGGGGGGAAGAAATTTCAAATCATTTAATGAGAATTGACACGAGTGGGAAGGCACTGGACAGTTTAGAGTCATGGCCATTTGTTACACACTGATGGTATAATGGACAGAAATCAAAGAGGCCAAATACTGTCCCTTATGGCCCTTACCAATAGTTGCTTGTTCAAGTCGTTGTATTTTGTATTTGTTTAATATTACTACATATTAAAAAATTTTGCAAATGACAATTTATTTTAGCAAGTAGAAAAAATTAGCATTTGCTTTTTTTTTTAGCAAGTGGTAAAAAATGGGAAAATCAATCCCTGAATTACTGTGCACTTCATATTTTTGCAGAAAAATTTTTTATTTCATTGTATTAACTATTAGAGAAGTTAAACATACATTGTAGATAGTAACTAACCACCAGAAACCAAAAAAAAAAAATCACATTTTTACCTTTTCACAGTGCAATTCAACAAGAAGTCTATCAGCTACAAATTCAATGTATTGTTTCATCAGAGTACAGTTCATTCCTATTAAATTGCATGGTAACGCTTCTGTCAAAAATTCCTGTTCTATTTGGACGGCATCTTTGATGATTTCATACACTCTCTCCTGTGTTGGCTTGTTGATTAAGTGGTTGTACATCAGACAAGCAAAATCACAGTGAAGACCCTGAATATTAAAATAAGTATTTGAAATATGGAAGAGTCATTATCTTACAGCATTACACAAAGAAGGTGATACACAGGTATTTATGCGAGACAAAATAATTCAACAAGCATTTTCTTTTTCACAACCAGTCCTCATTTTAAGAGAAGATAATGAAGCACAAATTTAGAAGTAAATTAATCATTTCAAATAGAGAGATTAAATATAATTTAAATAACACTCTGCAATGTTACAATTGGTTTTTTTTGGAGTGGGTGGGGTAAAAACACCTTAAAATAACCGAAACTTTAGTGTAAATAGTCCAATCGTACTGGAATTTAACTTGATTTACATGAAATTTGAACAGATCCTTCAATATCTTGTAATCAGCTGGAATCCACTTAGAACGGACTGACATGCAACTTTTCAGAGGCTATCACATAATACCTTTCCACGTGTAGCAGGGTTTTAAAAGGTAAAGTAACAGTATAATACAGTCTTAAGCAGAAGAAAATTAAATTTAGATATAAGGTCTGGTTCTAACAGCCACATACCTCATCTCTGCTGATAAGTTCATTGCTGAATGTCAGTCCTGGCATAATTCCTCTTTTCTTTAACCAAAAGATGGCAGCAAAGCTACCTGAGAAAAAGATGCCTTCCACGGCAGCAAAAGCAACCACCCTTTCAGCATATGATGCACTCTGTTCATTGATCCATTTGATTGCCCAGTCAGCCTTCTTCTTTACACATGGCATAGTTTCAATGGCATTAAACAGGTAATCTCTGCAAACAACAAGTTTTAGCAATTAATTTTTGGACAGTGGTCACAACTTGTTGAATGAATGCTTTACAAAAATGGGCATTGTTTAATCTGCAGATATGGAGAATAAAACAGAACGTTACAAAAATGTAGGTTATGGTGCAAAGACCACTTCACTGCATGTACCTTTTATTCAAGAGAATCGTGATGCATTTACTACGATTCTCAAGTCAAGTTATTCAAATTTATGGTTTTAAAAATTAAATAGGCTGATACAATTATTAACAAATTATGTATGAAATCATCACCATAATAGCTTGCAAAAACTTGTAAACACTAAAAATTTCATTAGAAGTTCAGTTGTCTTTTCTTACCTTTCCTTTGGATCTTTAATGTATGTGTCGATGAGTAAACTGTACATTTCAGAATGAATGTTCTCCATTGCAATTTGGAAACCATAGAAACACCTGGCTTCTGTAGCTTGAACTTCCTTACTGAATCTTTCAACCTGAAAAAGAGTTGAATTTGATCATTCCAGTTTTATTTGAATATAATAATTTATCCGAGTAATCCAATTATCATATTATTTACTTCAGAATCACTTTGTGAATCTACAAATGTATAACATAGCAATGTGAAACAAAATTACAGTACACTGTAATTTACCAGTAATAATCACTGAACAGGTGTGTAATACCATTCCAAATGTGAACATTTTAAATCAACATACCAGATTTTCATTTACAATGCCATCACTGGCTGCAAAGAATGCTAGCACATGTGAAATGAAATGTCTCTCTTCATCTTTAAGGGCTTCCCAATGCACTAAATCTTTCGACAGATCAACCTCTTCAGCAGTCCAGAAAGAAGCCTCTGCCTTCTTGTACATTTGCCAAATATCATGATACTCAATGGGGAAGACAACAAATCGTCTTGGGTTATCCTTCAACAATGGCTCTTCTTCCTCACGTTTCTTCAGAATATTAGGCTTCATTGGTTTGACAATCTGTAGAAAAATGAGGTCATTAGTAACTGACCATAAATAATGCATACAATTTCCTTGTGATCACATTGTTTCTCAACGAAAGTAATTTTAGCAATTTGACTTAGTTTGTTAAAATTAGAAAAGAATCAGTTTTAGTTGACTGTTATTAGAAAGTAATTCTAAAAAAAAAGATGCTCACCTCATTTTGTTGACTGTTAAGAATGTTCTGGAATAAAAACGGAAAATTTTATAACAATGTGATGATAATGGAGTTAAGTTCTTTGTAATGCATTAAAACACAGGCAGCAACAATTAAATTAAAGTGTGCTTCATGTCCTGATTACCTTAGCTTCTTCATTTTAACTACAGTATATACTGTACATACAATTCAAATTTACTTCAAGTACAAAACTTTCCCAAAATCAAAAAAAAAGCAAAAGTATAGACAGTTCAAAGTATCTTTTCTGATACAACAAATATAAGAGTTTGTATAACACAATTAATATGGAGCAAATTTATATAGTCATGTATGCACCAAATAACACGAAGGAGTAGCAGTTCAAACAAAGCAATTGTTACTTGTACCTGCTTTTGGCTGTCTCCCAATACTTTTGGTTTTCTATTTGAATGGCTGTTTGCTGGTACCTGAAATGTTTAGAATGTAAGTATGAAACCAATTATAATATATAAGCTCACTCAATTTCGAGTGTAATGGTGAGGTAGACCGATTATCATCACACCATGGCAAAAGACCTTGCACTGGTGCAGTTAATATGAAACACTATCTTTAAATCGTTTTAATACTAATTTTTGATCTATTACCATTTAAATTCTACTATGCTACAATACAACACCTATACCTATTCCGAAAATTAATACCCTGGACATCTACGAAAAACAGGCGGGATTTCGTAAGCACGAAATCCCGCCTGTTAATACCATTTCACCCTAATGTACACTGCACAACGCAAAATCGTGTGCATAATCTTTCAGTTTAAAAATATAAAGTAAATAATTGCATTGCGTTTTTCATCAACCGCTTTTCTTGGGCAGAAAATGTTGAGAATTATCAAAAACGTCTGCTGAAGCTTACCTCGTTTTCGTCGTTTATCTTCACTTGTTTCATCTTCTCCTGTAATTTTCTTGGTGACTGAACGGACAACATACTAGCAATTAGTAATGAATTTAAATGTAGATAAAACTGTATAAAAATTTCGTTAAATGTCCTTTGTCCTTCGTCCCAGTCCCACACAGCCAAACAATAATGAAGTTTTCCGCGAAAATTGTTCATAAACTGGCGGTGAAATATTTTACCCAATGAAAATGAAGCAGATCGTTCCATTTCATTTGAGGGGTGTGGCCCGAAATCTTACATTTACGTAACTGGAATTTTTTCATTACATAATTTTAAATTAACTCAATTTGTAGTAGGCAATAATTGTTTATGTAATGATATCAATGGATGTTTTTTTATTTTTGTTTCGCAGATCTAAATTTTGTTTTTATGTTTCTAAATTTAAAAATTGCAATATTTTCCCCATTATATATTTGTCAGCCCCTAGCAACATGAAATATAGATCACTACGCTGAATTTCCTTTTTTATATAATTTGATCTCTTAATGGATATAATTTGGTCACCGAAAACGCTTTACATATAAAGAATTGTTTAAAACTTTAAAAATTATGTCGTTGTTGCGTTCAGTGTCATCTTTTTTGTTTAATAACTATATTTTTACTTGGCGGAATTGTTTCCTATTTGTTGCAACATTGTTTATTATTGTTTAAACATGGCTGCCGCCGATAGTATTCGAGTTATTGATGATGACTATGTAAAGAGGGTCCATAGTAGAAACCCTTCTGGCCATTTACACAAAGGTACCAAAAAGAAATCAATCATTTAAAACAAAGAGACAAAATAACGATAGATATACAGCCCTGTCATGTTGAAATAGACACTCACTGAACTTATTTCTCTGTTTGAATGTGCCCTCTCGACTCAACTATAATTATTGAATGATACATGCAGCATTATTTGCTTGAAGTTCCCAATAACATATCCAAGATTTTAGCTTTAATGTCAAATTAAAATAAAAAAAAAATAAACCCTTTGCACATCACTAAATATACAAGACATTTAGACAATACTGTAAGTCTATACTAGCTTATTCCATAGTCTTGTAAGTTCTCAGAACTACCTCCTCAACAATCTTTTGATGGAGGGAGAACACTAACTTTAAATTTGTAATACAATTTATCTTCAAATTAAAGAAGGCCTGATGCTCACTTTCAGTGTAGGATGAGTCACACTAGTGACTAAAACTGAAAATTACTCTTTCTCTTCCATGTGTGTGTGTCACACATGAGGTATATTTTGTAGAGTGATAACTGGTTGGCTTTGATTCAGAATGAAATATCTGAATGGGGTGAAATGCCTATCTGCAAGCTGTCATTTCTTTACAGAGCTCTAGCACAATAAAAATAAGACAGTGTATTGGACTCAAATACAAAGAAATATTTTTTTGATACATGTAGATAAACAATTCTTGACCTAAACTACATGAAATGTCTGCAGCTGTATGTAATAACTTTCAATCAAAGGAAAAATCAGTACCAAAGTAACGAAGAAAAATGAAAATTTATCACTTTCTGCAATGATTCACTGAAGAGATAGTACATGTATTTATATTTAGTGCGAACTAAAATAGGTGAAGACACATGTCTATAAGGATACAGCTCACGTATGAAAAATTGTGGATTAATGATTCTCTTAAAAGGCCAGTGTTAAAGTGCCCACCTGTAGTGTAGCAAGTTAATAAATTTGATTTATTTTGCTAAAGGTTCGCAATTTAGGTCGTTCTGTCTGACTCCAACTTTACCTTTATCTTAATCACTGAGTGCATGTGTGAAGTGTATGTAACATAATGACGTATTGGTTATCAGTAGTTACTAAACCATGCAGTGAATCAGATGGCTTTTGTCTCACTTAAATATTACGGTCCCCACTATTTTACACTACCGGGAAGATTTCAGTTTTCAAAAACATGTTTGCAATATAGTGTTGATACTTTTTAGAACCATAAGCCTGCATGCTTGTTTGAACTTACAGTGTTGATGAACCAATGTTAAATTTGCTGCAACTGTTAATCTCTTTCTTTAAAGATTAATTGATGGATGTTCAACATTATATTATCTAAGTGCACATTAAATTCAAAATGATGGGGTTTCAGCTCATATAGAATTGAAAATTGATCGAAGGTAAACATGTTTCTTTTCATTAAGTTGCTCTGAGTACATGTAATATGTGACTTAAATGTAGTATTAATTGAGTTTTTTTTTTTAAAAAAAGGTCATGGAATTGTTGCTGCCACTGCATCAATACCAAGTAGATATCAAACTATCGTAACAGACAATGCTGATAAAAAAGGCTTTTTGTCACAAGCTAAACGTTTTCGATTTGATGCAGGATTGGTAAGATATATAAAAAAAATCTGCATGCTGCTCTGTCAAATTACATCTGGAGCATTATGCTTTTTTGATTAAATAGAAAGACAAAAATCTTAAAGAATGCTCACAAATGCCATAATGGGGTAAACTAAAAGTTTGATTGTATCCCCATGCAAGAAGTGTGAAAGCTTTTCTTTAGCTTCAATTCTCATTATTTACATATGTCTAACCTTTGATGTTTAATATTGAAAAAAAAAATTACATGGTATACTAATATTCAATAATTTTTTTACCCATTAAATCTTTGAAAAAAGGATTGAATAAAAATTGTTTTGAAATTCTCAAATTTGTGCAATTCCATACATATTTGTCATCTTTTATTAAATGAAATAATAAAGTTTTTAAACTTAAATTCTGC
Source organism: Perna viridis (assembly GCA_037379345.1). Lineage (NCBI taxonomy): Eukaryota > Metazoa > Mollusca > Bivalvia > Mytilida > Mytilidae > Perna > Perna viridis. The sequence continues at coordinate 39,602,037 of CM074511.1, read as the reverse complement.
CTCTTTCATCATCCTTATTTAAATTATTTCTACACTACATATATTGCTTTTAAATAGAGACAAGACAGAAATTAGGCTTGGTTTGCTCACAGTAACTTCATATTTTTTATAGCGAACAACCTTTATTCAAACCAAACAAAATAATCAGTTTACATAAACTACTTTATAAAATATAAAATACCAAACTTTATAAATAAATCAAACTACAAACTGATGAATATACTAAGCAGATCATTACATCCTCAAAGTTACTGTGAGCACCTTGACATACTATAACATTTAGGTTTCTGACTTTAAATACTAATTCCAATACTCACCCTAAATACCTTCATACACTTGTCCGTGCAACAGATGTGCAATCAAATCCAAAACTACTAGCCCAACTAGTTCTTCTAAATATATACTATATAAAAACAGAAAAAAGGGAAAAAAAACATCTACATTTCTTTTATTATATCTATTTTATATTTAGACTGATGCACCAGGACCAGGGAATTATGTCAAACACCACACAATGGATAACAACAGTGCTTCTTTTTCTAAAAAGGGAACTGGTGGTTTTGCTTCTAAGGTATGTATTTAACCATAAAATACAGGTCAAGCGTGCTGTGTTTCACACTATCTGATAATATAAGGATTTCGAGTCCTTCTTTTTACATCCAAAGGTACAAAATCTGCAGTATACTGTTTTTCAAAATTTAAATTTCTAAGTATAAATGTACCAACAAATTAATATTAAAATTGTCTTTGAAGATGTTCGCTGCTCTATTTTAAAATAAAAAAGGAATTTCAGAGGGTTGTGAAATCTTTTAAGATCTTTCATAGTTGAACAAAATAAGAGAAAAAAAAGATGGGTCAGTGTGCTTGTTTTTGAGTTGTAAGGATTTAAAATTTTGGCAAGAAAGGATTTCTCTGGATTTTCCATAGATCATGTCTTAATAGGTTTTATCTATTGAACCATTGAAAAAATAACCAGGATTTCATGAAAATAAAATTCCCAAATAACATTTCAAGGTGTATTTAATGAAATTATGGAAAGAAAAGTTGCAGTCACAGGGCAAAAACAAAATGTTTTTAAATGGATACAACCAGAGGAGTCCGAAAACCTGACAAAAAGGTTTGACAATGACCAGCAAACATCTTTAAAGAATTTGAGACTAGATTCCAATGTATGACATATAAACATGAATAAAGTATATGTGTTTTTCAGAGCAAAAGGGGAATAAAATATTACATAACAGCCGCACCAGGACCAGGGACTTATGGTTTACCAAGTATGCTTGTGGCAAGAAAAGATTTCAACAAGGCAGAAGCTAGTAGTAATTTCCATAAACCTATAGCTCATGCAACAGAGAAAGTGGAAAAGAAGCCAGCACCAAATTCATATGATGTATGTATTATTTTAAAAAAGAACTATTTTAACTTGATATTTCAAGGGGAAAATTTTTTTTTTTTATATTCAAAATTAGTTTTTTGGTACATAGGTCATTTTCATGAAAACTAATGAGGGAGGGAGGAGAATTTTTAATTTTTATTGCTTCCAAAAAGTGTTTGTGAGGTTTTTACATTTTAATTTACAGAACAAAATCAGAGGAATGTGTTTTTTCTTCTTGGTTTATTTACATACATGTATCTATAAAAATCCCACATGATTTTCTACTGTTTTATAAATTCTGCTTTTTCCTATCTGGATTTTACCTTTTTGTTGGTTTTTTTACCACTTCCGTTTTCACTAATTTCCACACTTTTTTGTTGGCTTTGAAGGATCATGTCTGAAAAAGGTAATAAAGCAACCTGGAAGGGGACATCCAAGAATTTGTTTTTAGTTTGCTTAATGAAAACCTCACAAACTTTGTCATTACCTGAAAGTTCTTTTTAAGAAGTCAGTTAACTTGAATCTTGTAATAAACTTTTATACAGGTGTTGAAGTCTAAATTTGGGAAGACTAATAATGTAGCAGCAGAAGCAGCATTTAAATCTCAATCAAAAAGAGAGGCAATTAATGTTGGAAATGTAGCTAAAAACCCAGCTCCTGGTAAGTTGAAAGGTTAGGAAAATCTGAAGGATGTTTCTGTCATTGAAAAGAAAATCAAATTTATTTAAATGAAAGATTGTTATTTAAGGTAATGGTATAGAATTTATAAACTGTGAAAGTATCATCATTTACAGAGTATTAATTATCGTGTGTACTGTTGGTTTTGCAAACCACAAAATTTGGTTTCCAACAAAAATGAAATGTATTTCATTCATTTAAATGATGGAGTTCTTAAACCCATGAACCTGATAATACATGAATTAGTATTTCTTCCTTAAATCAGGGAAGATTGGTACCCATGAATGGAAGTTCTTGCACGGTAGAATATAAATACAAAACGCATAAGTAACAGTTGTTTTCCTTTCTACAATGTATAAAATTTCTCACGAACAAAAACCTTTAATTTTGCATATATTATGATGAATAATTCATACTTCTCTCATTAATTTTCACTACTCACACAAAGTTTTTTACAAAGAATTGTTTTGATTTTTTTTTTAGGTCAATATGATGTCAATGATGCACTACTCCACGACAGTGTAAAAGTTCCTCTATCTAGTTTTAAATCTAAATCAAGGAGACAGATGCAAGCAGATCCTGCACCAGTAAGCATTAATATTAAAACAGTAGAACAAATTTAAAAGTTATATCTCAAACATTAAGGGAAATGTGAAGAAGCTAAATAAGTTAGTTTGGTTTTTATATGTAGATCTTTTAAATGTAATTTTTTTTTATGTTTGTAGCAATTTCAGAATTCTTTTTTTTTCTCTTTAGGTGCCTGGTCCAGGAGCATATAAACCAAATGAACCAGTTGATCCAGCAAAGAAACAATTATTCCCGTAAGATTATTACAGTGTTATGAAATTCTGATGATACAAAATTCAGTTAAAAACTTGGAAATTTTAGTTGAATTAATAAAGAGTTAACAATTGTGCCAGTGAATGCAGATCTTGCTTAATTTTTAAAGAGACAAATTGGTGCATCAAAGTACTTTGATAAATGCAGCATTCTTTATTTGTTTGATAGATTTCAACATAATGCTTGATGGTAAATTAAAAACAACTGCAGTTTAAGTCACATTCAAATCACAAGTCAAGGGGCAAAACTAAGTAAAGAAAAAAATAAACATTTTGAATTACAGTATATTTCATAAACAAAGGATAACACACTGATAGAATACAATAGCATTTACCTATTTGCACTGATTTCATCCTTTATTTTTTAGGAGAAAGCATTATTTGTGTATATCAGCACCAGCTATGCCTTTACCTGATACTCCTCCAATGCCTGGTCCAGGAAGCTATGAAACAGTTAACTATGAAGGACAGCCAAAACATTACATGTCATCATCAGCGTTTGTTTCTACTACAAGTCGATGGACAGGATCTGGACAACCTGGGGAACAACCTGGCCCAGGTAAGTTCAAAATTTTAGTTTTAAGTTATTTTTTAAAGCCCTTTTTTGTACACGACTGTAGTTCTATCTGCCTGTTGGTCTGTTCCTAAGTCTTAACTCTTGTAACATGCTTAAATAATTGATTGGTTACATGTTTTCATTTTGATGAAGTTACTATCATTTGTTTTTTATTGATTTTCTATTTTTTATGTAGACCTGTAGAACTTTAAACACGGGTATACCATCTGCTTAAGCACAGCTTTTCACAATTATTTTAATCAAGTTTTCTTCCATAATAGAACAGGTAGTTCATGAACTATGTGTATTAGACAAAAATCAAGTTATAAATCCTAAAAATGATAAGCTTAAACATATTTATTCTATCAAGTTTGACATTTTAAAGATTTTTGTAAGATTGACTTTTTTAATATACAAATTCTATCCTTTTTCATTAGGGACTGACATATACATTTTATATTTGCTTATTTTTTATTTGTTGTTGTTTTTTTTTTGTGAATCAGATCAGAACCATTAAATCATTTCTGTCCCGACATAGGTGTTTAACGATTGACGAATAAAATGCCATGTTATTAATTACAGTTTTTGAGTAGCAGCATCTGATTGCTGATTTGCTAAAATCTTTTATTAGAATTTGTGGAGGCTTTTGAAAAAGTATATATAAAAGGCTATTCCAATGTAATTATTTGGTTCTCAGGCCATTATTTATGAAACAAATGAAGAAATGGGGGATTAAGGCTTTTTTGTACTTTTTAAATGCCTCAAAATGTGTTGAGGCCTTGAGGTTGCTTTTTTATTGCTTCTAAACATAAAAGTGCAAGACTTGGAAAGGTAGTCAATGACATTGGTTAGAAGTTACAAGAGAAGTATTTTTATTTTACTTATATGATTGATGCCATATATGGCAATACGAATGGATAAGCAGGTACCATCAATAGGGTATTTAAGTCTCATTCTAGTTTCATTTTCTTTACCGAAATTTTGCGATGCAGAATGTATTGAAAACCGAATACTGAGCTGTATTTATTGTTTACTTCCGGGTACTTGAAACGCTGTATAACAATGCAAAATCTGCTATTTTATGTTTTTTCTTACTACCTTTACACAGAAAAAATTTTTGCCCTTAACACTGAAATCAACGCTCTCTAAATGACAAATCTCAATGCTTTTGAATGGTAGACTAGGACCCTTTCTTGTGAAATTAAGGAGTCACATGACAAGACTTACATACCCAATAGAGACTTGTAAAGAAGGGTCTGAAAACCAAGCAATTATTTCACAATTATTTGTATATTGCAAAAATAATATTCAACTATTATTAATTAGATGATTGCCTAGAAAATTATTTACTGTACTTCTTAATACTGTATACGTGTGTATGACTCTAAAGTTACAGACAAGATTGAATATACATTATTCATCCTCAGCATAATTTTATTTTTGTGATTTAGAAGAAGTTGTAAAAAAACATTGGCTAAATTATTTTTGTATGAATCAAATGTTTACAGACCCATTACTAAGGTTATACATAGTTGGTTATGGAATTATTTGTGACTGTTTACTATCAATGTCAGTTTCTTTCTTATTGATTTTCAGCTCATTACAGACCAATAAATATGGGAAAACAATCATTTATTTACAATGCTGCTGGGAAGTGGATATAAACAACAATCCTTAGTACTTAGACTTTATGAGGTAAAAAATGAAAAGACCAATTATCCATTCTGAAGGACCATCCAAGAGTTTTGCTAGGTCATAGTGAGCTATGATGGCCAATATTGTGTGAAAAAGGGTCCAAACCATATAGAATTGACAGCATCTGATGCGATTACGTTTATCATTGGTATGAGTAGTAATCTAGAAGTAATAGAAAAACCGCATGAGTGTTTCAACATCATTTGCTTTTATCTTGACCTATGAGGCTAGCCATGTTTAAACAGTATTAATTTGAATTAATTTAGGCCAAAACAACAAATATCATAGATCGCCATCTCCTCTGAACCCAAATTTTTCATGTATACACCCCTCCTTTTGACAAAATTTTATTTAGATATCTTAATTTAGGTAAAGTTGTTTTTAATTGATAGCATTTTTCACTTAACTGATAAAAATGAAAAAAAAAGACTTTCCTGTCTGCCCCTAATTTTGAAAAAAAAGGTTAGATGAGTATCTAGAATTTTTTTTATGATGGCCTTATGATAACAAGTAAAAAATTGAATAATGAGAAACTTTTATTAGAATGACATATTTACCACCTTCATTGTTTTTGTTCTTATTGTCCTGCTAAAATATTCATCTTGCCCTGCCAACCCCCCGCACCCCACCCCCTTCAGCTAATGATTGTGTAAACAGGCTTTTCATTAAGAGGCAGTACCACTACCAGGTACTTTTACCCTTTTAAGCTACTGAAAGGTACCTCCTGAATTGTAAAATTTCATATATTTTTATAAAAGAAAATGATGAAAAGTGCCTCCTACAAAACCAAAGGTACCTGCATTGCAAAAATTAATTAACATCCTGTGTATAACTCAAAATTAATTTCAATTTGCTTTGTTTTTGTTAAAGTAATTGAAGTTGTACTTGTATTATCAAACTGAAGGAGGTATTTGCAGGACTTATTGTATAAAAAGAAGTATTCAGTGGAGTCAAACCTTGTTATGTTTTGTTACTCTGTATTTGCAAAGTTTCATTTTGGTAAAATTCTATTGAGTAAGGCCAAACAAAGCTTCTTTCTTGGTTCTTGGCCCATTTGTATGAACTGTCAATAAGAGAGAAATGGGATCTTTTTGATTTTGTTGATATCCAAAAAATGACAAGGGAGATCACGTTTGTTTTTATTTGATTAAAATGGGGAACTGAAGAAGCATCATTCAAAGGGATGAGAGAGGGCTTGAGAGTTGAGACCCAAGAGATTATGTTTACTTGGCCTGATGGTATACTAGTACATATACATGTAGTATCAAAATAACTGCTAGGTCAATGTTCAATGGATATATCAGTTTTAATAATTATATTTTCCAAGAAATAGTATGAATTTTCCAAGTGGAGATTCCATAATAGTTTACCCTTGTACTTCTATTGCTTAGCAACAATTTCTTCTTAATGAGAGTTACCTATATACTGACAGTGTGTATTTTATCATAATGGAGATTTTATTGCTCTTATAAACTTCCATATTATGAAGAAATGATTCCTTATGGAATTTTACAATGCAATTAAATTTTCTGTGAATGTTAAACAATGTTTTGTTGACATTTTGTACTGTTTATCATGATTCCCTTTTGTTATTTATCTATTGAGTGCTACTGGACAAATATTCAAAGCTTGTCAAATAAACTTTATCGTTTGTCCAATAGAATATGATCAGCATTGATTATTTGGCTTTAACCTTGAAAGTAAATATTATGGTTCATTTGTGTGGGCAGTTTTATCGATTTGTGCCTTTTTGCTGAGCTTCTTTTGGCACTATAATTAATTTATCGAAGTGAAGTGGAAAAATAGATCTTGCTACACTCTGGTATGGTGTATTACTTTCTTGCATGATAGGCATCGTTATCGAATTTCATTTTGCTGACATTTATGGAATACTTGGCAATTTTCTACTGATTAAATTCACATCAGTTCTACAAGGTATTTTGGAAAGATTTATGGGAATTTAGTTGGGCAATATGGAAGAAAATTAACAAGTTTTACAAGCTATAATTTTTTATTGTCTAGCTGAATTTTCTTGTTTCATTATATATTTTAATGAAAATGCTTTTAATTGTTGCCATTAATGACATTATTGCTCGGTTCTCTTACATTGTATTTTATCTACTTGTGAGAAAGGTCTTTACCTCGACACCTTGTCTGTCCTTTAATATAAAGTGAGTAACAATTCTTGTTGGTGAAATATTCACTCATCAGAAATCAACCAATTTATTTTTTATTTGATGAACAAGTAAAAGTTCATTTAATATTTAGCAAGAACCAGTTCTAGTTGGTGAATTCCACTAATCAGAAATCATGTTGTGTCTGAAGGGGAACCTTTGAGCATATTTGCCTTTGGATGATGATAGAAAAACTCTTACGTAGGAGGGTATAACTGTCCACTACTGCTATAACGTAGAAATTTGAAACAGCCATGGCATGTCAAGCTGTGGCAACTTATTTTTTTTTTTTTTATTTGATTAACAAGTAAAAGTTCATTTTCTCAGTAAAGCAGTTAAAAAATCTTTCTAAAAACCTATTGTTTACTGCCAGCATTCAAAATAGCAGTATAATCATGCTAGCAGTGATTTCATGATAATATGCTTCAATCTTAGTTATTTTGTATAATGAACCAGAAACTGATTAAACTAATGAATAACAAGTTGGGAAAGCATCCATTAGATTGATTGTCAAACACAGTGTTTCACTGAATTCTCTCCATGTGTATTTCTTAATTGATAATTATATTGGTTCAGAGGTTTGACACTGTTCATTGTTTACATACTTCTGTTGTCAGATGGGCATTATTCTATTTATTGCATGATTGAAGATAGAAATTTGTGACTTTCAATTGAGAAAAAAATCTGTATTGATTTTATCCATGGAGAGTTTCTGTCAATAAGAATTGATTTTATGAAGGTTCCTTTTGTTTCTCAGCTGTTCAAGGATTGTCACTGCTTATGCTGGGAATCTCATTTAGTTTCTTTTTGTTCGCTTATTGGTTTTTCCAAGAATTATTGGCAGAGTTCTTATAATGTCTCCATTATCTGCCATTAAAGAAGTTACAATTTCAAAGATTTTTGTATTATTTGATATTCTAAGTAAAGTTCAAAGCTGTCTAAGTTGTCTCCTACACAACCTGAGTTAAAGAAAATAAATGTGTATTTAAAGTCTCAGAATTTATTGTTATGATTCTATTTTTTTTTTTAATATCACAATTCTTGAAGGTCTGAAAGATTGTTATTTTGTAAGTGTAGATTTTTTATAAGCAAGTTTTTGTTGTGAATGAAGTAAAGAAGATGATGTTCATTTACAGTTATATTGTACTCCTTAAATATTTGAAAAGAAATGTAAACAAATTCCAAGAAGAATTCAAAAGAGCTTCACTCCCCATTTTTGGGTGAGTTCAAGTTGAAAGTTATGTAAATATTCATAGTTATATAAATGAAAAATTTTGAGGTTATGTAAGCCTTCTATGACATAACATTATTAACCCCAGGGCTTATCTCACACTCAACAAACAGTTATTGATCTATTGTTCAAGGGGAGATAAACTGGTGATTCCACCAAATTAAATCGATACTGTGATAAAAACAATTAATGTCATGTTTCTAATTACATTGTTTATTTTGTTGCATTTTTGATGTTTTTTATAATATGTTTTGTAATTTTATTCACACATGATTTCATGGTTGTATAATTTTTTTTGAGTGATAGAGAGAAAGAAAAGGAGAGGAAGATGGAGTGAACATTGTATAAAATGAATTTGTTGAAAGTTTGAACTGTGATATGCTATTGTTATGCTTGCATGTTTTAATTTTTTATGTTTTCTAAGAAAATAAAGTGGAAAGAAAATTGAAAGTTAATTATGAATGAACAAAGAATACTGGATTTGAATTTAACCATTTTTCTCATTTTTTTAAGACTTTTTTTTTGGTTTTATCTTATATTTGCCTTATAAGTCTTAATACAATTTTTACACATTGTTACTACTTGAACATGAATTCAAGTTTGTGGAATTTTGAATTTTGGGACAGACACAGTTTGGAATCTAAATAGTTTTTTTTACCAATTAAGGAAGAAAGGATCCAATTTTTAATGTTATAGTGGTATAACTAAAAAAAACGTTTTTTTTTCATAAACAATGTTTTTCAAATGCTACCATTGTGGTTAATGTCATTAGGTAGTAACAGTGTTGCATAACTGTTTCTTGAATTTGACAATATTCTGGATTGTTAGATTTTTTTTTTAAAATTTGGGCAAATTATGGCTTGGCATGCCTTGCCTTTTATTTTAATAAACTTTTGGATTGAACTACCATCCCACATTCCTTTTTGAAATGTCTGGACCCCCCCCCCTCTGGACTTCAAAATCAGAAACACAACCCTACAAGTTTTTATTTTCATTTACAACTTGGGGATCAGTAATGTAGTGGCGATCAACAGCACATGAAGGCATATTTTCATAATTCACACTTATGCTTGATTATCTAATTGTCCAGTTCAGTTTGCCCTTGTTTGATATAATTCTGATGGCAGGTATTTACAACAATGATAATTGAGCATAATGTAAATGAAATTGGTATATTTTATTGCCTTTCTTCATTTGAAAGGGACCAGGGACTTTTCAGAGAATCATAAAAGTTTAATACTGATTTAAAGCAACTTTTGATTATACAAGACAACGGAATAATTTTCCTCCAGATTGTTTACTCAAAACAGGGTATAGAAATGAAAGGTTGATGTATTTCTTAAAATTAATACATAATGAATAAGTACATGTTTTTGCTATGTCATATACATAAAATAACCTTCTCTAGTGCCTGTAGTATGACCCCAAGGGCAGATGCAGAAATTTGTCAAAGAGGAGTGGGGTTCCCAGTCCATAATTTGCACATTTCCCCCAAATTTTAACAAAATTATCAGATTTTTTTTTAAAGTGGGCTTACAACCCCAGACCCCCTTCATCCGCCCATGTGATCCTGCACATAATGGAATCGATTCAGATGACATAGGTAAAATACACGCACTGTATAGAGTAAATCAAGACCATCTACACCTCAACGACCTTAGCCGCCAATAAAGAGAATCTCGTACCAATATTGATGTGATACATACAAACATACCCTGATATTTCCATTTCAATAAAATGTTTGACCTTGTCCGGTACTGAAAGTATGCTGATAATTAAAAAAGTTTGCTAACAAACAATTAAAGCCATTCAAAGCCCTCATTTCTGAATTACATCTAACAGTGAGTTAATAATTGACTCTTTTTGTCCGCAATTGTTGTGTGTTTCAAATTATTAAAGAAAAGTTTTTATGAGCGAGTTAGGAATCGTTTCAAAAGTCATTCTTAAGCTTTACTGCTATATTAAGGAAATTATACATTAAATTTAAAAGACAAAAATAGATTAACCACACTCATTGGAATGCAGATTTATTTTTGTGATAAAAATTCAGCAAAAATACTTAACAAGCAGATCTCAATCCTGAAACCGAACATCTTTTGTCGGTGTTTCATCTTTGAAAGCAACTCTGTTCGGCTGAACGTTTTTGACCTTTGATGTAGCGGGGATTGACATCTCGATAGGGCTAAGCGGCGTTTTTTCATCTGCGATGGGTATACGAATTGAATCTTCCGTAGGATCCTCGTCACAGTAGCTAGTTAAAAAGCTCGGAAACAGAAGTGACATAGCAAATATGATTCCACCAGAACAAAATAAAATCAAACCAACTAATTTACACAAATCCAGAGTCGAGTTAAACGACACAGCATTGTGATCAATATAGCCAAGATTAGTGTCTTCACTGACTTTCGTCACCGGAGATTTTCTAGGAACCGTATAACCAACTAAAATTCCAACTATACCAAACAACAACAGGTTTGCTCCACTCCAGATACACACTTTCAACCAAATGGGTGGACATCTCCGTCTTCTTGCTCTCGGATTCAGCAATAACGCAACGTCGTCATCCTCATAAATATTCGGATCCTTCGCCGAAGAATTTGGATCGTAAAATTCATGTAGATAAGATTTTACTCCAAAATAAACAGGACAACCGCTAATTTTCTTTTTCGACTTTCCGGGGTCTGTATCTTTTGGTAGATTTGGTGCTCCGTGAGTTTCTGTCGCTAATCCATCATCAGTGAATGTTTTAGAGACTGTGCCGTCGGACATGGCATTTGTCGAATTAACGACACCTCAAGACACTGGAGGTAATTTCCCCTACGTCATCTGTAAGTTGAGGAAGAAATAGTTCATTACCACTATTCTATAAACATGACAGTACCACGCCTACGAGTTGACATCACAACATTGATTCCCAATACACTGCAATACTCTGTTTTCGATGAAATTATTTTTCACTCAATTTTTGTTCAAAAATAATTTGAATTTCATGAAAAGCCCACATTTTTGTAAATAAAAGCATGTGTGTATCATGATATTATGAATCTGTATTTACTCCTTATTATTGTTCATTGTATAGAGTACATCTTATAGAGTAAAGCAGTTCACCCCAGCTTTGAAATTATCATATCAAAACGGGAAAAAAATGTGTAATATATCTAGAGGAAAGGAACACATACAAACTACATTATTTTCTATAAATTAAAACATACCTTGCTTCAAAGATGAAAGCGCTTGCTTATTTTTTATTCCATGGTCGTCTGCTGACCACGCTTTATAATTGATCTCCCAACCTCGAAATCGATTTGCTTAATAAGGAATCCAATCCTTAATTAATTACTGTGTCAGTACAAACTCTTGAAATGTAGGATTTTGAATTATGACCAGAAATCGGTTCTGAAATTACGATCTAGGGAATCAGATTGAATGATTAGTTAATCGATTGGAATTTCCAACAACCTCAGCCAATACACAAGAATCAGATAGCAGAGACTTATTGAACACCGTGCGCCACTGGATCTACACAAAGCAAATTGATACCATTAATCTTCTTTATTTTAGAAAGGCTTCGATTTTTAATAAGCAGTGGATAAAAGGCAAGATATAGGCTTATTTCTTTGGAAGTTTATTACACTATTGTAAATGCGCGTAATTGGAAGCTTCCATGGAATTAATTGATTATACATTTCGCGACTTTTTATATTCATGCAGATAAAGATAAGAACATACAGGCACTCAACTACAGTCGTATCTAACCTTCTACCCGCGTTGGTACGTCTTAACAGAAAGGAAATTACCGATTCATATATAATGTCAGAAAATATTTGTTCAAACCAAATAGCGGTTATTTTATTACTAGTATAAGAGAGGTGTGTTCGAACGATACCAATTCTAGACGTTTTCTGTTGCCCCTCCAAAAAAAAACCCAAAAGTCTATATATAATAAACTTTGTAAGGGAAGAATCGGGCTTGGTGTGACAAGTGTTCACTCCAAGAAATAGAAAAAATGCATCGCGAGTCTTGATATTTTAGAAGTTATTCGTCCGAAAAAGTTCTATCATTGACCCCTTAATTTAAAGTCTACGACCCGCCATGGTTTGACCCTACTATTCTTAGATACACGCGTTGTTGCAAGAACTTTTGTACTTTTAAACAGTTAAGAGTAAGTGACCTGATTATTTTCTTAAATCGGTGTATCATTTTCTAACTACTGTTAGTTTATTTTAGTATACTTGAAGCGTTCAAAAGCCGTGTAGTAAAAGATTATTATTATTAGGATGTGTTAAGTCTGGGCCCTGCTATTTTCGTTTCCTAAAGGCTCTGGATACAGTTTTACAAATAGGTAAAACATACCTTAACTATAGAATTCAAGGTAGTAGCTGTATATGAACTAGATTGTGGATATTTTGGCAATTTTAATTGTCTTTGAGGGTCATACAACTCTATAGATCAGTTTTAATACAATAAAAAAAAATATGTGCTATACGTTTCTATTTAATAACATTTTTTGTATTTCCGCGTGTGTAAAAAATCGTATTCAAACATTCGTAACTGAATAAAAAGGAAGAACTTTAGTGAGCACACTTACAAAGGTTGCGATCTAATGAGTGGACACTTAGTCCATAAAACTGTCATCCCTCAAAATCAATCTCATCCAAGCTTGTATGGTTCTTAAAACTTCACCCTAGTTCCGAAAAGAATGAAGGCTGCATCGAGTAGACAACTATCTGACAGACGAACGAACAGACGAGTTACGAGGAAGTATTTTCTATTTAACATGAGTTATTTCCCGTTGACTCGCGTTTCACAATTGTATAGAAGATAAAATCGTTGTAACAATCGAATCAGTGTGTAGGGGTTCAACAAACTGTTTAATTATTTTCAATAAAACAATCAGTTCTTTTGGAAAAATCAAAGATTCACTTAAGAAGGTCGAAGGTCTGTAATTATGATACCCTCACTCAACGAATGGGTGATATATTTCCGTCCGTTCGTAATTCCGTCCATTAAGATATTCGTCACGAAAACCTCTGCTGCCACTTGACAGATTGGTTTCAAATTTGGTATATGACTTTATATAGATTTGGGCATGTATTGTAAGCGATACTGGCTGCTGTCCAATATCATCTTCTTGTACGATTGAGCATATACCCAGCACGAAAACGCGTGCAACTTCATGTTTAGTTTTATCACAGTTTCTATACACGATGAAAGAGACGTTGGTCGCCTTCGTTTTACCTTATATTTTTTTTTAAAAGAGCGAAATTTTGATTTTTTTTATTATCGGAACAAAAAATAAAACAAACGATGGGCAAATTTTTATTGTTCAAGTTTCTTACGTCTCTAGCCCGAAAGCCTTGACGTGCTTTCGATTCAGTTAAACTGATTAATGAACCAAATATTATTCAAGGCCAAGAACTCCTGAAGGAAAAAGCATGCATATACAATATAAATAAATCAAAGGATTAAGACAGAGAAAAACAACCAACAAACTACAGAAAGAATCCATGATATTAAAGTATAACTACTGGGCATGTATGGTCATGTTGGTAGTTTAGCTCAGAGTCTAAACATCTGTATTAGATTCAACTTTTATATAAGTTATTACCTCTTAAAAATACAAGCAAAGTGAATCCGTGTATTACCTTATTATTATAGGTATGTATAGAAGTGTTTAAAATCCGTAGATTATTTTAGATAGCGATTTGACACCTGCCCTGCTGCAGGATACCCGCCCCAAAAGGCTTGGAACAAAGTTTCACAATAACATTTATCAGGTGTACATTAATATATAATACATAAATCACTATACGTTATGTATTTTTTTTATATTGTCTTTTAAGTGCAAGGTTTTGTAAGAATCAGGCAAAATCGGAAAAATCAGAGACACATGAGGAGAATAAATATGGTGAATATGTCAAAGAGTCAACCCCACCTGGAGGAAGAAGGTCAGCTCAAGGCAACAAATGTGTCCTTCAATGAACGACGAAGAAACCATCATACCACTGGGATGGCTGCAGCTGGCCTAAAACAACACTATACAGGTACAGCAAAATAGTTGCCCCAATATACATGTCAAAACATGTACATATGCATGTCAAAAACCCACCGACCTGACCATATAATTTAACTAAAGAATGCGTTCTCTATTTGAAATGACCATTATTTGATCTCTGCATCACTGGATTTGTTCAGAAATTTTCCAACAGAATATAAGAAAAATGAAGTTTTTACAGAGTTATCTACCCTTGAAATGTACATTTTTAGTGCGTTTCAACGAAATTATAACTCAGTTTACCAGAGTGACATAGAAAATCTTGTCTTCTCTCTTTAATTCCTATGGTGCAATAAGTCAAATTAAACTTTCAAAATGGTGGTTTTTATACCATGTTTCATCCACTACCTGTTTCTTACAGAAACTGACACTTGATATACGTTTTTATTTATTGAGACATCCTTGTTAACCATTTCATTTGAAATCGTGTTTAAGCTTGTGCTCCAATTAGGATGTTGTAGTTCAATATATTCTTTGAAAATAATATTTCCAGGTAATTATAACGAACTCTACATATATTACTCAGATTAAAATTTCGTAAAATAATATGAAACAGGTGTAACCTGTAAGAGGACGAAGTTGAATGTATATATATATATTTTTTTCTAGACCCCTTTATGGTTAATGTCACTTCTAGACGCTTCTTAACAGTTCTTGTCGCTAATTAGTGAAACCGGTAGTGTCAGCCTTTTCGTGGTTACTGGGGCTGCATATTTGATAGTGGGAGCAAGCCCATGTGAACAAAGCAAGGCAGATCTATAACATAACTATAAAAATACTGGAAACGAAATAAAAACAAAAACAAAAATACATGGAAAAACTGAAATTAAATGAGGAATCCGTTTATGTAGAACAAATTTTTGAAATGTTTTTGTTTAATTTTGGACGCAAAACAAACCCTCAGGCAAAACCGTCTTGTCGTCGGAGTAGATAAAAAGACAACGTCTTCATTGGTGTACAACCACGCCTTTTAATCAAAAGTAAGTTTTTCTTTGATGCTGATAAGCAGTCATAATTAAAAAAAGACCAAAGATTAGAAGTTTTATTACTTTATTTTTAGAAGATCGGGTATTCAAGTTGTTATAAATGTTTGACTAGTCGAATGCCCTCTTAAAGTACGTATTACATGGTTGAAACCATTTAAAGATGATATACTACGTATATTAACCCTATATAGTAACAGAGTTGACGAAAAACAAAAGACAAAACAGTCTATTGATTTTGAAGGGGCGTATCATCGGTCTTTTCAATTTAATATTAGAAAGTACCCTTACTTTGGACTCCATAATGTTTCTGTCAGTAAAAATGCCTTTTGTCTGCTATTGCAAAGAATTTAAAAAGTAGGAAAGCGTGTAGGAAAGAAAGAAAAGTCAATAGTTGCTTCGGAAGGGTAAGTAGTTCCTACATCTTAAAGTACACCATCTGTGAAAATAAGGAAGCTATGACGAATCAGTAGAAAAAAACGTACCAAATAACTTTAAAACGGAGCTAGGGTGCAAGCCAGGGTTTCTCAGACCAGGGGGATGCTAGGACAGTATCTGCCATATTTTGTCAATTTTACACATGAAAATGACAAATTTTCAAATAAAAAGGGGGGTATGCCAACCCTTGCACACTCCCATGGATCTACCACTGCAAATGCACCACTGGGCCCAGTGTATAATCTATAATACAAAATAGTAAATACTTTCAGAGATCACAAAATTATTTTCAATAAGTGTGAACACACCTTTAAGTTCTGGAAGGCCCACACAACAAAGTAATAAAATCCTAGATGACAATTCTTCAAAAACAAACTCAACAGTAATATATAATAATGACACAAAGACACATTCATGACTAACATTTTCTGACTGTGGATATGAATTTGCGGTGGGTGGGGTTAAACTAGTTTTGATAAGGCTTAAAGCATCCCCCTTTAATGTACTGAAACAACAGTCGCCGTGCGGTCGAAACACCCAAAAGCGGTAAATCTGGTTGTTTGATGAACGTACTTAACTTCCGATCAAAATATTGTTTGAGCAAGATTTGTTTAATTGAACTTCTTCCAACCATCAAAATCATTTCTACAAATTTTATTCGAAAATGACCTTGTAACGACCACTTTTTAAAATTTACCACTGACAAGGATAACGGAGTGACGCAGTTACCGGGACATTTCATTTGTCTTTTTAAAAAGTCGTTGAAAATCTGTCTTAGTTCGACCTATATAAATATCTACCAATAGTAGTTAACTATGTAAAGTGAACAGTTTAACAGTAATAACAACACCTAACTTCCTGAAAGTTGTAAAACAATGTAGTTTCACCATTCTAAAAATAAATTTAATCTTGAATATTACGTAATATGATAGACGTGTTTTAAAAAGAATTCTTTAAGTACCAGAATCTGCTGCAGTATGTTAGAATACACTAATGATATTTTTTTCTTAATTGCAAGTTTATTGCAACTTCGGCACTTTACGTGTTGCAAGAGGTTCTCAGACTTAATATAAATAAACAAAGCAAAGCAACAAAAACAACATGATCAAACAAATGATAACAATATACACATTCCATGAAAACTATCTTCAATTTGTTTAAGAAACACGTGTGAATGTGTTAATACTGTAATGTTACACAAACATTTTATAAAATTTGGAGTTCCATATAAAGATTAGATATGTATTTGAGAAATAAATCACGGTAACTCCATTTGATAAAATGACGTGATTTATTTCGATTCTAATAGGAGCAGTTTCTTCATGTATTTTAATAGACAGCCCATATGTTGCACGAATTGTTGGTCATGTGTTTATCACTTTTTCTACCATGACTGTGGTCTAAATATTTGAATTTCTCTAAGCGATTTTATTTAATCATTGTCATACAAAAATAATGATACTCATCCCCTCTATAATTCATATGACAGAGATTACTAATTTGTTCATTTTATGGAATATTTGTCCACCTCCTGGTATCTACTGGTATTTTCTTGGCCAATAACGCAATATTTATATTTTTATTATTATTTCTAAAAGAAGCTACCTGTTTTCTAATGGTCTCGTTTAAAATCGAGATAAGTGGATATATAATCGTTTTAATTATATCATTAGACAATCCTCGACGTGAAATACTCTTAAAATGTGAGAGTTCCAGTGGTCCTTGTCACAAAAAATCGTAAGTGTAAAAATTTGTCGTAAGTTATGACGTCACAATACTTTGATTTACTATGAGGTCATAACTTACGATTAATTTTACACGTAAAAATATTTTAAAGAGACAAATTGATTGTTCTTTCTGGAGGTTATGAGGTATAAACACTTGCATAATGCAATATAATCTCTGCAGTTTGTTTTCATGTACCACTCCTGATACACATTTTGTATGATTCTTAGACAGAGAAGTACTTAAGTCGCTGTTCACTTTAGAATCATGCGAGATTGGAATATGAGCGATTTATTCGAAAAAGGTCACATTTTCTTATTTTCCAAGTAAGGTACTTATAGGAATCTCACTTATTGAATGGACCAATAACTTTTCATGTGAAGCCTTCCAGTAAAAAGGTATTTGAGCAACAGCTCTAATGGACCGTGATAATTGGCGAATTCAGAGTTTTCCCTTTAATAGTAATTAATAGAAGAGATACAAGACAGAGTTTTATGAAACAATTTGTATACCTGAAGTATTCTAAACAATGTATACTAGAAATTACCATCTGCATGATACTTAGATGGACATTAATTATCTCGTTTAGTCTGCAATACACTTCGTCAGATAGCTTCAAACTTTGTGTCATGTCTGCTTGTGTTGGTTAAACAATCCTAACATATAATAACGAATCTTTATAATATATAAGTGATAGCATTAAAACATTTCAACATATGAATACGGAAATACACGATTACAGTTTGGAGCTAATAAAGTATTCTAGCATTGAATGATTTATTTGTTTTATGGTCGTAATTACAAAATTACAACTTGTGCACAACATATGTAAGTTTTACATGTGATTTAGTGAGAAGTACTTAATATTTAAAGAGAAGAATCAGTTATGTATAAGGCTTTTATAAAGCCAAACATTTGACATGGTATGGCAGACAAGAGGAAACACGTGACATTTGTTTTGAATAATTCAATTGTTTGATATGGTGGTATAATAAAACAAAACGATATTTAAGAATAAGGACGGAAGAATCAATTTGTTTCCTATCCGCTATACGTTAATACATGTACAGAATAATCAAGGGAACCAGGATTCTAGCGGAAATCAAAAGGATGTAATCCATGGACAAAGTCCAGACATGGAAAACAGACAAACACAACAAAGAAAGTAATTGAAATAATACATACAAAGTAACAAAAGTAAATGAGCAACTCGGGCGTCTGTGAAGCTATATTCGGTGTACAGTGCTTATTTTCATAAAGGGTTGGGGTTTAACACTGAATGTGGCAGAGGTATAAAGCTTTGAAACAGCGAATATAACATCTGTGCAGGAGTTACTCTTATATACGTCTATACACGTGTCACATGGTAACAAAAGTGTGTTCCTCGTTGAAGATGTTTCTTGACTTTGTCATGTTTTATGTTAGCGATTCCGTAGATAATGCCACATTCAGTCAATTCTTTAGGTCTTATTGTTTACACGCTACAAAAAAAAAAAACAAACAAACAAACAGAACAAAACAAAAAACAAAATTAAAACAAAAAACAACAAAAAACAACCAACAAAAAACAACAAAAAAAAAAAAAAAAAAAAAAAAAAAAAAAAAAAAAAAAAAAAAAAAAAAACATTTTTGTTCTTCTCGTGCAAACATTGAGATTTGCATGTTATGCTTTTCTAACTAGTAATTGATTATGATATAAGCAATGCTGTCTACGTAACTTATATGAATGTGTTACATTTAATATTGTTCACTGTAATTTCGAAATCTTGAATTAAGAAAATGTTCTTCTCCAATATAAGTGTCATTTATCAATTGTCTTGATATATCACATATTTATTATATTTATTGACTCTATCTTTTTGGTGTATTTCGAAATTCATTCTTTTTCGCATATAGTTAAAGTAAAAAGTAACAATTTTTTTGTCTTACTCCTATCGTTTCATCATCTGCATGTAACGTACGAGGTCGACCATTTGATACTTTGTGGTCCAGAAATAGTTGATAATGAATATTCTGACCCACACCTCCTAGAAAATAAATAAATTTTCTGACCTCAGTCCACACATCTCTTCCGTTAAATGAAATAAATAATTTTGTCCCGTTGTAGTTTAAAATAAATAAATATTCTAACTCCACAAAATTTGCCAGGCCCCGTCAGAATCAAATGGTCGCCCATCAGTTTCTTCCCATTGCCCCTTTTCCCTCTTGGCATTTTTTCTTTAAATCTGGTGTACACACTAAAGACTGTTTTCAGTGTACGTCAATATTTTATTTTTTTCCCTTTTATCAATTAGGTGAGCATTAGGGTTTTTCTTTCCAATTCGACCAAATGTTGCGTCTGATTTTAGGTTCGCTTATTCCAATGAATGAAGCAATTATTTTATAAAACAATGTTGTTTTTGTTGATAACTGCATTGATTTTTGTTAAGAATAACTCTTCATAATTTTCCTTTGTAGTAGAGATCATGATGATGATGATCATCATCATCACAATGATGATAAGAGCCTCAGTTTGAGTATTGATTATGCTGCCATTAATTTGTCAATGTACATACTTTTGAAGTCAATTTTAAGGACACCATTCGGAAATTCATACGTCAATTATGAAGTATTTTCCGGATTAATTTTACTTTAGGGAAATATGTAATTATGTTTATTTCATGTTCATCCCTAAAGTTTTTGGGTTGTCTTCATTGTCGTTTAAAATGAGTTTTCAATTAACAACTACCCGTCAAAATAATAAAACTGGTGGTTCAATACAAAGTTCTGTGAAACTATTTTTTTCCATTCCATTGTATCTAGAGGAAAAAAACATTAGAAAATGCACATTGCTCGTTTTAGGTTTTTTTCCACAATATAACATTAACAGTTAAGCTTATCTACATATACTTAAAATAGTTAAATACCCAAGTAAAATTCATTAGAATATGTTAAATGTTAAGCGATAAACCCGGATCAAGCGATAAAATAAGTTGGTGCGTTGTCCTCCTTGTCTTGCGAAACAAAAACAACAAAGTTGGCGTAGATTGTAATCTTCTTGGAACGCCAACAACGTTTCAGATAAAAGTTTATAACCACGTTTATTCTGGCACCATTTTTTTTCCAGTAAGGCTATGTAATTACCAAACAATTCCGGATTTTCCAATCTAAAATAGAGTCTATAGTCTAGAATGATTAAATAGAGGATAGGTTATTGCAAAGAAGAAAAATTAAGACCACAAACTTAAAATTGCTTTCATGAATATGAATTATTTGATATCTAGAGATATAAGATTGTATGCAATGCTTGTTTACTTGTTACACGAAAATGTATTTGAGGTGACACGAATGCCGTAAAAATGATAGGGCCATACATCAAAATTGTGTCCACAAAACAACATTAAATATTGGAGATATTTATAAGATTTCGTTTTACCATAAAATCATGAATTCAGACATGGCTTTGATAAACATGTTTATATACAAATCATGCCATCAATATAAGAGCAAATGTAAGTTAGTGCCACAGTAATACATGCATCAATAAACCAACACGAACTTCATCAATTACTTGGACCATGATCCAAGGTATGCGATAAAAGTCGATTTGCAAAACAAATGAAGAAACAACAACAACAAATTAGGCTTAAATGTAATTTTTTTGTAAAAACAACTACACTAGGATCAGGCACAAGTTATCCAGCTTAAAACATATTCTCCCTTAAACATGTTTTTTACATAACACGCCAGTTCTGTTTTGAATGACTATTCGAGTACTCGCTCGCCACGCCCGGATTATATCTCTGATGTTAGATAATGCTGGACTATGATGTTTGGTTTTAGATAGAAACGGTTACCATAATAAGACCAGTGCCAGTTTGGTTTTTCTAAATAAATAGCATGTATGTAATTTTGTTATTCATGGTAAAATCGGCTAGTAGAGGAAACATGTAAAGGGCTTAGGGGGCCTGGGCCCCTTTTGGACTGAAAAATTTAATTGATTATATAGGAAACCATTGAGCGATGATAGAGTCTGTCTATTTCTTAAGCCTGTCAGGGGCCCCTCTTGTAATAATCTCTGGGTACGCATTTGTCCAGGTAATTCAGAAGGTATTACCAAAACACTGTTATTCTATCGTTGTCTAAGGTTAAAAATATTGGACAGCTTTGGGATGATTACAAAGGTAATTATAACAGAATAGCGGTGCTCCAATCAGTGGCTAAATATATGATAAAGAAAACAATTATATGACTCGATCGCTTTTTCTAATGAAAAAGACAAGGATGGGGAAAACCCAAACAACAACGATTTTTATAGAGTACCCGGATAGCTAAACAAATATAAAATAATTCTTCAGTTTACTTTCCTGGGGCGTTCCTTTATATGAAAAAAATACTCACTTCCCCAAGATTACACAGCGTTCAGAGTCATTGACAAGTTTTTAAACACACTTAAAACTTGTACAATTATTTTCATAATTTTTACTTATATCCCCTAATTGAATAATATCGATACGAATTGGAATGTTCAGGTCTTGCAAGTTCTGAATTAAAGCGGTCGGTTTTGTGGAAGAGGTTATTCTAAGGGCACTACACTTAATTCTTATTCTAGTGTGTATTATATTTTGCAACCGGTCCCCCACTTTGTAGTGGGAATTGTTTCCTCGTTGATATTTAACTTAAAAATCAAATCAAAATACTTCGAAAGAAGGGGGCTCTCTCAGTGACGTATCCAAATTGTTCAAAAACTTCAGATTTGCTGGTACAAAAATGTTGAGAAATAGACAGTCTAGTCTTAGGAATGGTAAAGTTGTTCCGATTACTTTAGTAGTCCCTAAAATACGTGTGGTAATAAATCTACATGATAATCTGGACTTTGCCCTTTCGACATTTTATAAAGAAATGATTATTTCTGTAATTTTAACAATGATGAAACAAACAAAACCAAAACAGTCTTGACAAAAGATAACGAAAAGAAAATACCAACTTAAATTTAATAACGACTTCAAAGATAGAGGAACTATTCTTGATGAACAACCCAATTCCATTTTATATTTTATCACATCAAGTCGTAAATAAGAACTTGATTTAAGTATTTGAACAAACTTATACAGATTGACATAACAGTCATGCAAATAGGCAATTTGAAAAAAATGCTGCAACTCTCATCTCAAGGGATAATGACAGCCGTTGACTGTTTTTCGACTTTCGTTCAAACCACTTCACTTTTACCAAGAGGTTTTGAGTAGATATTATAAAATAGTTATTTTCAATACACGAATTTAAGTTACAATGAATCAATTAAATAAAAGAATTTATTTTTCTAGCGTACCCTAGATCATAGATGACAAGATTTTTGTGAATTAACTGTTGACAGGAAATGACGTATGTAATCATATTTACCATGACGACATAAGGTCACAAGACATGATATTAGTCATTTAAAAGTTATAAAAGTAATGTATACAATATTGAACAATAACAAGTAATTTCCGTGTCATCTTTACATGTACCTCCCTATTTTTTTTATAAACAAATACTTTTGTTGTACATTTACCTTCGATTTGTTTCGATTGAATATTAGCTGGATCGTGTATGGAAAGATAGATTTCAAGCAACCGAAATAACATTTTACGCTGAATTATTGGCTAAGAGTAATCAGGGGAACCAAGGTCATAGCTGTAATCAAAAGAATGTAATCCAGGGACGAAGACCAGACATGGAAAACAGACATACACAACAAAGAACATAGAGTAACTAAAATCATATATACAAAGTAACAAAAGCAAATGAGCAACTCGGACTCCACTAAAAACTGGAAACATGGACCAGGTGCACCGGTAACCTCCTCTGCTTTTCTAGAAACACCCGCCGAGTTGCTCAAAGTTCGGCCATTTACGTTGTTCCCATTAAATCAATGATATTTCTATTACTAAATCCAAACGTTGATTATCTACTTTACTTTAATTTTTGTTTTTGCTTGGTGTGGTATCTTGACAAACATGTAAGTAAGCTAATTCACTTGCAACAATTATTCAGTTGTTTGATATAGTGGTACCATAAACAAAACAACATTCAACATCGCTAAGAATAAGGCTGGAAGAATCAATTTGTTTTCTATACGTTAATGCAAATGCAGAAGATGCACATTCGATAGACAATTACTAGTATACAGACACATGATTTTATCAATGACCGGTTACGATCAAATATAAATTCATTTTTTAAATCGTAACCAGTCGTTGATAGAAGCCTGGATACCATTGTCTAAAAGTATGTGCAATATGATTACGACAGTAATCAGCTTTATTTTCCTTAAACAATATATATATGAAACAAGATTTCATCATCTTCCTATAAACAAATGATGAACTTTAACTGTTGGTTTAGGTTACACCAATGTTTTTAATCCAATGACTCAATCTCCTCCACAGACCTATAACCAATTTCTTGTAAATCATGTATCACTCTGTTAGCTTATAGGTTCTACTATACAGGATGTGAAAAATTCACAGGGCATCTGTGAAGCTATATCCGGTGTACTGTACTAATTTTCATAAAGGGGTGAGGTTTAACACTGAATGTGGCAGATGAAACATCAAATATAACTTATGTGCAGCAGATTGTTAATGAATACCTTGTTTTTCTGAGTTACTCCATTATAATTCGACAATATACGAGTCACGTGGTTACAAAATGGGGAGAAAATTCGGAGTGCGGCTAAATCTTCCCCTGTCAAAGACATGGCTCGTAAGCGGGAGATTGTTGATTTTTTATTAAATTGTTAATGAATACCTTGTTTTTCTCAGTTACTCCCATTATAATTCGACAATATACGAGTCACGTGGTTACAAAATGGGGAGAAAATTCGGAGTGCGGCTATATCTTCCGGTGTCAGAGACATGGCTCGTAAGCGGGGGATTGTAGATTTTTTAGGAAACATAGGGGGGCTCCCTCCGAAAGCAGGAGACTCAACACCCTTGAATTTGGAAATCTAAATATTAAAAGCTCCGATATGCAGTTGCCGACTGATTTGTGTTCCTTTTAGACGATATTTCTTGATTTTGTCCTATTTTATGTTAGCCTCTCCATAAATAATGCCACATTCAGTCGATATTTTAGGTCTTTTTTGTTTATATTCTACAAAAAAGCATTTTTGTTCGTCTCGTGTAATCAAAGAGAATTTGCATGTTATGCAATGCTGTCTCCGTGACTTTTATTAACGTGTTAATTTAATGCTCTTGTTCAATGTAAATTCGAATTCCTGAATTAAGAAACTTTCCTTGTCCACATGGTGAATATAAGTTTCATTTACCTAATGTCTCAATATATCACATATTTATAATATGCATTGAAAACTTTTTTTTTTGGGGGGGGGGTGTATTTCGAGTTCATTCTTTAACGCATATAGTTAAATTAGAAAGTAACCTATTTTGTTGTTGTCATAACCTATCATTGCATCATCTGCATATACCGTACGGGACGACTATTTGATAATAACTTGGGGCTTAAAGTTTATGGAAATAAATATTCTTGTTCTGACAAAAATTGAAAATGAATATTCTTGCCTGCATCCTCTAGAAAATAAATATTTTTTCTGACCCCAGTCCACATACTTCGTACAGCATAAATGGAAAGAAATAGATTTGTCCCGTTGTGGTTGAAAATGAATAAATAGATTCTGACCAACAAAATTGTCCAGTTTCCCTTTTAGTTTCTTCATAACGCTCCTTTTCCGTCTGGGCAGTTTTTTTCTCTAAATCTGAATTAATTTGGATGTACGACTAAAGACTGTTTTCACTTTACCTTGTTTTGTACACCATAACAATATTTTATTTTTATTTTTTTCAATTAAGTCAACATCCCAATTATTAGTGTTTTCTTTCCAATTCGACCGAAGTTTGTGTTTGAATGTAGGTTCGCTTATTGGAATGCCATATTCTTTATAAAACAATGTTGTTTTTGTTGATAATTAAATCGATTTCTTGTTAAGAATTACTCTTCATTATCATTTGTAGTAGTTGAGATGATCATGTTTATGATGATGAGTCTTGGTTTAAGGATGATGCTGCCATTAGATGCCATCATGAAATTTTCATTTATATCGGCTTCTTTTAAAAAATTCCCATTTTATTTTTTTTTTTATATAAAGAACTTTTTCCTCTCTGCCTACAGTTTCACAAAATACCAACACAAAATAACCATTGCTATTTTTTCGTCGATAAAACACGTTGATGCAAAAATATAATAATAGCAATTGCAGGTTATTAATTGATTTTTTTTGTGTTTCTTGCGGAAATAGTATATAAAGTAAATCCGATGGATTTATCAATTTTGCTTGATTGATTTATTCGTAAAGGGTACGGTTTTTCAAATTGATCATTCTTTTTCACTTGAACCTTGTTTTCGCTAATAGCGATAATTGACTCATTATTACACTTCTCTACGTTAAACTATAAGTCATTATTGGGTGTTACACTACATTAAACATTGGCTTGACATTGCGACTACAAATCAAATGCACTTTGGTTGTAGTGATCAATTATTTGTGATGCTGGCAGTTTTGGTGGTTTAGTCACTATGTAAAGTGTTTTGAGGTATCTTTAAATATCTAAAACCATTATTTTGATAAATAACTCATTTGTTTATATGGTGTTTGTTGTGGAAGTATTCCGTGAATGGAATTGAATGTATCATTGGGTGAATGCTAGTGTGTATTTGTTTGTAGTTAAGTTAATTCCTTATAAGCGTTAAAGCGGAATGGTTAAGACATTGAAAAAGAAAATAGTTAACCCCGCTGTCGCTTTTTCCGCTTTTTTTTTCACCTGCCTGTAGTCAGGCTATGAGTGTCATTAATGTGTCTTTGTGTTATTACATTACTTTTTAGTTTGTTTTTGAAGGATTTACATCGTTCTGTAGCTATGGATGTTATTACTTTAGTTGTTGGGGCTATTCAGAGCGACCTTAAACATGTCCTTTCCAATACATCTAAAGCAAAGAACATAAACAATGGACATTGCTACATTGCTCGTTTTAGGTTTTTTATTCTACAGAAAGATTATTATTTAAACTTATATACATATAGTTAAAAGCGGTGAAATCCCTTACTACCATTTAAATAGAAACAAGAAAGCCCAATCAAACGATAAAAATAAATTGTTGCGTTGTCTTCCTTGTTTGCAGTCGAAAAAAGTGGTCAAACTGATGCAAAACACGGTATTCCAACTTAAGGGAAAACTCATAATTTAGACTTTTCTCCATTTTCGGTTAAGATTTTTGGGGTAAAATAGCAAGCCAGACAGTGAAGAGCAAGGGAGATTTTCACACAGGAAAGCGTTTTTATGGATTTAAAGTTAAAAAAAATTCCTAAAGCCTAAAATGCTCTTACCATCTACAAAAGATAAAGTTGACGTCGACTCTGATATTCTTGGAAGCCCAACAACGTTTCAGACAAAAGTTCATGAATATGTCTATTTTGCCTAAATATAATTTATTGTCAAAATATCGACACTAGGACCGACCAGGCACAAGTTATCCAGAATGAAACATAGTCTTCCTTGAACATGAAACATTACATCACATGACAATAATATACATGATTTTTTCGGTTGTCAATTTTTCTTGAATGACTACTCGATCAGGTTTGGGGTGATTACCACTCACTATTTTTTTTATCAACAAACCGTGCTCACAAAGGTAATTATAATAGAATAGCGGTGCTCCAGTCATTGGCTATATATATGATTAAGAAAACAATTATATCACTTGATCGCTGTTTCTCATGAAAAAATACAAGGACAGGAAAAACCTAAAACAAAAACGATTTTTATAGATTACTCGGGTAGCCAAAATAAATAAATTAAATAATGATTCAGTTTACATTCCTCGGGCCTTTCTTTTCATGAAAAATGCTCATTCCCTCAGTATTACATAGCGTCCAGAATCTTTGACAAGTTTTTAAACAAACTTAAAACTTGCACAATTAGTTTTATAATTTTCAATGAAATTGCAAAATAAAATAATATCGATATGAATTGGAACGTTTAGGTCTTGCAAGTTCTGAATTTAACTTAAAGATCAAATTTAAAGACTTCGAAAGAAGGGGCCCTCTATGGGACGCATACAAATTGTTCCATAACTTCAGAGTTGCTGGTACGAAGGATTGTTGAAACATGTTGTTCCGATTACGCAATTTAGACATTTATAAAAAATCCCATGCATTTTTTTTTCTCTGTAATTTTAACAATGATGTTACAAACAAAACCAAAATAGATTTAATAACGACTTCAAAGATAGAGGTAATATTCTTGATGAACATCCCAATTTCATTGTATATTTAATTACATCAAGTCGTTAATAAGAACTTGATTTTAGTATTTGAACAAACTTGTTACAAATTGACATTACTGTCATACAAATAGGTAATTTGAAACAAAATGTTGCAACTCTCATCTCAAGAGATAATCGCGAAGGACTAACCAGTGTCGTTGACTGTTTTTTTCCAGTGTTGTTTAAACTTTTACTTTTATTTTGAGTTGGTTTTATAAAATATTTATTTTCAATACACGAATTTAAATTACGATGAATCATTAAAATTTCATTTAACAACCAACCAGTGGTAGAAAAGAATTTATCAACAAGTGTGTTATACAATTAGTGAACCCGGCATATCTATTTAAAAAGTCTACGATCGAGACTTTGTAAATATTTTTCTACCCTACATTAGATCATGGATGATGAGATTAATTGTTGATAGGAAATGACGGAAGTAAACATTCTTACCAAAACGACATAAGATCACATGACAAGATATGATTTTCAGTCAATTAAAGGTGATTGTACACAATATTTAATAATAACAAGCACTGTTCCGTGTTATCTTACTCCCTTAAGTTTGTTTTATATAAACAAATACTTTCCTTGTACATTTACCCGGATTTCTTTTGAACGGGTTCATGGGATCGTTCTCTTGAAAATTGTAATTATGTGTGATTGGTCGTGTATGAAAAGATAGATTTCAAGCGTTCAAAATAACATTTAACGCTGAATAACTGCCTAGATTCGACCATCTACGTTATTTCCCACTAAGTCAACTATATTTATATTACCAAATCCAAAAGTTGTTTATTTAATTTGCTCCAAATTTTGTTTCAGTTTGGCGTGATATCTTGATAAAAAATAAAGTAAATATGCTGGTTTGTTATGATTTTTGGTATTGTTCTATAAAACTTAATTTTGATGGAGGAGACAATATTTTAAATTAAATTTGATTATTAATTTACTTAATTAATCCAATCATTCATTTATTTTGTCAAACATGTCGAAAAACCTCGGAAAGCATTCAATTGAGAATACAATCATCAATACAAATTATTGGGGAGCACAAGCCTCTTTCGTACAACATCGAACACAAATCTTGGTTAATGAATATGCAGCAAGGCAAAAGTGTTTTATACTCAGCATACGATTATTGTGTATTTCACTTCACTATCCTCTTTGCACCGTTGGAGCATAAGATCTCGCATTTCGGCACGATATTAGCTCTTACTTCCACCCTAATCCATGTTAGCATTTATCGTTGTTTTTGAACTTAGCATTTCAAAGCGAGCTTAGCTCTTAAATTTTATAGGTTAAAAACTTCAGTAAATCATAAATTTGTATGAGTGAGTGGTTTTATAAAATATTTATTTTCAATACACGAATTTAAATTACGATGAATCATTAAAATTTCATTTAACAACCAACCAGTGGTAGAAAAGAATTTATCAACAAGTGTGTTATACAATTAGTGAACCCGGCATATCTATTTAAAAAGTCTACGATCGAGACTTTGTAAATATTTTTCTACCCTACATTAGATCATGGATGATGAGATTAACTGTTGATAGGAAATGACGGAAGTAAACATTCTTACCAAAACAACATACGATCACATGACAAGATATGATTTTCAGTCAATTAAAGGTGATTGTACACAATATTTAATAATAACAAGCACTGTTCCGTGTTATCTTACTCCCTTAAGTTTGTTTTATGTAAACAAATACTTTCCTTGTACATTTACCCGGATTTCTTTTGAACGGGTTCATGGGATCGTTCTCTTGAAAATTGTAATTATGTGTGATTGGTCGTGTATGAAAAGATAGATTTCAAGCGTTCAAAATAACATTTAACGCTGAATAACTGCCTAGATTCGACCATCTACGTTATTTCCCACTAAGTCAACTATATTTATATTACCAAATCCAAAAGTTGTTTATTTAATTTGCTCCAAATTTTGTTTCAGTTTGGCGTGATATCTTGATAAAAAATAAAGTAAATATGCTGGTTTGTTATGATTTTTGGTATTGTTCTATAAAACGTAATTTTGATGGAGGAGACAATATTTTAAATTAAATTTGATTATTGATTACTTAATTAATCCAATCATTCATTCATTCATTTTGTCAAACATGTCGAAAAACCTCGGAAATCATTCAATTGAGGTTATACAATAATCAATACAAATTAATGGGGGAGCACAAGCCTCTTTCGTACAACATCGAACACAAATCTTGGTTAATGAATATGCAGCAAGGCAAAAGTGTTTTATACTCAGCATACGATTATTGTGTATTTCACTTCACTATCCTCTTTGCACCGTTGGAGCATAAGATCTCACATTTCGGCACGTTCCTAATCCATGTTAACATTTATCGTTGTTTTTGAACTTAGCATTTCAAAGCGAGCTTAGCTCTTAGATTTTATAGGTTAAAATCTTCAGTAAATCATAAAACTGTATGAGTGAGAACTACGTTCGAAACATTAAAAATTTATATGTACAAATGCGGAAACGCTCTATTATATGAAGTGTAGCTGATACATCTTGTGATTCTCTGTTTCCGCGAATCAAGTAGGAAAATCCAAACCAGTGACAAATTTCATTGGTTAGACACTACGATAGTCCTATAAATATAGAGACGTTAGCATTAATAAATAAACACAAAAGAGTGGTGGAAAAGGATTTGTTTAAACCTACCAGATTGGCGATGAAGGTACTATTTTTATGGAACTTTATAGTGGAAACAATTATTTTCTGGTATTTAAATATCACATCCGATTTTTTTTTAAATAATGATACTTGTTGCTAATTACTTTATTAAATAATTAATTAATTAAATCAATTCCATGTTTTCAAGATTTCGTTCAAGTTGACATAAATTACTTAATTTCTATCTCATAAAAACAATAAAGGCAGGAGTATTTTGTTTAAAAAGTTAAATCGTAAAGAAAATATATTAATTCCTTAATGCTTTGTTAATTACTAAATGTTCTATAGAGCATACAAATACATATACCAAGAAAGCAGCTTACGAAGGCAATTCGAATATTACAACCACCGAAGGATCCGTGCAATGGAAACAAAACGAAAAATTTTCAATCAACAACTTCAACAGCGAATCCTAAACGATATGCTCACGCATTACCAAAACGTAAGGAATAACTTTATAGTTTTGATAGATTTTCATGATTAAAGAGTTCCAATGTTCTTTAATTGTATTAATTGTTATTTAATTGTATTCGTCCATCAGTTCATGCCTTTATATCAAACATGTTTGTACAGTATCTTACAACTTTCATGGATATCACGATCTACTTATACTATTAGCGATAGCATTTTTTAAATTTGATCTCCAGTTTTCTTTCTCTACCTAATGTTCTTCTAGAGAATAAAGCTATGTCATTCTGATTTATTTATGGATGTTACATAAATCGATATCTAAGTTGCAATCTGTAAACGAAAGCGACATAAAAGAGTATTGTATAAGTATTATTTAGGGTTTTAATTTAAATATCTTTTTCCCAGATGATACGATAAAAAATGCTTTCTACTATAAGAAAATATATGTACTGCAATATTGACATCTACCGTCTTGTTACTTCGCGTCTTCGAATAGCTTTTTGTGTTACAGGTTTATCCGACCCAGTAAACGATTTGACAACCCTGATGTCTGACCAAATTTCAGACTTTTCTATTGATAATTTATCTGATAGAGCTATCTACAGAAGCAAAAGAATGGTTCTGGACAGTCTCGGTGTCGGCATTATCGGATCTCAAACAGATATTGCCAACACACTTAGACAATTCGCAATTGAAACTAATGGAATCAGTGACAAGTGTCAATCAATTGTATGGGGTTCAAGCAAGTTTAAAATGTCCCCAACTGCTGCTGCATATCTTAATGGAGCTAGCACCCATACAATGGATTTTGACGACACATGGCATCCCGCCACGCACCCAAGTGGACCTGTGTTACCGGCAATTTTAGCTTTAGCAGATGCCCTTCCGTCATCGTATCAGCCTAGCTTAGAAGATTTGTTGGTTGCTTTCAACATCGGCATCCAAATTCAAGGAGCCCTACTAAGATGCTCGAATAATGCAAAACATATACCTAACAGGTAAACAAAGAGATAGGACTAAGTGTATTTTTCAAGAAGTCTTTTGGTATTTTCACTTTGTTGAAAAAAAAGTTCCCGAAATATGTGTACGTCCGTTTTGTAAATTTTCATCAACAATAAGAAAATATTCTTGATTAAAAAAAAAAACTTGTTGTCATATAAGGCTAAAACTATCTATTCACATAATACTACATAAGTCTGATAACACACACACACACACACACACACACACACACACACACACACACACACACACACACACACACACACACACACACACACACACACACAATAACAACGTTTTAATTAAGTATATTCATTTATCATTGAAAAGACTATTGAACGCTTTTGCTGTGATAATCTTGCAAATTTGACAAAAACTCATGCGATGAAAACAATACAATTCGAGGTGCAAGAATTATGCGATGAGACGAAGAGTAGTTTACATAGTGCAAATACTTCCTTGTCAAAATTGCATTGAATGCTCACGTACTTATGTTAAAAATATTAATTGTTAGTGACTAATCATGTAAGTAATCCAAAATATTTTAGAGATGAAATTGTTTGCACAGCTGTCGACCTTTTGAATTACCTAAATTCTTGTCTAAACCAATTACACTGTCTTTCATATCAAATGTATTCTTTACCATATACAACACAAAAATACAGAATTTATCTTGTGATGAAACTCTATACTTTTGTAAAACAAATGCATGTGAATTGTTCATTTAGTACAAACTTTCGTTGTTTTTTTATATTTTGTTTACACATGAATTTAAAAAACCTAACTAAACGTCCACCAAATGCAGTGAAATTTGTCTGAAGCGAAACCCGAAAGATCCGAAAATCTGTCAAATCCAGACATTTTTGAAATTCCCAAATTGAATGTAAATTAAACCTTATTAAACCGAATAAAATTTTCAAAGTTCTGGTTTTTTGACAGGGGTCACTTAATTAATCGATTCCACACATTAAAACCCCACGAACCCACGAAGCAATTATGAGCCACCTCATTTGGATTTTGGTAATGTGATAAGTTTCTAGTGATTATTTGATGACTAGATATTCTTTTCATGATAATTTGACTATCTAAGACTGTACTTGAAAACTAAATGAACTGTTTTAATTTGAAAAAAATAAAAGTACAAAAAAGGTAGTTTTGTGGTTACTGGAACAATAAATAAAGGCAACAATTATTTTTCTAAACAACCTAAATTGATACCAATGATAATCTGTAGAGTAATATTTTCGTTACAGATTGCATCCACCTGCCATTGTTGGCGTCATGGGGAGTGCTGCCGCTTCTTCAAAATTGCTTGGATTGAATCCGTGGAAATGTAGACATGCGTTAGCTATAGCTGCCTCGTTTGCTGGAGCACCTATGGCTAATGCTGGAACCATGACAAAACCATTGCATGCCGCTAAATCTGCTCGATTTGGTCTTGAGGCAGCTCTCCTGGCCCAAAAAGGAATAGAAGGTAACAACCAAATATTAGATATGGTGTCTGGTTTTGGTGCTTATTACGAGGACTACGACCCAAACAAGTTAATTGATTTAATGACAGAAACAGAAAATGTTTTTCTCCATGAACAAGATATTGCAATCAAGCGGTATCCTTGCCATTTAGGGATGCATTGGGGCATAGATGCTGCTCTCGGGGTTCGTGAAGATATTAGAAAAGAATTAGGTACATTTGCGCTTCAGGATATCAAGGCTGTAATAATTACTGCACCACAGTCAAAATACATTAACAGACCAATACCACAAAGCGAACACGAAGGAAGACATTCTTTTCAATTTACGGTCTGCTCCGCTCTTCTTGATGGTCATATCTCGCCAGAAACATTTCATAAACAAACCAGGGAAAGGAATTCGCTAATCAAGCTTTTAAACAAAACTGTTGTTGAAACACCAGAAGACAATCATCCATCGTTTGCAGAAATGTACGTAAAAGTGTCAATTCTGACAAGTTATGGAAAAGTTTTCGAAAAAGTATGCTTAACGCCATATGGACATTGGCGCTTTCCACTTTCTGACAGAGATGTTCAGGAAAAATTTTTGCAAAACACGAAAGTACTACACAGTGACAAACAACGTGAAATAATGAAACTAGTACAAAAAATGGATGATAAAACTCTGGCAAAAGAACTCTCACAATTGCTGCAATTGTGAGCTTAAGACGACACGTTTAATAAAATATGCTATTGTTAGTTTTACCTTATTGTTATAAATACAAATATATATATAAAACATTTTGTATTTTGGTTGTACTTTATCGTTTGCCTTAGTTCCATTTTTATTTTCAATGTCTCTCTGTCCATGAAATATACCGGAAAAACATCATAAGAATTTAAGGTGTTTAACAGTAGTTGGTTTCTTTGCACCTTATGTCCACTTAATAGCAAAAAAATAATTTGTTTGCTAATAGACACACATAGTAACCGGGCAGGAAGTACTTATCCCTAACCTTTTATTCACTTGTTAATATGGTTGTATAGGAGATCATTTTGGTTGGTTTAGCTTGACAGAGTATGCACGTTTAAGGATAAAAAATACCCACAATATCGTAAAGGGATCACAACCAAAAGTTAAATAAAACACCTTAAAAATTTGTGATTGGGTTTTCATTTTCGAGTTGAAAAATTTCACAATAGCTGAATTTTACTTCTTAACAATGATGGAAATATAATTACACATAATGTTCTATACAAAAATTATTATATTTACTGGCTAACAAGTACTTGAACCTAAAAAAAAATGACTACACTAATTTCCAGTTTCAAATATGAAAAAAGCAATGCTTACAAATAAAATACGAAAAAATGCCAATCATAAATATATATTGCCAATTTCGATAGCTGTACACGTGTTTCATGACTTGCACTACATTTTTGAGAAGAAAAATCTGATGCAAACACAAGAAAACCAAATCCTGTTGAAAGTGCGATTTGTATATAGGATGCACATATTAACACCTTAATTAGACATATATGGAAAGGCATCTCAAAAACAAATCAAATGTCAAGAATAGTATAAAAATGTTACAAGAAAAGACGAGACAAATAATACACATCTTCAACACAAAATATAAACAATACAATACAAAGCATAAAAATCCCAACAGACCAAAAACATGAATTAACTAATTTCAGCCTGCTAACCTTCACCAAAAATTTAAGCATGAACAATGAGGTCTATCGGTAACGTAGATAATTGGTGTTACACTCCATAATTTACAATCAATTTAAAACATCGGGATCAAAATATGTGACAAGAGCAACGATTGCCAATATATGAAATGTGCATTTGATCCTTAAGTCAAAGTTTTAAAACTTTTCATACCAATATCATATTGATTCAAAACTCACTAATCTTTATATTTAAATAATCCAACTGAAAACCACAAATAATTAAATATTTGCTATTTCCTATAAAACCGTTGAAAATCGAATTGAATCTCTTATTTTCTTTCCATTTGAACGTTGATCAATAAATTAAATCCGGAAGGTCTTGTTCCTTCTTAAAATGTATTTGGAATCCATCTACTGAAAAGTAGAGAACATTACTTTAACAGGGACACATGGTTTGTGTTCCCCGTTTGTTTACTTTTTTGTTGTGAATTCCAGTTTTCTCATTTATTTAAGGTATCACCTTTTTTAAAAGGGAAGTTTTTACTTTTTTTCTGACTAGGTTTTCTCGGATGTGATATTTGGGTATAGATTGAATTGTCATTAGATTTCCTCCAATTTTACAACAAATGGTTACTTACAAAATAAAATATTTCTTTCCCATGTCACCTTGTATAAAAAAATGTTCATCCCCGTATACTAAAACTTATGTATCGTACATTTATGATAAAATCATAATCCGATACAAACAACTTTCATAAAAGATTTATCAAGGCTATTAAATCTGAAGTGAACGATATTTTAGATCAAAGATACATGTACATATCACCATTTTTTATATTTGGAAAGTGTTTACATTATTGTTGATGAAAAAAATCAAATGGCAAGTCTGAAACGTTTAGTAAAATAGAAATCATGGAACGCTGCATCTGTATAAAGATTGGCATGATATATGCCTTTAACTGTCGTAAAATAGACGTATACTATTTTAAAGTATGACTCGACAGATTATCAGCCAGATAGGTGTACAAGTATACGGGGGAGCGTTTGGTAAAACTTCTGAAGTGGATAGTAATTATTATATAGATTTTTGCATGTCATTTGTTCTAAACGGTACAAAAATTAGGAAATTTAAAATATTGTAAGGACAAATCTATGATCGACTGTAGTAATAATAAAAAGAAGGAAAACAGCGAAGCACATACACGCGTGAGATACTCCACAAAATATTGTCAGTTCAAAAATTGGAAATAACTATTATTACAAATGCTACTTAATAATTGCATTTTTGATCATTTTAATGTTTTTAGTTTCTGAACTCTTTTGTCGCGCAAAATATCTAGTAATGCTACTACAAATTGTTAGTATGTGACGTCATCTTCATTAAATCTGATGGCGTCATAATTACTTCCAATATTTGACGGACATTTTTGAATACGAAAGATAGAAAAATATCATTCAAGGGTAAAGTCATGTTAAACAGATCAGAACAGATGAGATGAAACCACTGACATTTTGAACTTCTCTAAAAAAAGTATTATGAATATTGAACTTTTTCTTATAGACATATTTTTTTTTATAATTTAAAATTTTATGTTTAAATATTATCAATGGCACGCGACATCATAAGATTTCGATAAACTTGCTTTATTGTGCAAAATCTATTAAAATGAACAAAAGTGATAATTATTGTCTTTTCATTAGCCCACGCTAATATGAGATTTGTAAATTTCTAATAGTATATACAGTGAAACCTATGTAAACCCGAACAGCAAGGGGACTGTGGGTTCGTTCGATTTAGACAGAACAGCAAAAGGGGACTATGGGTTAGTTTGGTTTAGACAGAGAAGCAAAGGTGACTATGGGTTAGTTTGGTTTAGACAGAGAAGCAAAGGGGACTGCGGGTTAGTTCGGTTTTGACATAACAGCAAAGGGGACTATGAGTTAGTTTGGTTAGACAGAGAAGCAAAGTGGACTATGGGTTAGTTTGGTTTTAACAAAACAGCAAAGGGGACTGGACTGTGAGTTAGTTTGGTTTAGACAGAGAAGCAAAGGGACTATGGGTTAGTTTGGTTTAGACAGAGAAGCAAAGAGGACTGTGGGTTAGTTCGGTTTTGACAGAACAGCAAAGGGGACTGTGGGTTAGTTCGGTTTAGACAGAGGAGCAAAGAGTTCTGTGGGTTTGTTTGGTTTAGACAAAACAGCAAGGGGACTGTGGGTTAGTTCGGTTAGACAGACAAGCAAAACAGCAAGGGGACTGTAGATTCGTTTGATTTAGACAGAACAGCAAGCGGATTTGTAAATTTCTAATAGTATATACAGTGAAACCTATATAAACCCGTTGGTTAGTTCGGTTAAGACAGAACAACCAAAGGACTGTGGGTTAATTCGGTTTAGACAGGGTAGCAAAGGGGACTGTGGCTTCGTTTGGTGTAGACAGAACAGCAAGTGGACCGTTTGTTAGTTTGGTTTTGACAGAACAGCAAGGGGATTTTTTGTAAGTTTGGTTTAGACAGAACAGCAAGTGGACCGTTTGTTAGTTTGGTTTTGACAGAACAGCAAGGGGATTTTTTGTAAGTTTGGTTTAGACAGAACAGCAAGGAGACTGTTTGTTAGTTTGGTTCAGACAGAACAGCAAGGGGAATGGGGTTATTTTGGTTTAAACAGAACAGCAAGGGGACTGTGGATTCCTTTGGTTCAGATAGAATAGCAAGGAGACAATTGCGTATCGGATTCCAAATTCCACCAGATTTAATAAAAAAAAAAATAATAAAAAAAAACAAAAAAAAAAACAACGCTTTAAAATTGGATCTACAAAATATACTACCAAGCCACTTTCGAAACTATTAACTTCCATACTTAACGCTGTTAAAGAGTGTCTTCAGTCTTCCACGACACTTGCTACTCTCGTAGTGGTATCGATTCAAGATCATCTGGAAGCTCTCAATGCTAGATTATCATCGGAATATAATAGCATTTTCAGTTTTAATACTACTACTCGCCATACTCAGTTTAACCTTACTCCTGTCAAAAAGTCATCTATGTAGCGGAAACTGAGATCATCTGATCTCAGTTATCGCTACATAGATGACTTTTTGACTTTGAATTATGGAATTTTATACATTGCATTTCCCAAATAGAACTTGAGATAAAGGACACCACAGACGCTGTTAAGTCAGCCTTATATCTTGACTTTCTTAAAAAGATCGATGGAAAGGAAAGCTCATGACTAAACTATACTACATATGAGATGATTTTCATTCAGTATCGCCAACTTCCCTTTCATTTTTGGCAACATCCATTTAGCCTTCTCATGAAGTTTTCTTATCACAACTTGCCGAAAGTTTTGTCCGTACTTGCAACAAGGCCCTGCAACGGGGTTATGTTGCAGCAAATCATCACTACAAAAGCTTTATGGTTGTCATCATGAACCAATTGATCGTTATGGTGTATCTATCTCTACCATGAGAACCGAATGGGTCACCATGTCATACTTTAACTTTCCCTCTTTATTCTACCCCGGACGTGACATTCTATGAGGACCTCTGCGGGTGTTCCTAGAAAAGCAATGGACGCTTTCCCAGTTTATAGTGGAGTCCAGGTTACTTATTTACCTTTATGTTTTTGTTTCTGATTTGTTTCATGTTCCTTGTAAATCATGTCTATTTCCATTGTCTAGTCGACATCATTGGATTATGTTTTTTATTGTCGTTCGAATCCTGGTTCTTTTGATTCCCCTTTCATACTTCTTGATCGGTAAACCCAGTTTTTAGCCGGTGAATACGGTTTGTCGGATTAGTGTTATGGACAGGTGTTATAGATATACATTTCCGACTTATTTTCTTTAAGTTTAAATTATTTAACATTACCGTGTTAATCTAATTGTCATTTTGTGTGTGTTTCTTTTTCTTTTATTGCATGACTATTTTTAGTTTGAAACATTCAATGTATTTAAAATATAATTTCTTAAGGATAAAGTAGGTGGGATACATTGTTTAATTTACCTACGAAATACCCAAAGAATTAAGTTTCGGTTCGTGCACTCTCTATTCGAAGAATAAAGAAAAACGGGAAACCCAGCTTTGTGCGGTTCTTAACTACCTTTCATGATTATGTGTTATATCAAAAATAAGCCAGACCATTCAAACAATGAGTCATAGTGTTCCCTCTAAGAAAACATCCCGGTTCATTAAAGTTGGAAAGTCCTGTCTTATCTAGGAAAAAGAAATTGATATTTAACTAGGAAGCTTAAATGAACTTCTAGACTTTTTATCAACAATCAATGTTGTAATATCGATGTATCTAGAAAAGAACGAACATCCCGATTGTGGGGCAATAAGGGAATTAGTTTTGTGACTTTTTAAGAAAGGCCCTGATAATGTTAAAATTGAACATATTGTCAGACATAACATTATCAATTTAGTGACTATATCTTTTTTTTTTTGTGCTGATGTGACCGCTGATTTACCGAGTAAGACAATAACATGCAAATGCTTTTTAATCACCACAGGTATATTGACGCTGCAATGGAAGGGGGAAGTTTAGCGCGCTGTAAAATCCACAATTTCGTTTGAAATGCTTGTACCAAGTCAGGACATGTACGGTACCAGCTGCTCAGTTGGTGTTATATCTATTTTGCAAGATTTATTTTGGACTTGATTATAAATCGGATTACTGTTCTTTTTTTTAATTTTGTTGTTACCCTTATAAGTCGTTATCCCTGGCCTTTGTTCTATTTGATTAGCAGCGGATACACGGTTGATATTCATACAGCTGACTTGGTCAAGTAGTTTAGTACGCTTGACAGAGTGAATGCGATTTAAGAAACTGTCTGTAACTGGAATTTAAATTTTCAACCTCCTTCGCGTCGATTTTTATAGTTTTGGACAACCCAGACTTTTATTTATCGTTTTATTATCATTACTTAAGAAATTGACATCGCCAAATTTGCTTTTTAATACTTGCAAATCATGCATATCTTTTCAATGTATAGTTCCTTTTATCACATTATTGATTAACTTTATTTGGTGTTGTTGAATTTGTGAATACTTATACATTCAGATATCGGTACGTTCAAATACATCACGTTCTGATAATACATCCTAGATTAACGTGAGAGAAAATGATCACTAATTATAGTAACTTATGTCTAATCTATTTCTGATTCTTATTTGTTCTTCATTACTAAAGAAATAGTTTATTTTTCGTTATTACATTTTAGATATTTAATTTGATCATGATATTGGTTTAAAATACAGCATATTTAGGGTTAGTTTACCCAGTTCATACTATTTGCCTTTCCTAATGTTTTCCCCTGCATCTTTATAAATTTGTAACTACTTGAATTTTCCGAAAGTTCAGTCTTAATATATAATTTCTTATAGTAGCTTTTTAATCAAATATGCTGTTACAGTTTTCTGTCAAAGTCTGCCTTTGTCTTTCAAACCATGACTACTTAAAGGAATAAGCGTTGAATACTTCAGTACAGTCCCATTATCTTGTTAATAAATCAAATATTTGTTATTCGGTTTTATTTTGTGAGCACCTCTTCAATATTGTAAGTAACATGTAGTTTTGAAACATTTTACGGTCGTAGCCTTCCGGTAATTATGTTCTCCGATCAATATCAACTGATATTGAAGTTCTTTTCTAAAGGTAGCACAAAAACATTTCTTCTAGACAAATAATCACTGTCATATGAAACAGGCATGGATATTTGAAACTAGATCCAAAATACAAAATAAAATTACACAAAGAGAACATGAATAACTATCATACACATAAAGCAAGAACATAAAAGTTAAAACAAAGGTTGCCTTAAACCAAACTGGTACAATTGTAGTATTATAAGCAACAAAGTCAATTATAATCTATATTTAGCATGCTGCTAGCCCCAGCTATTATCAAATCTGTCATATATGCATTAAAACATTATCGGGCAAATTATCATGAACACAATGTGTGCATTCTTGTAACAGCCTCCCTTGTATATTTAACGGTAGATTATTATTGCCATTAAATCTACATCTTTGAAGATTGGTCTTTGTCTTCACTTTGTCTAGATTTTGTTGAAACGCCACTATCAGACGCATTGTCTGAGGTAGGTTTGTGTTTTTGCAGCACTTTATCTAGAATTTCCTCAACCTTTGACTTCGGGCTCAGGCCGATCCTGAAGAATGTCAATTTCCCTTCAGAAGCTTTTCTACAATCTACTACAGTCGATGCAGCATTTTCTGGTGACGGTCCATCACAAAGTACACCGTCACACTATGAAAATTGAAAGTCAAAATAATTAAATTAAAGAATTTTAATAAAAGATATTCTTTAACACACTGAATTACGTAAATGTATACTTTGCATTAGTGATGTAAAGATGTGGGAAATATCAATGAAACAACCTCCAAAATAACTACAAGATAAACCGTCAAACTTTCAATCTAACGTAAAATCGCCATTAAAAGAATGATTTTATCGTCAAAAATGTTAACACAGTTGTTCAAAATCGAAAAAGTGTATGTAAGTCCATACGGGAAATAGAACCACCGAGTAGGTCCATACGGAAAATTCTTACATTCCTTATCAAGAATTAAAATATATATATATATAATAAAGATTCAGCAAAACAAATGCTTACATTCTTGTTTCCTAGCTTTGCAAGCACCTGCCAATGATGTGTAGTATCGGCCTCCCCTGTTGGGTTGGCAGAGGTCACTACTATCGGCCCTGTTTGATCAATCAAGTGACAGATAATACTGCAGTCTGGAATTCGTATTGCAACACTATCGGGTTTTCCGACATACTTACAGGAATCTCCCAGTCCGAGGGAGCCCACCCAAGCACCTAAAATAAATGAAATAGAGGCTGGAGTTTCTTATAGGTTACTGTAACGATGTCATATTCCAGAGAAGGGCATTTCTCAATTTAAAACTTTTTCAGTGAGCGGATAAAAATTAAAATGTTTATGGCTTAATTAAAGGTAGATATGATACAATTAAATGCAATTTCCCATACATCAAAATAGTTTTGCATGATTTGTATTGTCGTGTTGTAAAAAAGAAAACGGATAGAGTGATCCATTGTATATTTCAAGTGCAAAAAAGTAACTATTTGAATCAGTGCCTGCCATTTAATAATTCAAAGTATAAAACAAAATCGGTAGAATCTGAAAATGTCACTTTCCCTTAAAGGTGTGCCATCACTGATGATTGAGTGGCATTATCAAAATTCATATAGTCCTTATCTTCACGATGAAAAAGATAAAAAATAATTTCTTTCGATATAGTGAAACCTGCTTACTTATTTGAATGACTACGGAAAGGTCTTTATGTTAATGTGAAGAACAGATTTGGAAAGCACGAAACATTGTATAATTAACTCGTTATCTCAGTGAAACCTGTCAAAACTAATTATTGAGAATCTGTCTTAACCATACACTTTTAAGATTTAAAAAAAAATGTATTTTGAGCCTTTGTTAACCGAACACCTGTCTAATTTGATAAAAAAATTAAATTTTAAAAGTGCTCTGGTTTAGACAGGTTTCACTGTAAAACAAATCACCTTTAAATCTGTATAGGGTATGCAAGTCTCGTTCTGGTTTTCTTTTTTTATTTACCGGAATTTCCGACGTAGAACGTATTGAAAACCGAAGACCGGTCTGCATATAATTGTTTACTTCCTGGTACTCTAAACGCTGTATAACAATGCAAAATCTTCTATTCTATGTTTTTTCTTAATACCTTTATCATGTAGAAATAGATTTTTGTCATTTTTATCGATATTTGTTTTACAAAAAAAAGATGTTTTGCCCTTCACACTGAACTCAATGCTCTCTAAATGACTAATCTCCATGCTTTTGAATGGTAGACTAGGACCCATTCTCGTGAAATCACGGGGTCACATGACGAGACTTACATACCCTATTGTCGCATTATTTGAAGACAATCTCACCTCTATTTAGTACTACACTAATATTTGATGGCCATAACTCTTGTAGAAATTCCCACAAAATAGTTCCGATTTCTTTCTTTGCAGTTTTAATTTGATCTAAGCTTGATATCCAAATGGACATTGGCCGGTCCTCTGCTGAATTTTTACATTTATACGCACGCTTGAAAAAAAAAAGTCATCTTTATCAGTTTGATTGAAAAATATGATTCGTTACCTAGTTAATACTGGATATGATATTTGAAAGGTAATATTTGTTGGGTTTTTGTATGAAAATAAAATAAAATCCCTTTAAAAAATAAACGAAATTGATTTGTCTACTAAAAAGACTTAGATGAAACCAGCATACAATCGAAATGTAGCAACTTGAAAGAAATATTTACATGATAATTGCGTGCGCAGAGAAACTTACCAAAAACGTAACAATAAGTGCCAAAGAACGCAAAGATTTCACGATTTCCTTGTTCCTCATAGGGTTAAAATCTTCCATCAATTTCTCTTTTCACTATACATATTTTATAAGGTCTAACCAATAAATTATACCTCAACTGCAGCAGGCTGATTACAGGCAGCAACTAGAACGTAAACTGTATCTGACGGAACACCACAGATTTTACCACTGTTCAGCAACTCTGTAAAGAGGTAAACAGAAGTTAAGAAATATACCGGAAATAATGAACCGTAATGGAAGCGGGAGGTTTAGTGAACTATAAAGAGTAATCAAGGGAACCAAGGTTATAGCGGTAATCAAAAGAATGTAATCCAGGGACAAAGACCAGACATTGAAAACAGACATACACAACAAAGAACATAAAGTAACTAAAATCATACATGCAAAGTAACAAAAGCAAATGAGAGACTCGGATTCCCCTAAAAACTGGTTTAACCCAGCTTTTCATTTTGAAATGCCTGTATCAAGTCAGGACCATTGCGATAGTTTCCAACCTTCCGGTTTTTACCCTTAAATTACCATTTGTTATACGGAATTTCATTTGACTATTATTTTTCACTACTGCCTGGATTTCAGCAGTTCAGTAATTACCCTTCTTGATAATTATAAAACAAACCGTAAGCCCGATTCTGGTAAAAATACAAACTATAAAAGTAGGAGATGTGGTGTGATTGCGAATGAAATCGCCATCCACTGAAGTCCAAGCAACGAACAATTTAACTTCTACATGTCACCACGCAGTCTTCAATGATGGACAAAACTATTCATAAAAGACGAAAATCGACCTAATCTATACATAAAAGGTACAC
This sequence comes from Perna viridis, assembly GCA_037379345.1. NCBI lineage: Eukaryota > Metazoa > Mollusca > Bivalvia > Mytilida > Mytilidae > Perna > Perna viridis. The sequence goes on along the minus strand of CM074511.1, from coordinate 39,557,537 downwards.
GAGTCGCGTTCTTTCGCCTATCGGAAACGTAAATCCGTATTGCATAATTGTTATTTGAAAATGCAGTATGTGACGATTTTATAATAGAAAACCGCCCTTGAAATATCGGTCAGCATGGAAGTTCTTTGGTAACAAGATTATATCATCAGTGTTGTTTTTAACTGTATCATGTAACGCAATCAACAAAACAAAAGGCAATTTATATACCATATCTGTGACAACATTTTAAATATCCGAAATAGCCTCATGAGTTTTACAAATTTGTAAACGTTATAGATTTCTTACACTCTCATCGCATTCCTGAATTCAAGGTTCAATCATTAAGTACTTTAAGGTTTACCATCATCTTTTGATATTTATGTGCTTTATTGCATCACAATAACTACAGACAAACCCGTGCAGTTGGGAATAAGGCAAAACATGGCTAGACCTTGATAATTAAAATCAAATTTAATTTTCTGTAAAAATATTAAAATCTTAACATGATTTTGCAGAGAATACAAAGAGGGCCAAAACAAACTAAGTTGAGCGAATGTTTTGAGATATTCACCGTATATCAAATGTGAACTTTGTTCAAATTGACATGCTGGTCAGTTTAAAATAAGGAGAATAGTTAACTATTCACAACAGATGTATTGAACTTTGTAATTAAGTGGACCACATCTAGTGAATATCAGGTATTTTTTGTATTCTGTAATCTTCTGCAGATTTTAAAAACAACATAGCAAAAGTCAGGTCAATTTTTTTTTATCTAATTTAACATACAATAAATATAACTGTCTAATATGTAGGACATGCTTTGTTTTTTAAAGTTCTCTAGGAACACATATATGTTTGTAGTCGGAGGTTAATTTGTGGTTAATTCAGTCCATATTTATCGGAAGATAATGCTGAACCTTTAGTACACAATACCTGCTATTTGTCGAACTCCAGAAGCTTTTCTTGCATCAGATAAAACAATCTTGTCCACAGAAGATCGCAAATGGCTAAAAGTGATGAAAGGTTTTCCTGTTGGTAAAATTTCCTGGCCCAACATGTTTGTGATAAAGGTAGACAAGAACCCATAAATTTGTACCACAGCAAAAATGCTGGTAACGACAACGTGGAACAGCCGTACGCTACTACTATCAACAAGACCAGAAACAAGAAACGATATAACCACAAGGGTAAAGGAAATAGATGTACAAAACCATAAAACATTGATTGTGGTAGATAAACCTCCGAGGACAAGACTTATGAACAAAAATGAGATGCAACCAGACTGTGTCGAAATACCTGAGTTGGAAAGGTCAAGAATGCGACTTGTACCCCAAATAGACCAGAAGGATGCAAAAACAAAATTACAACAACTCTCAAAAGTAAGACCCCTAGAAAAAGCTATGTAACCAACAACAGTTTGAAGTACTCCTCCAAAACCAAGACAGAATGGCAGTGCATGAATGGAGTGTTCAGATGACTCAGGAATAATGACAATAGTAGCAACAGCATTCAACAGGAAGCTTAAGCATTGGACATCGACATATTTAGAAAATCCCAACATCATATCAGAAGGAAATACTGTACTTGCCTGATCAGACGGACGTATCTTTGAGTCGCAACATCTTACTCTAGAATACAGTCCTGTCTCAAAGACGTTTTGTCCTAAAGGTAATAAAAATCGAAATTCTAGTAGCCGAGTTAAGTGAGCCGCAACTCCATACAGCGAACTTACAAAACCAAGTATACCAACAATTCCAGAGAAAATGTCTTTATCTCCAAAGAGAGTCAAAGAAAGAACCATTAAACACAAAATGAGATAACTGAATGATCTAAAAACTTCTAGGCGGAAATTTAGAACGAATAATAAAAGAAGGAGAGTGAACACAATAACACAAACAGGAACTGGTAAAAATAAAGATTCGCTTAAATAATCTTCAAGCCAAAGATTAGTACCAAAGGCAATCCAGAGTATCCCAAATAACAGAGAATGCACTCCTTTCACGGCATCATATCTGCGCAAAAAGAAAACACCTAAAGCAAGTTGGCATATTCCTGCAGAGAGAGGCCAAGAGAAAGCAAATTGTGTGTCTTTAGATAATGTTGTAACTTGCCAACCGAATGCTGAATATGAAACTGAAGATGTCGCATACAAAAGTAGTTCAGATTCACTTGACTGAAAATTTTGAGTTACACTATCAATGCTGTCAACTTTGTTCTGCCAACATATTCCTGCTAAAGAGTTTGAAAGCCAATAAAAACTTAGAATTAGGATGAGAACTATTAAAACAGGACCTATTAAAAACCAAGTCTTCCAGATTCCAACTATCTCAAAAATAAAAAGTACAATACAAACCGCTGACAACAGAGACAAAGCTTTAAATTTCTTATTACAGAGTGACAAAAACAAAAACACCAACACAACACTTAGACACGCCACATATCCGGGTAGCAAATGTTTGTTATTGTCAGGTACCTCACCGCCATTTCGTCTCTTAATTGCTGTCCATAGTTTTGTTGAACCAAGCGACATCCATACTGTCGTTAACAATAGCAGCAATGAATTTAGTGAAGATCGACCAGAAAACAGGGGAGTGCCACCTAAAAAAGGAATACGTCCAATAAAGAATCAGGCAAAATTTGAATAATGAATGTCAAATATCCACAAATCTGACAATATACTTTAATTTAAAGAAGTATTTTCTATTTGACCGAATTCTCAATAAAGAAATCCTTTTTTTCAAACTTTAAGATTAAGTCACTTATATTTGTAAGAGAAAAGATGAATAAACGAGGTCATGCTAAAACGTATGTTAAATATAAACCACAAGTAGGATAAGTATATACGATCAACTTGCTATAATTGTTGATTCAGAATATTTATATGCTCGAGTACACACCTAGGGATCAATGGGTAAATACCTGTATTTTGTTTTGCATTTTACATTTCATTCAAACTAGAATTCGAAACAAAACAAACAAATTTCATAGTTAATGTTAATGGAATGTAAAAAAAATACTGAACCGAAAACCGATGATTATATGTAAATTGCTAAAGAGGTTTATTTTGTTCAATAAATGTATAGTATCGAATCTTGATAATAAAATACGATTTATGAAAAAGCAAAATTAAAACAAATAAAATAAACAAAACAAATAATAAGCTATTATTACACGTTATTTCTGAATATACGACTAAAACATTTTAAACAGCACCAAGAAGTGATGTTTTCATTTAAATGTATCTACCTGTAAGAAGAGTCGAACACGACAGCAGAATGAGGGAAATGCCAAAAGGACCTTCTGGTACAACACCTCCGAACGAATTTATACCGGTAAGAATAGAAGTTATACTGACTGACAGAAACGTCGCCGCCATAGCCGACGACTCTCGGAAGGTTGACATAGCCACAGCTGATGGTGCTCGAATAGTTGACATGATATTTACTGCCTAGTAGCTTGATGGTTTGCGTTTTATCACGTCTATTTTTAAGTTTGATGATAAAGACGGGATTCCCAATTTCTCTGAACAGTAGGACGTTGATATGCTGTCATTCACACTTCCTTCTCTCCAAGTGCTTCGAAATTTCTTTATCTTTAGCAAGTCATTCGATTGGATGTTTTTTTTGTTTCCGGATCTGTTGATGATATAAAATTTATAAACTTAAAAATAAACACATCTGAAATACATTTCAGCAGTAGTAATAAATTTCATTTTACTTATATTACCTTAAGGATACAGTTGTGCTTCTATAGTTTAAATCGAGTTGAACATGATTTAAATGTACCGATAAATGGAAAATGATATTTGAACAAAACACTGACAGTGGACGGTCTACACCGTTCGCTTCAATACTTTACGCCGAACCAGGAGCACTAGGATTGACATGCAACATTATTTCGGCTTTAACGGTTGCTATTGATAATATTATTCAATCATCCGTGTCAGAATCGTCAAAAATATTTTCAGGTAAGACACCATCATGTTTTGAATAAATAAAACCATGTTTTTGATTGGAAGAACCTTTCTTTAAACTGTTAACGTTTGGAAAATGTCGTATATTTTAATGAAACCATCAGTATCGGTGCATCGCCTCGCCCATATAAATGTTTAAAATGTCTAGTTAAAAATGGAACATTTTCTGACAATCAACCGCAAAATCCTTTATATCTAATTGATTATTCAAATAGAGAATACATGAGGACCCGGGGAAATTGAATAATACTTTCTAAACGAATGTTTTCAGTGGTTATATTATCTACATATTGCGCTCAATATGGGAAATAAAGTTAAAAGCCTCGTTGAAACAAATTAACAATTCGTTACAAACGTTAACAAATCATGAACATTTGTTAACGAAAATAATTCATTATGCTTACTGAATAATATCGTTATAACAACTTTGTTGAGTATATCTTTCTAACGTGTATGTAATGTTTCTACATGTCATCTTCAATTAAATATCAATTCATCGGTTAAGTTCCATGAAAAATGATACAATAAAGTGTGTTAAATTATTTCATTTTATTTGATCTACGAGCATATTAAATTAACGATTATCTGCATTTATTTTGAAATTTTAGCTGATGCATGTCAAATTCTATTCAACAAAAGTAATCTTCGTATATCGTCTTTTTTCATAAGCTGGATGTAGAGTCTCAGATTTTTCTAACTTTTAAATAATTATAAAACCGATAACGATTTCCAAAAAATTTTAGCGATTGAAAAGAAAGTTGAAACCATGAAAATCTCGACGTTATCAAGTTTACGGTTTATTTTCAATGACAAAATATCGAACATCGACAAAAGGAAAAAAAATATCTTAAACAGCTCTTTTCAATTTATCTGATAATACTTTGAGACTAAACCATTTAAAATAATTACGAAGTGAATGAGTCATAGCAAATGATATTTCTCAAGAGAGAAGACAATTCTTATTTTTAGCTGGGCAAGATTTCCTGATCTCACCCACAACATGCACTTTTCCGTAAAAGAATTGGCCTGATCACATCTCACAAATATTTTCTTTTAAAATGTCTTTTAAAACATTATCGAAAATAACCGCCGCATGATTCTTGCAGTTTGTTTATGTTTTGAAGTGACCTATATTTTTACATCTGGTCATTACGTATCAATGGCCACATAGATATTTCATAATCAGCTGTTAATTGTAGGACATTTAAATTCAAACATTCAATCGGAATATAAACTCGAAGTGAGAAAAATATCAGACATCCTTGGGTAAGATATAATAAGATACAGAACCTCGTTAGGGACTATTACATTTTACCCTCGGGTGTTTGATCATCCCTATCTTTCCCTCATGCAGGTGTTAAATTCTTAATATCTCGTTGTAACAAGAAAGGCTTCTCGAAATAGTACGATGAGAAGTCGTTAGAATTATACCGAAAAAATAATTGGCTTCCGTTGATTGTATTCTAGATGTGATTTTTAAAAATTTAAAATAATGTGAAATATTTTCGTCTGTTGAGTGTACCAGATACATGTTTTCTCGATTATTATTTTGTTTGGTGTAAGAAGCATATTCGAAATACAAAGATAAAATAAAAATAATTCGAAAGATTTTCTCTCTTTGAAACGGATATATGTTTCTTAGAAGCTACACTAACACCAATATATTTACATGCATCTCTGAGTCAGTAAGATGGAATTAGGGTCTTAAATGTAAGTCACTTATTATACAATTTTGAAATAAAGCATGAATACAAAACCATATTTATTTTATTTCGAGACTAATGTTCTTTTGTTGAACACAATTTTATACAATATTCCTTAACTTTGTTTCAGGAGTTCATCTGATTCTCATCGGAGGGCTCATACAATTAACATGTGGTTTCATGTCATACCGAAGAAACGACCACCTAACAGGAAGTGCATTCATTGTGTTTGCCGCTCTTTGGTCAAATCAGGGGGTGATAAATATTATATCGACATCATCAAAATTTTCAAACTTTTCTGGAGCAGTCTTTGCTGGTTTAATCGGGTATATGATAGTTACGTCTATCTTGCTCGTGTGTTCATTGTTTGTGAACTATATAATGCCACCCGTACTTTTGACTATGTTGCTTACATTGATATTTGAATCCGTTGGACTGTACCATAATTGGGGAAAATACATAGCAGCGGCATTTGAACTCGTCATTGTCTTGGCAGCAACTTATGCAGTTGTTGTCATGACAACAAAAGGTGTAAGTCAACGGTACATTCTACCTGGTTTTGGAAATGCCCCCATTGATCCTTTACTATTCAAAACAAAAACTGCATCAAAAAAGAAAAACGAATCTAAGAAGAATACAAAATACGCAGAACCAATGGGTATGGGATACATAGGTACAATAGTTCCAGCAGTACTACTGAGCTTTTATCATCTCGGATACTTTACAGATTTCCGGGTTGCCATGCCAGCGGTAACCTGTGGAATATTTTGCCAAATATTTGCAAGTTACTATTCATTTTTGCGAAATGATCCGTTTAATGCATTTCAGTTTGTCGTATATTTCATATTTTGGACTTCAAAGACATTTTCACCACTTCTCCGAGTAACTAATACGATTATAGAGACTACAGAGAACGATTTAGAATACTTTGGGTTTTTGGGTATATTTTTAGTGGTGCTTTTTTTAACTCTAACATCAATGACACAAAACCTTATAGTTTTTATTTACAATATCGTATTACTCTTAACTGTAGTATTATCTATTGAACATATTCCAATTTTTGTTTCTAACTACACATTTGGGGTGTTGGCAGGTGTAAATGTCAGCATAATCGCATATCTGAGCGTTGCTTCCCTTCTTAATTCAATAGCCGAGAAGCCGATTGTATTTATAGGTCCAGAAGTAGTTAGTGCTGTAAAAGTCAAGACGTTTCTTTCATCTATTATACGGTACGTACAGATTAGGACACAGAAACGAACTTATAAAAATGATCCATATTAAATTATAAGTCAAAGATACACAATACATTTTATATTGCAAACAATCGTTAGACATTACGGAAAATGATCTCATCTGATATATAGCTTAGAAATTTTATCATATCCATATCAGAGCTTCATATCTCGTGATATCAAGGTTTGCAATTAGGATAACACATTTGTTACATAGAAATGATAATTTTGGTTGCCTGTACCATTTATATCCTGTCATTATTGTTTTCGGTATAATTTTCAGAGGTGATGCATCCAAAGAAAACATGAATCTTAATGTAAAAGAAGGCAAGGAAAATGAATTCACAATACTTATCACAGATGGACTTTTCTTCATAGCCAATGCCGTTGCAGCTTTATCTCTATCGCCGTACGATTTGACTGGAATTGGAAAGGCGATACCCCTACTTCTTACTGCCGGAGTCCTTGTCAATTTGTTCTCCGCCCGCTTGGCTTATTCATCGGGAAGTTTGGCAAGAACATTTAATGCACTGGTTTCTGCTGGTATATGGATGACGTGGTCATTGAACGGAATAAGGGGTATGTTATAACTTCACTAGTGTGTAATATATGACAAGAGTGTTACGCATCATTGTTTGAAAATAAAATAGTTTATTGTAGCATGTAGATTAGACTTTAAAGTTATTATGCCTCGGAGATATCCATTTAATACATTTAAAAACATACTACTGTTTAAAAAATGTGTGTCGGATACCTGCATTAGTGCTACTATTCCAAATGCCACTGCATTAGGTGGGTCTTTGCTCTGTAATTTGCAATGATTACACCAATACGTAGTTCCATACAACATCCAATTTTGAAAAAAAATAAAAAAATGAGCTATTCTTGACTGTTTGATTGATTATCAACTGTGAGTTGAGAAAGGGTTTAAGAATTGCTCAGCTTGAGACTTGTTTGTCTTGATATAAGACTACATACAGATAAGCCCAACACGTTTTGTACATCCAAGTCTTTATGACACATACATGACATGTCATATATCACATTACATTTTCTCTTTTTTAGGCATTGACTCAGTTTCATTGAAAACTGCATCTATAGGTGCTATGTCATTACAAGTAATAAGTTTCACCATGTCTTTCACGTTCTCTAAAGTTTTGGTTTTGACGTCATTTCTGATTCTCATCAACTGTATAACGTGTGTACTGACGGCTTTCCATGTGAATGTAACTTTCATGACGTTAGTGGTAACAATATTAGTAGGTAAGGTTATTTAGTTATTCTGTTGGAATGGTCAAAAGAATGACTCATTATTTTCGTTTTACTTTGTGAATATATCTATTATAGAATATTATTTTGTTTCTGCAAAAATAAAAATCTCCAAAAAGGTAGCACCAAAGAATCATTTTTTACTTTTTGGACATGTAGCTATGGTAGATTAATCAAAGGTACCAAGATTCTAGGGTAAATCAAAAGAATGTAATTCAGGGCTATGGAAAACAGAAAACAGACAAACACAACAAAGAACATAAAACAACCAAAATAATGCATACAAAGTAACAAAAGTAAATGAACAACTCGGCCTCCGCTAAAAAATAGGAGCATGGACCAGGTGCACCGGTAGGGTAAGCGTCGTCTGCTTTTCTAGAAACACCCACCGAGTTGCTTATAAAAAGTCAATTACGGTGTAGACGAAAGAGGAAAGGAAAACTTTGACTCGTTGAAAAAAATCAGTTTTCATGATGCAAATTGATACACCATTACGATCCACGAGTTGGTGAATAAATGTTTGTCCTTTCTTCCTTTCAGGATGTCTTTGCCTATATAGTTTGTTGTCCGTCCTCATCAAAGTTGTTGTAGGTTATTACGTTTTGCCAGTCGGGACAGCGTTTCTTCAGGTATGTATTATTCAAAGCGACGTTTGTAGTTGGGTGTTAAATTATTTGAATATCCGATTTTCAGCAAATTGATATTTGTCAAGATTAAAGGAGGTTCATCATAGTCTTAAAAAGATGTACTCAGAATTGTTAGATATAGGCCATTAAACTCGTAAAATCCACATACATTGAAAGAGCAGATGGTTATTCTCGAAGTAAAAGAAAGTATGATGCTGTACAGCATTTCAAGTATTAAATCATTTTAGTCCGTGATTGAATGAACACATTTATAGTTCATTCAGAGTTAATATAGAAGGTTGGATGAAATTATACTGTTACATGTATAAATATATCAAATTTTTCGATCACCGTTCACAAGTTGTTTTTTAACCTCTTAGTATAATAATTTTTTTCATTAAAATTAAAGTTCCAAGAACCAGAAAAGATACCTTTACCGTGTTCAGTTTTCCCATCGAGAAAAGCTTCGGGGCTCCATGCCTGTGCCAAACTTCTAGATGAGGGGAAGGTTGTTGGTATTCCTACAGACACTGTATATGCTATTGGGGCATCCTGCAAACATCCAGAAAGTGTAAATGCAATTTATCATATCAAAGGGAGACCACCAGAAAAACCTATTTGTCTATGTATATCAAGTTTGGATCAACTTAGAACTGCAAATCCTGATTTTAGGTGAGAGATGTTGTATGGGTACTTTTGATGAAGAAAATATCTACAACAAAATAAAATTACTCTAATATTGTTGCTCTGAGTTAGAATAGAAATAAGCTAGGTTAAAATGAAGAAGAGGAAATAAAGGATGCAACATTAGAACAGTAACCAAAAAGAACATAACCCATGGAAAACGACTGGACATAAGAAATAGACACACGCAACAAAAAATATGAAATAACAACACACACACATAGAACTTGTGATTAAGCTTGGTTTTCTTGACTTTCTAATCCATACAAAAAGGGCGGTGTTCTTCATCTTCGTGCTATAAAACACCGCTTGATTGAAGAGTCTCAAAACGACAAGAAAAAAATATTTCCAGTCTTTCAAAACACACGTATACTTCACATATTATTAGAAATATAATGACGTGGGAAGATTTTCCAAAAAACAAAAAAATACCAAAGTCCTTCTCATGTTAACGAAAACATTATTTTCCCTATATTTCAGTCCTTTACTTTGGAAATTTATGGACATGTGCTATCCAGGCGGTATAACATGCACTGTAAGGAAAGGGGAGTGGCTGAAGCGACTCGGTGTCGGCAATTCCTACGACCTCATTGGTAAAAAAGATAGCGTCGCTATACGAGTTCCAGATTCTGCTGTTTTGTCATATCTTACCAGTGTAACTGGACCTTTAGCCATAACCTCTGCTAATCCTAGTGGTGAACCGGACAGTTTACATCATGATATGGTATTATCTGGACTTGGTTAGTAAATATGGGAATAAAATCTTGAACCTTTTCAGCTGATTCTGACCACATCATATCGGAAGCAAACAGAAAACACATTAAACATAAAAAACCAATCACAAAACAATCAAAACAACTTCCAAAAAGACAAAAAAAAAAAAAAAAAAAAAAAAACAACACACACACACACTTAACAAAAAAGGAAAATAAAAACATAGAATAGACCATCTAGTCACTTTTTTTTCTGTAAGCATGATTTAAGAGAGATTATGTTATATTTTAGGTAAAAAACTGGCAGGTGTAGTGTGCGATGATGAATCCAGGGAATTAAAACCTTCTACTGTTGTAAATTGTTTAGATATAGATAAAGGTAATTTTTTAATTCATATTGAATACATTGTAGCAGACTAAAGCCTAACCTCCATAAGCAGATATTTAAAACATTTCAAGACACATACAAGTAAACAAGTTGTAAATCAAAACTTCGAACTTGGGCATGGTTGCAACAGTCCTAGAGGAACGCTTACATTCTTTCTAGACAGTTTTTGTTCATGCTTTTAACAACTGTTACGCTGTTCCTTGAATAACATACTCGTTTGAAAATAATCTACTGCCAATTTGTATCATGACTATTGACAATGTTACTAAGAGGCATTTCACACGATTCACACAAGAAAACAATCTGTGTATACTCGTATGAATTAAATTCGTTCTGATAAAACTGATGTCCACCCTCGTCTCCCATTTGCACAAGAAATTTCAGAAGTGGTCAATGACATTCAATTAAATTTTCAAAACTAGTCATACTGACATTCCATGTAACAACAAATACCTCTATTACTCCTGGATGCCAACAAATAGTATAACTAAAACATTTGAAAATTAGCAATAGCAATCCTTATGTTAAGACATTTGTATATATATTTTACAACTTTGCTTTTGTTTTTGTTGTTATATTAATATTTCTAATTGAAATATTATTATTATATTTCAGGAGTAATAAGCTATTTTAGAATTGGTTGCGTTCCACAAGAAAAGGTTGATGCAATTTTTGAAGAAGCAAAACTTGAAGTTAATTCACCTTAAGGACGTAGACCTTGGGTATGGGACACAACTTATAAAAATCGTTGGAACGTTTGTATTCAGCATTTTCAATATCATATAGGCATCAAAGTAACCTGGACTGATTTCATTCGGTTTCAAATGAAAGTTTGATAGGCTATGGTGAAATTGAATATGGTACAAACATATCACTGACTTCATGAGTTATGTCCCTTACCCTAGGTCTACCTCCTTAAAAGAGTTATTTAATACGACTATAATTCTAATTTATTATTTCTCTATGTGACCAATTATTCATTTACATAATGTGGTGGATCAATGATTGATAATTATAATTTATTTACTTTACCGGTAATTGTTTTCAGAAGACAAATGGTGATGATCTTTTTTTTTTGTTAAAATGGTAGTTTTTTAATGAGGTATTTTTCCAAGTTATATACCAGCAAATAGTACCATACTGAACATCTTTTAATTGCTTATTTTTGTACGGGTTTCAAAAATGCATCAATAAAATTTTTAGCTGTTTGTTTCTTTTGACAAAGGCATTTATGAAGTCTTGAGGTAAGGGACTTGTGAGATTTTTTTCATGTTCATAAATTACCCTTGGTCTTTCTATCATGACCTAAAACTTGATTGACTTTCTATTCCCTTCACTTTACAATCGGTTCTACAATGTCGCGATAATTCCATTTTATGATTTATAAATTAGTCAGATCACAAACAATATCATTATTTTAATACTACACGTATTAACTAAGTATTTATGATGGAATAGAAAGATGAAAAGAAAAGCAAAAAGTTAAATTATTTGCAAAACGAACATTTGAAGTGCAAGTTTGGGTTATACTTTAAGCCCATTGCTAGATATTTTCAAGGGGTCCAGAGGGGATGTTTGTATCATATTTTATCAATAATTCGATGCTTCACCAATTGTAAGCCTGTTGTCAAAAGTGTTTAACACATTTTGGCATCCATTAGGGAGTTATTGGTTTGCAAAATTGAAAAAAAAATACATATACAGACTATTAAGTTTTAACTAAATGTTTTTTTTTACAAATATATATTTCCCTTTCATTTGCAGTAATATACCAGCTCCCCAATATATAAGGTGTATATATTTTATCAGTTGTTTTAGATATGACAAAACTTGTAGCCCTTATTTCAATGTTTAATGCGTCATAATGTCCCAGTGGATATGCTTTTAGGTTATTAAAACTACGTCTCATGGAATGCCTGAAAAAGTTTCATTGCCGATATTCAGATCTTATTTAGAAATTAAATGTATTCTGTTTCTGACGACGAGATTATAAACGATGAATTTTCATAATATAATCAAAATGTCTATCGTACTGTTTTGAATACTGATTTTACTTTATTTTATGCTGCCTAATTGTATTGCAACAGATCAGAAACAACATCCTAATAGAAGCGGGATGTTTAGCGCGCTTTAAAAACTAGTTAAACAACAATTCCAATCAGAAATGCCTGGTGTAAGTCAGAATCAGTGCGGTTGTTTGAAACTTTCCGGTTTTTACCTTGATATAGCTATTTGTAATACGGACTTTCCATTTGACTATTGTCTAAATATCAGTACTTTATTTTGCTATATAGTAGTAATCCTTGTAAGAATCATGCAAAATCTGAAAAATATGATACACCTCAGAA